>LR738714.1:55998984-56300498 GCA_902687465.1 Secale cereale | reverse complement strand
CGTGTGGGAGGGATGCTCTCACCAGGAGTAGTTTTTTAACTTGGGCGAGAACAGGCTCGTGGCTAAGCCCCCGAGCGGGAGGGATGCTCTCACTCGGAGTAGTTTTTTAACTTAGGCGAGAACGGGCTCGCGGCTAAGCCCCCGAGTGGGAGAGATGCTCTCACTCAGAGTAGTTTTTTAACTTGGGTGAGAAAGTGCTCGCGGCTAACCCCCCGAGCGGGAGGGATGCTCTCACTCGGAGTAGTTTTTTAAATTAGGCGAGAACGGGCTCGCGGCTAAGCCCCCGAATGGGAGGGATGCTCTCACTCGGGGTACTTTTTTAACTTAGGCGAGGATGGTCTCTGTAATGCCCCAGATGTAACACTTTCCAATTATGGCAATCTATGAAACTTTGGCTTCATCAATTCCATTCTGGGCTCTTCTTTCATTTCGTTTTTCTTCGTTTTGTCGTGTGCGTGTGTGCATTTCATCCATGTCATGTTGTCATGTGCATTGCATTGCATTCGTGTGTCACTTGCACCCGGTCCCGCTCGTCTCTTCCCGTTGTCCGTTTCGAGTTCCGACGCTCACACACGTGCCCGTGGCCTCCCCCAGTCCTTCTTTCGTGTGTGGCCATGTAACGTTTTCGGAATGACGTGAGACTTGTCGTGCGATGTTGTTTTGGTACGTGTAGGCCGCCTGTCAAGTTTCGTCGTGTTTGGAGTTCGTTTGGTACTCCAACGGTTAACCTAGTGGGCTAAAAGAACCTCTTCTTTAAGGCCCAAGACCCCCTCCACAACAGCCCACTAACCCAGCACAACCCTTCCCATCATCTCGGTCGTCGAATCATGATCGCGTGGACGAAAACCGCTCCCCATTTGGAGTCTCCTAGCTCCTTGTGCCTATAAATTAGCCCCCCACGTCCATTTTTGCGTCCAAACCCTAGCTCCTCTCCTCCCGCAGCCGCCGGACGTGTCCGCCGCTGCCCCCTCGGCCTTTCAGAGGCTGCCACGTGTTGCCTCTCCCACAACACCGCCGCCGGCACGCCGGGCCCAGGCGGGGCCCGCCCAGCCCGCGCGCCTCCACGCCCCCTCGCCCGCTCGGAGCCACCGCCGCCTTCGCCTTCGGCGGGGTTCGCCGCCGTCGGGTTCCCCGAGCTTCCCCGCCGCCGGATCTAACGCCGCCGCCGCGCGCCGGCCATCTCCCCCGCCGCGCCCCGGCCATCTCGCAAGCTTGCCGTGCCGCCACTTCTCCGATCCGCCGCCGCCGCCGCGCCTCCACGCTACCACCGCCACCGGCCTCCTCCGACCCTCCGGCCGCCGCCACCGGGCCGCCTCCGGCCGCCGCATCCTCACCTCTGGCGCCGAAGGGCCTCGCCACGCCGCCACTTCTCCTCCGATCCGTCGTCGCCGCCGGCCGCGAACCCTAACGGGTCGGTCTGGTCCGACTCGACCCGATCCGCTCCGCCGCGCCCGATCCGCCGATCCGGACATTGTCCACGTCACCCCGGACGTGTCCGCCCGACCCCCCCCTCTTGAGGTTGTTTTTTCACTAAGTCCCAGATCCGCAACATTTTATTGCCTCCTTTGCATGGCTGTAACTTTGTGCTCGTAGATCCGTTTTGGGCGTGTAGCATAATCGTGGTGATGTGCTCTACGTTTTGTTCCATCGTGGCATGCTTGTTTGAGTTCATATAGAGGTCCTAATCATCGTGACAAGAGTGCTACTTGTTATAAACTGCTGTTACTTGTTATTTTTATGCCATGTTTGAGATGTGATATCTTGGTGCATGTTTATCCAAATGGAGCAAATGATATGTCAAAATGTTCATTGTGAAATGCTCTACATGATGGTTGCTGTAGCATTCATGTTAGGGTTCATATTGCCATGTTAATCTCTGTTGCAAAAGTGCATGTGGCTGTTAAGTGCTGAAACATGTTATGAGATGCTGATTTGAAGTGCTCGTTGCTATTGATGTGTTTGTCTCCATGTCACATGTCAATATGTTTTAGAATCTCCATCATATGGTCTTTGCTGTGGTGCAAACCACTTTCCATGATATGACTTGACGTGACTTAAACATGCTTGTAAACATGCCATGCCAACATACCTGTTTTATACTTAGTGAAAATTCTGCTAAGTCTGGAATCTCTCATAACCTGATGCTATGTTTGCTTGATGCCCTAGTCAAATCCATGCTTGTTTTGGAGTGGCCAATGATCATTCCCTATTGTACATATTGTTGTCTACCCATCCATGCCCTCACTTTCTCATATGGGTTGCTGTAGCTTATTTATTTCTTGCTCCCAAGTTGCTATAAATTATATCTGTCAGGTTTTTAACAACATGATCAATTTGGCGTAGCTTGTTGCTATTGATCCATGCCTCCTATGGAGTTGCTCCAATGGAGTTGTTTGCTGTAGGAGATGTCTAATTCATGTCCATGCTTATTGTCATCATGTTTGGGTGCTGTAGAGTATATATTTCTTGCTCCGAAGTTGCTATGTGGCTGTTAATTTCAGCTTTGCATTGAATCTTGTTTCGTGTGTATGTGTTGAACCGTTGCTCCGTTTTGAGCGCGTCCTATATGAAACTTGTGTGATTTTGCATGTAGAATCATAATATCATGTTGTTAACATGTTTGGAGTGTGTTTGCTTGATGTTTGGGTGCATCTTGCACCGTTGCCATGCTTGACTTGTTTTGCTCATATCTTCTAGACCGTAGCTCCAAATTAAACAAAATTTATATGAAACTTGACCAGAATTTTGTGTAGATCATCATGGTGCATGTTAAATTGCTGTTTTACAACTTTAACTTAAGGTTTGTTCAGATCTGGACCAATTTCAACATATGCATATGAGGACTTACCAGATTCGCTATATGTGGATTCCGGCCTCATTTAAACTTGTTGTCTTGTGTTGTTCTTGTGTGCTTCATCCCTTGACATGTATTGCATCATAAATGAATCATACTTGCATCATGTTGATTGTGCATTGCACCTTGTTTGATATCGTGCCTTGTTGTGTTCTTGTGTTGAGTAGAGCCGGAAACCGAGACCGAGTGCGAGGTTACTACCGAGGTTGAGTACGAGGAGCCGTCTTACGATCCCATCGACGACTCGACAGGAAAGATGACCTGACCCAGATATCATTACTATCTTTGCCTATTGCTAGATGTCTCGCTCTTTAGCTCATTGCCTCGATGCCCATGTTTGTTTGTCAGCCTCCTATTGTAACCATGAATCTGTCTAACCACCCAACCTAACAAACCTTTGTTTGGCTACGTAAGCTTCGCTAAGCCCCTCTTATAGCATTGCTAGTTGCAGGAGAAGATTTGAAGATTCTTGCTTCATGTTGAAGTTATTATTGGGACATCACACTATATAAACTCTTAAACTAAATCATCTATATATTGGTAATGGGTGGAAGGCTAAGCCTCTTGCTTGGTGTTTTGTTCCACTCATGCCGCCCTAGGAACCATATAAACCGGTGTTATGTTCCTTGATTATGCGTCCCTAACACGGTTGGGGTTTATGGCCCCCCCCTTGATAACCCGCTTAGCGCTAAAGCTTTTCCAGCAAGTCCCAACATTGGTACTACATTTGCCTAACAACTAAAACTTGCATAGGGAGTTATAAACCCTCTTCTTAATCAACAACCCGGGCCAGTGCTCCACATGAGTGTTGGTCCAAACTGGGGAGTCTGCGGGGCCACCTCGAGGAAACTCAAGGGCTGGTAAAAACCTGTAGAATCGCCCATCCGGTCGTGGCCTGAGACGAGATACGCGCGGCTACTATCAGGGTGCCGGCATGCAGGGAGGATTTGCTAGATTAGTTTTACCTTAGTCGGAATATCTTGAGCACGGGATTCCGAGAATACTCGGGTCTTCCCACCTTGGAGTTGCGACTCCGCAGATTGTGAGCTTGTAATGGGCTAAGTTGGGACACCCCTGCAGGGTTTTGAACTTTCGAAATCCGTGCCCGAGGTTATGTGGCAGATGGGAATTTGTTAATATCCGGTTGTAGAAAACTTGACACCATGTTTAGAACACACTACCAGCGTGAGTAACCGTGACGGTCATTTTCCGAAAGGGGTTCGGAAAGTGAACACGGTGGGGTTATGATTGACATGCTTAGATAGGATCACTTCGTGATCACTTTGACGCTCGTGGCACTTCTCTTCTCGCTCTAAACACGTAAGCTAGTGCTAGTGCAACTGCAACCTTTATTTCTTCAGCCTTGTTCCACATCCAAGGCTTAGATAGTTTTGCTACCCGAGAACGGGATTGCTGAGTCCTCCGTGGCTCACAGATTCTACACAACACCAGATGCAGGTACTATGGTGAACTACACAGGTGACGGCACCAAGCTGTACTGGGAGTTCGATGAAGAACGTAGTCGATACTACGTGCACTATCCCGATGATCAGTAGTGGCTTCTACTAGGGGCGATTCAGACCTTGTGGCTTTATTTATTTGGTATCTTTCTTTTGGATCTTCGTCCGTAGTCGGACTGTGATGTTATTTGGATGATGATTTGCTTATGTAATGTATTGTGTGACGTGGCGAGTGTAAGCCAACTACTCTTTTGCAATTTCATCCCTCTTTTACATGAGTCGTGCAAAGATACCAAACTTGAGATCATTCTAGTATGAGCTTATACCTTTAAGTCGTGCCTCGACACGTCGAAGGTATAATCTCATACTGGGCATTACAGTCTCGTGGTTAAGCCCCCGAGTGGAGGGATGCTCTTACTCGGAGTAGTTTTCTAACTTAGGCGATAACGGGCTCGCGGCTAAGCTCTCGAGTGGGAGGGATGCTCTCACTCGGAGTAGTTTTTTAACTTAGGCAAACCAGGTTTGTGGCTAAGCCACTCACTGTTTTTTTTTTGAATAAACGATTATGCGAGAGAAGTCATTATGGGACTACAGGAGTCGAGTCTTGATAAATAATCGAAAAGGTACTTCTTATTACATCTCGGCCATCCGGCTGCTAGGTATAAAATCATTAGAGGAGATCGATATTCCAGGAACGCGGCTCGTCGATCTTTTTCTTGAGGTTGTAGAGGTGATAGGCCCCGTTGTGTAGCACTTTGGTGACAATGAAAGGGCCTTCCCATGCGGGGGCCAGTTTGTGAGGCCGCTACTGGTCCACTTGGAGCACAAGACCCCCCTCTTGAAATGCTTGACCTCTGACGTTCCTGGCATGGAATCGACGAAGATCTTGCAGATAAACAGTCGACCGAGTCAGAGCCATCTCACACTCTTCTTCTAGAACATCAACGGTGTCCTGCCACGCCTTTTCTGCCTCCACTTCTGAGTAAAGTTCCACTTGAGGTGCATTGTGGAGGATATCACTAGGCAACACGGCTTCAGCTCCGTAAACCATGAAGAAAGGTGAGCGAACAGTGGACCGGTTCAGAGTCATCCTTGAACCACATAAAATAGAAGGTACCTCAGTTACCCAGGTGCCAGCTGCATGTTCAAGGTCGCACATGAGTCGGGGCTTCAATCCTTGAAGGATAAGGCCATTCCCTCTCTCAGCTTGCCCATTCGACTGTGGGTGCGCAACAGATGAGTCTACCCGAGCGCCTTGGGAGGCGCAAAAGTTTCTGAATTCTTCTGAATCGAAATTGGAACCGTTATCTGTGATGATGTTGTGTGGGACTCCAAATATGAAAATCAACTACCCCATGAAGCCGAAGGCTGTGCGCGAGTCTAACTTCTTGATGGGCTTGGCTTCAGTCCAGTTTGTGAACTTATCAACTGCTATGAGCAAGTGAGTGAAACCGCTTCTGCCCGTCTGCAGAGGTCCAACCATGTCCAACCCCCACACGACGAAAGGCCAGATGAGTGGAATGGTCTTTAAGGCGGATGCAGGCTTGTGCGACAGGTCGGCATAGAAGTGACAGCCATTGCAGTGCTTGACGATCTCTTTGGCGGCTTCATTGCCCCGTGGCTAGTAGAAACCAACTCGAAATGCTTTGGCAACAATGGTCCGGGACGACACATGATGGCCACAAGTTCCCGAGTGAATCTCATCTAGAATCAGTCAACCCTCTTATAGAGAAATACATCGTTGGGATACTCCGGTGACACTTTCCTTGTAAAGTTGTCCATTTATCACTGTAAATGCTTTGGATCTGCGAACAATCTATCTTGCCTCAACTCATCTTCTGGAAGCTCCTGCCTGAGTAGATATGCAACGTACGACTCTGTCCATTTGGGGGTGATTACTAGGATCTCCATAACTATGTCAATGAAAGGGTCAGTAGGACTTATCGCTTGGGAAGGTTCTTCAGTGAAAGGGTCTTCTTGCACCGACAGGGAATGAAGATGTTCAAAAAATACAATGTTGGGGATAGGCTTCCGAGTGGAACCTATTTTTTCCAAATTGTCAGCTGCTTGATTCTTGATTCATGGAATATGGTGAAGCTCCAGTCCCTCAAACCTTTTCTCTAACTTCCTAACTGCATTGCAGTATCCAGTCATGGCATGGTTTCTGATGTCCCACTCCTTCATCACCTGATTGACCCCCAAATCTGAGTCACCGTAGACCATCACATGACGGATGCCGAGTGAGATGGCCATACGCAAATCGTAGAGGAGTGCTTCATACTCAGCTTCGTTATTGGAGGAATCAAAGTGAACCTGGAGGACATAACTGAGTTTATCACCCCTTGGGGACACCAGGACCACTCCAGCACCAGAACCATTCAACATTTTACATCCATCGAAGAACATGGTCCAGTGTTCCTGATATGTCCATTTTGCATCATGTTTTCTTGCTGTTATTTATGTTGTTATTATGCATACTAATGCTTTTTGGAGTAATTCTAATGCCTTTTCTCTCATAATTTGCAAGGAATGCACCAAGGGGGAGAATTCCGGCAGCTGGAAATTTGGACCTGAAAAAGCTACGTCAGGCCACCTATTCTGCACAACTCCAAACAAGCTGAAACTTCATAGAGATTTTTTTATGGAATATATGAAAAATATTGGAGCTGATAAACACCAGAGGGGGCCCACAGGGTGGGCACAACCCACCTGGGCATGCCAGGCCCCCTAGACGTGCCCTGGTGGGTTGTGCTCACTCAGGCCCATCTCCGGTGCCCATCTTATGGTATATAAGACATTCTGAGCTAGGAAAAATAAGGATAAGACTTTTGGGACAGAACGCCGCCGTCCTGAGGTGGAACTTGGGCAGGAGCACTTTCGCCCTCCGGCAGAGCGATTCCATCGGGGGAACTTCCCTCCTGGTGGGGGAAATGATCGTAATCATCATCACCAACAAATCTCCCATCTTGGGGAGGGTTATCTTCATCAACATCTTCAACATCATCATCTCATCTCAAACCCTAGTTCATCTTTTGTGTTCAATCTTGTTACCAGAACTGTAGATTGGTTCTTGTGGGTGACTAATAGTGTTGATTACATCTTGTAGTTGATAACTATATGGTTTATTTGGTGGAAGATTATATGTTCAGATCCATTATGCTATTTAATACCACTCTGATCTTGAGCATGCTCATCATTTGTGAGTAGTTACCTTTGTTCTTGAGGTCACGGGAGAAATCATGTGATCTAATATGTGTTCGATATTTTGATAGTATGTATGTTGTGATTCCCTTAGTGGTGTCATGTGAACGTTGACTACATGACACTTCACCATATTTGGGCCTAAGGGAATGCATTGTGGAGTAGTAATTAGATGGTGGGTTGCGAGAGTGATGGAAGCTTAAACCCTAGTTTATGCGCTATTCTGTAAGGGACCGATTGGATCCAAAAGTTTAATGCTATGGTTAGAATTTATTCTTAATACTTTTGTCGTAATCGCGGATGCTTGTGGGAGGTTCAATCATAAGTAGGAGGTTTGTTCAAGTAAGAACAACTCCTAAGCACCAATCCACCCACATATCAAATTATCAAAGTAGCGAACACGAATTGAACCAACATGATGAAAGTGACTAGAAGAAATTCCCGTGCACACTCAAGAACGCTCTGCTTATTATAAGAGACCGTCTTGGCATGTCCTTTGCCTCAAAAGGATTGGGCTATCTTGCTGCACTTTTGTTAATACTATCGTTACTTGCTCGTTACAAAATTATTTTCCTATCAAACTACTCTGCTACTTACAATTTCAGCACTTGCAGATATTACCTTACCGAAAAACACTTGCCATTTTCTTCTGCTCCTCGTTGGGTTCGACACTCTTACTTATCGAAAAGAGCTACAATTGATCCCATATACTAGTCGGTCATCAAGGAAATTTTCCGGCGCTGTTGCCGGGGAGTGAAGCGCTTCTGGTAAGTGGAAATTGGTAAGGAAACATTCATATAGTGTGCTGAAATTTATTGTCACTAGTTACTATGGAGAACAATCCTTTGAGGGGATTGTTCGGGGTATCTTCACCTCGACTAGAACCACAATTAGCTACCCCTCAACCCGCTGCACCTACTGAAAATATTGAATATTAAATCGCTTTGGGTATGATAGAACAACTGCTAGCTAATCCTTATGCAGGAGATGTAACCGAACATCCTGATATGCACTTGATATATGTGGAACAAATTTGTGGATTGTTTAAGCTTGCAGGTTTACCCAGAGATCAAGTTATGAAGAATGTTTTCCTTTATATTTGAAGGGAAAAGCATTAGCGTGGTATAGGCTATGTGATGATATTGGATCTTGGAACTGGAACCGGTTGAAAATGGAGTTTCACCAAAAAAACTATCCTATGCATCTAGTTCATCGTGATCGGAATTACATATATAATTTTTGTCCTCGTGAAGTAGAAAGTATTGATCAAGCTTGGGGGAGGCTTAAGTCAATGTTATATTCATGCCCCAATCATGAGCTCTCAAGAGAAACTATTATTCAGAATTTTTATGCTCGGCTTTCTCGTAATGATCAATCCATGCTTGATACTTCTTCTGCTGGTTCTTTTATGAAGGAAACTATTGAATTCTGGTGGGATCTTTTGGAAAGAATTAAACGTAACTCTGAAGATTGGGAACTCGACGAAGGTAAAGAGTCAGGTATTAAGCTTAAGTATGATTGTGTTAAATCTTTTATGAATACCAACGCTTTTTCAAAGTTTAGCACTAAATATGGACTTGACTCTGAGATAGTAGCCTCTTCCTGTGAATCTTTTGCTACTCGTGTTGATCTCCCTAAAGAGAAGTGGTTTAAATATCACCCACCTATTAGAGAAGAAATTAAAGAACCGGTACCAGTTAAAGAAGAAACTATACTTTATAATGTTGATCCAACTACTGATATTGGAAAACTCCCTTTTCCTGTTAGGATAAAGGAACATGCTAAAGTTTCAATTGTGGTTAACAAAAGTTATATCAGAACACCTAAGCCATATGGACAAATTAAAGTAGAACCTAATGTTTGTGTGATCAAAGATCTCTTGGAAGAAAATGTAGATTGGCATGTTATTTGCTTTAATGAAGAAGCTGCTAGAATTGCCAAGCCTGATAAAAAGGATAAACACAGACTTGTTGTTGGCATGCCCGTTGTCTCAGTCAAAATAGGAGATCACTGCTATCATGGTTTATGTGACATAGGTGCTAGTGTGAGTGCTATTCCCTACTCTTTATACCAAGAAATTATGAATGACATAGCACCCGCAGAGATAGAAGACAATGATGTCACTATTAAACTGGCTAATAGAGACACTATATCACCAATTGGGATTGTTAGAGATGTTGAAGTATTGTGTGGGAAAATAAAATACCCTACTGATTTTCTTGTTCTTGGTTCCCCACAAGACGACTTCTGTCCCATTATCTTTGGTAGACCTTTCTTGAACACTGTTAATGCTAAAATAGATTGTAAGAAACAAACTGTCGGTGTTAGTTTTGGTGATGAGTCTCATGAATTTAATTTTTCCAAGTTTCATAGAAAGCTTCATGAAAAAGAACCGCCTAGTACAGATGAAATTATTGGTCTTGCTTCTATTGCTGTGCCTCCTACTAATCCTCTAGAATAATATTTGCTAGACCATGAAAATGATTTACATATGCATGAAAGAAATGAAATAGATGATAATTTCTTTGAGCAACGTCCACTGCTTAAACACAATCTACCTATTGAAACTCAAGGAGGCCCTCCTCCACCTAAAGGTGATCTTGTGTTTGAATTAAAATCATTGCCTGCCACTTTGAAATATGCTTATCTTGATGAAAAGAAGATATATCCTGTTATTATCAGTGCTAACCTTTCGGAACATGAAGAAGAAAGATTATTGAAAGTTCTAAGGAAGCACCGAGCTGCTATTGGATATACTCTTGATGACTTAAAGGGCATCAGTCCCACTCTATGTCAGCATAAGATTAATATGGAACCTGATGCTAAACCCGTTGTTGATCATCAGCGTCGGTTAAATCCAAAAATTAAAGAAGTGGTAAGAACAGAAATATTAAAACTTCTGGAAACAGGTATAATCTATCCTATAGCTGATAGCAGATGGGTAAGTCCCGTTCATTGTGTTCCTAAGAAAGGAGATATTACTGTTGTTCCTAATGATAAGAATGAACTTATTCCACAAAGAATTGTTACAGGCTATAGAATGGTAATTGATTTCAGAAAATTAAATAAAGCCACTAGAATATATCATTACCCTCTGCCTTTTATTGATCAAATGTTAGAACGATTATCTAAGCACACACACTTTTGCTTCCTTGATGGATACTCAGGTTTTTCACAAATACCTGTTTCTCAACCTGATCAAGAAAAGACCACTTTTACTTGTCCCTTTGGAACTTATGCTTGTAGACGTATGCCTTTTGGTTTCTGCAATGCACCTGCTACCTTTCAAAGATGTATGACTGCTATATTTTCTGACTTTTGTGAAAACATTGTAGAGGATTTCATGGATGATTTCTCTGTCTATGGGAACTCTTTTGATGATTGTTTAAGCAATCTTGATTGAGTTTTGCAGAGATGTGAACAAACAAATCTTGTCTTGAATTGGGAGAAGTGCCACTTTATGGTTGACAAAGGTATTGTGTTCGGCCATAAGATTTCTAAAAAGGGTATTGAAGTGGACAAAGCTAAGGTTGATGCAATAAAGAAAATGCCATGTCCTAAGGATATCAAAGGTATTCGTAGTTTCTTAGGTCATGCTGGTTTCTATAGGAGATTTATCAAAGACTTTTCTAAAATTTCTAGGCCTCTCACTAACCTTTTACAAAAGGATGTTCCTTTTGTTTTTGATGATGATTGCTTTGAAGCCTTCGAAACACTTAAGAAAGCCTTAATTTCTACACCTATAGTTCAACCACCTGATTGGAACTTACCTTTTGAAATTATGTGTGATTCTAGTGATTATGTTGTTGGTGTTGTTCTAGGACAAAGAATTGATAAAAACTAAATGTTATTCATTATTCTAGTAAAACTCTAGACAATGCTCAAAAGAATTATGCTACCACTGAATAAGAATTCTTAGCAGTTGTGTTTGCTTGTGACAAATTTAGATCTTACGTTGTTGATTCAAAAGTAACTGTTCACACTGACCATGCTACTATTAAATATCTTATGGAAAAGAAAGATGCTAAACCTAGACTTATTCAGTGGGTTCTCTTGCTACAAGAATTTGATTTGCATATCACTGATAGAAAAGGAGCTGAGAACCCCGTACCTAATAACTTGTCTAGACTTGAAAATGTGCTTGATGACCCACTACCTATTGATGATAGTTTTCCTGATGAGCAGTTAGCTGCAATAAATAGTACTAATAATACTCCTTAGTATACTGACTATGCTAACTACATTGTTGCTAAATATCTACCACCTAGATTTACTTACCAACAAAAGAAAAATTTCTTTTATGATTGAAGACATTACTTTTGGGATGACCCACATCTTTATAAAAAAGGAGTACATGGTATTATTAGACGTTGTGTACCTGAGCATGAACAGGGACAAATCCTTCGGAAATGTCACTCTGAAGCATATGGAGGACATCATGCTGGAGATAGAACTGCCCACAAGGTATTGCAGTCTGGATTTTATTGGCCTACTCTCTTCAAAGATGCTCGTAAGTTCGTCTCATCTTGTGATGAATGTCAAAGAATAGGTAATATCAGTAAGCGTTAAGAAATGCCTATGAATTATTCACTTGCGGTTGAACCAATTGATGTTTGGGGATTTGATTACATGGGACCTTTTCCTTCCTCGAATGGGTATACACATATTTTGGTTGTTGTTGATTATGTTACTAAATGGGTAGAAGCTATTCCAACCAGTAGTGCTGATCACAACACCTCTATTAAAATGCTTAAGGTGGTTATTTTCCCAAGGTTTGGAGTCCCCAGATATTTAATGACTGATGGTGGTTCACACTTTATTCATGGTGCTTTCCATAAAATGCTTGCTAAATATGATGTTAACCATAGGATTGCATCACCTTATCATCCCGAGTCTAGTGGTCAAGTTGAGCTTAGTAATAGAGAATTAAAATTAGTTTTGCAAAAGACTGTCAGTAGGTCCAGGAAGAATTGGTCTAAGAAATTAGATGATGCACTTTGGGCTTATAGAATAGCTTATAAAAATCCTATGGGTATGTCTCCTTATAAAATGGTTTATGGTAAAGCTTGTCATTTGCCTCTTGAGTTAGGACATAAAGCATTTTGGGCAATCAAGGAACTCAATTATGATTTCAAACTTGTTGGTGAAAAGAGGTTATTTGATATTAGCTCATTAGATGAATGGAGAACCCAAGCTTATGAAAATGCCAAGTTATTTAAAGAAAAAGTTAAAAGATGGCATGATAAAAGAATCCAAAAGCGTGAGTTCAAAGTCGAAGAATATGTTCTTTTGTACAACTCTCGTTTCAGGTTCTTTGTAGGCAAACTCCTCTCTAAATGGGAAGGCCCATGTGTCATCGAGGAGGTTTATCGGTCTGGAGCTATCAAAATAAATAATGCTGAAGGTACTAACCCGAAGGTTGTTAATGGGTAACGAATAAAGCATTATATCTCAGGTACGCCTATTAATGTTGAAAGCAATATTATCCAAACTTTCACACCGGAAGAACACATAAAAGAGTCCTTCTGGGACACTCCAGAATCGTGAAAATAAGGAGGTACGGGATACAGTGAGTAAACGGATTCTGAAAAATCCGCAAAAATAATTTTTATCACTTTTGGAATATTTACAAAATTAGGAAAATAAGAAGCTACCAGGAAGCGTACCCTAGTGGGCAGAAGACACCAGGGTGCACCAGGCTTGCCTGGCGCGCCCAGGTGGGTTGTTCCCACCTAGGGCACCTTTCGGATTTCGTTTTTCTACAGTTTGCTTGTTTCCCAAGATAAACAATCTTTACATACCCCCCGAACATATTGACCACCGTATCACGGAGAAATCTTCTGCTCTTCTTTCTTGCTGATTTCTGGTAGATTTGAGATCATGTTGTCTCAAGGCTCAGGAGATGAGAGCCCTTCCTCCCACAAGTCTTTTGATATCTATGTTTTAAGCCTGCACATGCTTGGTCCACAAATGAGGAAGAAGAAGATGAGCCTCTTCCTCCTTGATTCTAACGGGAGACCAAGGAAGCATTGGGCAAGATAATATTGAAGCTCGAGCTAGAGAACGAAGACCTAAGGGACGAAAATTTTAGCCTACGATGCAAGTTGGAAGAGCTCAGTATATCTTCTCCGCCACCACCATCTTCTTCACCACCAAAAGAAAATTGAGTATCAGGTATGGGCACTCCCCTTGGCTTTCGCCAAGCTTGGGGGAGGTGCCCCGGTATCGTATCATCACCACTATACTTTTTCCTTTACTCATTTTTGTTCGATCTTTTGCTTTAAAATAAATAAAAGTTTAGTTCGATCCTTTCTATTCGAGAGTTTTCTTAGTGATCTATCCTTGTAATCGTGTGCAAGTTATATAATAAAGGTTAGTTTGAGTTTTGCTTTCTTTACTTTCATGTTGCAATACAAGAAAGGAAATAAATTAAGAAGATCATATGCTAACCTATGGTAGGTGATAGCACCACATAAGGAAAAGTATAAGTAGAAAAATTTATTAGAGATTGACAAACATAGCATTGGTCAATAATACAACTCATGAAAGAATTAATAAGGGAATAGAAGATTCACATATGTCGGGGGAAACTGTCCTCCACGAACACCTATGGGACCGGAGCCCCTTGCTTGTGCGGTAAGAGGGCGGAGGGAGCACGAAGAGCAGATCGTGGAGATCACGCGGGCAGTTTACCCAGGTTCGGGCCGCGATGGACGCGTAAAACCCTACTCCTGCTTAGTTTGTATTGAGTTGGAGAGCTCGGGAGCTTGAAGAACTAGCTACACCGAGCGTATGAGCGATCTAGGTTCCGAACCTCCTCTACGTTGTGCATGGGCCTCCTTTTATAGTGCAAGGGGTCACCGACAGGTATCAACGTAGGAGAAAGGGTAAAAATGTAAAAGAGGTGGTAGTTGTAACAGTGCGGGAATAGTGGAGCTACAGTGTATGAACAGTGGTCGCTACCTACTTCGACAGTGGGGGACAAGAGCATTTAATGCCCGTCGCCGTCGACCCCAAAAGCGCCCGCCCTTGCGTCTCCGTTTGCCACGGCGATGGCTTCACCACCGCGGAGTGCCACCGTGTCCCCCAGGCTGCACAGCCATCCGCCACGCGTCCCTGGAGTGGCCCCAGGGCGACGCGTGGTTCGATGAGCTGGAGCGCGGACACACAGCGCAACCCTCCCCGGCAAGTACCTTGCCGGGCCCGGGAGCTTGCCGGGCTCTGAAGCTTGTCGCTCCCCGGGCCCTGCCGGGGCGCATGTAGCGCCGAGGCATGTCTTCTGTAATATAATCTTCTAGTCTTCCTGGCAAACTCCTCTTGCCAGGGCCTTGTGTGAGTGAAGTAATCTTGAGCCTGGAACGGCCTTCCCGGCAAGCTCCACTTGCCGGGGTCTCGATCTTCTGTCTTGTATACTTTGTTTTTGAATGGTTTTATATGGAGCAGGAAGGTCTCCGGCAAGCGCGTGGTAGGCCCTGCCGCGGGAAGCTGCTACTGCCCGTGCACAAGTTGGGGTACTGAGGTACCCCTACCTCTGTACACCGACAGGAGCCCCCGGGCCTGGGCCACACACGATGCCGAGCGCTGTTGGGCCAGGCCCAAAATAGTGCACGGGCACGCGCGGCCAACGGCACGCCGAATCCACTTCCGCATCCGCCGCGTCCCCCCGTAACGGCACGCGTCGATTGCGGCGTCGTGGGATGGGACGTGGCCACGTTCTTTTAATGGAAAGAGGGAAACGCCTCCCACTTCCCCATAAAAGCAGAGGAAGCAGGAGCGGTTCCCCTCCTACGCCTTCATTGCTTCTTCTTCCATCTCCAGAGATCCCCTTTTTCGCTCCGCCTCCAAACCCCCTCCGCCGCCTTCCGCATCTGCGGCGCCACCGGATTCTTCGTCCCCCCTCCCTCGCCGCCTCCGCCATGGCCCCGAAGACCGAGAAGGCGAAGGCGGAGAAGACCAAGAAGGAGAAATCGAAGCAAGCGGCGAGGCTCACCTTGTTGCGGAAGCGGAACGTCGTCTTCTCGCCGAGGCTCAGCGCGCGGGAGCTCTGGAACAAGTACTACTTGTTCTGGGCCAAGAAGACCAAGGCGCATCCCCGCACCCGAGCCTATCCGGCCGCCGCCAAGGACAACTACCCCGGCGGGTACTTCTTCTTCACAGATTTCTTCCATTGCGGCCTTTGTCCCCCTTTTTCCGATTTCTTCTGCGACATCATGCACACCTACGGCCTCCACCTTCTTGACTTCACCCCCAACGCCATCCTCACGATGGCGGTTTTCGCACATATGTGCGAAAACTATATTGGGATATGTCCGAACGTAGCGTTGTTTAGGCACTTCTTCACCCCTAGAGCAGAGGCCGGCGCCCCCCTCTCCGGAGGAATATCTTGGGTCTTCCGCTTGAACAAGAAGGAGTCCTACTTGCCGGGGGAGCTCCGCGGCAAGTGGGAGGAGTGGCGTGCAGACTGGTGCTGGATAGTCGAGGACGAGCCGCAACCTTTCACCGCGCCGCGCACAACGGCCATCGTGCGTGGCAGGGACTGGAGCGAGGTGGACTCGGACGACGTCAAGCTCAACGTCGCCCTCGTCAGAATTCTTCGTCTCCGGGGAGCAAAGTTGTCTGTCGGAGAAGTAGGCACCGATTTCCTCCGCCTCCGCATCGCCCCCCTTCAAGATAGGAAGAGGCCAGCCTGGGAGTACGGCAACGCGGCGGATATAATGAGGCTGCGCCCTGGGCTAAACTTCAACTTCACGGCGCTGGAGCTGAAGGGGATGGTCCGGGAGCTTTTTAAGCACGACCCGGCCCACCCAGAGTGGTTCAGATCTCCCCGGGGAGTGGTGCCCCTCTGCAACAGCACGGCTCGAGATCCTCTTCGCGCCATGATGCCCGCATGCGACTCGCATGGCGTGGACCGCACATGGAAACCACCCAAGCCATCAGACATCATGAGCTTCTTCGACAACCTGGTGGAGGTGGCGAAGAACAAGGACGAGATCAAGGGGCTCACACGGGACACCACCGACCAGGAGATAGCGTATATAGCTTCTCGGGTTGAAGAGGCCGCTGCAGCCACAGCGGCAGGAGAATTTGGCTATACACCTGATGAGGCAGAGGCTGTGGATGCGTCCTGCCAAGCGGAGGAGGCGGAGATCCGCAGACTGCTGAAGCTTCCTCCCGACAAGCTCGCCGGGGTCCCTTCCTTGAGGCACTCCGGGATCCCCGGAATCCTGACCGAGGCCGCGGCGAGAGGCAGCGCCGCCGGAGGAAACAGAGGCGCCGCAGGGAGCGGAGGCGCCGGAGGGAGAGCGGCCACAGTGCAGGGTGCTGGGCCCAGCAAGCCTGCCGAGGAGGAGGAGGAGGAGGAGGACGTCGGGGCCGACGAGGACTCCGACGGGTCCCTGGGGCTCTACGCGGATGACCTCTCCTCGTCATCGGAGACCTCCCCGCCTCGGGCAAGCCCTAGGCATTCTCCGCTGAAGCGTCTCCGCAAGACGGCGACAGGGACGAGGGCGTAGGCGCCCCGGCAACAACCAGCTCGCCGGGCGGCGCGAGCTACCCGGGGGAGCCAGGCTGCGACGGGGGCGCCCGGCGCTCCAACCACGGCGGGGGCGACCCGCACACAGGCCACGGCGGGGGCGACCCGCACAGCAGCGCCAAGCGGAGGAGAGTATTCGCAGAGCGGAGCGGCAGCTCCGCCTGCTCCCCGGGCCTCGGCTACCACAGGGGCCGGGTTTTCGCAGCCCCCAGCCCCGGGGACCGCCAAGCGCCCGAGGGAGTCTTTGCCTCCTGCTCCCCGCGCGGACGCGTCTCAGGTGGCATTTGACTTCTCCGCCTTGAGCGACGACGACGACGAGGAACAGGAGTAAGAACTTGAGGCTTCGCATCTTCTTTAACTTTGTCTTGATTTTTTGGTTGATTCTGATCTTGCTTCTTGCTCTGATTTCAGGACCCTGGCCCAGCGAGTGGCGAAGAAGGCCAAGGTTCCCGTTGTCGAGGTCGCGTATGACTCGCCCGTCGCGGCGACTGGAGACGTGCCGGAGACGAGCCTGCCGGACCCGAGCGCTGCTCCGAGGAGCAGCCCCCAGCGCAGCCCCCAGCGTAAGTCTGGGTTCCGTACTTCCGCTCGTCGGGCGCGCTTGAGGATTTGTTCTTGTGCTAATATCTTGATGTTTTTGTCTTGTCTTGATTGTCTTGTGCAGAGGTGGAGCCACAACCACAGGAGCATTCGGAGGTCGCTCCCGAGGAGCCGCAGGCCCCGCCGTCCCCGCCAAGGCCGAACTCGCCGGCAAGGGAGAGCACTCCGCCAAGGGCGGGTACTCCGCCAAGGGCGAGTACCCCGACAAGGGCGAGTAGCCCGGCGAGGGCGGCCACTCCGCCAAGGCAGAGCTCCCCGGCGAGGTAGCCCGCCGCTGACGACGTCCGTCAAGGTAAGTTCTGAAATTTTGTCTTCTTGGATTCGTCTCTTTTTGGATATTTGCTTGAACTTCTTTTACTTTTTCTTCTTTCTCTAGATCCTCCTCCCCCCCAGCAGATGGAGATGGAAGTCATCGTCGTCGAGGAGGAGGATACGCAGGGGGATGGCGGCAACGCCCCTGTTGCTGAGGATACGGCGGGAGCCGCCGAGCCGGCTGCGGAGGAGACTGCTCCGGCTGGGGACACAGCGGCCGGGGAGGGGGACGGCGGCCGCACTGCCGGCCCGGAGGCGGCAGGAGCATCGAGTGCTGCGCCGGCCGCCGACCCCTCCACCGAGAAGGAGCCATCTGCCTACTACCTTGAGGCCCCCAACGGCGTTTACATCCAGGTACCGTGGGGTTCTTCATCGCGAGCTCCCGCGGAGGGCGAGGCCTTTGATGGAGAGGTCCTCGCCTCCGCGGGTCTGAAGATTGTCGAGGCGCCCGGCGGAAGCGACGGGCCCGAGGAGGAGAAGCTGCTTCACCAGCTCCTGGCCCTTTATCGGGCCAGGCAGGCGAAGCTTGCGTCTCGGGAGGCCCTTGCCGCCAAGGCCGCCGTTGAGATGGAGAAGCGCGCGGCGGAGCTCCGCGCCGCCAACCAGGCTGCCCTCCGCGACGTGGCGGAGGAGCGCGAGAGGCTCGCCGGGGAGTACCAGGAGTGGCTCCTGGAGAAGGCCGAAGCCGAAGAGCAGTAGCGGCTCGCCGGGGAGGAGCTGTCCCGGCGAGAAGGAGAGCTCACCCAAAGGAAGGTCAACCTCGACTCCCACGAGGAAGATCTTGCCGCTCGGGAGCAGGCCCTTGGCGGAGAGCTGAAGGAGGCGAAGGTTGCCGCGGAAGCCGCGGAGACCGCCAAGGAGGAGCTCGAGGCCAAGGTTGCGCAGCTGGAGGAATACTTGAAAGCGAGCGTGGAGAGGGTCACCGCGCTCAATACAGAGCGCGAGAAGGACACCCACACTAATTCCGAACTCCAGGTGCGTCTCTCCAAGTAGGGCGACGAGCTGAAGGCCGCCAAGGACTCCATTGAGGATCTGGAGCTGAAGGTTTCCACGTTGAAGGACTCGCTCGACGCCGTCCGGGACCGGGAAACCAAGCTGAAGGAGGAGCTCCGCAGGGAGCGAGGCTTGGTGGAGAGCGCCAACACTGCAGCCGAAAACTTCCGCCGGACCGTCGAGGTGTGGACTGACGACTTGGTGTCTTCTGCATCCAACATCGACCAGGAGCTGCTGGCGCTGAAGGTTGAGCATCTCATCTACTCTCCGGATCCAAACCTCCCTCACAGCGCCAAGCTCAGCCTTTTCTTCAGAGGGATCGCGCCGGCCCTTGCAGATCTTCGGAAGAAGCTCCCCGCGCAACTGGCCGAGGAGTCGCGCCAGCTTTGCGCGGGAACCTTGGAGCGCGTCCTGACGAAGATTGTATACCGCAACCCCGGTATAAACCTCACCAACGTTCTCCGCAGCTTGCCGGCCGACGCGAACATGGAGGCGCTGAAAGCGCAGGTCGCCCACATCATCGCCAAAGTGAACAAGATCTCCAGGATTGAGGGCGACCGCGTAGATTAGGCCTCCTTTTTCTTTATCTCTTTTGTTGCTGCATAGGGTGTTATGAACTCATTAATCATTGCGACAAGTTATCCTTTGTAAGATATTCATCTTATTTTGATCAATCGGTGCAATGTTATCTTCCTTGTCTTGGTCATTTACTTTGTATGTTTTTCACCCTACGCTTCCAGGGAGCTTGCCGGCAAGGGTCCCTTGCCGCGAGCGCTGAGTGCTGGACTCTGAGCAGCCTGCTGGCCAAGGTCTTACCGGCAAGCAACCTTGCCGCAGCTAATCGCAACGCGCTCAGCTTGTTGAGTGAACTCGAAAACGAACCAAGGGCGCGACACTTGTCGCAGCTCACTTAAGTCGTTGAGCGTACTCGAAAACAAGATAAGGGTGCGGCTAGCCACGGGTAGGTTCCTCCGCACACAGGTTTTCCATACAAAGCGTGGTTGTTCAAGGAAGACAACTAAAATTTAAAAATTCGAACTGCTCAAATTCTAATAACTTAGCTTTCATATCTTGCTTCTTGGTAAGACTTCTTTTTCTTGAACAACACTTGGTTCCTCTTCCATCTCCTTCCCCCCGGCAAACTTGTGCGCGAGGAACATTCCTTCTGCTTAAGAGGCAAGGAAAAAGAATAAGGAAGCAAGTATATAGCCTTTCGGCGTGCTAATGCTTACCGGATGTGTACGTTGCACAAGATGCCAAATAACACATGCAAATAGCAGAGAAAAGCATGTAAAAGGCAAATAGCGCAAAACACAAAAACTTTACTGATGCACGGGGTCTGCGCCCGGCTTTGTACAAAGGGTTACATGCAACAGCGGCAAAGCTTGTACAAAAGGTGGTTGCCGGAGCGGATCACGGCAACCGCGCCTTATGGGTGAAACTTGCGAAGATGCTCTATGTTCCAGGAGTTGCTCACCGGTAAGCCTTCTTCGGTCTCAAGGCGGACAGCGCCGGGCCTTGTGACTTGTCTCACCCGATAAGGGCCTTCCCACTTCGGCGTCAACTTGTTGGAATTCTTGGCGGACTGAACACGCCGAAGAACAAGGTCGCCTTCCTCGAGACTCCTGGCCTTGACCTTGCGGCTATGGTAGCGACGCAAGGCTTGCTGGTATCGAGCAGCTCGTACAGCAGCCTGGAGACGTCCCTCCTCGAGGAGCAATGCATCATCTTGACGCAGTTGCTCTTGCTCGAGCTCATCATAAGCGAGCACTCAAGGAGATCCGTATACGAGTTCCGTGGGGAGAACTGCCTCTGCTCCATAGACTAGAGCAAAGGGTGTCTGTCCGGTGGCTCGACTTGGTGTCGTTCTGATTGACCAAAGAGCCGCCGGTAGCTCCTCTATCCAATTTCTTCCGCACTTACGCAGCCTGTCAAAGGTCCTTGTCTTGAGTCCGCGCAGCACTTCAGCATTGGCCCTCTCCGCTTGACCGTTGCTCCTCGGGTGAGCAACAGAAGCGAAACAGACCTTGGCGCCAAGGTCTTGGACGTACTGCATGAAGGTGCGACTAGTAAATTGTGTACCGTTGTCGGTTATGATCCTGTTAGGGATTCCGAAATGGCACACAATCGACCTGAAGAACCTGACCGCTGACTGTGCTGTCACCTTTCTCACTGGTTCCACCTCTGGCCACTTTGTGAACTTGTCGATTGCAACGTACAAGTACTCAAAGCCCCCGACGGCTCGGGGGAAGGGGCCGAGGATATCGAGCCCCCAGACCGAGAAGGGCCAGGACAAAGGAATTGTTTGGAGAGCTTGAGCTGGCTGATGAATCTGCTTTGCATGGAACTGGCACGCTTCACACTTGGTTACTAGTGCAGTTGCATCTTGGAGGGCTTCTTGCCAAAAGAACCCTTGCCGGAAAGCTTTCCCGACAAGCGCCCTTGCGCCAATGTGGTGGCCGCATATGCCTCCGTGTATTTCTGCCAACAGCTTCTGTCCATCTTCCCTGGAGATGCACTTCAACCTGACACCATTGAGTCTTCTTCTGTACAGCTCGTTATCCACGAACTGGTACATACTTGACTGTCTGGTTATCTTCTCTATTTCTTCTGGGTCGTCGGGAAGTTCTCCAGTTTGCAGAAAACAGACGATCTGCTGTGCCCATGCCGGAGCTCGAGGCTCAACGGCAAGGACTAAAGGCATGAGGGCCGCTGCGGGGACCTCAGCTTCCGCGGCGAGAACCTCTGGTCCCACCGGAGCTGAAGGTCCCCCGGCAAGCTCGCCGGGGCGAGGCTTGTCGGGAACACTTGCTTCAACTGCACAGATCGGAGGATCTGCAGGAGCAACTTGTTCCTCAGCATTCTGATCGTTGATCTTGGGGACCTTGGCGGCGGTTTCAGGAAGGTCCGCCGGCAAGTAGTCGCCGGAGACCAACTTTCTCTTCTTGGACTGCCCAACTGATGGTGTAACGGATGGTTGAGTCAGCTTGAGCAAGAAGGTCCCTGGTTCCACAGGTAACTTCATCGAAGCACACTTTGAAAGGCCATCTGCAATGTCATTCTGAGCTCTCGGGACGTGCTCCATTTGCAGACCTTCAAAGTGCTCTTCAAGCTTCCTCACTTCATCTACATAAGCTTCCATCAAAGGGCTCTGGTAGCTCTTGTTAACTTGTCGGACCACCAGCTGAGAATCTCCCCGCACAATCAGTTTTCTGATCCCCAGTTCGGCCGCAACCCTGAGGCCGGCGAGCAAACCTTCATATTCAGCAGTGTTGTTTGTCGCTTGCTCCCTGGGAAAGTGCATCTGGATAACATACTTGAGGTGCTCTCCGGTGGGCGCGATGAGTACCACGCCGGCACTGACGCCTTGCAGCGAAAAGGCACCATCAAAATACATTACCCATTCACTTGTCGCCTCTTGTACGGGTGTACTTGTTTCTGGAATTTCCTCATCGGGCGTCGGGGTCCATTCAGCTATGAATTCTGCCAAAGCTCGGCTCTGTATGGTTGAGGTACTTTCAAACTTGAGTCCAAAGCTTGACAGCTCCAGTGCTTCTGGATTGTGTAATATCCTCTTCAGCGGAAAGCGAGTGACCACTGTTATCTCATGTGCCTGGAAGTAATGACTCAGCTTTCTCGAGGCCATGAGGAGGCCGAAAAGCAACTTTTGCACCCCGGAGTATCTTGATCTAGCCCCCTGCAAGAGGGAGCTCACAAAATACACCGGGCGCTGCACCATCTTCTTCCGCACTTCTTCCTGTTCCTGCGCAGAGTTGTCCTTGTCGGGGCCAGAGCTTGTCGGAGCAGCCCCCTGCTTGTCGCTGGATTCGCTTGCCGGTGGTGCAGACCCCTCGTCGGACTCCCTCTCCGCTACTAACGCAGCACTAACCAGCTGGTTGGTTGCCGCTAGGTATAGCAGCAACTTTTCCTGTGGTCTAGGTGCGACAAGTATTGGAGTGGAGGATAGGTACCGTTTCAAGTTCTGCAGCGCTGCCTCCGCTTCCGGAGTCCACTTCATGGGACCTGCCTTCTTCAAGATTTTGAAGAAAGGTAGGGCGCGTTCTGCAGACTTCGAAATGAACCTACTGAGGGCAGCCACACAACCTGCAAGCCTTCTGACATCCTTGACGCGCCTCGGGGCTTCGATCTGTTCAATGGCTTTAATCTTGTCGGGGTTGGCTTCAATCCCCCTTTGTGACACAAAGAACCCGAGAAGCTTGCCGGAGGGGACTCCAAAGACGCACTTCTCGGGGTTCAACTTGAGCTGTATCTTGCGCAGGTTCTGAAATGTCTCTTCCAAATCTTGGACCAGGGTATCCTTGCTCTTGCTCTTCACCACGATATCATCCATGTAAGCCTCTACATTTCTGTGGATCTGTGGCTCGAAAGCAGTGTGCACTACCCTTGCAAATGTTGATCCTGCATTCTTCAATCCAAAGGGCATGCGAATAAAGCAATATGTGCCACATGGAGTGATAAATGCAGTCTTTTCTTCGTCTTCCTTGGCCATGAAAATCTGGTGGTAGCCTGAATATGCATCAAGAAAAGAGAGTAGCTCACATCCAGCAGTGGAGTCAACGATCTGGTCAATGCGCGGCAAGGGAAATGGATCCTTGGGACATGCTTTATTCACATCGGTGAAGTCTATACACAGTCTCCACTTCCCATTGGCCTTGCGCACGACGACTGGGTTTGCCAACCACGTCGGATGGATCACGCCTCTAACTAGGCCTGCTGCCTCTAGCTTCTTGATCTCTTCGTTGATGAATTCTTGGCGCTCCACGGCTTGCTTCCTCACTTTCTGCTTGACGGGCCGCGCATGAGGACAAACAGCAAGCTTGTGCTCAGTTACCTTCCTGGGAACACCGGGGATGTCAGATGGTTGCCAGGCAAACACATCGACATTCGCCCACAGGAAGGCAACGAGCGCGCTTTCCTATTTGCTGTCAAGTGTGGCACTACTGGTGAAGGTACCACCAGTGCCGTCCTCCTTGGCGGACACCTTCTTGGTTGCCGGGGGAGCGTCCATCCCCTTCTTACACTTGCCGGTGGAGCTCGATGGAACGTCCTCGACGGCAGCGCAACACTCCGAAGAGGTGCGGTTGCCGGAGTGGGCCCCAGAGCACTCGTCGGACTTGGTCTTCGTCTTCTTCCCCCCGGGAGCTTCAGCGGCAAGTGTGTCCTTCTCCGCCGCAGCTGCTGCATCTCGGTAGATCTTGTCGGCGCAGACAAGCGCATCCTTCTTGTCGCCATGGATGGTGATGACGCTTATCGGCCCCGACATCTTGAGTACGTTGTAGGCGTGGTGGGAAGCTGCCATGAACTTGGCGAGGGCGGGACGGCCGAGTATCCCATTGTATGGCAATGGGATATCGGCGACGTCGAATGTGATGCGCTCAGTTCTGAAGTTGAGCTCCCCGCCAAAGGTCACCGGCAGAGTTATCTTCCCCTTGGGCTTGCTCCTCCCCGGGTTGATTCCTTGGAAAGAACCGGTCTCTTCGAGCTCGCCATCTGGGATTTGGAGTTTCTTGATCACAGCAGAGGAGATCAAGTTCAGCCCGGCCCCGCCGTCAACCAACATTTTGGTGACCTTGAGGTTGCGGATGGTGGGGGAGACCAGCATCGGCAAGCACTCGACCGCAGTGGTGCGGTCAGGGTGATCCTCAAGATCAAAAATGATGGGCGTGCTGGACCATTTGAGGAGCCTGCGCGACTCCACGGGCGGTTCTGCTGCATTCACCTCGCGCACCCACTGCTTGAGCTGGCGGTGGGAGGTGTGCAGAGAGGCGCCACCGTCGACGCACAGGACCTCCGTGGCCTTCTGGAACTCCTGCTCGCTGTTATCCTCATCCTCCATGTCTTCGTCGTCGTCTTCTTCATCCTTGTCGCGGCCCCGGGGAGGTCGGTCACCTTGCCGCTGCTTTGCTTTGCGGCGGCGTCCTCCCCGGCCATTGAATGGCCATTTCTTGCTTGGTTCTCCTCCGCCACCTTGGGCCTTCTCCTTGTCGCGCCTCTCGTACTCAGCTTTCTGCTGCTCGACGAGGTACTCGACGCGTTTGCAGTTGGAGAGGTCGTGGCCCTTGGTGCGGTGGATTTTGCAGTATTGCTTGTCGGAGCCGTCCTGCTTGTCGGCTGCCGCTACAGGGGCAGGCTCCTTGCCGGAGCCGCCGGCCTGTGTTTGCTTGGCGGGAGCCTCCTTGCCGGACTTCTCGACGACAAGCACTTCCTTCTTGTTCTTCCTCCTGTTGTTCCGCCGCCGGCTCTTCTTTGCCGGGGCGGCGTCGTCGCTGTCGCTTCCTCCTGCGCCAGCATCCTCCCCGGGGAGTCTCCTCCCCTCTTCTGCGCGCGCGCACTTATCAGCCAGAGCGTAGAGCTCGCTGACATCCCGTATCTTGGTCATGGCCATCTCCTCACGCATGCGGCGGTTACGCACGTTCTGGTGGAACGCGCTAATAACCGCGGCAGGGTGGACGTCGGGGATGTTGTGCTGCACACGACTGAAGCGTTGGATGTACTTGCGCAGGGATTCTCCTTCCTTCTGGGCCAGAATATGGAGATCGCTCTCCTGGCCGTGGGGTTTGTGGCCGCCTGTGAAGGCGCCAACAAACTGGTGGCAAAGATCTGCCCAAGAAGAAATGGAGCCTTCCGGCAAGTGCATAAGCCACGAACGAACGTTCGGCTTAAGTACGAGCGGGAAGTAGTTCGCCAAGATCTTCTCGTCGCGCCCCCCGGCAGCCTGCACCGCGATGGTGTAAATGCTGAGGAATTCCGAGGGGTGCGTCTTGCCGTCGTACTTCTCCGGTACGTCGGGCTTGAAGTTCTTCATGCTGGGCCACTGGACGCGCCACAGCTCACGGGTAAACGCAGGGCAACCTGCCGCGTACGGCAAGTCGCCTGGTTCACCGGGCGCGCGCGCGTTGACAGCGTTCCCAGCTCTCTGGTCTGATTGTCGCCGAGCTCCTCGGCGGCGCTCGATCGTTGTTCGAGCGTCTTCTTGTCGCCGGTCGTCAAGGACTTGGCGCTGGTCCCGACGAGCCCGCGGATCCGACGACGTCGTGGAGCCGTCGTCGGCGTTGTTCCGGCGAGGCGGCGTCTTCTGCTTCCGCGGCGGGGAGTGCATGGTGGTTGCACCCCCGGCGGTCTTGTCGCCGTCGGCCTTCGTCTTCTCGACTTGCCGCGGCCGCGAGGTCGCCGGCTGCTGTGGAGAGTCGTTGTTGGCGAAGGCGATCAGGCTCTGGATGATTGCCCTCCAGTCTTCGGCCTTGTCTGCCGCTGGAGGGAAGTCGAGGAGCAGTTGCGCCCTTGCGAGCGCTTCTGCTGGAGTGGAGGGGAGCGGGGGCGAGCGGTGCGAGGAGCGGGATATGCTCGGACTCCTAACGGCGTTAGAAGGAGCAGGGTCCCGCCCCGGCGACCGCGCTTTGCTCGTGCCAGGACGATGGCCCGGAGCGTCCCGCGAGCCTCCGGTTTGCCCATGGCCCAGCAAGCGGATACCACCTCCTGTGGCATGGCGCTGCTGGGTTGTTGTTTGCTGAGATGGACGTGGCGCGTCCACGGAGACCGAGGCTCGGTCATCCGTCTTGTCCTTGGATTTGGTGGCGCCGCGCGTGTCCTCGCCGGCGACCACCCTTCCGACGGCGTCTCCCCCGCCCACCGTTGGCTCTGGTGGTGGCGGAGGAGACGCAGACGGGCCTGCGACCTCCGAAGCCTTCTTCTTCGGGGCCATGGTGCTGTCGTTGATGAAGCTGACGGATTCGGAGAGGTTGATGAAGAATGCGCCCGCGTGAGCGCCGGATCAGGTTCGCACAACCTCGACGCCCCCTACCTGGCGCGCCAAAGATGTCGGGGGAAACTGTCCTCCACGAACACCTATGGGACCGGAGCCCCTTGCTTGTGCGGTAAGAGGGCGGAGGGAGCACGAAGAGCAGATCGTGGAGATCACGCGGGCAGTTTACCCAGGTTCGGGCCGCGATGGACGCGTAAAACCCTACTCCTGCTTAGTTTGTATTGAGTTGGAGAGCTCGGGAGCTTGAAGAACTAGCTACACCGAGCGTATGAGCGATCTAGGTTCCGAACCTCCTCTACGTTGTGCATGGGCCTCCTTTTATAGTGCAAGGGGTCACCGACAGGTATCAACGTAGGAGAAAGGGTAAAAATGTAAAAGAGGTGGTAGTTGTAACAGTGCGGGAATAGTGGAGCTACAGTGTATGAACAGTGGTCGCTACCTACTTTGACAGTGGGGGACAAGAGCATTTAATGCCCGTCGCCGTCGACCCCAAAAGCGCCCACCCTTGCGTCTCCGTTTGCCACGACGATGGCTTCACCACCGCGGAGTGCCACCGTGTCCCCCAGGCTGCACAGCCATCCGCCACGCGTCCCTGGAGTGGCCCCAGGGCGACGCGTGGTTCGATGAGCTGGAGCGCGGGCACACAGCGCAACCCTCCCCGGCAAGTACCTTACTGTTCATTCTCGACCGGACAGTCGAGAAAGCGGTACTATGTTACTACATTACTGTTCATATAGTTGACATGCGCACAACATCATTTGTTGTCGTCATATCTTACTACACTAGCAACAAGATTATGTAGTACTTACGTATGAACCACTGCACATGCCTAGTAGTAGGAGCACTGTGTATGTTCAAGTGGCTGCTGTGTTTCGCACTCCTCCGTCGTAAGAGTGGAAACGCTTGCTATAATCATTTTTTTCTTCAGAAAAACAGTGGACACGCTTTACTGTGCGGATCCTCCTCCAGCCATGAACTAAATTACTCACTTTCGCCGACGTGTGGGACATCTAGCATCGGGGTCCACCAGCCATGCTCTAAATTACTCCGTAGTAGAGTGATGGTAGACTACCCCGATCGAAGCGCCACAGTAATGCCCAATGAGCCGTCAAATCACAAAACCCCCTCCTTTCCAGCAGTAAGTTGGACGAATGAAGCAATCATCATTTCACTCTTCTCTCTCAGCTTCCTCTCTACCCAACTCGCTTCTCCCTCATCTTGTTCCTCATTTCTTCAAGAAAACCCCGACCTGCTTCTGCCATTGTTCTTCTCTCCCAAAGAAGGAAAGGTGAGCGCATCAATGGTGTTGATTCTGGCCAAGGCCCGGTCTTGCAACCTCGAGACTGGTCCTATAACTCCCGCTCTTTTCTTCTTTTGGGTTTGTGATTATGGTTTGCCGGGGAAACTGATCCAGGAGCACCTATGGGACCGGCGGACCGAGTCCCTTTCGGTTCGGCGGGGGCGGAGATCGCGCGAAGAGCAGATCGAGGCGAAGCACACGAGCAGTTTACCCAGGTTCGTGCCGCACGGATGCGTAAAACCCTACTCCTGCTTTGTGGTTTGTATTGAGTTCTTGCTCGGGAGCGCTGGGTGCTACAGTATACACCAGCAGTTAACGAGACCGAGCCTGAGTGTTCTTCTGCTTCCAACCCCCCCCTACGTTGCACATGGGCCTCCTTTTATATGCTCAAGGGGTCACCGACAGGTGGCAACGTAGACAAGGGTAAAAACGGAAGGTGTTGCGGTTGGTACAACTACCTGTACAGTGTATCATACCTAACCCTGACGGCAGGGGACAAGGGCATTAAATGCCCATCGACGTCGCCCAAACAGTGCAAAAAGGGACCATCAGGGACGCCACCGCTTGCCACGATGGCAATCTTGTCAGCGCCGCTTGCCATCGCGTACCGCTGGCTGCACAGCCTCCCGCCACGTACACCTGGAAGGGTCCCAGAGCGACACATTGGTGGATGTGCTGGAGCGCGGGTACAGAGTGGTAGCTTGCCGCGGCAAGCGCCTTGCCGCGGTCGTTGTCTTGTCGCGTCCGGGAGCTTGCCGCTCACCGGGCCTTGCCGGGACGCGTGGCGCGTCGCGGCAAGTTCCTTGAGTTACCTTGGTTGGCCTTCCCGGCAAGCTCCTCTTGCCAGGGTCTTGTGCCTTGAGTGTCCTTCCCGGCAAGCTCCTCTTGCCGGGGCCTTGTCTTCTTGGCTCGAATACTTTGTTCTTGAATGGCTCCAAAGGAACCATGGAGGACCTTGGCGGTCACCCGGCAAGCCTTGCCGCGGGGTGCCGCAACTGCCCGTGCACAAGTTCGGGATACTAGGGTACCCCTACTCTAGTACACCGACAGGAGCCCCCGGGCTTGGGCCATACACGGTGCCGAGCGCTGTAGGGCCAGGCCCAAAACAGGGCACGGGCACGCGCGGCCTGGGTTACGCCGTATCTTTCTCCATATCCACCGCGCCCTCCCCGAGCGGCACACGTTGAATGCGGCGTCGTGGGAGAGATCGTGGGTGGTTTCTTTATTAGGAAAGGCGGAACGTCCGCCCCCTCCCTCCTTATAAGCAGGGGAAACAGGGGCAGTTCGCCCATCCGCCAGTTGCCGTTGCAATCTCGGAAACCTCCGCCGCTCTCCCTTCTTCCCAAAGCTGAAAGAGAGCAGCGCTCCGCCCCCCATCGCCACCAGCACCACCAGCGCCGTCGACCTCCCCCACCACTTCCGCCATGGCTCCGAAAACCGACAAGGGGAAGGGCGCGAAGTCGACCGAGGCGCAGCGGCTCGCGGCGCTGCGGAAAGAGCGGGCAATCTCCCCCCAGGCTCTCCCCGAGGGAGCTGAGGGAGACTTTCTACCTCTTCTGGTCGACGGCACCCGCGCACGAAGGTACTTCCAGCCGTCGCTTCTGGAATGGCTCCAAATGGATACCCCTTCTTCGCCTTGTTCTTCTACTGCGGGCTCTGCCCGCCTTTCTCCGAGTTTTTCTGTGATATCATGAACACCTACGGATTCCGCCTCCTTGACTTCACCCCCAATGCTGTTCTGACCATGGCAGTTTTCGCACATCTCTGCGAAAACTTTGTCGGAGTCTATCCAAACGTAGCCCTTTTTCGCCACTTCTTTATACCCCGAGTCGAGAGAGGAGAGCCTTTATCTGGCAGAATCGCCTGGATCTCGAGAGGCGGCAAGAAGGAAGCTTATCTGGAGGGGGAGTTCCGCGGCAAGTGGGAGGAATGGAGAGCAAACTGGTGCTGGATTGTCGAGGAGAACCCGCAGCCGTTTACCGCCCGACGCCGAGCCCCAGTAGTGCGCGGCAGCGACTGGAGCAACGTGGCCCCGGAAGATGATAGGCTGAAGATTACCGTCGCCCGGATCCAACGCCTCAGGCTTGCCGGGCTCACTGTAGGTGCGGTTGGCGCAGATTTCCTTCGCCGCCGCATCGCCCCCCTGCAGGAGAGGAAGAGACCCGCCTGGGAGTTCGAGAATGCGGCGTACATCATGAGGCTGCGCCCGGGCCTCAACTTCAACTTCACTGTTATGGAACTTGACGCAATGCTCCGGGAGCTGTTCAAATACGACCCTCAACATCCCAAAGTGTTCAGGTTGCCGAAGGGTGTCATTCCGCTGTGCAACAACTCCGCGCTCAGCCGCATTCGTGCAATGATGCCGCTGTGCGACTCGCATGGGATTGACCCAACTTGGCAAGAGCCTGCAGATGACGCCGTGTAGGAGTTCTTTGACAGCTTGGAAGAAGTGCCGATTTGCTCCGACGAAAAGAAGGGCCTCACTCGCGCCACCACCGATCTTGAGATGGATCTCATCGCCGCTAGGCTGGAAGAGGCGGCGGTAGCCGCAGCCGCGGGCGAGTTTGGATTCACCGTGGAGGAGGCAGAGGCAGCAGAGGCGGCGAGCCTTGCCGAGCGAGAGGAGCTTGTCGGCGTGGAGGAGGCAGAGGCAGCAGAGGCGGCAAGCCGTGCCGGGCATGACGTCGAGTCGAGCGAGCCTGCTGAGGATACGAGCGGCTCGCTGGAGATCGACTCCTCTTCCTCCTCATCTTCGGGCAGCTCGCCGCAAGCAGAGCCCCCGGCTCCACCAAGAAGACGTCTCCGCAAGGCCGGGGACGTAGCGGGGCGGCAGACGAGTCAACAGCCGCCGCGCCGCGCGACACGCTCCACCGCGGCAGGTACTGTCGCCGCGGGAGCACCTCACGCTGCTGCGGCAACTGGAGCGGGGTCTTCCCGAACCACCGCTTCTGCTCCTACTGCTTCTCACGCCGCGGCGGCAGCCGGGGCGGGGTTGTTTCGGACCACCGCCACTGCTCCCGCCAAGTGGCCAAGGGAACCTACTCCTCCGCCTCCTCGCGCCGGACGTGAGCCGGACTTCGACTTCTCCGCGCTCAGCTCCGACGAGGAAGAAGAAGAGTAAGATTCTTGTTGTACTTGTATCTCTGCAATTCTTGCTGTTTTGTCTTATATCTCATTCGCTTTACTCCGAACTCATTCCTTTTCAGGACTCTGGCCCAGAGAGCGGCGAAGAGAGCCAAGGTCCCGGCGAGGAGAGAGGAGGTGATCATCGTCGATGACGAACCCACCGAGATCACCTTGCCGGACCCGGCAACTAATCTTCAGAGCAGCCCCCAGCGTAAGTATATGGTTCGCTTTCCACTGTTAGGCGCGCGTGGATGCTCTTTCTTTGCTGATATCTGTTTGTTGGTTTGTGTAGGAGCAGAGCAGCCCCACCAGAAGCGCCCGGAGACTGCCCCTGACATGCCATCTGCTTCGACTACACCGCCAAGGGAGAGTTCTCCGGCAAGGGGGAGTTCTCCGGCAAGGGAGAGTCCTCCGGCAAGGGAGAGCTCTCCGACAAGGGAGAAGTCTCCGGCAAGGGAGAAGTCTCCGGCAAGGAACAACGCCAGCGGTCCCCCGGAGGCGGAGACCACGACTGCAGAACCCGGTGCAGGTAACCCTCTTGCTTCAAAACTTCCCTTGGGTTCTTCTCCTTTTGATCTTCTTTTTTGGATATTTGCTTGACTTTTCTCACTTTTCCGGCCGTCAGACCCATCTGCTGCGGAGCCGATGGAGACCGAGGTTGCCGTCAGGGAGAACATCATCGAGGCCGCCAACGACGCCGTCGCCACCGAAGAAGCAGCCGGCGCTGATGACCTCGCCGGCGAAGAGGCCGCCAAAGCTACCGCCGTAGCAGCTGGCGAGGGGTCTGTCGATCGCATTGACGGCCCAGAGGCAGCAGGAGTGCCAGGCGCTACGCCGACCGCTGACCCTTCCGCCGCTGCCGCAGCGTCAGGCTCCGAAGAGCCCCAGCCAGGCGTCTACTTGAAGGCCGGCGATGGCGTCTTCATCAACCTCCCCTGGGCGTCACTTTCCAGGGCGCCGGTCGAAGGAGAGAGATTTGATGGAGAAGTGCTCGCCTCCGCTGGGCTGACGCTAGTCGATGCGCCGAGCAGCAGCAGTGGCGAGCCTGAGGAGGAGCGGCTGCTGCGGAAGCTGTTGTCGCTCTACCGCGCTCGGCAGGCCAAGCTGGAGTCCCGAGAGGCGCTTGCCGCGAAGGCGGGAGCTGACATCGAGAAGCGCGCGGAGGATCTCCGGGGTCTTCACCAGGAAGCTCTCCGGTCCTTGGCAGAGGAGCGGGAGCAGCTCGTCGAGGAGCAGAAGGCCTTCTTCCTTGAGAAGGCTGACGTCGAAGAGCAACAGCGGCTTGCCGCTGAGAAGCTGTCTGCGCAGGAGGGCGAGCTGGCGCAGCGGAAGATCAACCTCGACAGCCACGAGGAGGAGCTTGCCGCGCGCGAGCAATCATTCGGCGGAGCTCTCAAGCAAGCAGAGGATGCTGCCGCGGCTGCCGAGGCCGCCAAGAAGGAGTTGGAGACGAGGGTGGCGCAGCTGGAGGCCGATCTCAAGGCGAGAGATGAAGAGCTTGCCGCGCTCAAGCATGAGCGGGAGAAGGACGCCCACAGCAACTCAGAGCTGTAGGTTCGTCTCGCCGAGAAGGGCAAGGAGCTCAGCGCCGCCAAGGACTCCACCGCAGATCTTGAGTTGAAGATGACCACTTTGACCAAGACGCTGGACGGCGCCAGGGAGCGGAAGGCGGCCTTGAAGGAGGAGATCAAGGCCGAGAAGGCGCTGCTGGCGAGTGCTGCTGCCGTCCAGAACACTTTTAGGGAGACCGTGGTGCACTGGACGGAGCGTCTCGTGAATGTTGCCGCAAATATCGACATGGAGCTGGCGCAGCTGGGGATGGAGGATCTCGGGTTTCCCTCTGATGAGAACCTCCAACCCAGCGCCAAGCTCACCTTGTTCTTCAAAGGCGTGGCGACGGCCCTCCAGCGACTCCGGGAGACGACTCCAAAGCGGCTGGCCGACGAGTCGCGCAAGATCTGCGCAGGAGCTCTTCAAAAGGTGTTGGTGAAGGTGGCCTTCCGCAACCCGGACCTCAACCTCACCAACGTCCTAAAGACTCTGCCACCGGATGCTGATCTGGAAGCGCTCAAGGCCCTTGTCGCACCCATTGTGGACAAGGTGAGCGGAATCAACAGGGTTGAGGGCGATCGCGTAGACTAGGCCGCCCCTTTTCTTCTTTTCTTGTCGCTGCTGGTCATGTCATGAGGACGATTTGTTAGAGCTGCGACAAGCTATCTTGTAATATAACTCTATTTTGGGTCATGATTGCAATGTTATTTCCTTTACTTGATTCCTTCCTTTGTATGTTCTTGCACTACGCTTTTAGGGAACTTGCCGGCGCAGGCACCTTAGCCGCGAGCGCCGAGTGCGGGACGTCAGCAGCCTGCTGGCGGTGCCGTTACCGACAAGAAACCTTGTCGCAACTAGCTGCAGCTCACTTAAGTTGTTGAGCGGACTCGAAACAAAGTAAGGGCGCAACTCTAGTCGCATCACACTTAAGTTATTGAGCGGACTCGAAACAAAGTAAGGGCGCAACTAGCTACGAGTTGGTTCCTCCACGCACAGGTTTTCCATACAAAGCACGGTCGTTCAAGGAAGATAACTTAAAAATTTAAAAATCTGATTGCTCAAACTTTGGCAACTTAGCTTTTCTGTTGTTTGCTTCTCGGCAAGGCGAAACTCTCTTGAACGACGCCTGGTCCATACCATTATCTTCTCCTCCCCCCCGGCAAACTTGTGGGCGAGGGAACCTTCCTTTCCTTGAGAAAAAGAAAGAAGAGAAAATAAAAGATATGGAGCCTTACGGCTCGTTATAGCTTACCGGGGGTAGGTGCTGCACAAACTGTCACATAACACATGCAAAAAATAAAAAGTATGAAATTGAATAGATGTGCGGAGCACATGAGCTTTACTTATGCACAGGGTGTGCGCCTGGCTTTGTACAAAGGATTACATGCAATAGCGGCAAGACTTGTACAAAAGGTGGTTGCCGGAATGGGTTCCGGTAACCGCGCCTTACGGGTAAAACTTACGAAGATGCTCAATGTTCCAGGAGTTGCTCACCGGAATGCCATCTTCGGTCTCAAGGCAGACAACGCCGGGCCTAGTGACTCGTTTCACCCGGTAAGGGCCTTCCCACTTTGGCGTCAACTTGTTGGAATTCTTGGCGGACTGAACGCGCCGAAGAACAAGGTCGCCTTCCTCGAGACTTCTGGCGTTAACTTTGCGACTATGGTAGCGGCGCAAAGCTTGCTGGTAGCGAGCAGCTCGTACAGCAGCCTGAAGACGGTCTTCCTCAAGGAGCAGCGCGTCATCTTGTCGTAGCTGCTCTTGCTCAAGCTCATCATAAGCGAGCACTCGAGGTGACCCGTATACGAGTTCCGTGGGGAGAACTGCCTCTGCTCCATAGACTAGAGCGAAAGGTGTCTGGCCAGTGGCTCTATTTGGCGTCGTCCTGATCGACCAAAGAACCACCGGCAGCTCCTCAATCCAGTTTCTTCCGCACTTGCGCAGCCTGTCGAAAGTTCTGGTCTTGAGCCCATGCAGCACTTCAGCATTTGCCCTCTCTGCTTGACCGTTGCTTCTCGGGTGAGCAACAGAAGCGAAGCAGACCTTGGCGCCAAGATCTTGGACGTACTGCATGAAGGTGCGGCTCGTGATTTGCGTACTGTTGTCGGTGATGATCCTGTTAGGGATCCCGAAGCGGCAAACAATCGACCTGAAGAACTTGACTGCTGACTGTGCTGTCACCTTCCTCACTGCTTCCACTTCCGGCCACATTGTGAACTTGTCGATTGCAACGTACAAGTACTCAAAGCCCCCGACTGCGCGGGGAAAGGGGCCGAGGATGTCGAGCCCCCAGACCGAAAATGGCCAGGATAAAGGGATCGTCTGGAGAGCTTGAGCTGGCTGGTGTATCTGCTTGGAATGGAACTGGCACGCTTCACAGTTGGTTACTTGTGCAGTTGCATCCTGGAGGGCTGTTGGCCAAAAGAAACCTTGCCGGAATGCTTTTCCGGCAAGTGCTCTTGCGCCAATGTGGTGACCACATATGCCTCCATGTATCTCCGCCAATAGCTTTTGTCCATCTTCCCGGTGAATACACTTCAATTTCACACCGTTGAGTCTTCTTATGTACAGTGTGTTGTCGACAAACTGGTACATACTTGACTGCCGGGCTACTCTTTCCGCTTCTTCTTGCTCTTCGGGAAGTTCTCCTGTCTGAAGGAAACGGACAATCTGCTGTGCCCATGCTGGAGCTTGTGGCTCGACAACAAGGAATAAAGGCGCATCTGCTGCTGCGGGAACATCCGCTTCTACGGCGAGAACTTGCGGCCCTGCCGGAGCTTGACGTTCCCCGGCAAGCTTGCGGGAGCAAAACTTGTCGGGAGCGTTTGCTTCAACGGAACAAACCCTAGGGCTTGCCGGAGCAGACTGCTCCTCAGCACTCTTGGTGTTGATCTTGGGGACCTTCTTGGTGGCGGCTTCGGGAAGCTCTGCTGGAAAATAGTCACCAGAAATCAACTTCCTCTTCTTGCTCTGTCCAGTTGATGGTGTTACAGACGGTTGAGTTAGCTTGAGCACAAAGATCCCTGGTTCCACAGGTAACTTAAGTGCGGCGCACTTCGAAAGGCCATCTGCAATGTCGTTCTGAGCTCTTGGAACATGTTCCATCTGTAGGCCATCAAAGTGCTCTTCTAGCTTTCTCACTTCATCAAAGTAGGCTTCCATCAACGGACTCTGATAACTCTTGTTCACTTGGCGGACGACAAGCTGCGAGTCACCCCTGACAATGAGCTTCTTGATCCCAAGGTCTGCCGCGATCCTGAGACCGGCAAGCAAACCTTCATACTCTGCAGTATTGTTTGTTGCTTGCTCCTTGGGAAAGTGCATCTGGACTACATACTTGAGGTGCTCTCCGGTGGGTGCGACAAGCAGCACGCCAGCACCGGCGCCTTGCAGCGAGAAGGCACCATCAAAGTACATCAGCCACTCTTTGCTTGCTTCCTTGACGGGGATGCTCGTTTCTGGAATTTCTTCATCTGGTGTTGGCGTCCACTCTGCTATGAATTCTGCCAATGCTCTGCTTTGGATAGTTGAAGTGCTCTCAAACTTGAGGCCAAAGCTTGACAGTTCCAGTGCCCACTCAATAATCCTGCCTGTTGCTTCTGGATTCTGCAATATTCTCTTCAGCGGAAAACGAGTGACAACTGTGATCTCATGTGCTTGGAAGTAATGGCGCAGCTTTCTCGAGGCCATGAGAAGGCCGAAAAGCAATTTCTGCACACCAGAGTACCTTGACATAGCCCCCTGCAGAAGGGAACTAACAAAGTAAACTGGGCGCTGCACCATTCTCTTCTGCATCTTCTCGCAGGCCTGCGCAGATCCATCTTTGTCGGGACCAGAGCTTGTCGGGGAAGCCCCCTGCTTGTCGCTGGATGCCCCTGCCGCGGTTGCTGGCTCATCATCTGCCTCCCTCTCCGCTACTAACGCAGCACTAACCACTTGATTGGTTGCCGCTATATACAGCAGCAACTTCTCTTGTGGTTTAGGTGCGACAAGTGTTGGAGTGGAGGACAGGTATTTCTTTAAGTCTTGCAGCGCAGCCTCCGCTTCCGGAGTCCATTTCATTGGACCTGCCTTTTTCAATATTTTGAAAAACGGCAGGGCGCGCTCAGCAGACTTAGAGATAAACCTGCTGAGAGCAGCCACGCAACTGGCAAGTCTGCGTACATCCTTGACGCGCTTTTGTGCTTCAATCTGCTCAATGGCCTTGATCTTGTCGGGATTGGCTTCAATTCCCCTCTGAGACACGAAGAACCCGAGAAGCTTGCCGGAAGGGACTCCAAACACACACTTCTCGGGGTTGAGCTTGAGGCTGATCTTGCGTAGGTTTGCAAAGGTCTCATCTAAATCTTGAATGAGAGTTGCCCTGTCTTTGCTCTTGAATACTATGTCATCCATGTATGCTTCCACATTTCTGTGTATTTGTGGCTCAAAAGCATAATGGACTACCCTTGCAAATGTTGAACCATCATTCTTTAACCCGAAAGGCATCCGTACGAAACAGTACGTGCCACATGGAGTGATGAATGCGGTCTTCTCCTCATCCTCTTCTGCCATGAAGATCTGATGGTATCCTGAGTATGCGTCAAGAAATGAAAGCAAGTCACATCCGGCCATGGAGTCAACAATCTGGTCAATGCGCGGCAAGGGAAATGGGTCTTTGGGACAAGCTTTATTGACATAGGTAAAGTCGATACAAAGCCTCCATTTCCCGTTTGCCTTGCGCACGACCACAAGATTGGCCAACCACGTAGGATGGAGCACTCCTCTGACAAGGCCTGCTGCTTCCAACTTCTTGATTTCTTCTGCGATGAATTCTTGGCACTCCACTGCTTGTTTCCTGACTTTCTGCTTGACGGGCCGCGCATGAGGACAAACGGCAAGATGGTGCTCAATTACTTTCCTGGGAACACCGGGGATGTCAGACGGTTGCCACGCAAACACGTCGACGTTCGCCCGCAGGAAAGCAATGAGCGCGCTTTCCTATTTAGGGTCAAGAGTGGCACTGATGGTGAAGGTACCACCAGTGCCGTCCTCCTTGGCGGACACCTTCTTGGTCTCTGGCGGAGCTGCCATTGTCTTCTTACACTTGCCGGTGGAGCTCGATGGTGCATCCTCAACGGTAGCGCAGCACTCCGAAGAGGTGCGCTTGCCAGAGTGGGCATGAGAACTCTTGCCGGACTTGGTCTTCTTCTTCCCCCCGGGAGCTTCAGCGGCAAGGGACTTGCGATCTGTTGCGGCTGCCGCTTCCCGGTAGATCTTGTCGGCACAGATAAGGGCATCCTTCTTGTCGCCAGGGACAGAGATGACGCTTATCGGGCCTGGCATCTTCAGCATGTTGTATGCGTAGTGAGAGGCTGCCATGAACTTGGCGAGTGCTGGACGGCCGAGTATCCCATTGTAAGGCAATGGAAAATCGGCAACGTCAAAGGTGACCCTCTCAGTCCTGAAGTTCAACTCGCCGCCAAATGTTAATGGCAGCGTGATCTTCCCCTTCGGCTTGCTCCTTCCCGGGTTGATTCCTTGGAATGTGCCGGTCTCTTCGAGCTCGCTGTCAGGGATCTGGAGTTTCTGGAGTACAGCGGAGGAGATCAGGTTCAAGCCTGCCCCGCCGTCAACTAGCATCTTAGTGACCTTGAGGTTGCGGATGGTTGGTGAAACCAACATCGGCAAGCACCCGACCGCAGTTGTGCGATCAGGGTGGTCCTCAATATCAAAGATGATAGGCGTGCTGGACCATTTCAGAAGCTTGCGTGACTCGACAGGTGGTTCTGCCACATTGACTTCCCGCACCCACTGTTTGAGTTGGCGGTGTGAAGTATGCAGAGAAGTACCACCGTCAACGCATAAGACCTCTGTGGCTTTCTGGAACTCATGCTCACTGTTCTCAACATCGTCCATGTCTTCATCGTCGTCATCATCTTCATCCTTGTCGCGGCCGCGAGGAGGTCTGTCTCCTTGCCGCTGCTTGGCCTTGCCGCGACGTCCTCCCCGGCCGGCACACTTCGTGCCGGATCCTCCAGCACCTCCTTGGGCCTTCTTCTTGTCGCGCCGCTCGTATTCAGCCTTTTGCTGCTTGACAAGCTGCTCGACCCTCTTGCAGTTTTGGAGGTCATGACCCTTGGTGCGGTGGATCTTGCAGTACTGCTTGTCGGTGCCGTCCTGCTTGTCGGCGGCTGCCACAGCCTGGCAGTTGGTGCACGCGGCAACCTCCTTGTCGGAGCCACCAGCTTTGGCTTTCTTGGCGCCACCATCGTTGCTGGACTGCTCGACGACTAGCACATATTTGCCTTTCTTTTTCCTGTTGTTCCGCCGCCGGTTTTTCCTTGCCGGGGCAGCATCCTCGCTGTCAGATCCCCCTGCTCCTGTATTCTCTCCGGGGAGTTTCCTCCCTTCCTCAGCACGTGCACACTTGTCGGCCAGGGCATATAGCTCACTAACGTCTCTGATCTTGCACATTGCCATCTCCTCCCGCATCCTGCGGTTACGCACGTTCTGATGGAACGCGCTGATGACCACGACAGGATGGACATCTGGGATGTTGTGCTGTACACGGCTGAATCTCTGAATGTACTTGCGCAGGGGCTCTCCTTCCTTCTGGGCGAGCAGATGAAGGTCACTCTCTTGGCCATGAGGTTTGTGGCCGCCTGTAAAGGCGCCGACAAACTGATGGCATAGATCTGCCCAGGAAGATATGGAGTTGTCCGGCAAGTGCATGAGCCAGGATCTGACGTTAGGCTTGAGCACCAGCGGGAAGCAGTTGGCAAGGATCTTGTCATCCCGCCCCCCCGGCAGCTTGCACCGCGATGGTGTAGATGCTGAGGAACTCCGACGGATGCGACTTGCCGTCGTACTTCTCTGGTACGTCTGGCTTGAAATTCTTCGTACTGGGCCACTGGACTTGCCGCAGCTTACGAGTAAACGCAGGGCAACCTACCGCGTACGGCAAGTCGCCTGGTTTCCCTGGCGCATGCATGTCGACAGCGGGCCCAGCGCGCTGGTCGGATTGACGCCGCGCTTTTCTTCGGCGCTCGATGCGAGTACGAGCGTCTTCTTGCTGTCGTTCGTGAAGAACTTGGCGCTGATCGCGACGAGCTCGTGGATCTGATGACGCGGTGGAGTCCTTGTCGAGGTGGATCCGACGAGTCGGCGATCTTGGCCTTCGGGGCGGAGAGTGCACGGTGGTTGCACCCCCACCAGTCTTGTCGCCATCGGCCCGTGCCTGGCTGACTTGCCGCGGCTGCGATGTACTAGGCTGCCATGGAGTGTCTCTGTTAGCGAAGGCGATGAGACTCTGAATGGTGGCCCTCTGAAAGTGCAACTAATCCCCGGGTGGTTTTGGCAATTAATAACAACATATATATCATTGAACTAATAGTTACTTGAGAATCATTTCAGAGAAGTTCAGTGATATGGGTATGGCAATGACTGAAGAAGTGGACCCCTCAAAATGCTAAGGCAAGCATTGGCAAAAGCTCAAGACTCCATTTTTGGTTTAGTGATCCAAGATCACATTGAGTCCATAGGAAAAGCCAATACTATTAAAAGGGGATGAGGTTATGTTGATGATCTGGTTGCTCAAGTGCTTAGTGATACATCTCCTAAACTATCAGCAACTCTCACTGTCTAATACACTCATAAGTAATCTCGGTCCCACCGAGATGAACCACCTCAGCCATAAGCCAAACCCTAGAAAAATCGGATATTCCGATTTTGAAATCGGTTTCACCGAAACATGGGCTGCCAAGCTTCTGTAACCTTCTGTCATCCAATCGGTGTCACCGAGATGATGAAGTCGGTCCCACCGAAACTGGCATGCTCTTGTCTTTACTCAAATCGGACTAACCGAGATGGTATTTTCGGTCCCACCGAAAACCCCAACGTTCACATTATTTGAACTTTCGGTCTCACCGAGTTGTCCACTTTGGTCTCACCGAGATTGCTCAAATATGTGTGTAACGGTTGGATTTTGTGTGGAGGCTATATATACCCCTCCACCCCCTCTTCATTCGTGGAGAGAGCCATCAGAAAGAACTACCACTCCTACCTTACATTTCTGAGAAGAGAACTACCTACCCTTGTGTTGAGATCAAGTTGCTCCACTCCCACCATATGAAACTTGATCTCTAACCTTCCCAAGTTGCTTTCCACTCAATCCTTTCTTCCACCATAGCCAAATCAGTGAGGAGAGTTGAGTGTTGGGGAGATTATCATTTGAAGCACAAGAGCAAGGAGTTCATCATCATCTACAACATCTATTACCTTTTGGAGGGTGGTGCCTCCTAGATTGGTTAGGTGTCGCTTGGGAGCCTCCGTCATCGAGATGTGGAGTTGAACCAAGAAGTTTGTAAGGGCAAGGAGATCGCCTACTTCGTGAAGATCTACCCCGAGTAAGGCTAGCCCTCCGTGGGCGTAGGCCATGATGGAATAGACAAGGTTGCTTCTTCGTGGACCCTTCGTGGGTGGAGCCCTCCGTGGACTCGCACAGCCGTTACCCTCCGTGGGTTGAAGTCTCCATCAACGTGGATGTACGATAGCACCACCTATCGGAACCACGGGAAAAATCACCGCGTCTCCAAAATTGCGTTTGCTCTTCTCCACCTCTCTTTACTACATGTGCAATTTACTTTCCGCTGCCTATACTCTAAAATTGCATGTGTAGGGTGATGCTTGACTTGATCATAATTGTGAATCTACCAAAAACTGTTCTTTGTCAAAAGGCAGAATTTTTATATTTACAAGTAGTCTAATCACCCCCCCTCTAGACATACTTTCGATCCTACAAGTGGTATCAGAGCTTTGGTCTCCATTGTTTTGGTTTCCATTGCATTGGACTCCATAAGCTTGGTTTCACAACCTAGGAGAGTATGGCGTCTAGTGAGGGTAATTATCGTAGAGGTCCTTACTTTGATGGTACAAATTTTGCTAGTTGGAAACATAAAATGAAAATGCATATTCTTGGTCATAACCCAACCGCATGGGGCATTATTTGTGTTGGTATGCAAGGTGAATTTTCGAGGAAGGAAAAGTTCCGGATCGCGAAGCTACACCGGAAGAATTACGGATGTTGCAAAACAATGCTCAAGCTTGTGACATTCTCTTCAATGCCTTGTTTCCCGAGGAGTTCAACAAAATCAGCCGTCTTGAGAATGCTAAAGAGATTTGGGATACTTTGGTTGAAATGCACGAAGGTACCGAGTCTGTGAAGGAATCAAAGCTAGATATTCTTCAAGGTCAACTTGACAAGTTCAAGATGAAGGATGGTGAAGGAGTCGCTGAAATGTACTCTAGGCTTGCTCTCATCACAAATGAGATTGCCGGCTTAGGAAGCGAAGAAATGACCGACCGATTCATCATCAAGAAGATTCTCAGAGCTTTGGATGGAAAGTATGACACCGTGTGCACTTTGATCCAAATGATGCCAAACTACAAGACTCTCAAGCCAACTGAAGTCATTGGAAGAATTGTTGCTCATGAGATGACACTTAAGGATAAGGAAGAGCTTCACAACAAGTCGAGTGGTGCTTACAAAGCTACAAGTGATGCTCCCACAACCTCAAGTGACAAGTTAGTTTCCAATGAAGAGATAAGCCTAATGGTTAAGAACTTCAACAAATTCTACAAGAATAGAGGCAAAGAGAGAAGCTCAAAGTCTAGATCATATGATGAAAAGAGATCTTCTAGTCGTGATCGAAACTGCTACAATTGTGGAAGACCCGGACACTACTCAAATGAGTGTACGGCTCCCCACAAGAGAAGAGAAGAATCTCCAAGAAGAAGAAGCTCAAGAGATGAGTCAACTCGGAGAGAGAGAAGGAGTAGAGATGATCGTTATGAACGAAGACCCTCTCGGAGAAGCAAGGATTCGGAGAGGAAAGACAAGTCATCAAGGAGCTACACAAGAAGAAGACATCAAGCTCATGTAGGTGAATGGGTCTCCGGCTCCGACTCCAACAATCAATCCGATGGAAGCTATCACTCCGACTCCGACTACAGTCAAGATGAAGGTGTTGCCGGTCTTGCTCTCGTATCCTCCAACTCCAACTCCTACGACTTATTTGATTCACCAAATGAGGGAATTGGAAGATGCTTCATGGCTAAATGCCCCAAGGTATCACACCCTGAATTCATTGACTTCAATAGTGATGAGGATGACTTGCTTAGTGAAGATGAGCTCTTGCATGATAAATCTAGTGAGCCTAGTAACGATGAAAATGCTAGTAGTCTTTACAGTCGAGAAGAGTCGAATGACAATGCTATGAAGGAGATTGAGCGTCTAACTAAAGAACTAAACACTCTTAAGTTAGCTCATGAAACAACTCAAGAAGATCATAGAGAGCTCTTAAGATCTCATGAAAAGCTACGCTTCGAGAAGCTCACTCTAGAGCAAGAACATGAGTTTCTAAAAGCGATCAATGACGATCTTCGAAAGAAGAGTTCTTCATATCTTGCCAAACGACTTCTCTTGTCTAATTTCTTGCCACCCATTAAGACTAAGCATGACAAGCATAAGAAAAATTCTTCCTCTAGCAGTAACAATAACCATGTTAAATCTAATATTGTTGCTTCTAGTAGTTCTCTTGATTCCACTAACAATGTTTCAAGCCAAGTTACACTTGAGCAAGAGAATAGTTTATTGAAAGGGATCATAGAGAAAGGTGTCTACAAGAGCCTTGCCGGAAGCAAGAACTTTGAGGAAATTATTCGCAAGCAAGGAAGGCACCGGAAGAATCAAGGAATTTGTTTTGAGCGAAAGTTCAACGCCGAAGGTGTTGAGTGGGAAGAAGGTCAATATCCTACTCCACAGTTTGTTTCTCAAAAGGAGAAGTATGATCCTACTTCTTCCAATGTGGAACAAGCTCAAGATGACCTTCCACCACAAGACCACAAGCTAAAAGCCCAGGACAAGATTCAAGAGGAGATTGATGCATTCATTGAAGCACCTCAAGCCATGGTCAAGTGGGTTACCAAGGAAACGTCAAGTTCTACTTCGTCAAGCTCAACTACAACCCCAAGGATTCCCATCAAGATGATGTGGATCCCGAAGAAGAAGAACTAGAAAGTTCTTGAGGGTGACTCCGCCAACATACTTCACTCACATTCATTTTGGCAAAGAACTTGTGCAATCAACTTCCACATCATGCACTAGTTCATGGAGTCACAAACCCTCTTGTTGGTAAGTCAAGGGACAAGGTAATCATTGCTTTCATGGGCATCATCTATTGTGAACTTCAATCTATGTCCATGGATATCCTTGTTTGTTCCTTGTGGGACTAACCCATGTAGGTATTGAAAGTGCCCGAATCCAAAGGATAGCTCCCAACTCTTGATGATCTCCATCAACATTGAGCATCCACATCTTCAACATCTACATGAAGTCTTCTACGACAACCCAAGGTTAGTTTGACCCTTTTAAAAGGGGTTCTCACATCTAGGGGGAGCTTTGCTCTAAAAATTGAGCTAAAGCATCTTCTAATGATGTGAACACATCAATGCTTTATGTAAAAGTGGTAACCCCACTTGTGCTTAAACGATGAGTATGACCTATGATCAAATGTTCTCATTTGGCTCCTAAGTCAAAATACTCATATAAAGATGACCTAGTCATCGACAAATTGTGTGTTAGTAGCTAGAGTTTTGGTTGTGCATGTTTGACACATATTTCATTTTCTATCTTATTGTGTGAGCATGTTGAATGCATGATTTTATCCATTCGAGGACATCCATTTGTTGTTTTGGTTGTTTCGATTTTTCTGACCAAATGGATGGACAAGAATGCCTAAGTACCTCCCCTAGCTATCTATGCTTTCTTGTCTCAAATTCTATTCATGCTTATATCACAAACTTTGAACAAGTCATTTTCGGACCCTCCGAGTGAGGAGCACTCGGAGCCACCGATCCGTCAAGGGCTAACCTCCAAAACCTTCTAAGTGATTTCGGTCAGACCAACTCATTCAAACTCGGTCAAACCGAAAGCATTTAGACTGATCTAGGTTTCATCTCGGTGAAACCGAGTTGTAATTTTCGGCGTGACCGAAATGCATAACTGCCTGGCAGTTATCCATCTCGGTGCCACCGAGTTTTTCAACTCGGTCCCACCGACAGCAAAGGGATATATATACCAAGGGCCGCGCGCGTTGATTCCTCCTTCAAACGTTTTCGCCCCACATCCCTTGCTGCCGTCGCCTTGATCTCCGGATCGTCGCCGTCGTCGCCTGTGCGCCCTCGCCGCAGGTCTCCATCGCCGTCAACGGACTTCTCCTCCGCGCCGTTGCCGCCGTAGAGAGACTCCACCAAGTTAGGGTGAGTCTTGATCCCACTCGTGCTCCCATCTTCGATTCAATGCACGTTTGGTTTGCCCAATATCTTGCCACGATTGAAATCTTCCTTTACACCAGATTGGTTCGTTTGAACTAGATTCGAGTAAAATTCTTAGGGTTAGGTTTCCACGGAACACATCTCGGTAAGACCGATTTTAGAATTTCGGTGTGACCGATTTGGCCTCTGGCCATTGCACTGCACCCTTCGGTCCAACCGAGTTGTGCAAATCAGTGTGACCGAAATGTAGTTTTTGTGAAACCCTAGTGTTATCGGCAGGATCGAAACCCACTTCGGTCAAACCGAAAGTGGTGTGTAAAGCTTCTGTTTAACACTTCGGATTCACCGAAACTCAAACTCGGTCTGACCGAAATGTCTTCTGTGAAAACTTAAAACTAAAATTTGAACTCATTTTTTTGCAAAAACTTCTGCAGTTTGTGATAACTCTTCTTCTCTGCCTATACCTTATCTATTCACAGGTTGTCAGCCATGTCAGATGCCAGTGACAGTCAGAACAGGTCAGAGTCACCTATTGCAGACATTCCTGAGGCAGACACTAGTCCTGAGACTAGTAGCCCATTTGATGATGGTGAGAGGAGTACACCAAGTGGCATGCCTCCTGCAGCCACCAGAGCTAGAAAGGAGAAGAATTCCAATGATGAAGATTCTGATTTCGTTGCTGAGGAAGAGGTGACCTCCAAGCCTAAGAGAAAGGTTGTTGCCAAAGAGCAACAAAGTCAGCAGTCTAAGAAGGGCACCAGCAAAGTCAAGCAATCAACTATTGCTAAGAAGCTAAATTTGGGAGAGCCAGCTCCAAGCAAAGTGAAGAAAACCTCCAAGAGAAAGAGGGTAGTGTATAGTGATTCTCATGCAGATGCAGCAGTCGAGGATGAAGAAGAAGAAGCACCCCAGCCTGCTCCTCAGAAGCAGAAGCTCATGGGTGATGCCATTAAGGCCGGAGCCACTTCAAAGCCCAAGAAATCTGCTCAAGCTAAGGCAGCTCCAGCAAAGCCTGCTGCCAAGCCCAAGAGGACTACCACAAACATTCCAGCATCTGAAAAGAACAAGGGTGATGTGCCACCAGCTGAGTCTGATGAGGAAGGACAAGTGTTGCTGAAACTCCGTCCAAAACTGCCACTTCACAATGATGCTCATCCTCAAGCTGAGGATATGAAGGCAAGGAAAGATAGAGGTCTCAGGCTATGGAGACAAGCTGACCCATATGCCGTGAGGAGAAGAACTGCTGTAGATCCCAGATTTCACACCAAAGAGCAGCAGGACTTCTATGAGACTGTGCTGATGGACAAGAAGCCCATAGTCGCAGACACCAGATACATTGACTGGGAATACATTGACAGCGAAGAGCACAGAGATTTCTTTCCACATGTGCATGAAAGCTTCACTGCATGTGGAGTTGCAGAGTTTGTGGGTCAGAAGTTGACCAGTTGGAACAATGAGATGATTATGCAATTCTATGCCACAGCTCACTTCTATCCTGATGGGAAGATCACATGGATGACTGAAGGTCAAAGGTTCTCTTCTTCTGTTGAAGAATGGGCAGAAATTCTGAATGCTCCAGTGCAGCGAGAAGATGATATTGATGTCTATGGGATTCCAAAGAAGAATCATGATTCCATGAAGAACATGTACAAGGAAATCCCCGCAGCAGATTTGGAAGTATGGAAGCTCGGCTCAGTCTACCATCTCCAGGCAAGTTTACCTACCACTAATACTATTTTGAGGCATACCTTGATGCCCAAGTCTGGAGATCATCGCATGATCAGAGGATATTCTATCAACATGCTGCATATACTTGATGAGAAAGCACCTTTCAAGGTGATGGACTTAATGGTAGAGATCATTAAGAGGACTGCAGCTGACCAGAAAAGGTCATGTGGATTTGCCCCACAGATTCAGATGCTTATCAATGCCAAGTTTGGCACGGGCAAATTCTTGTTGGATAGAAAACACTTACCACTGCAGCCAGAGCATGAAGACAATGTTGTTGTGATGGACGAGGAGGATCCAACATCTGTTGAAAGTCAAGCCAAGATCGAAGCTGCTAAGAAAGCCAAAGCTGACAAAGAAGCAGCAGCAGCAGCTAAACCAAAGAGTTTCGGAGAGCAGATTCTTGAAGCTACTCAAAGGATTGAACAACGCCTGGCCAGCATTGAACAGTCTCAGGAGAGCTTAGAGAGGATTGTTGACGAGAAGATCCACGCTCTGGACGTGAAGCTGACAGAAATACAAGTGACCGTCAACAAGCTTGAGGCAGACATGGAGGAAGCAAAGCAGGACAAGGCAGAGCTTGTGCAGGATGACTTAGTCCAGGACTCTCATCGACAGACTGCTCCGGTTCCCAAAGGATCCCGATCAGCTGCTATTCCAGTGACTGACACCAGGACTACAACTTCAGCACCTCCTACAGTTCCAGCAGTTACTCCAGCTACAGCTCCAGTGTCCACTCCTCCAGCACAGACTTCAGCTGAAGTCTTCGCCGATGCCGTCATATCTACTCCGACATCAACCTAGACGGGAGCCGCCAGCAGAGCCCACAGCGACGTTTAGCTCTATGCTTTTTCAAACTTTTTGGTAACTTGTTGCCAAAGGGGGAGAAATTGTATAGATCATAGGGCTTCGAGAGAGAGAGTGCTGTTATCTTTGCGCTTTTGCTCTTTCGTTCTTTTGCGGTCTCTTTGAGATACTTTTGGTTTTCGAAACTTTCAGTGTGCTTGATACTACGTTTGATGCTACCTTAATGAGTGCTTGGTCATACTATGCTTTAATGTGTGCTTAATGCTTATCATATGCTATTCCTATCTTGTATGACTATTTACTCATGTCTTGGTGATTGGGTGCATGTTATTCATTCTTATCATTTTGTGCGCTCCACCAAGATGTATGTGACATGGAAGAGTGACCCATGATCCTAATCGATTGTGCATTTGCATTCAAACACAAATCTTAAATAATGCACAAATTTAGGGGGAGCTCTTGCTTATCACATACTTCTCAAAGCGACGATATTATTCATTGATTATATCTCTTGTCGAAGCTTTGATCTATATGTTGTCATCAATTACCAAAAAGGGGGAGATTGAAAGTGCAACTAATCCCCGGGTGGTTTTGGCAATTAATAACAACATATATATCATTGAACTAATAGTTACTTGAGAATCATTTCAGAGAAGTTCAGTGATATGGGTATGGCAATGACTGAAGAAGTGGACCCCTCAAAATGCTAAGGCAAGCATTGGCAAAAGCTCAAGACTCCATTTTTGGTTTAGTGATCCAAGATCACATTGAGTCCATAGGAAAAGCCAATACTATTAAAAGGGGATGAGGTTATGTTGATGATCTGGTTGCTCAAGTGCTTAGTGATACATCTCCTAAACTATCAGCAACTCTCACTGTCTAATACACTCATAAGTAATCTCGGTCCCACCGATATTCCAAACTCAGTCACACCGAGATGAACCACCTCAGCCATAAGCCAAACCCTAGAAAAATCGGATATTCCGATTTTGAAATCGGTTTCACCGAAACATGGGCTGCCAAGCTTCTGTAACCTTCTGTCATCCAATCGGTGTCACCGAGATGATGAAGTCGGTCCCACCGAAACTGGCATGCTCTTGTCTTTACTCAAATCGGACTAACCGAGATGGTATTTTCGGTCCCACCGAAAACCCCAACGTTCACATTATTTGAACTTTCGGTCTCACCGAGTTGTCCACTTCGGTCTCACCGAGATTGCTCAAATATGTGTGTAACGGTTGGATTTTGTGTGGAGGCTATATATACCCCTCCACCCCCTCTTCATTCGTGGAGAGAGCCATCAGAAAGAACTACCACTCCTACCTTACATTTCTGAGAAGAGAACTACCTACCCTTGTGTTGAGATCAAGTTGCTCCACTCCCACCATATGAAACTTGATCTCTAACCTTCCCAAGTTGCTTTCCACTCAATCCTTTCTTCCACCATAGCCAAATCAGTGAGGAGAGTTGAGTGTTGGGGAGATTATCATTTGAAGCACAAGAGCAAGGAGTTCATCATCATCTACAACATCTATTACCTTTTGGAGGGTGGTGCCTCCTAGATTGGTTAGGTGTCGCTTGGGAGCCTCCGTCATCGAGATGTGGAGTTGAACCAAGAAGTTTGTAAGGGCAAGGAGATCGCCTACTTCGTGAAGATCTACCCCGAGTAAGGCTAGCCCTCCGTGGGCGTAGGCCATGATGGAATAGACAAGGTTGCTTCTTCGTGGACCCTTCGTGGGTGGAGCCCTCCGTGCTATCGCGCAGCCGTTACCCTCCGTGGGTTGAAGTCTCCATCAACGTGGATGTACGATAGCGCCACCTATCAGAACCACGGGAAAAATCACCGCGTCTCCAAAATTGCGTTTGCTCTTCTCCACCTCTCTTTACTACATGTGCAATTTACTTTCCGCTGCCTATACTCTAAAATTGCATGTGTAGGGTGATGCTTGACTTGATCATAATTGTGAACCTACCAAAAACTGTTCTTTGTCAAAAGGCAGAATTTTTATATTTACAAGTAGTCTAATCACCCCCCCTCTAGACATACTTTCGATCCTACACCCTCCAGTCGTCGATCTTGTCTGCCGTTGGAGGGTAGTCTAGGAGCAGTTGAGCTCGTGCCAAAGCTTCTGCTGGAGTGGCGGGTAGCGGTGGCGAACGGTGTGAGGAGCGGGATATGCTCGGACTTCTAACTATGTTAGAAGAAGCAATATCCCGTCCAGGCGACCGTGCCTTGCTCGTGCCGGCATGTTGGCGTGCATGCTGGTCTTGAGCATTCCGAGATCCACCAGCTCGATCTTGGTCCAACAAACGTATGGTACCGTGAGTACCATGACGCTTCCGGTCCCACGCCTCCTGAGATGGGCGCGGTGCATGTACGGACGCCGAGGTCTTGGAGTGCGCCTGGTCGTTGTGGGAGTCGACTACGCCGCCGATGGGCAGCGCAGCTTTGTCCTTGGACTTGGCAAGACCGTGAGCTCCCTCGTCGACGCCCGTTCTTCCGCCGGTGTCTACCCCACTAGCCGTTTGCTCCGGCGGTGGTGGGTTCAGCGCGGACGGAGCAGCCGCCTCCGAAGCCCTCTTCTTCGGCGGCATGTCGGTGAAGATGATGAAGATCTAGCTCGTGTGGACGCCGGATCAGGTTCATACAATCTCGACGCTCCCCTACCTGGCGCGCCAAAGATGCCGGGGAAACAGATCCACGAGCACCTATGGGACCGGCGGACCGAGTCCCTTTCGGTTCAGCGGGGGCGGAGATCGCGCGAAGAGCAGATCGAGGCGAAGCACACGAGCAGTTTACCCAGGTTCGGGCTGCACGGATGCGTAAAACCCTACTCCTGCTTTGTGGTTTGTATTGAGTTCTTGCTCGGGAGCGCTGGGTGCTACAGTATACACCAACAGCTAACAAGACCGAGCCTGAGTGTTCTTCTGCTTCCAACCCCCCCCCCCCTACGTTGCACATGGGCCTCCTTTTATATGCTCAAGGGGTCACCGACAGGTGGCAACGTAGACAAGGGTAAAAATGGAAAGGTGTTGCGGTTGGTACAACTACCTGTACAGTGTATCATACCTAACCCTGACGACAGGGGACAAGGGCATTAAATGCCCATCGGCGTTGCCCAAACAGTGCAAAAGAGGGACCGTCAGGGACGCCACCGCTTGCCACGATGGCAATCTTGTCAGCGCTGCTTGCCACCGCGTACCGCTGGCTGCACAGCCTCCCGCCACGTACGCCTGGAAGGGTCCTAGAGCGACACGTTGGTGGATGTGCTGGAGCGCGGGTACAGAGTGGTAGCTTGCCGCGGCAAGCGCCTTGCCGCGGTCGTTGTCTTGTCGCGTCCGGGAGCTTGCCACTCACCGGGCCTTGCCGGGACGCGTGGCTCGTCGCGGCAAGTTCCTTGAGATGCCTTGGTTGGCCTTCCCGGCAAGCTCCTCTCGCCGGGGTCTTGTGCCTTGAGTGGCCTTCCCGGCAAGCTCCTCTTGCCGGGGCCTTGTCTTCTTGGCTCGAATACTTTGTTCTTGAATGGCTCCAAAGGAACCACGGAGGACCTTGGCGGTCACCCGGCAAGCCTTGCCGCGGGGTGCCGCGACTGCCCGTGCACAAGTTCGGGATACTAGGGTACCCCTACTCTAGTACACCGACATGGTTTCTTTTCTTTTATTTCTATTTGATAGTTTCTTGATGGACGCTGGAGCACCGGCCGAAGTGATGTCTATGGCTCTAGCCAAAACCGTCGAGGCTCATGGTACGAAGAAGCGCAAGCACCCCGCCGAGACTACCGCAGACAAGCTCAAAGCCCTCGCCCTGTCGAAGCCCCCCTCTCCGGGATCCCACATTAAGCAAGTCCAGGTAATATCTCTTCTTGACGATCTTTTTCTCGATGTTGATCGTGTTTTTTCATCTAACACCCAGTACTAGTACTAGTAGTACAACTTTCTGCGTGATCTTGCATGTGATTTTTGTGTGCCAAATGATGGTTCTAAATTCCTCTTTTGACCAAAACATGCGAGAGGTTGACACTGATTTCTCATAGATTACTTTCAACTAACTTTATGAACATCAATGCTACCTTTGAAGAGGGTATATTTGCCTCAGTAACTTCTGTTATGGAAATTGCAAGTAATCCCTCAGCTCTAATGCCTTTGAAGACATGTTCTAGTGTCTTTGTTCACTCATTTCTGTGCGTATATGTAGTCATATATGGAGTATAATATCGAAAATCATCTTATATTTCTGAACGGAGGTAGTAATAAAATATGGTTTCTGTTTGAATTAGAACCAGGTCCGCGGTGGAGATGAAGTTCTCAAAGTCGTGCCGTGTGAACTGGAAGATGTGAGGATGAGTTTGTCGGTGTACTAAGGTAGGGGTACCTCAGTACCCCAACTTGTGCACGGGCAGTAGCAGCTTCCCGCGGCAGGACCTACCACGTGGTCGCCGGAGACCTTTTCTGCTCCATATGAAGCCATTCAAAAACAAAGTATGCGAGACAGAAGATCGAGGCCCCGGCAAGTGGAGCTTGCCGAGAAGGCCGTCCCAGGCTCAAGATTACCTCATTAGCACAAGACCCTGGCAAGAGGAGCTTGCCAGGAAGACTAGAAGATCACATTTCAGAAGACATGCCTCGGCGCGGCATGCGCCCCGGCAGGGCCCGGGAAGCGACAAGCTTTAGAGCCCGACAAGCTTCCGGGCCCGGCAAGGTCAAGGCCCCGGCAAGGTGCTTGCCGGGGAGAGTCATGTTGTGTGCCCGCGCTCCAGCTCATCGAACCACGCGTCGCCCTGGGGCCACTCCAGGGACGCGTGGCGGATGGCTGTGCAGCCTGGGGGACACGGTGGCGCTCCACGGTGATAAAGCCATCGCCGTGGCAAACGGAGACGCAAGGGCGGGCGCTTTTGGGGTCGACGGCGACGGGCATTAAATGCTCTTGTCCCCCACTGTCAAAGTAGGTGGTGACCACTGTTCATCCACTGTTGCTCCACTATTCCCGCACTGTTACAACTACCACCACTATTACATTTTTACCCTTTCTCCTACGTTGACACCTGTCGGTGACCCCTTGAGCTATAAAAGGAGGCCCATGCACAACGTAGAAAGGGTTCGGAACCTAGATCACTCATTCACTCGGTGTAGCTAGTTCTTCAAGCTCCCGAGCTCCAACACTCAATAACAAACTAAGTAGGAGTAGGGTTTTACGCGCCCATCGCGGCCCGAACCTGGGTAAACTGCCTGCGTGCTCTCCACGATCTGCTCTTCATGCTCCCTCCGCTCCCTTACCGCACGAACAAGGGGCTCCGGTCCCATAGGTGCTCGTGGTGGACAGTTTCCCCCGACATCTTTGGCGCGCCAGGTAGGGGGCGTCGAGGTTGTGCGGACCTGATCCGGCGTTCACGCGGGCGCATTCTTCATCAACCTCTCCAGCTACATCAACTTCATCAGCAACATCAGCATGGCCCCGAAGAAGAAGGCTTCGGAGGTCGCAGGCCCGTCTGCGTCTGTTCCGCCACCACCAGAACCAACGGTGGGCGGAGGAGACGCCGTCGGAAGGGTGGTCGCCGGCGAGGAAGCCCGCGGCACCACCAAATCCAAGGACAAGACGGATGACCGAGCCTCGGTCTCCGTGGATGCGCCACGTCCATCTCAGCAAACAACAACCCAGCAGCGCCATGGCATAGGAGGTGGCATCCGCTTGCTGGGCCAAGGGCAAACCGGAGGCTCGCGGGATGCTCCGGGCCATCGTCCTGGCACGAGCAAAGCGCGGTCGCCGGGGCGGGACCCTGCTCCTTCTAACCCTGTTAGAAGTCCGAGCATATCCCGCTCCTCGCACCGCTCGCCCCCGCTCCCCTCCTCTCCAGCAGAAGCGCTCGCAAGATCGAAACTGCTCCTCGACTTCCCTCCAGCGGCAGACAAGGCCGAAGACAGGAGGGCAACAATCCAAAGCCTCATCGCCTTCGCCAACAACGATACGCCGCAGCAGCCGGCGACCTCGCGGCCGCGGCAAGTCGAGAAGACGAAGGCCGACGGCGACAAGACCGCCGGGGGTGCAACTACGGTGCACTCCCCGCTGCGGAAGCAGAAGACGCCGCCCTGCCGGATCAACGTCGACGACGACTCCACGGCGTCTTCGGATCCGCGGGCTCGTCGGGACCAGCGCCAGGTCCTTGACGACCGGCGACAAGAAGACGCTCGAACGACGATCGAGCGCCGCCAAGAAGCTCGGCGACAATCAGATCAACGAGCTGGGAACGCTGTCGATACGCACGCGCCCGGTGAACCAGGCGACTTGCCGTACGCGGCAGGTTGCCCTGCGTTTACCCGTGAGCTGCGGCGCGTCCAGTGGCCCAGCATGAAGAACTTCAAGCCCGACGTACCGGAGAAGTACGACGGCAAGACGCACCCCTCGGAGTTTCTCAGCATCTACACCATTGCGGTGCAAGCTGCCGGGGGGCGCGACGAGAAGATACTGGCGAACTACTTCCCGCTGGTGCTTAAGCCGAACGTTCGTTCTTGGCTTATGCACTTGCCGGAAGGCTCCATTTCTTCTTGGGCAGATCTTTGCCACCAGTTTGTTGGCGCCTTCACGGGCGGCCACAAACCCCACGGCCAGGAGAGTGATCTCCACATTCTGGCCCAGAAGGAAGGAGAACCTCTGCGTAAGTACATCCAGCGCTTTAGCCGCGTACAGCACAACATCCCCGACGTCCACCCTGCTGCGGTTATCAGTGCGTTTCACCAGAACGTACGTAACCGCCGCATGCGTGAGGAGATGGCCATGACCAAGATACGGGATGTCAGCGAGCTCTATGCTCTAGCTGATAAGTGCGCGCGCGTCGAAGAGGGGAGGAAACTCCCCGTAGAGGATGCTGGCGCAGGAGGAAGTGACAGCGACGCCGCCGCCCCGGCAAAGAAGAGCCGGCGGCGGAACAATAGAAGAAAGAACAAGAAGGAAGTGCTTGCCGTCGAGAAGTCCGGCAAGGAGGCTCCCGCCAAGCAAACACAGGCTGGCGGCTCCGGCAAGGAGCCTGCCCCTGTAGCGGTAGCCGACAAGCAGGACGGCTCCGACAAGCAATACTGCAAGATCCACCGCACTAAGGGCCACGACCTCTCCAACTGCAAACGCGTCGAGTACCTCGTCGAGCAGCAGAAAGCTGAGTACGAGCGGCGCGACAAGGAGAAGGCCCAAGGTGGCGGAGGAGAACCAAGCAAGAAGCGGCCATTTAATGGCCGGGGAGGACGCCGCGGCAAGGCCAAGCAGCGGCAAGGTGACCGACCTCCCCGGGGCCGCGACAAGGATGAAGAAGACGACGACGATGACATGGAGGATGAAGATAACAGCGAGTAGGAGTTCCAGAAGGCCACGGAAGTCCTGTGCGTCGACGGTGGCGCCTCTCTGCATACTTCCCACCGCCAACTCAAGCAGTGGGTGCGGGAAGTAAATGCAGCAGAGCCGCCCGTGGAGTCGCGCAGGCTCCTCAAATGGTCCAGCACGCCCATCATTTTTGATCTTGAGGATCACCCTGACTGCACCACGGCGGTCGGGTGCTTGCCGATGTTGGTCTCACCAACCATCCGCAACCTCAAGGTCACCAAAATGTTGGTTGACGGCGGGGCCGTCCTGAACTTGATCTCCTCTGCTGTGATCAAGAAACTCCAAATCCCAGATGGCGAGCTCGAGGAGACCGGTTCATTCCAAGGAATAAACCCGGGGAGGAGCAAGCCCAAGGGGAAGATAACTTTGCCAGTGACCTTTGGCGGGGAGCTCAACTTCAGAACTGAGCGCATCACATTCGACGTCGCCGATATACCATTGCCATATAATGGAATACTCGGCCGTCCCGCCCTCGCCAAGTTCATGGCAGCTTCCCACTACGCCTAAAACGTACTCAAGATGCCGGGGCCGATAAGCGTCATCTCTGTCCATGGCGACAAGAAGGACGCGCTTATCTGCGCCGACAAGATATACCGGGACGCAGCAGCCGCGGCGGAAAGCAGTACACTTGCCGCTGAAGCTCCCGGGGGGAAGAAGACCAAGACCAAGTCCGGCAAGTGCTCTGGGGCCTACTCCGGCAACCGCACCTCTTCGGAGTGCTGCGCTGCCGTCGAGGACGTTCCATCGAGCTCCACCGGCAAGTGCAAGAAAGGGATGGCCGCTCCTCCGGCGACCAAGAAGGTGTCCGCCAATGAGGACGGCACTGGTGGTACCTTCACCATCAGTGCTACGCTTGACAGCAAATAGGAAAGCACGCTCGTTGCCTTCCTGGGGGCGAATGTCGATGTGTTTGCATGGCAACCATCTGACATCCCCGGTGTTCCCAGGAAGGTAATTGAGCACAAGCTTGCTGTTTGTCCTCATGCGCGGCCCGTCAAGCAGAAGGTCAGAAAGCAAGCCGTGGAGCGCCAAGAATTCATTGCCGAAGAGATCAAGAAGCTAGAAGCAGCAGGCCTGGTTAGAGGCGTGATCCATCCCACGTGGTTGGCAAATCCAGTTGTCGTGCGAAAGGCCAACGGGAAATGGAGACTGTGTATAGACTTCACCGATGTGAATAAAGCATGTCCCAAGGATCCATTTCCCTTGCCGCGCATCGACCAGATTGTCGACTCCACCGCCGGATGCGAGCTGCTCTCTTTTCTTGATGCATATTCCGGCTACCACCAGATTTTCATGGCCAAAGAAGATGAAGAGAAGACTGCATTTATCACTCCATGTGGCACATATTGCTTCATACGCATGCCCTTTGGATTGAAGAATGCAGGCTCAACATTTGCAAGGGTAGTGCACACTGCTTTTGAGCCACAGATCCACAAAAATGTAGAGGCTTACATGGATGACATAGTGGTGAAGAGTAAGAGCAAGGATACCCTGATCCAAGATTTGGAAGAGACATTTGAGAATCTGCGCAAGATCCAGCTTAAGTTGAACCCCGAGAAGTGCGTCTTTGGAGTCCCTTCCGGCAAGCTTCTCGGGTTCTTTGTGTCATAGAGGGGGATTGAAGCCAACCCCGACAAGATAAAAGCCATCGAGCAGATCGAAGCCCCGAAGCGCGTCAAGGATGTCAGGAGACTTGCAGGTTGTGTGGCTGCCCTCAGTAGGTTCATTTCGAAGTCTGCGGAATGCGCCCTGCCTTTCTTTAAGATCTTGAAGAAGGCAGGTCCAATAAAATGGACTCCGGAGGCGGAGGCAGCGCTGCAAGACTTGAAACGATACCTATCCTCCACTCCAATACTTGTCGCACCTAGGCCACAGGAGAAGTTGCTGCTGTACCTAGCGGCAACCAACCAGGTGGTTAGCGCTGCGTTAGTAGCGGAGAGGGAGGCCGAAGAGGAGCCTACACCACCGGCAAGCGAATCCAGCGACAAGCAGGGGGCTGTTCCGACAAGCTCTGGGCCCGACAAGGACAACTCTGCGCAGGAGCAAGAAGAGGTGCGGAAGAAGATGGTGCAGCGCCCGGTGTATTTTGTAAGTTCCCTCTTGCAGGGGGCTAGATCAAGATACTCTGGAGTGCACAAGTTTCTTTTCGGCCTCCTCATGGCCTCGAGAAAGCTGCGCCATTACTTCCAGGCACATGAGATAACAGTGGTCACTCGCTTTCCGCTGAAGAGGATATTGCACAATCCGGAAGCAACAGGCAGGATCGTTGAGTGGGCACTGGAACTGTCGAGCTTTGGACTCAAGTTTGAAAGTACTTCAACCATACAGAGCCGAGCTTTGGCAGAATTCATAGCTGAATGGACCCCGACGCCCGATGAAGAAGTTCCAGAGACAAGTGTACCCGTACAAGAAGCGACAAGTGAATGGGTGATGTACTTTGATGGTGCCTTCTCGCTGCAAGGCGCCGGTGCCGGCGTGGTACTCATCGCGCCCACCGGAGAGCACCTCAAGTATGTTATCTAGATGCACTTTCCCAGGGAGCAAGCGACAAACAACACTGCTGAGTATGAAGGCTTGCTTGCCGGCCTCAGGATTGCGGCCGAACTGGGGATCAGGAAGCTGATTGTGCGGGGAGATTCTCAGTTGGTGGTCCGACAAGTTAACAAGAGTTACCAAAGCCCTTTGATGGAAGCTTATGTAGATGAAGTGAGGAAACTTTAAGAACACTTTGAAGGTCTGCAAACGGAGCACGTTCCAAGAGCTCAGAATGACATTGCAGATGGCCTTTCAAAGTGTGCTGCGATGAAGTTACCTGTGGAACCAGGGACCTTTTTGCTCAAGCTGACTCAACCATCCGTTACACCATCAATTGGGCAGTCCAAGAAGAGAAAGTTGGTCTCCGGCGACTACTTGCCGGCGGATCTTCCTGAAACCGCCGCCAAGGTCCCCAAGATCAACGATCAGAACGCTGAGGAACAGATTGCTCCTGCAGATCCTCGGATCTGTACAGTTGAAGCAAGCGTTCCCGACAAGCCTCGCCCCGGCGAGCTTGCCGGGGGACCATCAGCTCCGGCAGAACCAGAGGTCCTTGCCGTAGAAGCTGGGGTTCCCACAGCGACCCTCATGCCTTTAGTCCTTGCCGTCGAGCCTCGGGCTTCGGCATGGGCGCAGCAGATCGTCCGTTTTCTGCAAACTGGAGAACTTCCCGATGACCCGGCAGAGATAGAGAAGATAACCAGGCAGTCAAGTATGTACCAGTTCGTGGATAACGAGGTGTACAGAAGAAGACTCAATGATGTCAGGTTGAAATGCATCTCCAGGGAAGATGGACAGAAGCTGTTGGCAGAAATACACGGAGGCATATGCGGCCACCACATTGGCGCAAGGGCACTTGCCGGGAAAGCTTTCCGGCAAGGGTTTTTCTGGCAAGAAGCCCTCCAAGATGCAACTGCACTAGTAACCAAGTGTGAAGCGTGCCAGTTCCATGCAAAGCAAATTCATCAGCCAGCTCAAGCTCTCCAGACGATCCCTTTGTCCTGGCCCTTCTCGGTCTGGGGGCTCGATATCCTCGGCCCCTTCCCCCGAGCTGTCGGGGGCTTTGAGTACTTGTACGTCGCAATCGACAAGTTCACAAAGTGGCCAGAAGTGGAACCGATGAGAAAGGTGACAGCACAGTCAGCAGTCAGGTTCTTCAGGTCAATTGTTTGCCGTTTCGGGATCCCTAACAGGATCATCACCGACAACGGTACGCAATTCACTAGTCGCACCTTCATGCAGTACGTCCAAGACCTTGGCGCCAAGGTCTGCTTCGCTTCTGTTGCTCACCCAAGGAGCAATGGTCAAGCGGAGAGGGCAAATGCTGAAGTGCTGCGTGGACTCAAGACAAGGACCTTTGACAGGCTGCGCAAGTGTGGAAGAAACTGGATAGAGGAGCTGCCGGTGGCTCTTTGGTCAATCAGAACGACACCAAGTCGAGCCACCGGACAGACACCCTTTGCTCTAGTCTATGGAGCAGAGGCAGTTCTCCCCACGGAACTCATATACGGATCTCCTCGAGTGCTCGCTTATGATGAGCTCGAGCAAGAGCAACTGCGACAAGATGATGCATTGCTCCTCGAGGAGGAACGTCTCCAGGCTGCTATACGAGCTGCTCGATACCAGCAAGCCTTGCGCCGCTATCATAGCCGCAAGGTTAAGGCCAGGAGTCTCGAGGAAGGCGACCTTGTTCTTCGGCGTGTTCAGTCCGCCAAGAATTCCAACAAGTTGACGCCGAAGTGGGAAGGCCCTTATCGGGTGAGACAAGTCACAAGGCCCGGCGCTGTCCGCCTTGAGACCGAAGAAGGCTTACCGGTGAGCAACTCCTGGAACATAGAGCATCTTCGCAAGTTTCACCCATAAGGCGCGGTTGTCGTGATCCGCTCCGGCAACCACCTTTTGTACAAGCTTTGCCGCTGTTGCATGTAACCCTTTGTACAAAGCCGGGCGCAGACCCCGTGCATCAGTAAAGCTTTTATGATTTGCGCTATTTGCCATTCTCGTGCTTTTCTCTGTTATTTGCATACATTATTTGGCATTTGGTGCAACACACATGTCCGGTAAGCATTACCACGCCGAAAGGCCCTATACTTGTTTTCCGTCCTCTTTTTCTTTCCTCTTTAAGCAGAAGGAATGTTCCTCGCGCACAAGTTTGCCGCGGGGGAAGGACGTGGAGGATGAACCAAGTGCTGTTCAAGAAAGAAAAGCTTGCCGGAGAACGCACGGATTATGAAAGCTAAGTTACCAGAATTTGAGCAGTTCAAATTTTTAAATTTTAGTTATCTTCCTTGAATAACCACGCTTTGTATGGGAAACCTGTGCGCGGAGGAACCTACCCGTGGCTAGCCGCACCCTTATCTTGTTTTCGAGTACGCTCAGCGACTTAAGTGAGCTGCTGAAAGCACATTTGCTCCCTGGGTGGTTTTGGTAATTAATGACAACATACTTTGTGGTTGGACTAATGCTTTTATCAAGTATGTTTCAGGAAACCCAATCACATTGGAATGGCAAGATGACTGAAGAAGTGGACCCCTCAAGTGCTAAGACAAGCATTGGCAAAAGCTCAAGACTCCATTTCTGGTTTAGTGATCAAAGATCACATTGAGTCCATAGGAAAGCCAATACTATTAAAAGGGGATGAGGTTGTGTTGATGATCTGGTTGCTCAAGTGCTTGGTGATCTAACTCCCTCAACTATCAGCACTATTCACTACTTAACACACACCCATAAGTAATCTCGGTCAAACCAACTCTGTCTCACCGAGATGAAGTTATCTCTGCAAACCCTAACATCTCGGTCACACCGATTCTTTCAAATCAGTCCCACCGAGATGAACCACTTCTGCCATTTTCCAAACCCTAGAAAAATCGGTCTTACCGAGTTTGAGATCGGTCTCACCGAAACTGAACTGCCAACCTTCTGTAACCACTTCACATCATATCGGAATATCCGAGTTTGCATTATCGGTCTCACCGAAATGGGCAAGGTTCTGCCTTGACTCAAATCGGTCGCACCGATAATTCATTTTCGGTCAAACCGATTCTGGCATGTTCCTACTCTTTCTCAAATCGGTCCAACCGAGTTCTCTTTCTCGGTCTCACCGAAATCTCCAACGTTCATATCAGATACACTTTCGGTCTCACCGAGATGGTATTTTCGGTCCCACCGAAAATCCCAACGTTCACTATATTTGAACTTTCGGTCTAACCGAGTTTTCACTTCGGTCTGACCGAGATTGGTCAAATGTGTGTGTAACGGTTGGATTTTGTGTGGAGGCTATATATACCCCTCCACCCCCTCCTCATTCGTGAGGAGAGCCATCAGAAAGTACCACCACTTCTACCATACACTTTCTGAGAAGTGAACCACCTACCCTTGTGTTGAGATCAAGCCATTCCATTCCTACCATATGAAACTTGATCTCTAGCCTTCCCAAGTTGCTTTCCACTCAAATCTTTCTTCCACCACAGCCATATCAGTGAGGAGAGTTGAGTGTTGGGGAGTTTATCACTTGAAGCACAAGAGCAAGGAGTTCATCACCATCAACACCGTCTATTACCTTTTGGGGGGTGGTGCCTCCTAGATTGGTTAGGTGTCGCTTGGGAGCCTCCGTCTTGATGATGTGGAGTTGAACCAAGAAGTTTGTAAGGGCAAGGAGATCGCCTACTTCGTGAAGATCTACCCCGAGTAAGGCTAGTCCTCCGTGGGCGTAGGCCGTGATGGAATAGATAAGATTGCTTTTCTTCTTCCCTTAAGTCTTATCTTCTCCCCTACTCCCCCTACTCCCCCTAAGTTCTCTCCCCCTTTGACATCAAGTGCCGAAAAGGACAGTAAACTAGGTAGGACAGGAAAGATGGAAAGAAAGAAAGAAAGAAAGAAAGAAAGAAATGGGATCCTGAAGAATCACAACAGGGCAAATAAGAACATTCATAGAGAAACAATTTGAGTCCAACTTTGAGTCCTCTCCCTCTTTAAGATTTAAGTCTGAGTGGAGCTGCAGAAGGTGATGTCCTGGAGGATAAATCCAAGGAAACACAGAAATAATCCAGCTCACTCTGCGAGGGATGTTCCAAAAGATTTGCAATGAATTTGTAAAAGATTTTTAGGGAATTGATCAGAGCCATAAAAAGATTTCCAGAAGGATACTCACAAAGAAACATAAGAAAAGAAATAAAAAGATTCCTAGATGAAGTTTTTTTTTTGTGTTTTAAAGAAAACTCAATGAGAGAACATAAGAGAAAACAGAAAAAAAAACTCCAAAAGCATATGTACTTCATCTAGATAAAGGTCGGCGACAAAGTCACCTATGTTTGAGTATATTGACTTAGGAGTCAAATGAGGACATTTGATCATAGGTCATACTCATCGTTTAAGCTCAAAATGGGGTTGCCATTTTTCGATGAAGCATTTGATGTGATCACATCTTATGAAGCTGCTTGTACTCATGACTTTGAGTAAAGCTTCTTAAAGATGTGAAGAACATACCTTGGGCTTGTTGTTGCTTTGCTCATGTAGGTAAGCTTGATGTAGGTGCTCATTGAATGTGAAGTTGGAGCGCCATTTCTACTTGTGTAGTTCATCTTCCTGCATGGGTTAGGCAAGCAAGGAAATACTCGAGAATATCCAAGATGACAAGAGTGAAATACTAGATGTATAAGATGTCAAAAAGGATATGTGGAATTTTGTTCCTTGAACACAACATCCCAAAGGGCTAGATACTTGGTCAATGACAAGATTACTCATGATCTGAGTGTGTGGTAATCTTGTGGAATGTAGATCATCCAAGTACCTGCAAGGAGTTAGATGCAATACAAGGAGGCAAATGTGTCCAAGACATATAATCATCATCATAAGAGAAATATCAAGGATTAGTCAAGAGGCTCATGTCTTGCATGCATCAAAGGAGTTATCACTCCAAGTTTGAAGCATCAATGATGTTCAACTCACTCCTTAAGCGACAAAATACTTTCTCATCAAGAGGTTTTGTAAAGATATCAGCAAGCTGTTTGTCAGTACGGACATGCTTAAGATTAATGTCACCCTTGGCAATATGATCACGAATAAAATGGTGACGAACTTCAATATGCTTTGTTCGAGAATGTTGCACTGGATTGTGTCCAATTTTAATTGCACTCTCATTGTCACAAAGCAAGGGAACACGTCTCACATGTATCCCATAATCCTTAAGCGTTTGTGTCATCCATAGCAATTGAGCACAACACGAACCAGCAGCAATATATTCTGCTTCGGCAGTGGATAAAGATACCGAATTTTGTTTCTTGGAGGACCAAGATACAAGGGATCGACCAAGGAATTGACATGTACCCGAAGTTGACTTTCTATCAACCTTGTCACCGGCATAGTCCGAGTCGGAATAGCCAACAAGATCGAAAGAGGCCCTCTTAGGATACCAAATGCCAAAGTTTGGTGTGTGTATCAAGTATCTCACTATCCTTTTAACAGCTTTAAGATGACATTCTTTAGGGGCTGCTTGATATCGCGCACACATGCATACACTCAACATTATGTCAGGACGAGAAGCACAAAGATATAGTAGAGAACCAATCATAGAACGGTAAACCTTTTGATCAACGGGTTCTCCATCTTTTGTCAAGTCATTATGTCCACTAGTAGGCATGGGGGTACTCATACCTTTGCTTTCTTGCATGTTGAACTTTTTGAAGAGATCCTTAGTATACTTTGTTTGTGAGACAAAGGTACCCTCCTTAGATTGCTTGATTTGCAACCCAAGGAAGAATTTGAGTTCACACATCATGGACATCTCATACTTCTCCGACATGAGCTGTCCAAACTTCTTGCTAAAATGGGGGTTAGTTGAACCAAAGATAATATCATCAACATATATTTGGCACACAAATAGTTCACCATTAACCCTTTTTGTGAACAGCGTTGAGTCTATCTTTCCAATTTCAAAGCCTTTTTCAAGAAGAAAGCTAGTTAAGCATTTGTACCAAGCTCTAGGGGCTTGTTTAAGACCATAAAGAGCTTTATGCAACTTGTAAACATGATTAGGCTTTTTGGGATTCACAAATCCGGGAGGTTGTTTTACAAATACTTCCTCCTCAATTTCACCATTTAGGAAAGCACTTTTGATGTCCATTTGATAGAGAGTAATATCATGGTGATTGGCATAAGCAAGAAGAATGCGAATGGACTCAAGTCTAGCAACGGGGGCATAGGTCTCACCATAGTCCATACCTTCGACTTGTGTGTAACCTTGAGCTACGAGACGAGCCTTGTTGCGGATGACTTGTCCATCTTCATCTTGCTTGTTCCGAAACAACCATTTGGTTCCAATGATGTTTTGATCATCGTTGGGCTTCTCTACCAAAGTCCACACCTTGTTCCTCTCGAAGTTGTGTAGTTCTTCGTGCATAGCGTTCACCCAATCCGGGTCATCAAGTGCTTCTTCTACCTTCATAGGTTCAATACTAGAGATAAATGAGTAATGCTCACAAAAGTTAGCTAAGCGAGTTTTAGAGCGAGTAATTCTCCCGGAGTTGATGTCGTTCATCATTTGTTCCACGGGATGATTCTTCTTGACTCTTGCTCGAACTCGGGATAGCTTTTGTTGATGTTGTGGCTCAGCTTCCTCATCATCTTCATCTTCCTCTTCTTCTTCTTCTTGATCATTGTTGTTGGTGTTGTCTTGAGGTGGTGGAGAAGGAGGTTGTGGTGGATCTTCTTGTTGCATTTCCTCATCTTGGTGAGTTCCACTTGTGGAGGCCTCCATGTTGCCTTGAGGTTCATCTCTCTGTGAGGTAGGTGGCTCCACATATGTAGATGAGGTACTCTCCTTCACCTCCATGGGACGAATCTTTCCAATAGATAAATCTTGGATTGCTTCCGATGGGTCCTTGTCTCCTACATCAATAGGCATTTGCTCTACTTGCGAGCCATTAGATTCATCAAACTTCACGTCTACCGTCTCTTCAACCTTTCGGGTGAAATTGTTGTAGACACGGTAGGTGTGGGAGTTTGATCCATAACCAAGAAGAAAGCCTTCATGAGATTTAGGAGCAAATTTAGACCGACGATGCTTATCAAGGATATAGCATTTTGAACCAAAGACACGAAAGTATCCCACTTAGGGTTTGTTACCGGTGAGAAGCTCGTATGATGTCTTGCCGAGAAGCTTATGAAGATAAAGCCTGTTGATAGCATGACAAGCTGTCTCGACCGCTTCTCCCCAAAAATGTTTCGGTGTCTTGTATTCATCAAGCATCGTTCTTGCCATCTCTATGAGCGTTCGGTTCTTCCTCTCAACAACTCCATTTTGTTGAGGGGTGTACGTAGCCGAGAACTCATGTAGAATCCCTTCCTCATCGAGAAAAGAGTCTACATTGGCGTTCTTGAACTCCGTTCCATTGTCACTCCGAACTTTCTTGATCTTCACCTCAAATTGATTTTGGGCCTTTTTGGCAAAGGTCTTGAAGATCCTCTGAACCTGCGATTTATCATCAAGGAAAAATACCCACGTAAATCTGGAATAATCATCAACTATAACTAGACCAAAGGAGTTACCACCAAGGCTTTTGTAAGCATTGGGACCGAAGAGATCCATATGAAGAAGCTCAAGCGGTCTCCTAGTGGTCATGATGTTTTTCACGGGATGACTTCCACCAACTTGTTTTCCTGCTTGACAAGCACTACAAAGTCTATCTTTGTCAAAGAAAACATCTTTAACACCAAGAATATGATCACCTTTGATTAGCTTGTCTAGATTACGCATACCAACATGTCCTAGCCTTCTATGCCACAACCAACCTTTAGAAGATTTAGCAATGAAACAAGCTCTAGGTTGGGCTTTCTTAGTGAAATCAACAATATATAGATCACCTCTACGAATACCAGTAAAAGCCATGTTTTGATTATCACGACGAAAGACTTGGCAATCTACTTTGGTGAATAGCACATTGAATCCAAAGTCAGCTAATCTAGACACGGAAAGTAAATTGTATCCAAGAGATTCTACAAGCATGACATTTTGAATAGAGCTATCATGAGATATGGCCACCTTACCAAGGCCAAGTACCTTACCCTTGGAGTTGTCTCCAAAAGTCACATACTTGCGTGGACCATCGTTCTTTGCAAGCTCTCGAAACATGTCTTTGTCTCCGGTCATGTGATCGGTGCATCCACTATCAAGAATCCACTCTTTTCCGCCAGACATGTAGTCTCTCATATTTGCCATAAGATTGAGACTCTTCATGACTTTGTCTAGCTCGGTGTCCGAATCAGAATAATCATCGTCTTGCTCATGCTCATCATCATATTGACCCATAGATTGTTCATCATCAACACCTAGGTCAATTTGATAAGTATTTGCATTAGTTTGGTTAATGGAGAGAATCACATCAAAGCTTTGTCGTGTTTACATTGGACATTACAATTGGCATCTTTCTTTTGATTTTGCTTTTTCCATCGGACCCCTTGTTATCACAATTGGTATCTTATTCACAATTGGTATCTCATGGAATCTTTTAGCTTAAGGGGAGAAGACTTAGAGGAATCTTCACAATTGATATCCTATGAAAAGCAAAATCTCTCTGAGTTCATTGAAAATCTTTTAGCTTCGGAGACATGTTTGCTGATTCAAGCCTGTGCTCAATATGAGACACTCTTTATACATGTCCTCCCTGGCTTGGTACTCTTGATGTTCTTGCAGTTGGTTGAAGGAATACTCTTGTGTTATCTAACCTTGTTTTCTCAAGTTTATCCCTTCAGGTACAAGTGCCAAGGAACCTCAAGGTAAGTATATGCATCTTGCAGAATGTGCATGATGGTGACTTGCTTGTAAATACTTGTTTGCAAGAAATCACCATGCACATATGCATTATCACTCACTTCCTTTCTCTTCTGCTCTGATGCATATAGCCAAGCTGCATGTAGCACATCTTGCTTATCTCTCTTGTGTGCTTGTGGTAGTCCAAAACCATAATCTATGAAAATCTTGCACACTTGTAGGGGGAGCTTGTGTACTACATGCTTGTCAAAGCTTTCATGATAATCCTGTCTTTCTTTCAATAAGCTTTGATGTCTCGTTCAATATAATTTCAGTGTGTTGCCATCAATTACCAAAAAGGGGGAGATTGAAAGCACATTTGCTCCCTGGGTGGTTTTGGTAATTAATGACAACATACTTTGTGGTTGGACTAATGCTTTTATCAAGTATGTTTCAGGAAACCCAATCACATTGGAATGGCAAGATGACTGAAGAAGTGGACCCCTCAAGTGCTAAGACAAGCATTGGCAAAAGCTCAAGACTCCATTTCTGGTTTAGTGATCAAAGATCACATTGAGTCCATAGGAAAGCCAATACTATTAAAAGGGGATGAGGTTGTGTTGATGATCTGGTTGCTCAAGTGCTTGGTGATCTAACTCCCTCAACTATCAGCACTATTCACTACTTAACACACACCCATAAGTAATCTCGGTCAAACCAACTCTGTCTCACCGAGATGAAGTTATCTCTGCAAACCCTAACATCTCGGTCACACCGATTCTTTCAAATCAGTCCCACCGAGATGAACCACTTCTGCCATTTTCCAAACCCTAGAAAAATCGGTCTTACCGAGTTTGAGATCGGTCTCACCGAAACTGAACTGCCAACCTTCTGTAACCACTTCACATCATATCGGAATATCCGAGTTTGCATTATCGGTCTCACCGAAATGGGCAAGGTTCTGCCTTGACTCAAATCGGTCGCACCGATAATTCATTTTCGGTCAAACCGATTCTGGCATGTTCCTACTCTTTCTCAAATCGGTCCAACCGAGTTCTCTTTCTCGGTCTCACCAAAATCTCCAACGTTCATATCAGATACACTTTCGGTCTCACCGAGATGGTATTTTCGGTCCCACCGAAAATCCCAACGTTCACTATATTTGAACTTTCGGTCTAACCGAGTTTTCACTTCGGTCTGACCGAGATTGGTCAAATGTGTGTGTAACGGTTGGATTTTGTGTGGAGGCTATATATACCCCTCCACCCCCTCCTCATTCGTGAGGAGAGCCATCAGAAAGTACCACCACTTCTACCATACACTTTCTGAGAAGTGAACCAGCTACCCTTGTGTTGAGATCAAGCCATTCCATTCCTACCATATGAAACTTGATCTCTAGCCTTCCCAAGTTGCTTTCCACTCAAATCTTTCTTCCACCACAGCCATATCAGTGAGGAGAGTTGAGTGTTGGGGAGTTTATCACTTGAAGCACAAGAGCAAGGAGTTCATCACCATCAACACCGTCTATTACCTTTTGGGGGGTGGTGCCTCCTAGATTGGTTAGGTGTCGCTTGGGAGCCTCCGTCTTGATGATGTGGAGTTGAACCAAGAAGTTTGTAAGGGCAAGGAGATCGCCTACTTCGTGAAGATCTACCCCGAGTAAGGCTAGTCCTCCGTGGGCGTAGGCCGTGATGGAATAGACAAGGTTGCTTCTTCGTGGACCATTTGTGGGTGGAGCCCTCCGTGGACTCGCGCAGCCGTTACCCTCCGTGGGTTGAAGTCTCCATCAACGTGGATTTACGATAGCACCACCTATCGGAACCACGACAAAAATCTCCGTGTCACCAAACTGCGTTTGATCTTCTCCACCTCTCTTTTACATGTGCAATTTACTTTCCGCTGCATATACTCTAGAATTGCATGTGTAGGGTGTTACTTGATTTGATCTTGTTTGTGAAACTGCCAAAAACTTTGCATGATCTAAAGGCAGATTTTTTATATTGTCAAGTAGTCTAATCACCCCCCCTCTAGACCTACTTTCGATCCTACAGCTGCGACAAGTGTCGCGCCCTTGCTTCGTTTTCGAGTTCGCTCAGCATGCTAAGTGCGTTGTGACTAGCTGCGGCAAGGTTGCTTGCCGGTAAGACCTTGGCCAGCAGGCCGCTCAGAGTCCAGCACTCAGCGCTCGCGGCAAGGGCCCCTTGCCGGCAAGTCCCCTAGAAGCGTAGGGTTAAAAGCATACAAAGTAAAGGACCAAGACAAGGGAGATAACATTGCACTGATTGATCAAAATAGGATAATATCTTACAAGGGATAACTTGTCGCGATCACTAATAAGTTCGTGCCCATGGCACACTTTGCAGTAACAAAGGAAATAAAAAGGAAGAGGCCTAATCTACACGGTCGCCTTCAACCCTGGAGATCTTATTCACCTTGGCGATAATGTGGGCGACCTGCGCCTTCAACGCCTCCATATCCGCGTCGGCCGGCAAGCTACGGAGAACGTTGACGAGATTTATGCCCGGATTGCGGTACACTATCTTCGTCAGGACGCGCTCCAAGGTTCCCGCGCAGAGCTGGCGTGACTCCTCGGCCAGTTGCGCGGGAAGCTTCTTCTGAAGATTTGCAAGGGCCGGCGCGACCCCTCTGAAGAAAAGGCTGAGCTTGGCGCTGTGGGGGAGGTTTGGATCCGGAGAGTATATGAGATGCTCAACCCTCAGCGCCATCAGCTCCTTGTCGATGGCAGTGGCGGAAGCCACCAAGTCTTCGGTCCATACCTCGACGGTCCGGCGGAAGTTCTCAGCTGAAGTGGCGGCGCTCTCCACCAGGCCTTGCTCCTTGCGGAGCTCGTCCTTCAGCTTGGTTTCCCGGTCCCGGACGGCGTCGAGCGAGTCCTTCAGCGTGGAAACCTTCAGCTCTAGATCTGCAATCGAGTCCTTGGCGGCCTTCAGCTCATCGCCTTGCTTGGAAAGGCGCACCTGGAGTTCGGAGTTAGTATGGGCATCCTTCTCGCGCTCTATGTTGAGCGCGGTGACCCTATCTGCACTCGCCTTTAAGTACTCCTCCAGCTGCGCCACCTTGGCCTCGAGCTCCTTCTTGGCGGTCTCCGCGGTGGCCGCGGCGGCCTTCGCCTCCTTCAGCTCTCCGCCAAGGGCCTGCTCCCGGGCGGCGAGGTCTTCCTAGTGAGAGTCGAGGTTGACCTTCCGTTGGGTGAGCTCTCCTTCTCGCCGAGACAGCGCTTCTCCGGCGAGTCGCTGCTGCTCCTCGGCCTCAGCTTTCTCCAGAAGCCACTCCTGGTACTCTCCGGCGAGCCTCTCGCGCTCCTCCGCCACGTCGCGGAGGGCCGCTTGGTTGGCGGCGCGGAGCTCCGCCGCGCGTTTCTCCATGTCAGCGGCGGCCTTGGCGGTGAGGGCTTCTCGAGATTCAAGCTTCGCCTGCCTGGCCCGGTAAAGGGCCAGGAGCCCGTGGAGCAACTTCTCCTCCTCGGGTTCGTCACTCCCGCCAGGCGCCTCGACAATCTTCAGACCCGCGGAGGCGAGGACCTCTCCATCGAAGGCCTCTCCCTCCGCGGGGGCTCGCGACGAGGATCCCCACGGCACTTGGATGAAGACGCTGTTGGGAGCCTCGAGGTAGAAGCCCGACTGCTCCTTTCCGGCGGAGGGGTCGGCGGCCGGTGCAGCACTCGATGCTCCTGCCGCCTCCGGGCCGGCAGTGCGGTCGCCGTCCCCCTCCCCGGCCGCAGCGTCTGCGGTCGGGGCAGTCTCCTCCGCGGTGGGCTCGGCGGCTCCCGCCATGTCTTCAACGACAGGGGCGTTGCCGCCGTCGCCCTGCGCGCCCTCCTCCTCGACGACGATCTCCGTCTCCATCTGCTCTGGGGGAGGAGGATCTAGAAGAAGAAGAAAAAGAAGAAGTTCAAGCTAATATCCAAAAAAAAAGACAAATCCGAGAAGACGGAGTTACAAGACCTACCTTGGCGGACTTCGTCGACGACAGGCTCCCTCGCCGGGGAGCTCTCCCTTGGCGGGGTGGCCGCCCTCGCCGGGCTGCTCGCCCTTGGCGGGGTACTCGCCCTTGGCGGAGTACCCGCCCTTGGCGGAGCGCTCTCCCTCGCCGGAGAGTTCGTCCTTGGCGGGGACGGCGGGGCCAGCGGCTCCTCGGGAGTGATCTCCGGGTGCTCCTGTGGCTGCGGCTCCACCTCTGCACAAGACAATCAAGAACAACAAGATGTTAGTATAAACAAGATCCTCAAGCGCGCCCGACGGGCGGTAAGATCAAGCCCAGACTTACGCTGGGGGCTGCGCTGGGGGCTGCTCCTCGGAGCAGCGCTCGGGTCCGGCTGGCTCGTCACCGGCGCGTCTCCTGTCGCCACGACGGGCGAGTCATCCTCGACCTCGACGACGGGAACCTTGGCCTTTTTCGCCACTCGCTGGGCCAGGGTCCTGAAATCAAAGCAAAAAGCAAGATCAGAATCATCAAGGAAAGAATCAAGACAAAGGAAAGGAGATACAAAAACTTCAAGTTCTTACTCCTGTTCCTCGTCGCCGTCGTCGTCGCTCAGGGCGGAAAAGTCGAACGCCACCTGAGGCGCGTCCGCGCGAGGGGCAGGAGGCGAAGGCTCCCTCGGGCGCTTGGCGGTCCCCGGGGCTGGGGGCTGCGAAGACCCGGCCCCTGTGGACGCCGAGGCCCGGGGAGCGAGCGGAACAGCCGCTCCGCTCTGGGAAGACCCTCCTCCACTTGGCGCTGACGTGCGGGGCGCCTCCGCCGTGGCCTGTGTGCGGGTCGCCCCCGCCGTGGTTGGTGCGCCGGGCGCCCCCGTCGCAGCTTGGCTCCCCCGGGTAGCTCGCGCCGCCCGGCGAGTTGGTTGTTGTCGGGGCGCCTGCGCCCTCGTCGCCATCGTCGCCTTGCGGAGACGCTTCAGCGGAGATCGCCTGGGACTTGCCCGCGGCGGGGAGGTCTCCGATGACGAAGAGACGTCGTCGTTGTAGAGCCCCAGAGATCCATCGGAGTCCTCGCCGGCTCCGGCGTCCTCCTCCTCCTCGGCCGGCTCGCTGGGCCCGGCGCCCTGCCCTGCGGCCGTGCTCCCTCCGGCGCCTCTGTTTCCTCAGGCAACCTCGCCTCTCGCCGCGGCCTCGGTCACAATTCCGGGGATCCCGGAGTGCCTCAAAGAAGGGACCCCGGCGAGCTCGTCGGGAGGAAGCTGCAGCAGCCTGCGGATCTCCACCTCCTCTGCTTGGCAGGACGCATCCGCAGCCTCTGCCTCTTCAAGTGTGAAGCCAAACTCTCCTGCCGCTGCGGCTGCGGCGGCCTCTTCTACCCGAGAAGCTATATAAGCAATCTCCTGCTCAGTGGTGTCCCGGGTGAGCCCCTTGATCTCCTCCTTGTTCTTCGGCACCTCTACCAGGTTGTCGAAGAAGCTCATGATGGCATCTGGCTTGGGCGGTATCCATGTGCGGTCGACGCCATGCGAGTCACATGCGGGCATCATTGCGCGTAGGGGATCCCGGGCCGTGCTGTTGCATAGGGGCACCACTCCCCGGGGAGCTCTAAACCACTCTGGGTGGGCCGGGTCGTGCTTAAAAAGTTCCCGGACCATCCCCTTCAGCTCCAGCGACGTGAAGTTGAAGTTTAGCCCTGGGCGCAGTCTCATTATGTCCGCCGCGTTGCCGTACTCCCACGCTGGCCTCTTCCTATCCTGGAGAGGGGCAATGCGGCGGCGGAGGAAGTCTGCTCCTACTTCTCCCATGGACAACTTGGCTGCCCGGAGACGAAGAATTCTGACAAGGGCGACGTTGAGCTTGATGTCGTCCGAGTCCAGCTCACTCCAGTCCCTGCCGCGCACTATGGCGGTTGTGCGCGGCGCGATGAAGGGCTGCGGCTCGTCCTCTACTACCCAGCACCAGTCCGTGCGCCACTCCTCCCACTTGCCGCGGAGCTCCCCTCGCAGATAGGACTCCTTCTTGTTCAAGCGGAAGACCCAAGAAATTCCTCCGGAGAGGGGGGCGCCGGCCTCTACTCTAGGCGTAAAGAAATGCCTAAACAACGCTACATTCGGATAGATCCCTATATAGTTTTCGCACAGATGTGCGAAAACCGCCATCGTGAGGATGGCGTCGGGGGTGAAGTCTAGAAGGTGGAGGTTGTAGGTGTTCATGATATCGCAGAAAAATTCAGAAAAGGGAGGACAAAGGCCGCAGTGGAAGAAAACAGCGAAGAAGAAGTACCCGCCGGGGTACATGTCCTTGGCGGCGGCGGGATAAGCTCTGGTCCGAGGATGCGCCTTGGTCTCCTTGGCCCAGAACAAGTAGTACTTGTTCCAGAGCTCCCGCGCGCCGAGCCTTGGCGCGAAGACGACGTTCCTCTTCCGCAGAAGGGCAAGCCTCGCCGCCTGCTCGGATTTCTCTTTCTTGGTCTTCTCCGCCTTCGCCTTCTCGGTCTTCGGGGCCATGGCGGAGGCGGCGAGGGGGGGAGAGCGAAGAGTCCGGCGGTGCCGCAGATGCGGAAGACGGCAGAGGAGGTGTGGAGTCGGAGCGCAAAGAGGAATTTCTGGAGATAGAAGAAGCAATGAAGACGAAGTAAGGTAACGGCCCCTGCTTCCTCTGCTTTTAAGGGGGAAGTGGGGGACGCTCCGCATTTCCCATTAAAGAACGTGGCCACGTTCCCTCCCACGACGCCGCAATCGACGCGTGCCGTTACGGAGGGACGCGGCGGATGCGGAAGGGGATTCGGCGTGCCGTGGGCCACGCGTGCCCGTGCACTGTTTTGGGCCTGGCCCAACAACGCTCGGCACCGTGTGTGGCCCATGCCCGGGGGCTCCTGTCGGTGTACTAAGGTAGGGGTACCTCAGTACCCCAACTTGTGCACGGGCAGTAGCAGCTTCCCGCGACAGGACCTACCACGTGGTCGCCGGAGACCTTTTCTGCTCCATATGAAGCCATTCAAAAACAAAGTATGCGAGACAGAAGATCGAGGCCCCGGCAAGTGGAGCTTGCCGGGAAGGCCGTCCCAGGCTCAAGATTACCTCATTAGCACAAGACCCTGGCAATAGGAGCTTGCCAGGAAGACTAGAAAATCACATTTCAGAAGACATGCCTCGGCGCGGCATGCGCCCCGGCAGGGCCCGGGAAGCGACAAGCTTCAGAGCCCGACAAGCTTCCGGGCCCGGCAAGGTCAAGGCCCCGGCAAGGTGCTTGCCGAGGAGAGTCACGCTGTGTGCCCGCGCTCCAGCTCATCGAACCACGCGTCGCCCTGGGGCCACTCCAGGGACGCGTGGCGGATGGCTGTGCAGCCTGGGGGACACGGTGGCGCTCCACGGTGATAAAGCCATCGCCGTGGCAAACGGAGACGCAAGGGAGGGCGCTTTTGGGGTCGACGGCGACGGGCATTAAATGCTCTTGTCCCCCACTGTCAAAGTAGGTGGTGACCACTGTTCATCCACTGTTGCTCCACTATTCCCGCACTGTTACAACTACCACCACTATTACATTTTTACCCTTTCTCCTACGTTGACACCTGTCGGTGACCCCTTGAGCTATAAAAGGAGGCCCATGCACAACGTAGAAAGGGTTCGGAACCTAGATCACTCATTCGCTCGGTGTAGCTAGTTCTTCAAGCTCCCGAGCTCCAACACTCAATAAAAAACTAAGCAGGAGTAGGGTTTTACGCGCCCGTCGCGGCCCGAACCTGGGTAAACTGCCTGCGTGCTCTCCACGATCTGCTCTTCGTGCTCCCTCCGCTCCCTTACCGCACGAACAAGGGGCTCCGTTCCCATAGGTGCTCGTGGTGGACAGTTTCCCCCGACAGAGTTCTACTACTAAACTATCCAGCTGTTGTGTCCTTGTCGCCACGTGTCCTGAACTAGTGTTTTCCTGTAGCATTGTTGTCAGGCGTGTTCTCGAGGTTGTACTTGACCACAACAATTTCCTGGATGTGCCTTCGATTACAAAGGGTGTGGTTCTTGTAAAGCTTCCCAACAAATCTGATGCGGCCTGTCTTCATGATCATGTTTTTGAGTTGAAAGACCACTCTGTTAGGTTCTCCAAGGTTGCCGAGATGGTGATGGTGCATGTCGACATCTCTCACGAAGTCCATGGACTAGTCAGTTATGCGAGGTTCATCCCGTAGGTCGGTGGCAAGAAATACTCTACAGAGTTTAATTAGTGCAACTTTGCTTGTCTGTAGTAAGTACTATTATTCAGTACTTGATTTGTGTTTGTGAACCATGTATTGTTTATTAGTACTGTCGCTTTTGGTGTGTGGTCAGTCCTGAGAATGGTCTATGTTAATGTCTGTCCACTCAATTCAGTCTGTATATTTTGAAGTATCCAGATCATCTTTTTTGTGAGGACGGTTTATCAATTATGGTTACACTCCAATATCTGTATGCATTGCAGGGTTTATCGCACCCACCAGGATTTCCAGTCCCATGGATGTTCGGTCCATACGATTTGTCACGACCTTTGGACTGTCCTGCTTGTGGGAGTAGGCAGGGCCCCTGCATGCCACCCGTAGTTGGACGATCAATCTTCTGTTTAGTACTTCAACATAGTGATTTCCTGGTAAGGATTCACTCATGTCACATCAAGTAAATTTTATTGATTTACTGTCTAAATCTTATTGATTTAATGTCATGTTTTCTTTCTTTTCCTGCAATTTTACGATGCAGGTTTTGCCATGTGACATTCATCACAGAATAAACCGTTTGGTTGCTCTACGATGGCTATTTTTGCAGGTTTCACTTCTTATGTCGTGTCAGTAACGAAGGCAGTGTCCATCGCTTATATTACTGGAAAAAAATTGGATCAATCTGTTGTTTGAGTACAAGCTGAATCCCTATGATGAACTGCAGTTTGGTTTAACAAAAACGCCACAATTAGTCCTTCTTGCGTTTAAAAGAAATGAAGAAAAAACTGGATCACGATCATGAAGCCTAGTCAAGTTAGAAAGCTGATCATAGCAGACCAGACACGATCGCCGCTGTCTCGCACACTGGTACCACCTTCAGCAACAGATCGAGCAACGAAAGTTGCTATAGCACTGACAGCGGCAACAGCTCAGTCTAATCCAGCTCAGGATTGGGCACCGACCACGTCAGCGGATCAGGCTGATCTACCGGAGGATCGGGCATCGACACCGGCACCTGCTCCGACACCGGCACCAGCTCTACAAGGAGCACTATCTCTGGGAACATCAGCGGCTTCGGCACCTGCACCAACACTTGCACTTGCATCTACTCCGGCCCGTGCAGCGGCAACCGAATGAGCATTTGCACCGGCAACAGACTGGGCTGCAGTTCACACTTCATGTACCAAAGTCCTTACAAAAACCGCTTGGGTATGTCTTCTTGTTTGCTAACAAAGAATTCCTAGAGCAACGAGGGAGTCATTCAACAATCCAGGCGACGGCGGCCAAGTTTCTCTTACCATGCGCAGCCTTGGTGTGAATGAACCTACTCAATATACCGTAAGTACAAAGGATGGTTGGATGATGTTTGATGCTAAAGGATGGTCAAGGTTCAATCCTAAATCATATCTTGCGGTAGGGGATGATCTCAAAATCGAACTTTCTCGGCAAGGAGAGCTGGTCTAAATCAACTTTGAAATTCTTCAGTAGCAGCACGCAACTGCTGAACTGATCTATCCTACGAGAGATTTTGATGTAATAATCTGGCATGGTGAAACAAGTGTCCTGTGTGTATAAGTAATACGACAGTATTATTTATCACAAGGTCTATCGTTGATAGAATTTCAACTCTCATTCCTGGTTAGGAACTGTCGTTCGATTTCATTCCAACAGCTGTCGTGCTTTATTCAATTTTGTGTATTCTCCTTGCGACAACATCTAAAACTAGCGCCGTATCGATCGCTTGCAATATGAAAAGCGCTGAGGTAGAACACATGGGCCCCCAAACATGCAGGGTGGGCCAGCGGCCCAAAGTCCAGAACCGTGAGCCTGTCTGAGTATTATATTCTCAGCTGAACCCCCATAATGCCCGTGCGTTGCACGTAACATCAAGATGCCTTTGAATGAGTATTTTATCTTGTGAGAGAAAAGGATGAACGGGGGAAGGCCTTATTTGCAAATATGGAGAGGTGCGTGGGTACCTTTTTGCAAAATTGCCATAGTTTCCTTCCTATCCGTCAAATATAAATTTGTATGTATAAAGTTGTGATATAAAGGATTTGTATATTTCTTTATAGAGGGAGTATCTCTCTATCAAAAATATATTTTTATGTAACTAGTTACTCCTGTCTTTCTACTTCCTTTCGCTGATATGTGGGGCATCCGGCAACGGGGTCCACATGCCATATGCACAAATTAGAGTGCACAACTGCACCGTAGACACACCCCGGTCGTAGCGCCGCAGTAATGCCCAATGAGCCATCAAATCACAAACCCCCCTTTCCAGCTTTAGCAGTATGCTGGATGGACGAATCGGCAATATTTCACTGGGCCTGAATCCCCTTCTCCCTTGTCTGCTTGTTCAAAGAAAGCCCCTCTCGGCGATTCCGTAGTGTTTTCTCATGGAGAACCAGGTACGAATTCTTCATCCATCCCCGATAAATCCAAGTCCCTTGGTCGCGGGTAATCCTAGGATGGCAGCCACCGCCGTTGATGCATTTTTCTTCCTACTGAATCTAGTGTGTTTCATTTGCAGTGCCCAAAGTGCGAGGACCCTACAGGTTTCTGCGCCCTCGGCGAGATGCCACACTTGTTCCTTCTCATCCTAACACAGGATTTTAAAACGCGCACAGTATGTTCCTAGAATCCTCTTTTCTATCCGAGAGGGTGGGTGTTTTTGAACATGCTGTCGACTAACTTGGAAATTTGGATTGCTATATTTCGATAAAAGGTACTACCAGTACGATAGTCAACACTGACGGCAAGGAGGAAGTTATTTCTAGATTTGGAAAGGGAATACATTGTGTACTCATATTATTTTTCCTGCAGTGCATTATTTGCTCAGCCAGAACACATGTACTCAAGATGCCCGGCCTTGCCATAACTGAATACACCAGTTTAAAGGTCACAGTGAAGACACGCCATGGATATAAGTTCCGAGTTCGGTTCATGAACCAAGAAGATCGCTGCTTTCTTATGGCCGAACTTGGATAAACTTTCTATAGTGTTACAGAATGAAAGTTGGCGCATGAATGTTGATGGAAATAGCAGAACCTGGTCTCATCTTCACTGCGATCTTCCACCCCGACGTCGTTCCAATTGTTCATCCATGTTAGTTTTGTATCTGGTTATTGCTTGTTGCCTCGATTACTTCTTAATCCACTTATTCTGTCTAACTAATCACAATTTAACTTTAGAAGTAGCAATGAATCTCTCACAAAGATGCTACTTCTAACTAATATTTTCTTATAATTGGTGGCACGTGTAGGTTTTTTCAGGGTTAAGTGGGCTACTCGTTTGTTATTCTGTAACAACTCGGCTGTTACTGATGGCACTGAAGTTGACTGGGACGACATCCACAAGTTCCTACACTTTATTGATCGTCTTGAGGTCCTTGTGGGGCGTTTCAATGGTGGAAGGCCACGTGGGATATGTGTGCCACTGCTGCACTCGTTGAACAGGTCCAACTGTGTCGAGAAACTTATGGTACGAGCTGTTTTCTGTTATATATGTTGTTCATAAACTATTGCTTATACACAGTTTTACAGCTGTGATCTTCTTGAAACAGAAACTGCCCAGTTCTATTGTTCCTATACAGATGCCTGACCATGGTCGGGTCAGACTTGCGCTTGGTCACAACATGATGTTTATGTTGACCTACTCCATTCCCCTTGGAGGTGAAAATATACTTATTCATGGGTGGTCTCAAATAATGAAGGCCCGTCCATCTTGGAGAATAGGACAGAAGATTATGTTCCTGCTTTTCCATGGCTCTAAAGCGAATATCCTGTTTATTAACCACATTGCGAGATGAAGCCGCTTTTAGAAGATTATGGATGCGCGGGGTGGCGCCTGGGCCTTGTCCTTGGGCTTGGCGGCCTCAACCTTGGTTAACTGTAGTTAAAGTAGCACTGTTCGAGGCGTGCTTTGTACGGTTGAACCTGTATAAGTACCTATACTGCTTTCAGCTATGGTTGTTAAGTGCCCCTGCTTGTTTCAGTTAAGGTTGTTAAGTACTCCTGCTGCTTTTACAGTCTGTCGTGTTTCTTCAGTCATGTCTTCCTCCAGCCGCCAAAACCAAACTAGCGTCGGCGGGGCCGCCTGCTTCCGCCTCCCACGGCGGGCTGTGCCTCAGCGCACGCATCGCCGCCCCACCATCTCCTAAATCATTAACGCCGATGTCCGAGGCATCGACGTTGTCCTCCGCGCGCTTTGGTGCACTCGCCGCGGTGCAGCCCTCTCGCGTTGTCAACATGGTCAACAAACAATAGGAATCGGCAGAAGTACGTGGAGATGATGATAGTACGGGCCCACCATGTCAGCGTATGGAAAAATAAAATGATTCCTCCTAGTGTTATCCTGACATCTCGGACCCACAACATTGTGAGTGTATATAGTCAATAGACAAGAGGACAACACAAGATCGGTTGACACCTGGGACGTAGCTGCTCGAGCAGTATTTTTTTTGTTATTGTTGAGACGGAGCAAGGTTTGAACTGGGTTGTGGCCTGTCTATCCCAGGCTTATATTTTATGTTCACCATGTGACTAGCCCAGCTATTTTTTCTTTGTGAAAATGAGCCCAGTTTATTTTTTCTAAAGAATACCCAATCCAGGCCTATTTATTTTTCTATGCCCTGATGGGCTGCAACTCTTTCAAGACGCCTGCAAATCTTGAAAGTAATATGAACTAGGTTTTAAATATAAAAACAGATGACAAATTGACAATTACTTTATAGTTTCTGAAATTTTTCACATTTTCAGATTCCTATTTCACTGGGCATTAACCTAATTTAAATATATCTTGAAAGTACTTTAAATCTGGCTCGACATTTCGGTATTAAAAATTGTTTGGAACCCACAGAAATATGCGAAATTGGCCCTGGCCAACCAAAAAAATGGACTGCAATAAATTGCATAAGAAGTCGCAATGAGCTATATATAAATTATTAAAATAAGAGGGAATGGTATGACTTATGGGCCTATTAAGTTGACGCGTATGCAAGATTTTTTTAGTTATTATATACGTCAACAAACGTTGTAGTAGACGTAACCGCTGGATGTCAATCCAACGACCGTCGTGTTTCTTCAATCTCTGATCTTCTTGCTCCAGCGCCGGCGGGACCGCCTGCTCCCGCCTCCCGTGCAGGCCTCATCGCCCCCTATTACTCCCACCGCTGGCCAGGGAATCCCTCTACTCACCCACACCCCCTGTTATTCTGCGCCGACGGCAGCCTCACACCACAGCCGAACCAGTGAACCCTCGTACTCCTCTCCGCGTGGGCATCCACTGCCGCGTCTTCCCCAGCTCCGCGTCGTCCCCTTCCTAGGCCTCGCCGTCGTCCATCGCCCTGGTGCTCTCGGCGCGGCGTGGTCAACGTGGTCAAGGAACGACTTCCATCGGAAGAGTACTGTTGTGGAGAGGCTGACAGCTGGGTCCACAACAGTCGCAAGTAAGTGCCTCCTTATTATGCGGAAAATAATTATTCCTCCACCTGACAGCAGGGACCCACCGGACGGGCCACCATATTTGGCGAATAAAATGTTTCCCCCTGACTGCTGGGACCCACCGGACGGGCCACCGTATTTCGCGAAAAAAACATTCCCCCCATTGTCAGCTCGGACCCACCGGAAGTGCCTCCTTATTACGCACAAAAAAATGAATACTAGCCCTACTAGTTGGGACCCAGTATAGTGGGATGCTGACTTGTGGGCCTACTAAGTTGACGGGGACGGAGGGCTTTTTTAACTTAGTCAATATGCACGATTCTAGCTCCGTTGACCGTACGATGTCCATCCAACGACCGTAGTGCTTCTTCAACCTCTGGCCTTCTTGCTCCAGCCGCCCAAACCAGTACCGGTCGTGCCTCGTGCTCCTGCCTCCCGTGGCTGACTGCGATGCTGCGGAGGCCTCACCGCCCCCTACTACTGCCACCGTTGGCCAGGCCATCCCTCTACTCACCGACACCCCCTGTTATTCTACGGCGACGACAGCCTCACACCGCAGCGAACCAGTGAACCCTCATACCCCTCTAGGCGTGGGCATCCACTGTCGCGTCTTCCCTGGCTCCGCGTCGTCCCCTTCCTAGGCCTCGCCGTCGTCCACCGCCCTGGTGCCCTCAGCGCGGCGTGGTCGACGTGGTCAAGGAATGGCTTCCATCGGACGTGGACTGTACGTGGAGAGGCTGAAAGCTGGGTCCACGACCGCAGCAAGGAAGTGCCTCCTTATTACGCACAAAATAATTATTCCTCCACCTGACAGCGGGGACCCACCGGATGAGCCACCGTATTTTGCGAAAAAAATTCCCCCTGACTGCTGGGACCCATCGGACGGGTCACCGTATTTCTTGAAAAAAAACGTCCCCCCCCGCTGTCAGCTCGGACCCACCGAAAGTGCCTCCTTATTACGCACAAAAAATGAATACTCCCCCTGCTAGTTGGGACCCACCTTGGTGGGTGGCTGACTTGTGGGCCTACTAAGTTGACGGGGATGGAGTGCTTTGTCAACTTAGTCAATATGAATGATTCTAGCTCCAGTGACCGTACGATGTCCATCCAACGGCCGCAGTGCTTATTCAACCTCTGGTCTTCTTGCTCCAGCCGCCCAAAGCAGCGCCTGTTGTGCCGCATGCTCCTGCCTCCCGTGGTTGGCTGTGCTGCCGCGGAGGCTGCACCGCCCCCTGCTATTCCCACCGCTGGCCAGGCCCTGCGGCAACGGTAGCCTCACACCGCAGCCGAACCAATGAACCCTCGTACTCCTCTCTGCGTGGGCTTCCACTGTCGCGTCTTCCCCGGCTCTGTGTCGTCCCCTTCCTAGGCCTCGCTGTCGTCCACCGCCCTGTGCTCTCGGTGCGGCGTGGTCAACGTGGTCAAGGGACGACTTCCATCGAAAGAGTACTGTACGTGAAGAGGCTGACAGGTGGGTCCACGACCGCAACAAGGAAGTGCCACCTTATTACGCGCAAAATAATTATTCCTCCACCTGACATCGGGGACTCACCAGACGGGCCACCATATTTCACGAAAAAACGTTTCCCCCTGACTGCTGGGACACACCAGCTACACCTTCGCACGCAAGGAAGTGCGTCTGGGCAAAAAAAATGATTCGCCCCCTGACTACTGGGACCCACCAGCTACATCTTCGCATGCAAGGAAGTGCCTGACAGTCGGGACCCACCTGGTCGAAGCATACATAGCGTTGTCATTCTGGTCGCGAATGTGTACGTACATACTGGTGGATGTAGAGGCGCGCACGTAGCATGTACACGTACGTACAACAGCCAGGGTGCAAGAAAGTAAATACGGCCACACATGTACATATGGGCGGGGTTTCGAACGCCTACTCACGCTTACGTACGGCCAGGGCTCGTGTACATGGCTGGGTCAGATGGAGAAACAACATCGTCATCGTGTTCATGGGGAGCCAACCGGCCGGGTCAGAACGGAATGTGTCCTGGTGTTCATCGAGAGGGCTTGGACGGAACAGCCGATGAAAACGAGGCCTGGCATACCGCAGAACGGAGCAAACGGCCTTGTGTTTGACTGGCCACGTTCAAAACGAGATCCTATTCATCGAGAGGGATCTGGCGTACCGCAAAATGGAGGAAACGGACCTCCTACGGTCGAAACAGGGGTCCTGTTGATCAGGAGGGGTGTGGCGTACCGCAAAACGGAGGAAACGGACTTGTGTTGGAGTGCTACGGTCGAAACGGGGGTCCTGTTCATCGGGAGGGGTGTGGCGTACCGCAAAACGGGACTCCACGGGATACTGTTCATGTCCACCGTCGACCCCCTCCAACCTCCACGGGCTACTGTTCATCCACCGTCGACCTCCTCCTGCCTCCACCTGCGACTGTTCAGCCTCCACCGCGCGCTACTCCACCGGCTACTGTTCAACTAGCCCTCTCCATGGGCTCCTGTTCAACCACCCCTCCACGGGCCACTGTTCATCCAGCCCTCCACCGTCTACTGTTCATCCTGCCCTCCATGGAGTGGTCCTGTTCATCCAGCCCTCCACGGGCTCCTGTTCATCCAGCCCCAACCGGCTCAATCGATCGGGGTCTTGTTCATCCAGAGGTAACACCACGGGGTCCTGTTCACCCACCCCCACCGGAAACTGTTCATCCACCCCCCCGCCCAGCAACGCTCACTGTTCATGCAGAGGAAACATCGATCGGCTTCAGTTAGCAGCAGTAGCAAAGGAATCGCTCGATCAGATTCAGTTAAAAGCCAGCGATCGATCGCTCGGGTTCAGTAACGCGTAGCCTGCAGTGCAATCGCTCGGGTTCAGTTAGAGCTCAACGCCTCGCTCGGGTTCAGTTAGAGCCCAATGCCTCGCACCCACACGCGTGCGTGTACGAGAGAAACGTGCATCGCTCGGCCCTGACCACCCACCGTAACCGGTAACACCCCGATATTTTCCTCGCCCTCGCTTCTACCACGGTTTTTTCCGTCATGGACGGCCCAAAGAATGTCATGCAGCTGCGTCTCCGGCCCGCCCAGGACGAAAAGCCCATTTTCTGTCATGATTTTTTGTCATAGAAGTAGGACCCCACCACATCTACGATGATACCGTATTTTGTCACAATTATTGTCATAGAAGTGTGATACGTCTCCAACATATCGATAATTTTTGATTGTCCATGCTATTATTTATGATGTTTTGGATGTTTAATGGGCTTTGTCATACACGTTTATATTATTTTTGGGACTAACCTACTAACCCAAAGGCCCAGTCCAGATTGCCTGTTTCAGGGTTTTACAGAAAAGGGATATCAAACGGAGTCCAAACGGAATGAAACCTTCGGGGGAGATATTTTTGGAGAAAATCACGCACGAGAGAACTGAGAACCATGGAGTAAGGCGTACGTGGTGCCCACGAGGGTGGGGGCGCGCCCCCTGCCTCGTGGGCCCCACGTTTGGCCCCTGGTGCCTTCCTTCCTCCTATATATACCTACGTACCCCGAAACCATCAGAACAACAGAGAAAACCCTAGTTCCACCGTCGTAACCTTCTGTTACCATGAGATCCCATATTGGGGCCTGTTTCAGAGCTCCGTCGGAGGGGGGGGGGGTCTTCCATGGAGTGCTTTTTACATCATCATCATCGCCTCACCATGAGTTGTGAGTAGTTTACCACAGACCTTCGGGTCCATAGCTAGTATCTAGATGGATTCTTCTCTCTCTTTGGATCTCAATACAAAGTTCTCCTCGGTCTTCTAGGAGATCTATTCGATGTAATCTCTTTTTGCGGTGTGTTTGTCGAGATCCGATGAATTGTGGGTTTATGATCAAGATTATCTTTGAGAAATATTTGGTTCTTCTCTGAACTCTTTATGTATGATTATAATATCCTTGCAAGTCTCTTCAAATGATTGGTTTGGTTTGGCCTACTAGATCTATAGTTCTTGCAATGGGAGAAGTGCTTGGCTTTGGGTTCAATCTTGCAGTGTCCTTTCCCAGTGACAGTAGGGGCAGGAAGGCACGTATTGTATTGTTCCCATCGAGGATAAAAAGATGGGGTTTATATCACTAAGTTTGAGTTTATCCCTCTACATCATGTCATCTTTCTTAAGGTGTTACTCTGTTCTTATGAACTCAATACACTAGATGCATGCTGGATAGCGGTCGATGTGTGGAGTAATAGTAGTAGATGCAGAATCGTTTCGGTCTACTTGTCTCGGACGTGATGCCTATATATAATGATCATGCCTAGATAATCTCATAATTATTTGCTTTTCTATCAGTTGCTCGAAAGTAATTTGTTTGCCCGCCGTAGAATATCGCTATCATGAGAGAAGCCACTAGAGAAAACTATGCCCCCGGGTCTATTCTCAACATATCAATCTACAATCTACTTTACTTTTCCGCTTTTACTTTCTGTTCTTATATCCAAAAATAGCAAAAATATCAAACTATCATATCTATCAGATCTCACTTTCGTAACTGACCGTAAAGGGATTGACAACCCCTTATCGTGTTGGTTGCGAAGTTCTTATTTGTTTGTGCACGTGCGAGGGACTCGCGCGTGGTCTCCTACTGGATTGATACCTTGGTTCTCAAAAACTGAGGGAAATACTTATGCTACTATGCTGCATCACCCTTTCCTCTTCGAGGGAATACAATGCAAGCTCGATAATTAGCAAGAAGAATTTCTAGCGCTATTGCTAGGGAGGCTTACGCAAAAGTCATATACCAAGTACCTATCACAAACCCTTATCCTTCGCATTACATTTTTTGCCTCTCGTTTTCCTCTCCCCCACTTCACCCTTGCCGTTTTATTTGCCCTTCTTCTGCCGTGTGTTTACCGTTCGCCTTTCTGTTTGCTTGTGTTGCTATGTGCCCTCAATTAGCTTGCATCTTCGCTTGCTAAAGTATGGATCCTCATCCACTTGCTGATCTCTTTAAGAGATCCAATTATGTTGAACCAATTGCTAGTGAGCTGCGTGCACTAGATTATCTTTATGAGGTTTTCCTTGAAATTTATGAATCTGAAAATTGTGATGAAGTATTGAAAGAAAATTATAAAGTGATTTGCGATAGCTCCTTGAGTAAAAAGCATGATTGCAAAGATGTTATTATAAATTCTATTAATGTCAATTGTGCTAATGATATGCAAAACCCTAAGCTTGGGGATGCTAGTATTGCTATGCCCACTACTTGTTGCAATGATCATGATTGGGGTGATTCTTCTTATGATCTTGGAAATTTATTTAAGCCCCATGATGAATATGAAATTGATAATAATGTTTGCAACAATATTGAAAGTGGGTTTGGAAGAGTGTCAACTTTAGATCCCACATATTTGGAGCATGATCAATCTTATGATTTTTTTTGATAAAAGTGGGTTTGGAGAGGTCATGACTTTAGTTAATGTTAATCCCACTATTTTGGAAGAGTGTCAACTTTGCATGCATGTGGATCGTGTTGCGAATATGTTATGTGATAGCTATTTTGTTGAATTTGCTTATGATCCTACATGCAATTATTATGAGAAAGGAAAATATGGTGGTAGAAATTTTCATGTTACTAATTTACCTCTCTTCATGTTGAGATTGATCTTGTTTCTTGCTTCTTCCTTGCATACGCTAGATCTTGCTTGCTATGATAATTTGTTTGCTTATAAAATGCTGATGCATAGGAAGTATGTTAGACTTAGATGTGTTTGTCGCATGTTTTATGATGCTCTCTTTGTGCTTCAATTCTTGTCTTTCATGTGAGCATCATTAAAAGTATCGTGCCTAGCTAGGGGCGTAAAAACGATAGCGCTTGTTGGGAGGCAACCCAATTTTATATTTTTTTGTTTTTTGCTTCTGTTTAGGAATAAATATTGCATCTAGCTTATGTTAGATGTGGTTTTGTGTTTTGTTTAGTGTTTGTGCCAAGTAGAACCTTTGGGAAGACTTGTGTGAAGTTTATATGATCTTGCCGTGAAAAACAGAATCGTTAGCGCTCACTAGAATGGTCATCAGATTTTACTGGAGCATGCTATTTAGTTGATTATTTTTGAAGATGATTAATAGATAAATTCCTCACGTTTAACAATTTAGTTTGAATTTTTTGGAGTTACAGAAGTATGCGAAACCTGCAGATTACTACAGACTGTTCTGTTTTTGACAGATTCTGTTTTCCGTGTGTTGTTTGCTTATTTCAATGCATCTATGAGTAGTATTGGGAAGTATGAACCATAGAGAAGTTGGAATATAGTAGGTTTAACACCAATATAAACAAATAATGAATTCATTGCAGTACCTTTGAGTAGTGGTTTGCTTTCTTACACTAACGGAGCTCACGAGATTTTTGTCTAAGTTTTGTGTTGTGAAGTTTTCAGGTTTTGAGTATTGCTTTGATGGACTATGGAACAAAGAGTGGCAAGATCCTAAGCTTGGGTATGCCCATGGCACCCCAAGGTAAAATTCAAGGACAACCAAAATCCTAAGCTTGGGGATGCCCCGGGAAGGCATCCCCTCTTTCGTCTTCATCCATCAGTAACTATACTTGGAGCTATATTTTTATTCACCACATGATATGTGTTTTAATTGGAGCGCCTTGTACAATTTGAGTCTTTTCTTGTTAGTTTGCCACAATTATCCTTGTTGGACACACCTATTTGAGAGAATTAAATATGGCCTATGAATTGGTAGAACACTCTATGTGCTTCACTTGTATCTTTTGAGTCGAATAGTTTTTGCTCTAGTGCTTCACTTATATCTTTTAGAGCACGATGGTGATAATATTTTGAAGAAATTGTTGAACTCTCGTGCCTCACTTATATCCTTTTGAGAGTCTATTAAAACAGCATGGTAATGTGCTTAGGCTATAAAACTAGTCTTCACATGATAGACATCCAATATCAATGTAGTAAAAACTTTCACACTAAGTGCATTGAATATGATGAGAAGTTGGATGCTTGATAATTGTTTTGAGATATGAGTATAGTGATATTAGAGTCATGCTAGTTGAGTTATTATGAAATTGAGAAATACTTGTGTTAAGTTTAGTGATTCCCGTAGCATGCATGTATGGTGAACCGCTATGTGACGAAGTTAGAGCATGAGGTATGTGTAAAGTGTCAACCTTTGTGTGGAGGTCGGGGGCGCGCGATGGTTAACTCCTACCAACCTCCCCCCTAGGAGCATGCGTTGATTGATTTGTTTTGATGACTCGTAGATTTTTGCAATAAGTATATGAGTTCTTTATGACTAATGTTGAGTCCATGGATTATACGCACTCTCACCCTTCCACCATTGCTAGCCTCTCTTGTACCGCACAACTTTCGCCGGTACCATACACCCACTATATATCCTTCCTCAAAACAGCCACCATATATATTCCTCAAAACAGCCACCATACCTACCTATGATGGCATTTCCATAGCCATTCCGAGATATATTGCCATGCAACTTTCCACCGTTCTGTTCATATGACACGCTTCATATTGTCATATTGCCATGCATGATCATGTAGTTGACATCGTATTTGTGGCAAAGCCACCATGCATAATTTTTCATACATGTCACTCTTGATTCATTGCACATCCCGGTACACCGCCGGAGGCATTCATATAGAGTCATACTTTGTTCTAGTATCGAGTTGTAATATCGAGTTGTAATGAAAGTGTGATGATCATCATTATTAGAGCATTGTCCCATGTGAGGAAAGGCTAAATCAATAAAGCCCCTCCAAAAAAAGGGAAAGGCTAAAGAAAAAAGAAAGGCAAAAAAAGAAAAAGAAAAAAAAAGAAAAAGAAAAAGGGACAATTGCTACTATCCTTTTCCACACTTGTGCTTCAAAGTAGCAACATGTTCTTCATGATAGAGAGTCTCATGTTTAGTCACTTTCATATACTAGTGGGAATTTTCATTATAGAACTTGGCTTGTATATTCCAACGATGGGCTTCCTCAAATGCCCTAGGTCTTTATGAGCAAGCAATTTGGATGCACATCCACTAGTTTCTTTTGTTGAGCATTCATACATTTTTAGCTCTAGTGCATCCGTTGCATGGCAATCCCTACTCACTCACATTGATATCTATTGATGGGCATCTCCATAGCCCGTTGATACGCCTAGTTGATGTGAGACTATCTCCCTCCTTTTTGTCTTCTCCACAACCACCTCTCTATTCCACCCATAGTGCTATGTCCATGGCTCACGCTCATGTATTGCGTGAAAGTTGAAAGGTTTGAAAGAATAGAGTATGAAAACAACTGCTTGGCTGAAATCGGGGTTATGCATGATATGAATATTTTGTGTGATAAGAGGGAGCCTAGCCAGACTATATGATTTTGTAGGGATAACTTTCTTTAGACATAGTATTTTGAGAAGACATCATTGCTTTGTTAGTATGCTTGAAGTATTATTATTTCATATGTCAATATAGACTTTTGTCTTGAATCTTCCAGATCTGAAAATTAATGCAAAAATTAAGAGAATTACGTTGAAAAACTATGTTGGTTAGCATTCCACATAAAAATTCTGTTTTTATCATTTACCTACTCGAGGACGAGCACGAATTAAGCTTGGGGATGCTTGATACGTCTCCAACGTATCTATAATTTTTGATTGTTCCATGCTATTATTTATGATGTTTTGGATGTTTAATGGGCTTTGTCATACACTTTTATATTATTTTTAGGACTAACCTACTAACCCAAAGGCCCAGTCCAGATTGCTGTTTTTTTGCCTATTTCAGGGTTTTACAGAAAAGGGATATCAAACGGAGTCCAAACGGAATGAAACCTTCGGGAGAGATATTTTTGGAGAAAATCACGCACGGGAGACTTGAGAACCACGGAGTAGGGCATACGTGGTGCCCACGAGGGTGCCCCCCTATATGGCGCGCCCCCTGCCTCGTGGGCCCCACGTTTGGCCCCCGGTGCCCTCCTTCCTCCTATATATACCAACGTACCCCGAAACCATCAGAACAACAGAGAAAACCCTAGTTCGACCGTCGTAACCTTATGTTCCCGTGAGATCCCACCTTGGGGCCTGTTCCGGAGCTCCGTCGGATGGGGGGATCTTCCACGGAGTGCTTCTACATCATCATCACCGCCTCACCATGAGTTGTGAGTAGTTTACCACAGACCTTCGGGTCCATAGCTAGTATCTAGATGGCTTCTTCTCTCTCTTTGGATCTCAATACAAAGTTCTCCTCGGTCTTCGAGGAGATCTATTCGATGTAATTTCTTTTTGCGGTGTGTTTGTCGAGATCCGATGAATTTTGGGTTTATGATCAATATTATCTTTGAGAAATATTTGGTTCTTCTCTGAACTTTTTATGTATGATTATAATATCCTTGCAAGTCTCTTCGAATTATTGGTTTGGTTTGGCCTACTAGATCTATAGTTCTTGCAATGGGAGAAGTGCTTGGCTTTGGGTTCAATCTTGCGGTGTCCTTTCCCAGTGACAGTAGGGGCAGCAAGGCACGTATTGTATTGTTGCCATCGAGGATAAAAAGATGGGTTTTATATCACTAAGTTTGAGTTTATCCCTCTACATCATGTCATCTTGCTTAAGGTGTTACTCTGTTCTTATGAACTCAATACACTAGATGCATGCTGGATAGCGGTCGATGTGTGGAGTAATAGTAGTAGATACAGAATCGTTTCGGTCTACTTGTCTCAGACGTGATGCCTATATATAATGATCATGCCTATATAGTCTCATAATTATTCGCTTTTCTATCAATTTCTCGACAGTAATTTGTTTACCCGCCGTAGAATATCGCTATCATGAGAGAAGCCACTAGAGAACACTATGCCCCCCGGGTCTATTCTCAACATATCAATCTACAATCTACTTTACTTTTCCGCTTTTACTTTCTGTATTTATATCCAAAAATACCAAAAATATCAAACTATACTATCTATCAGATCTCACTTTCGTAAGTGACCGTAAAGGGATTGACAACCCCTTATCGCGTTGCCTGCGAAGTTCTTATTTGTTTGTGCAGGTGCGAGGGACTCGCGCGTGGTCTCCTACTGGATTGATACCTTGGTTCTCAAAAACTGAGGGAAATACTTACGCTACTGTGCTGCATCACCCTTTCCTCTTCAAGGGAATACAACGCAAGCTCGAGAAGTAGCAAAGTGTCATAAGTATGACATAATTTTTTTCGTTCGGCCCAAAATGTCACGGATGTGTCTTTTTTTGTAGTGGGAAGATCATATGTTTAGATCCTTGATACTATTAAATACTCCTTTGATTATGTACATGAATATGCTTTGTGAGTAGTTACGTTTGTTCCTAAGGACATGGGAGAATTCTTGCTATAAGTAATCATGTGAATTTGGTATTCCTTCGGTGTTTTGATAAGATGTATGTTGTCTTTCCTCTAGTGGTGTTATGTGAATGTCGACTACATGACACTTCATCGCTATTTGGGCCTAGGGGAAGGCATTGGGAAGTAATAAGTAGATGATGGGTTTCTAGAGTGATAGAAGCGTAAACCCTAGTTTATGTGTTGCTTCCTAAGGGGCTAATTTGGATCCACATGTTTCATGCTATCGTTAGATTTATCTTAATTCTTATTTCGTAGTTGCGGATGCTTGTGAGAGGGGTTGACCATAAGTGGGAGGCTTGTCCAAGTAAGGACAACACCCAAGCACCGGTCCACCCACATATCAAATTATCAAAGTAACGCACGCGAATCATATGAGCATGATGAAAACCAACTTGACAATAATTCCCATGTGTCCTCGGGAGTGCTTTGCTTTATATAAGAGTTCATCCAGGATTATCTTGTGCTATAAAAAGGATTGGGCCACCTTGGTGCACCTTTGTTACACTTGTTACTTGTTACCCGTCACGAATTATCTTATCTCAAAACTATCTGTTACCAATAATTTCAGTACTTGCAGAAAATACCTTGCTGAAAACTGCTTGCCATTTCCTTCTGCTCCTCGTTGGGTTCGACACTCTTACTTATCGAAAGGACTACGATAGATCCCCTACATTTGTGCGTCATCAAGAATATTTTCTTGCACCGTTGCCGGGGAGTGAAGCGCCTTTGGTGAGTGGAATTTGGTAAGAAAAAATTTATATTACGTGCTAAAATTTACTGTCACTTGTCATAATGGAAAACACTCCTTTGAGGGGTTTGTTCGGGGTATCTTCACCTCGACCGTAAGAACAAAGAGTTGCGCCTCAATCTAATGAACCCACTGCAAATATTTATTATGAAATTCCTTCGTGTATGTTAGAGAAACTGTTAGCTAATCCTTATGCAGGAGACGGAACACTACATCCTGATATGCATCTAATCTATGTGGATGAAGTTTGTGGATTATTTAAGCTTGCGGGTTTGCCCGAGGATGAGGTCAAGAAGAAAGTCTTCCCTTTATCTTTGAAGGTAAAGGCATTGACATGGTATCGGCTATGTGATGATATTGGAACTTGGAATTACAACCGATTGAAATTGGAATTTCATCAGAAGTTTTATCTTATGCATCTAGTTCATCGTGATCGGAATTATATTTATTAATTTTGGCCTCATTAAAGAGAAAGTACCACTCAAGCATTAGGGACACAATTCCATGTTATATTCATGCCCCAATCATGAGCTCCCAAGAGAAATTATTATTTAGAATTTTTATGCTCGACTTTCTCGTAATGATCAATCAAGTTCGATACTTCCTGTACTGGTTCTTTTATGAAGTAGACTATTGAATTCTGATGGGAGCTTTTAGAAAGAATTAAAAGCAAATCTGAAGATTGGGAAATCGACGAAGGTAAGGAGTCAGGTATGAGCATTTAGTTTGATTGTGTTAAATCTTTTATGAATACCGATGCTTTCCGTGAATTTAGCACTAAGTATGGACTTGACTCTAAGATAGTAGATTCTTTATGTGAATCATTTACTACTCATGTTCATCTCCCTAAGGAGAAGTGGTTTAAATATCATCCTCCCATTGAAGTAAAAGTAGTGGAACCCATTAAGGTTGAAGAAGAAACCATTACTTATAATTATAATCCCGTTGTTCCTATTGTTTATATTGAGAAACCACCTTTCCCTGTAAGGTTAAAGGAACATGCCAATGCTTCAATCATGGTTCATAAGAGTTATGCTAGAACTCCTACGCCCCTTGAACAAATTAAAGTAGAACCTAATGTTGCTATGGTCAAAGATCTTTTGGTCAATAATATCGATGGGCATGTTATTTACTTTGCTAGTGAAGCTTCTAGAATTGCCAAACCCGATGAAAAAGATAAACATTGACCTATAGTTGCGTGCTTGTTGTCTCGGTTAAAATTGGAGATCATTGTTACTATGGCTTATGTGATTTGGGTGCTAGTGCGAGTGCTATTGCATTTATTCTTTATCAAGAAATTGTGAATGATATTGCACTTGCTGAGATAGAAGATATTGATGTCACTATTTTTTGCAAAGGATATTAATGTTAGTAAAGTATTAAACTTGCTAATAGAGATACTATCACACCACTTGGGATTGTTAGAGATGTCGAAGTCTTGTGTGGGAAAATAAAATACCCTATTGATTTTCTAGTTCTTGGTTCCCCACAAGATCATTTTTGTTCCATTATATTTGGTAGACCTTTCTTGAACACTGTGAATGCTAAAATAGATTGCACTAAAGAAATGGTAAGTGCTAATTTTGGTGAAGTGTCTCATAAGTTTAATTTCTCTAAATTCCATAGACAACTTTGTGACAAAGAACCACCTAGGAAGGATGAAATTATTGGTCTTGCCTCTATTGTTGTACCTCCTACTATTTCTTTAGAACAATATTTGCTAGACCATGAAAATGATATGTTCATGAATGAAAGGAATGAAATAGATAGAATTTTATTTGAACAAGAACCTTTTATCAAGAACAATTTCCCTTTTGACACCCTAGGAGGTCCTCCTCCACCTAAGGGTGATCATGTGTTTGAATTGAAACAATTACCTGATGCTCTGAAATATGCTTATCTCGATGACAAGAAGATATATCCTGTTATTATTAGTGCTAACCTTTAAGAACATGAAGAAAAGAGATTATTAAAAACTCCGAGGAAGCATCATGCCGCTATTGGATATACTCTGGATGATCTTAAGGGCATTAGTCCTACTTTATATCAACACAAAATCAAGGTGGATCCCGGCACAAAACTAGTTGTTGAACATCAACGACGGTTAAATCCTAGAATGCACGAAGTGGTAAGAAATAAAATATTAAAACTTCTGGAAGCAGGTATAATCTACCACATAGCTGATAGTAAATGGGTAAGCCATGTTCATTGTGTCCCTAAGAAGGGAGGTATTACCATTGTTCCTAATGATAAAAATAATGGATTTCACAAAGAATTATTACAGGTTTCAGAATGGTAATTGATTCTAGAAATTTAAACAAAGCTACTAGGAAAGATCATTATCCTCTACCATTCATCGATCAAATGCTAGAAAGACAATCAAAACATACAAACTTTTGCTTTCTAGATGGATATTCTGGTTTTTCACAAATACCTTTGTCACAAGAGGATCAAGAAAAAACTACTTTACTTTCCCTTTTGGCACCTTTTCTTATAGACGTATTACTTTTGGTTTATGCAATGCACCGCTACCTTTCAAAGATGTATGACAACTATATTCTCTAATTTTTGTGAAAAGATTGTTGAGGTTTTCATTGATGATTTTTTTTGTATACAGAACTTATTTTGATGATTACTTAAGCAACCTTGATCGAGTTTTGTAGAGATGTGAGGAAACTAATCTCGGCTTGAATTGGGAGAAGTGCCACTTTATGGTTAATGAAGGTATTGTCTTGGGGAATAAAATCTCCGAAAGAGGTATTGAAGTTGATAAAGCTAAAGTTCATGCTATTGAAAAAATGTCGTGTCCTAAAGATATCAAAGCCATACAAAGTTTCCTTGGTCATACTGGTTTCTATAGGAGATTTATTAAAGACTTCTCTAAAATTTCTAGGCCTCTTACTAATCTCTTGCAAAAAGATGTTCCAATTGTTTTTGATGGTGATTGTGTAGAAGCCTTTGAATTACTTAAGAAAGGCTTAGTCTCTGTACCTATTGTTCAACTACCTAATTGGAACCTACCCTTTGAAATCATGTGCGATGCTAGTGATTATGTGGTTGGTGTTGTTCTAGGACAAAGAGTTGACAAGAAATTAAAGGATATTCATTATTCTAGTAAAACTCTAGAAAATGCTCAAAGGAATTATGCTACTACTGAAAACGAATTTATAGTAGTTATGTTCGCCTATGATAAATTCGGATCCTATATTGTTGATTCTAAAGTAATTATTCACACTGATCATGCTGCTATTAAATATCTTATGGAAAAGAAAGATGTTAAACCTAGACTTATTAGGTGGGTTATTTTGCTACAAGAATTTGATTTACTTATCACTGGTAGGAAAGGAGTTGAGAACCTACTAACAGACAACTTGTCTAGGTTAGAAAATATTCTTGATGACCCACTACCCATTGATGATAGCTTTCCAGATGAACAATTAACGGTCATAAAAACTTCTCGTAGTACTCCATGGTATGTCATACGTCCATTTTGCATCATGTTCTCCTACTGTTATTTATGATGTTTTCATGTATAATAATGCCTTTTGGAGTAATTCTAATGCATGTTCTCTCATAGCATGCAAGGTTTGTATCGAGAGGGAGAACACCAGCAACAGGAAATCTGGACCTGAAAAAGCAACACCAGGCTACCTATTCTACACAACTCCAAATGAGCTGAAACTTCACGAGGGTTTTTATGGAATAAATAAGAAATATTGGAGCAAATAACTGCCGGAGGGGCCCCACCAGGTGGGCACAACCCACCTGGGCGCGTTAGGGCCCCCAGGCGCGCCCTGGTGGGTTGTGCCTGCCTCAGCTCACTCCAGTGCCCATCTTCTGGTATATAAGTCATTTTGACCTAGAAAAATAAATAAGAAGAGGACTTTCGGGACAGAGCGCTGCCGTCTCGAGGCAGAACTTGGGCAAGAGCACTTTTGCCCTTCGGCGGAGCGATTCCGCCGGGGGAACTTCCCTCCCGGAGGGGGAAATCATCGTCATCATCATCATCACCAACAACTCTCCCATCTTGGGGAGGGAAATCTCCATCAACATATTCAACAACACCATCTCCTGTAAAACCCTAGTTCATCTCTTGTGTTCAATCTTTGTACAGAAACCTTAGATTGGTGCTTGTGGGTAACTAGTAGCGTTGATTACATCTTGGAGTTGATTACTATATGGTTTCTTTTTTGGAAGATTATATGTTCAGATCCATTATGCTATTTAATACCCCTCTGATCATGAACATGTTTGACACTTGTGAGTAGTTACTTTTGTTCTTGAGGTCACGGGATAAATCATGTTGCAAGTAATCATGTGAACTTGATATGTGTTCGATATTTTGATGATATGTATGTTGTGATTGCCTTAGTGGTGTCATGTGAACGTCGACTACATGACACTTCACCATATTTGGGGCTAAGGGAATGTATTGTGGAGTGGTTATTAGATGATGGGTTGCTAGAGTGCCAGAAGCTTAAACCCTAGTTTATGCGCTACTTCGTAAGGGGCCGATTTGGATCCAAATGTTTATCGCTATGGTTAGATTTTATCTTAATACTTTTCTCGTAGTTGCGGATGCTTGCGAGGGGGTTAATCATAAGTAGGAGGTTTGTTGAAGTAAGAACAGCACCTAGGCACCGATCCACCAACATATCAAATTATCAAAGTAGTGAACACAAATCAAGCCATCATGGTGAAAGTGACTAGTTGAAATTCCCGTGTGCCCTTAAGGACACCTTGCTTATTATAAGAAACCTTTTTGGCCTATCCTTTGGCACAAAAGGATTGTGCTACCTTGCTGCATACTATTTGTTGTTACCGTTACTTGCTCGTTACAAATTATTTTGCTATCAAACTATCTACTACTTACAATTTCAGCACTTGCAGACATTACATTGCTGAAAACCACTTCCATTCCCTTCTACTCCTCATTGGGTTCGACACTCTGACTTATCACAAGGACTACGATTGATCCCCTATACTTGTGGGTCATCAAGACTCTTTTCTGGCGCCGTTGTCGGGGAGTGAAGCGCTCTTGGTAAGTGGAAATTGGTAAGGAAAAATTATTACTACGTGCTGAAATTTATTGTCACTTGTTACTATGGAGAACAATCCTCCGAGGGCTTTGTTCGGGGTATCTTCACCTCGAGCGGAACCACAATTAGTTACCCCTCGACCTACCGCACCTACTGAAAATACTGAATATGAAATTCCTTTGGGTATGATAGAGCAACAACTAGCTAATCCTTATGCAGGAGATGGAACTGCACATCCTCATATGCATGTGATATATGTGGATGAAATTTGTGGATTATTTAAGCTTGCAGGTTTACCCGGGGATGAAGCTAATAAGAAGGTTTTCCGTTTATCTTTAAAGGAAAAGCATTGACATGGTATAGGTTATGCGGTGATATTGGATCCTGGGATTGGAGTCATTTGAAAATGGAATTCCATCAAAAAAAATATCCTATGCATCTAGTTCATCGTGATCGGAATTATATATATAATTTTTGGCCTCATGAAGGAGAAAGTATCGCTCTAGCTTGGGGGAGGCTTAATTCAATTTTATATTCATGCCCCAATCATGAACTCTCGCGAGAAATTATTAGTCAGAACTTCTATGCTCAGCTTTCTCCTAATGATCAATCCATGCTTGATACTTCTTTTGTCGGTTCTTTTATGAAGAAGACTATTGAATTCAGGTGGGACCTCTTGGAAAGAATTAAACGCAACTATGACGATTGGGAACTCGATGAAGGTAAAGAGTTAGATATTAAGCTTAAGTTTCATTGTGTTAAATCTTTTATGAATATCGATGCTTTTCAAATGTTTAGCACTAAGTATGGACTAGATTCTGAGATAGTAGCCTCTTTCTGCGAATCTTTTGCTACTCATGTTGATCTCCCTAAAGAGAAGTGGTTTAAATATCATCCCCTATTAAAGAAGAAATTAAAGAACCAGTAGTTTCTAAACAAGAAACTATCGTCTACAATGTTGATCTACTTGTTCCTACTGCTTACATTGAGAAACCACCTTTTTCTGTTAAGATAAAAGAGCATGCTAAGGTTTCAGTTGTGGTCCGTAGAAGTAATATTAAAGCACCTAAACCCCCTGATAAAATCAAAGTATAACCTAGTGTTGCTATGGTTAAGGATTTATTGGTCAATAATATTGATGGCCATGTTATTTACTTCGTTGGTGAAGCTGCTAGAATTGCCAAACCCGATGGGAAAGATAAACATAGACCCATTGTTGGCATGCCCGTTGTCTCAGTTAAAATAGGAGATCATTGCTATCATGGTTTATGTGATATAGGTGCTAGCGTAAGTGCTATTCCTTTTACTTTGTACCAAGAAATTATGAATGACATACCACCAGCTGAAATAGAAGACATATATGTTACTATTAAACTTGCTAATAGAGACACCATCACACCACTTGGGATTGTTAGAGATGTTGAATTCTTGTGTGGGAAAACAAAATACCCTACCGATTTTCTAGTACTTGGTTCCCCACAAGATGACTTTTGTCCCGTAATTTTTGGTAGACTATTCTTGAACACCGTCAACGCTACTATAGATTGCACTAAACAAACTGTCGGTGTTAGCTTCGGTGATGAGTCTCATGAGTTCAATTTTCCAAGTTTAGTAGAAAACCTCACAAAAAAGAATTACCTAGTAAGGATGAAATTATTGGTCTTGCTTCTATTGATGTACCTCCTACTGATCTTTTAGAGCAATATCTGCTAGACCATGAAAATGATTTGCATATGCATGAAAGAAATTAAATAGATAGCATCTTGTTTGAACAACAACCTCTGCTTAAACACAACTTGCCTATTGAAACTCTAGGAGGTCCTCCTCCACCTAAAGGTGGTCCCATGTTTGAATTAAAACAACTACCTGAAACTTTGAAATATGCTTATCTCGTTGAGAAAAATATATATCATGTTATTATTAGTGCTAACCTTTCAGAACAAGAAAAAGAAAGATTATTGAAATTCTAAGGAAGCACGGAGCAGCTATTGGATATACTCTTGATGATCTTAAGGGCATTAGTCCCACTCTATGTCAGTATAAGATTAATATGGAACCTGATGCTAAACATGTTGTTGATCACCAACGTCAGTTAAATCCGAAGATGAAAGAAGTGGTAAGAATGGAAATACTAAAACTTGTGGAAGCAGGTATAATCTATCCTATAGCTGATAGTAGATGAGTAAGTCATGTTCGTTGTGTCCCTAAGAAAGGAGGTATTACTGTTGTTGCTAATGATAAGAATGAACTTATTCCACAAAGAAGTGTTACAGGCTATAGAATGGTAATTGATTTTAGAAAATTAAACAAAGCAACTAGAAAAGATCATTACCCTCTACCTTTTATTGATCAAATGCTAGAAAGATTATCTAAGAACACACACTTTTGTTTCCTTGATGGATATTCTGGTTTCTCACAAATACCCGTTTCTCAACCTCATCAAGAAAAGACCACTTTCACTTGTCCTTTTGGAACTAATGCTTATAGACGCATGCCTTTTGATTTATGCAATGCACCTGCTACCTTTCAACGATGTATGACTGCTATATTCTCTTACTTTTGTGAAAAGATTGTTCAGGTTTTCATGGAAGACTTTTCAGTCTATGGGAAGTCTTTTGATGATTGCTTAAGCAATCTTGATCGAGTTTTGCAGAGATGTGAGCAAACTAATCTTATCTTGAATTGGGAGAAGTGCCACTTTATGGTTAAGGAAGGTATTGTTCTGGGCCATAAAATTTTTGAAAGAGGTATTGAGGTTGACAAAGCTAATGTTGACGCAATTGAGACAATGCCATGTCCTAAAGGTATCAAAGGTATTTGTAGTTTCCTTGGGCATGCTGGTTTCTATAGGAGATTTATCAAAGACTTTTCTAAATTAGCTATGTCTCTTACAAATCTTTTCCAAAAGGATATTCCTTTTTTATGATGATTGTGTAGAAGCCTTAGAAACACTCAAGAAAGCCTTAATTTCTACACCTGTTGTTCAACCACCTGATTGGAACTTACCTTTTGAAATTATGTGTGATGCTAGTGATTATGCTGTTGGTGTTATTCTAGGACAAAAGAGTTGATAAGAAATTGAATGTTGTTCACTATGAAAGTAAAACTGTAGACAATGCACAAAGAAATTATGCTACTACTGAAAAAGAATTTTTAGTAGTTGTGTTTGCTTGTGATAAATTTAGATCCTATATTGTGGACTCAGAATTAATAGTTCACACTGATCATCCTGCAATAAAATATCTTATGGAAAAGAAAGATACTAAACCTAGGCTCATGAGATGGGTTCTGTTGCTAGAAGAGTTTGATTTGCATATTACTGATAGGGAAGGAGCTGAGAACCCCGTAGCTGATAACTTGTCTAGGTTGGAGAATGTTCTTGATGACCCACTACCTATTGATGATAGTTTTCCTAATGAGAAATTAGCTACAATAAATGTTTCTATTAGCACACCTTGGTATGCTATCTATGCTAATTATATTGTTTCTAAATACATACCTCCTAGCTTCACTTACCAACAAAAGAAAAAAAATCTTCTATGATTTAAGACATTACTTTTGAGATGACCCACGTCTTTATAAATAAGGGGTAGATGGTATTACTAGACATTGTGTACCTGAGAATGAACATGAACAAATCATACGGAAATGTCACTCTGAAGCTTATGGAGGACATCATGCGAGAGACAGAACTGCTCACAAGGTATTGCAATCTGGTTTTTATTGGCCTACTCTCTTCAAGGATGCTCGTAAGTTCGTCTTATCTTGTGATGAATGTCAACGAACAAGTAATATCAGTAAGCGTCAAGAACTGCCTATGAATTATTCACTTTTTGTGGAACCATTTGATGTTTGGGGATTTGATTACATGGGACCTTTTCCTTCCTCTAATGGGTATACTCATATTCCGGTTGTTGTTGATTATGTTACTCAGTGGGTAGATGCTATTCCAACTAGTAGTGCTGATCACAACACCTCTATTAAAATGCTGAAGGAAGTTAACATCCCAAGGTTTTGAGTCCTTAGATGCTTAATGACTGATGGTTGTTAACACTTTATTCATGGTGCTTTCAATAAAATGCTTGCCAAGTATGATGTCAACCATAGAATTGCATCACCCTATCATCCTCGATCCAGTGGTCAAGTTGAACTTAGTAACAGAGAAATAAAATTGATATTATAGAAGACTATCAATAGGTCTCGAAAGAATTGGTCCAAGAAATTGGTTGATGCACTTTGGCCTTTAGAACAGCCTACAAAAATACTATGTCTCCTTACAAAGTGGTTTATGGAAAAGCTTGTCATCTGCCTCTTGAGTTAGAACATAAAGCTTATTGGGCAATTAAAGAACTCAACTATGATTTCAAACTTGCTGGTGAAAAGAGGTTATTTGATATTAGCTCACTAGATGAATGGGGAACCCAAGCTTATGAAAATTCCAAGCTAATTCAAAGAAAAAGTTAAAAGATGGCATGATAAAAGAATCCAAAAGCAGGAATTCAAATTGGGTGAATATGTTTTAATATACAACTCTCGTTTTAGATTCTTTGCAGGAAAACTTCTCTCTAAATGGGAAAAGCCTTATGTTATCGAAGAAGTTAATCGTTCTGGAGCCATCAAAATAAATAATACCAAAGGTACAAACCCGAAGGTGGTCAATGGTCAAAGACTCAAACATTATATCTCAGGTACGCCTATTAATGTTGAAAGCAATATTAACCGAACCATGACACTGGATGAACACATAAAAGAAACCTTCCAGAACACTCCAAAATCATCAAATAAGGAGGTACATGATACGGTAAATAAACTGACTCAAAAAAATTTGCAGAAATATTTTTTGTCAGTTTTGGAATATTACAATAATTAGGGAAATAAGAAGCAATCAGGAAGGCAACCCTGGTGGGCACGATACACTAGGGTGCGCCTGGCATGCCAGGCATGCCCAGGTGGGTTGTGCCCACCTTGGGTACCTTCCAGACTCTGTTTTTCTCCTGTTTGCTTGTTTCCCTAGATAAAAAATCTTTATATACCCCTGTCAGGGATATTACTATCAGGTATAAACCGGCGAGGAGGGTCCGGTTTACGTTATTAAGATTATATTATCAGAAGCCCAGTGGAATATGTAATAGAAAGTTATATCCCACGGAGGTTCAGGGCCAATGTATAAGGCCCATGGTTTGTAAACCGTCATACTATGTAACTTGGGATGTAAGGTAGAAAGAGTAGAGACCGAGGCAGACACTTTTATGAGCCGGCCTCGGGACTCTATAAACCGGACCGGGCGTCGCCTCCTATATAAAGGGACGACCCGACAACGGTTCAGGGACAAGAAACAACAGCTCGAGACACAGGCAAAGCGGATTCGCTCCCTGGTCATCGAAGCACAAGCAATACCACACCAAACTAGACGTAGGCTTTTACCTTCATCGAAGGGGCCGAACTAGTATAAAAATCCCTGTGTCATTCGTCCGCTTTAACCCCTTTAAGCTAACCCGGGCGATGGCCTCACGACTAAGTCCTTTCACCAGGACATCTACCGTGCTAAATCCACGACAGTTGGCGCCCACCGTGGGGCTATCGCATGATGGTTGCGAGTTCTTGAAGGGCAGCTTTGAAGGGCTCAAGGGTTACGTAGTGGGCCGGATGACCAAGAGTCGTCGCAGCCAGATCTACATTGACGATGCAGGCTGGGGTCCCGAGGCCGATTCAATCGAATACGGGTACCGGGTCCCCTTCGGTGGCATCCACGTCTTCATCGGCAAGATCGGCGAATCGGGCCCTGAGCCGGACATCTTCCCCAACATCGTCGAGTCGGCTCAGCGTGCGAGACCAACCCGGATTCAGCCCGCCGTGAAGCACGTCTTCATCGGAGGAGTGCATGGAGTACAAGCCGAGGACGGATCGGATTCTGGTGGCGAGACAGTTGTTTATTCCGGTGATGAATCTTCATCCGGAGAGACCGAATCTTTGTATCTGTTGCAGGATGGCCGATCCGAGGGTTGTTCCGATGGCGATAGTATTCGGGACCCCTTTGATCCGCCAAACAGGGTTGCTGTTTTCATGACCGGATCACAATCCATGCAGCAGCCCTCAACGACTGGGGCGTTAACCTCCGAGGCAATGGGAGCTAGGGCTGGAGACCTTCCCCCGCCGCCCTCTGGCATCCTATCCACCTTAGTCGATACTTTGACAACACTCGCAACAGCAGAAGTAGCCCAGGCCGACAAGGAGCAGCATGATGCAGAGATCGCTCAGGTGAAGAGCCGGATCGAGCAAGCTAAGTTGGATCTGGCTGCGGAGAAAGCTAGGATGGCTACAAGACAGGCAGAACTGGATTCTCAAGCTTTTCGGCTCAGGTTAGATCAGAACGCCTCACAAGAGGTGATGCGGAGAAGACAACAAACTCGTTTGCCGCTGGTTTACGAGGCAAGAAATCTCTTTAACACGCCAGGCGCAGGAACCAGTAATCATCCAGAGATAAACCGAGGAGGGGCACCAGGAACAGGCGCGTCGGTTCAACCGTCGGCCGCAGAGCCGAATCGCCAAGTTGTGCCAGCCCAGCATGTACCCACCCCTCCTGGTCACTATTCTAACCCGTTGGACAACATAGTTGCGGCCGCTTCATGGCTGGCCGCCCTTCCTATTGAAGGTACATCCCCCGTGGCAGTAAAGGCACGACGGGCCAAGGAGTTGCTAGACACGGCGCTAGCTCAGCAGCAGGCTTATTCATATAGTCGGGAGAGGATTCATTCAACCCCTCGCCCGAGCCGGAGCTATATGAGGCGTCTGGATAAACCGGCTATATCCAGCAGTGCACGGAGACGTCATTGACAGAGGCAGGTTAATCCGGCAGGAAAGGAAGCACATGCGCAAGAAGTAGTGGATCAGGCAAGACACGACGCCCGTCACGCAACGCCGGTACATCTCACCGCGACAGTGGAAATAGGAATCATGTACAGTTCCTTGGGGGTGCAGTGTCTTATCCCTGCTTTACGAAACGTGAAACTGCCCAAAGATTTCAAGGGTCCGTGCAAGGTACCCAACTACACAGGGGATCTCGCCCCCGAGGCGTGGGTTGAGATGGCAATGGAGATGCTTGACGTGGATGAAGCAGCGTGTGCTAAATACTTCACCATGATGCTCGAGGGCCCGGCCCGGACATGGTTAAAGGGTTTGCCGCCTAACTCCATTGGATCATGGGGGGAATTGCGGCGCCGGTTTATCAATAACTTCAAGGATACGTGTAAGAAGCCGATGTCTATCATCGACTTAGCTGCCTGTGTTCAAGGAGATCAAGAGTCCATGAGCAGTTGGGTGTGTCGAGTGTCCGAAATCCTGCACTCTTCCAATAGCATCAATCCAAGTACAGCGATAGTAACTTTGGAAGGCAATTGCCGGTTTGAGCCTTTGAGGCAGAAATTGGGACGGCTCAAACGTGATTGCAATGATATGGGAAGACTCATGGGTGCTTTGGTAAAATATGGAGACTCTAATAACACCAAGTATCCGGAGGCAGATGGAGACAAGTCTGGGAAGGCCAGCAAGAACGGTAAACCGCTGCAGGCCAATCCGGCGGGCCAAGGGTATAATGGCAAACGTAAAGCGGAGGGCAGCTCAGACTTTGTGGCCAATACCAATGCTCAGGACAATGGGCAGCACCACAAGGGTAAGCCTCCCCCACGCAACGGGAGGCCACCTATTAATCTAGAACGCCAGTTGAACATGCCTTGCCCAAGACACGGTACAGTGGAAAACCTGGCTACGCTTCTCTGGAAAGACTGTTTCATTATGCAAGAGCTTGTGAAACATGCCAAATATGATCATGGGCCTCCTGGCGGATCAGGTCCCGATTTTCAAGGTCCGGGTTATCAGGGTGGTGGATCCAGTTCAGGATACCACGGTGGTAGCAATAACCACAGTGGCAACAATCAGCATCAACATAACCAGCAACATGGTCAGGGTGGAGACAACAACCAAGGAAATCAACAGCGCCAGCAGCAGCAGCAATCCAGATATCAGAATAATCCGAAGGAGCTGAGCAGTGGGCAGTATCACGTCTTCACCACAAGTTTATGCAAACGGGATCAAAAGGTTATAAAGAGGGCAGTACACTCCGTTGAACCGGCGATACCACGTTTCTTACGTTGGTCTGAGCAACCCATTATATGGAGCAGAGGAGATCACCCACCACGGGTTGATAATCCGGGTCAGTTGGCTCTGGTGGTGGCACCACAGGTGGGTGGTTATAAGTTCACCAAAGTACTTATGGATGGAGGCAGCAACATCAACATCCTATACTATGAGACTTTTCGACGTATGGGGTTGACAGATAAGAAGCTCCGACAGTCCAACACAGTGTTCCATGGGGTGGTGCCCAGTAAATCGGCTTATCCAGTTGGAAAAATCGATCTGGAAGTTACCTTTGGGGATGAGCATAACTCTAGATCGGAAACTGTGACTTTTGAGGTTGTAAAGATCAGGAGCCCATACCATGCTTTGTTTGGGAGACCGGTTTACGCCAAGTTCATGGCTAGACCAAGTTGTGTTTATTTACAGCTCAAGATGCCAGGCCACAAAGGAACTATCACGGTTCATGGGAGCCGTAAGATTGCATTGGAGTGCGAGGAAGGAGATGCGGCTTATGCCGAGGCGGTTTGCGCTACAGAAGAGCTAAAATTCTATAAGGACAATGTTGATCCGGCAGATATGTCCCCACTGAGGAAGCCAACTACAGAGCATGATCCGGCATTGAAGTTCAAGTCGGCTGAGGAAACCAAGCAGGTTGACTTTGTTCCGAGCGATTCATCCAAGCAGTTCACCATCAGCACTAACCTAGACCCTAAATAGGAAAGCCCACTCATCGAGTTCATCCGTGAGAACCGGGATGTCTTTGCATGGAAGCCATCTGACATGCCAGGTATACCGAGGGAACTCGCTGAGCACAGTCTTAACATTGATCCGAAGTTTAAACCGGTCATACAGTATCTGCGCCGCTTCAATGAGGAGAGGCACAAGGCTATAGGAGAAGAAGTGCCTAGGCTCTTGGCCGCAGGCTTCATAGTCGAGGTGTTTCATCCGGAGTGGTTGGCTAATCCGGTGTTAGTACTTAAGAAAAACGGAACTTGGAGGATGTGTGTTGATTACACAGACTTGAACAAGGCTTGCCCAACTGATCCTTTTGCTCGCCCCCGCATTGATCAAACTATCGATGCTACGACAGGATGTGAGCGGCTAAGTTTTTTGGATGCATATTCAGGTTATCATCAGATCAAGATGGCAGTTAAGGACCAGGAGAAGACAACCTTCATAACTCCCTTTGGAGCATTCTGCTATGTATCCATGCCTTTTGGGCTCAAGAGTGCCCAAGCAACCTACCAGCGTTGTGTGTAGAACTGCCTTCAAGGTCATATTGGAAGAACTATCCATGCATACGTTGATGACATTGTGGTGAAATCCAGGAAGGAGGAGACACTAATAGAGGATTTGAAAGAAACCTTTGACAACCTCCGAGTTTATAAACTGATGCTCAATCCGGAGAAGTGCGTCTTTGGTGTCCCGGCGGGTAAGCTCCTTGGATTTTTAGTGTCAAACATAGGGATTGAAGCTAATCCGGAGAAGATCAAGGCGATCACGTCCTTGGCTAAGCCGGCATGTATCAACGATGTCCAGCGCGTGGCGGGCCGCATTGCAGCACTGAGTCGTTTCATCAGCCGTTTAGGGAAGAAGGCAATCCCGCTCTATCAGATGATGAAAAAGACGGACCGGTTTGTCTGGAGCGATGCCACAGACGCGGCGTTCGAGGATCTGAAGAGGCAATTGGCAGAGCCACCAGTGCTTGCTGCCCCGGTTGACAATGAGCCGCTGCTGTTATATGTGGCCGCCAATGCCCGTGCGGTAAGCGTGGCCATTGTGGTAGAACGCAAGGAGGTAGGCAAAGAATATCCGGTTCAACGGCCGGTTTACTACATTAGTGAGGTGCTCATTGAGTCAAAACAAAGATATCCACATTGGCAGAAGCTGGTATATGGAGTGTTCATGGCAAACCGGAAGTTGAAGCACTATTTCCAGGGCCACCCAATCACTGTTGTCAGTTCAACTCCGTTAGGGGATATAATCCAGAACAGAGAAGCCACTGGCAGGATGGCGAAGTGGGCCATTGAGCTTAGTCCGCACGGATTAAAGTATGTGCCTCGTACTGCTATAAAGTCCCAAGCACTGGTGGATTTCATTAATGATTGGACAGAGTTACAAGCACCTGAGGAGAAGTCGGATCATACATACTGGACTATTCACTTTGACGGTTCAAGACAGTTGGAGGGCTCGGGGCCTGGAGTCGTGTTAACTTCCCCACGAGGTGATAAGTTCTGTTATGTCCTCCGTTTAATGTTCCCTTGTACTAACAATGCTGCTGAGTATGAAGCTCTCCTCCATGGTCTGCGGATGGCCAAGGAGATGAACTTGAGCCGGGTTAAGTGTTTTGGTGATTCAGATCTGGTGGCACAACAAGTATCCGGCAAATGGGACTCCAAGGATCCGCTCATGGCAGCATATCGATGAGAGGTGGATGCAGTCGCAAGATACTTCAAGGGATACCGGGTGGATCATATAGACCGGCGAAAAAATGAGGCAGCTGACGCGTTAAGCCGGCAGGGCTCCCAGCGTAAACCAGTTCCATCTAATACTTTCTTGGATGAATTGCATAATCCGTCGGTGCAGATACCTTCAGAAGAGGACTTGGCTGTTCCTGATCCGGAAGCACAATTGGTGGCAGCACTTCATGTAATTCCGGATTGGACACTCCCTTATTTGGCATACATGAACCGAGGCGAGTTACCAGAGGACGAAGTCGAATCCCGGCAGATAATCCGGCGGTCGAAGTCTATGACTATCATCAATGGAGAACTTCATCACCACAGTGTTTCTGGGGCGTTTCAACGGTGTGTATCATCAGAGGAAGGCTGTTATATTCTTCGAGAAATTCACGAAGGGGATTGCGGTCATCACGCCGGTTCAAAATCCTTGGTGGCTAAAGCTTTTCATCATGGGTTCTACTGGTTGACGGCTCATGCCGACGCGGAGGACTTGGTCAGAAAATGTGATGCTTGCCAGAAATTTTCACGGTGTGCTAATATACCGGCACAGGAGCTGAGGATGATCCCAATTACTTGGCCGTTTGCGACTTGGGGGCTTGATATGGTTGGGCCCTTTAAAAGATCCCAAGATAAGAAAACCCACCTGTTGGTAGCAGTGGACAAATTCACAAAGTGGGTTGAAGCAGAGCCTGTCAGTAAGTGTGATGCGGCAATAGCGGTTCAGTTCATCAAAAAGGTGATTTTTTGGTTTGGCTTTCCACACAGCATTATAACTGATAATGGCACCAACCTATCCAAAGGGGATATGGAGGAGTTCTGTCAAAGAGAACATATTCGCCTTGATGTATCATCAGTAGCTCACCCTCAGTCCAATGGCCAAGCTGAAAGAGCCAACCAATAGATCTTGAGAGGCATCAAGACCCGGCTTATGGTTCCTTTGCAAAGAACACCGGGTTGTTTGGTAGAGGAGTTGCCTTCTGTCTTATGGAGCATCAACACTACACCTAACAGATCTACAGGGTACACGCCTTTCTTCATGGTGTATGGTGCTGAAGTGGTCCTCCCTAGTGATATCCGTCATGACTCACCACGGGTGGCGGCTTACGTTGAAGCGGATAATGAACAAGCAAGACAAGACAGCTTGGACCGGCTGAACGAGGAACGGGACACGGCAGCAGCGCGATCAGCGATTTATCAGCAAGACCTGCGTCGGTACCATAGCAGCCGGGTCAAGACCAGGACGTTTTAGGAAGGAGATCTGGTGCTCCGGCTCATCCAGGACCAGACAGATATGCACAAGCTATCCCCACCCTGGGAAGGGCCCTTTGTGGTCAGCAAAAACCTGCACAACAGATCATGCTACCTTGTCGACGTTCGAGAACATAAGGACTCACGTACGGCAGAGGAGGAGACCAAGCGGCCGTGGAACATCGCTCTTCTTCGACCTTACTATACTTGAGCCATTGGCTCCGCTTTATGTACAATGTATATATTATGATTAATAAAATAAACTGGCGCCCCCGGTACACCGGGGAATCAGCCATCTTTTTCGAAAAAGAGTATCACATGGGGGCTTCTAAAGAAACCTTCCATGGCCTCTTAAACCTGCGCCCTTGATAGAATCAAGGAATCAGCCGTGTCTTTCACACAAAAGAGTATCACATGGGGGCTTCGAAAGAAACCTTCCATGGCCTCTTAAACCGGCGCCCTTGATTGAATCAAGGAATCAGACGTGTTCTTTACACAAAGGAGTATCACATGGGAGTTTCCAAAGAAGCTTTCCATGGCCTCCTAAACCGGCGCCCTTAACAAATCAAGGAATCAGCCATCTTATCTATACGAAGAAGAGTCACATGGGGGCTTCCGCGGGAAAGGAAGTTTTCCCATGGTCTCTTGAGCCGTCGGCAGTATGAAGCCCATCATAAGAGCACTGCTCTGGTTGCTTTGGCAATTTCCACATGATGATGAGGGGTAAAAGAGGGTTTGATGCCTAGCACAACTCAAACATATGCCCCCGATGAGAAAAAGGCTCACACACTGCCTGGGGGCTCTTAGCGAGTTGAATACACTTGTAGTGAACATGGCTTAGAAGCCCGGTGCATACACCTAAAACCCCGGATTAACCTGCCTGCATCAAGTAATTCACGCCGTCCAGGTAAACCTGGTATGACCCGTCGAACCTGTCACAAGTCAATCCTTCGGGACCCTGAACTTGGTCACATTAATTTGACGATCATCGAGTGATTACCCAAAGACAAAATCTTTACGAGATTTTGAAACATTAGGTAGCTATGGACATCGATGATTGGGTTAAGGATTGCGGAGCATCTTGACAGGCTTTGCTAAAATGGTTAATGACAGTAGCCTGGCAGCTCATAAAAAGCCTCGAATTTGGAGCCTCGCAGCTCGTAAAAAGCCTCGACTACATGGCCTTATTTGCCCAAAAACTTTATTTTTTATTTTTTATGTTTTCACAAATCTTTATCTTCAAGGTCATTGGTTTTTTAACCAAGTCCATTGATGCGAGACTGGACAACCACAAGGTTGACCATACGTCTACAGAGTTAAAAGTCTGGGTCATGAACACCAGCGAGAGTTAAGCCGGCGTTCATCGTAACCCGGATCGGCCATTATGCTAAGCCGACAAGACAGCCAAGGGCTTCATCAGCACCCGCGCTTTAAATTATTCCTACCGGGTTAAGGTCTACAAGCACACTTAATCACAGGTATGGTATATGTTTGTGTTTTATATGCAGTTCAAGTTATTTATTTTGAACATATATCAGGGCAGTATAATCCGTCTGGTGGTAAACCGCCAGGACATCTTTTAGCATTGTTCATGCAGACACATGTAATATAAACTGTTAAAGCATTGCAAGCAGGAGATAAATTGGGGATTGCCAATCAAAGTAATACCATAACAGTGGGACAAAGGCAGTATCTCAACTATTCTATTACAAGGCACTTGCAGACCCAAAAGAATCAAAGTTTCTTGCAAAGTGTTCAGTATCTAAAAATTAAACCGGAGCCGGTTTAGGATTCTTCTTCAGCACACTGTGAAGATTGAGGGTCAGCTTGCTCCGGATCTTCGTCGACTTCTGGTAGCTGCTGGAAATCAGGAGTGCTCCAGTCAATCTTGGCGATGGCACGGAAATATACTTCATCGTTTATAAGATCTGACGGGTCAATGTTAGGAGCGAAGGTATGCTTACGAACGGGTGGGATCAGATTTTTGGTGTCATAAACCGGCCGCTCCACCCGCGCATTCTCTAGATCGTAACCCGGATGATACCTTGCTAAGTCCGCTTCGTCAGCAAGCTTACTGGCAAGAGGGCGCATGTCTTTGGTTAAAGAACGAAGATCTTCAGAAGAGAAGGCTGACCCGTCCTCTTTCATGCTCGGATAACCATTCATGGCCTCCGCCGGATCAAAATCGGGAACCCACGCCTTGGCCCGGGTTAGCGCCATGAGAGAGCCAGCTCTTGCAGCAGATTTCTTCACTTCAACAAGTCGAGCAGGCAAGATAGATAACTTCTCCAGAGTACCTTGGATAGTGGTCGGCGCCGGTTTATTGTGTGACATAGCACTGATGGCTCTCTGAGCACCAGAGTAGAGTTGTTCCACCAAGGTATAAGCAGCTTTCAGTTTCTTCCGAACATCGTCTCCAAGATGAGTTATGCGCCTCCCTATATACAATTGATGAGATAAGCCGAAGCAATATTTGCATGGATACAAACATATGAAGACATATACTCACCGAAGATAGCGGATGTCATATCGTCTATATGCTGCTTTAACCCGGATAACTCCTCTGTCACCGGGTTAAGAGCAGCCTCCGCATCCTTGGCTCTTTTCTCTAAAGCAGCCCTCTGTACCTCCCAAGTAGACCACTCCGCTTCAAAATATGTTTTGAGCTTCTCCATGCTCGCTAAAGCTAAGGAAAGCTCCTCCTTGGCTTTAGTTGAAGCGGTCTCTTGAAAGGCTAGGTTATTCCGGAGCTCTGTCGCCTCCGAAGCCCTCCAGTTCAAGTCAGCCTGCAGAAGACAGCAAATATTGGATATTCATGACGAACAGTTTGATCAAAAGTCTCAAGCACATAACAAGTTATGCACTCGACACTTGGGGGCTAATGTACAATTGAAGTAAAAGAAAGCAACTTTTTCAGACAAGTCCCAAGCACATAACAAGTTATGTCCTTGGCACTTGGGGGCTAATGTACGTTCATTCTCAGACATAAGAGAAGTCCCGGTTCACCTACAATGACGTAAACTGGCACTTGGGGGCTACTATGGCCTAAGGGTATAATTGCAAAATACAAGCAGAAACGAAAGGCGAAAGGAAAGAAGTTACCTGATATTTCTCCTTCATCATATTGACTAAACCGGGCTCATAGTCACGGCTGGTAAAGAGGCGGTTAAGATACCCAGAGTGGAGCTCCTGGGCACTAAGCTGAGTATAACTTGACAAGTCGGTGCTCCACTTGCCTTTATCTTGCCGAAACTTTTCCTCCTTGGCAGTGTGTTTAGCCAAGACAACAGGCTCTGTGGGAGCAGAGAAACCTATCCCAGTTATCTCAACATCTTCTGTCGAGGCAGCGGTTGGCGGGGGGGATCAGCGGTGTGCGCCGGACTAACAGGACCCGGGCTAGCCCGAGGAGGACTAACCCGGACAGGGCTTGCCGGTTCAGCTGTGTTCTCCATAGCATCACCCCCCCGGAGCAGCAAGATCTTCGTGATCCATAGGGGAGGGATCATCATGCTGAACTTCAACATTTTCCTCTAGAGGGTTGGCCGCTTCAAGATCCTCTGCCGATTCAGCGGTGGTGTGTTCGGTAGCCGGTTTATTTAATTTCGCCTTTTTGCTAGGCTTGGGCATACTGATAAGGACTAAAAGAGCAATGAAAATCACAAAGTCAAAACGGAAAGGTAAACCGGATGTTTGGAAAGATGACTTACCCAGGAACGGTATTAAGCACCGGGATTTGAGTAGCAGTTGACTCGCCGGAAGAAGACAGAGGAGCTTCCTGGTAGTTGGGATCGGACGGTTTAAGAGGTTTGCGAATAAGACCTGCTTTTGGATGAAGAAGGGTTGGAGTAAGCAAAACCTCTGAGCGGCGTCTGCGAGCTGGCGTGTGGGGTAATCCGGATGATTCAACCACGTGACCACTATGGTGTGTGGTCCGGCGAGCCTCATGCTGCTGTTTCTTCAAAAGAAAGTTGGGATCCAATTGAGCATAAGGGTGAGAAAATGGATACTTCCGGGATACCCGGCGAATCATGGGTGGCAACGGTTCTGAATCAGATGAGAGAGAAATTACCTCAACTTCATCCGCTTTACTTCCCTCCGCCGGATCCTGGGAAAGGACATTATTGACATAAATGTAGACAAAGAGAATTCAAGGGACATAAGATTCAAGCAGTATCTCAGAAGCCGGATCATCTTCTTCAGGGTTTGAACCGGAAATGGCAGCCGTTTTCTTCTCCTTTACGGCTAAGCTCTTCTTGCGGGTTGGCTTCGCCGGTTTGTCTTGAGGTTTCCTTTTCCAGAAGGGATCATTGGCCTGTGTAAAGAAATAAGAACATATTGGAGACAAGAAATATAGACGGATTAAAGTGAAAAGAAAGGAACAGAAGAATCTTACGGATGGCGGTTCATTGTTCGCATAGAATGGAGCTAAGCCGGTTCGGCCGCACTCCTCCAGAGGAATGTTCAACATCTTCTTTGCAGATTCAGTAACTTCCTTGTCAGGAAGCACTATGTTTGTGTGGCGCTGGGGGTCTTCCGGATTACCAGTATATTCACACATTAAGCTTGATCGCCGGCTTAATGGGAGAATGCTCCAAGAGAGCCAGCAGCGGACAAAGTCGACCCCGGTTAAACCGTTAGCTATGAAATCCCTGAGCTTGGAGAGTTGGGGGGCATAACGAGCCCGGTCTTGGGCGCTTAGACGCTGCAGGAAAGGATGATCCGGCGTCAAGCGGTAAGCATGGTAACCCGGCAGCGGATTTTCTCCCTCAGTTGAAGTATCCTTGCAATAGAACCAAGTCTGATTCCATTCTTTGGGATGGCTGTGAAGAGTGGCGTGAGGAAAGCTGACATCCTTCCTTTTCTGGATGCTCACGCCACCGAGTTCAGTATGGGGCCCGTCGGAGAATTCAGTCCGACGATTCAGGTGAAAGAAATCCCGGAACAACTCCAGAGATGGCTCCTCTTGCAGATATGCCTCTGAGAAGACTTGGAAGTTGCAGATGTTGGATATGGAATTGGGACCTATGTCTTGTGGATGGAGTTCAAAATCGGCTAAGACATCGTGGAAGAACTTTGAACCGGGTGGGCTAAAGCCTCGGGCCAGATGATCGAAGAAAACGAGGATTTCTCCTTCCTTAGGTTTAGGAGGGCACTCCTTTCCAGGCGCCCGCCAGTGCAGAACCTCTTTAGGACCCAGAATGCCAATTGAAGCCGCCTTTACTAAGTCGTCCTCGGTAATCCGGGAAGGGACCCAATTGCAAGCAACGAACTGTTTAGCCATCTTTTCCAATGTGGGAGTGCTAAAAAATACAATACAAGTCCCGGTTTTACAAATCTACTGGATGCAAACTGACGTGTTCTGTGAAAGTATTGACCTAATTGACGGTTTAAGCAAGGGACTAATGGTACCCGTTAATTCGGAGCAAGCATGAACGAGACAGTTACCCGTTTATGACAATAGAAGGAGAAATTTAAACCGCCAATTACATGATGCATGCCAAAATCTAAACCGTCAGGGCAGGCATATGAGGCGCAGGTTACAATTAAACCGGTAACATAAGCAGATAAGCCGCAGATCTAAAAGTGTGAGAAACAACTTTCACATGAAGTAGAGGCAAATATGGATCTATGATGCAGGAAAAAGGCAAAACAATTCGAGTCATATTCAGCAAAAACAGCGGAAGTTTTTACAGATCCAATCTAAACTAGTGGTATGGGAGGAACTAAAGTTATAATGACGGAGCGGAGGTATATGCACGAGAGTTGACCTAAAAATATTACATCTACAGCCAGGAAATGGTCTATGGTGATGAACTACGAAGAACAGGTGGCTGCAGGCGAGCTACGGAGAAACCCTAGAACTAAGATCTATGGGGAAAGGGAGATAACGTACCCGAAGAAGGAAAGGACAGTTGTGAGTTTTCTGGATGCGTTCAGGTCGATGCAGCGGCCGGGCTTGCTGACGACGGTGAGCTTGAAGGACGACGGCGGGAGCTTGAGCGCTGGAGATAGAGGAATACGAAGCAGAGGGGGTAAAGGAGGTGGCCCTTGGCCTTATTTATAGGCCGAAGAGATAAAAACGGCATGTGCGGGAATCGAGGAGGCCGAAATCGGATATGGATTGAGCTGTCGCCTCGATTTTCGGGTAGTAATAAAGTAAGGTAACAAACAGATGTGGGCGTTAAATGCGCAGATGATGTCATGACAGGTTGAAGCGATTCCAAGAGATGACGTCATGGTCGGTTTATGAAGTATACTAGAGCTGCAGAAAGGGAAATTCGTACAAGATTTTGAAGACTGACATGAACAAGTTCAAATCAATATGGGGCCTAATGTCAGAGATATTACTATCAGGTATAAACCGGCGAGGAGGGTCCGGTTTACGTTATTAAGATTATATTATCAGAAGCCCAGTGGAATATGTAATAGAAAGTTATAGCCCACGGAGGTTCAGGGCCCATGTATAAGGCCCATGGTTTGTAAACCGTCATACTATGTAACTTGGGATGTAAGATAGAAAGTGTAGAGACCGAGGCGGACACTTTTATGAGCCGGCCTCGGGACTCTGTAAACCGGACTGGGCGTCGCCTCCTATATAAAGGGACGACCCGGCAACGGTTCAGGGACAAGAAACAACAGCTCGAGACACAGGCAAAGCAGATTCGCTCCCTGGTCATCGAAGCACAAGCAATACCACACCAAACTATACGTAGGCTTTTACCTTCATCGAAGGGACTGAACTAGTATAAAAATCTCCGTGTCCTTCGTCCACTTTAACCCCTTTAAGCTAACCCGGGCGATGGCCTCACGACTAAGTCCTTTCACCAGGACATCTGCCGTGCTAAATCCACGACACCCCCAAACCTATTGACCTTTGTATCATGGAGAAATCTCCTGTTCTCTTTTCTTGTTGTTTTCTGGCAGATCTAAAAATATGTCATCTCAAGACTCCGAGGTGAGAGCTATGTTGCTGACTATATTGTAAGTCCCAAGGCCTATAGGGATGTGGAACATTATGGTTGGACCACAGGAGGAAGAAGAATACTACGATCCGAAAGGAAAGGAGGAGACAAGCTCAGATGAAGATGAAGTTCCATTACCCCAACCTGGGGATATGCACGTGGAATTCAAGAAGTCAAGCCTCCTTGTTAAAGCAAAGAAACCTTAGATCCAGTTTATCCCTTTTCATCTTCTGCAGGAAAATAAGCCAGAATTGTGCCAAAAGATATTAAGGCTGGAGCAAGCGATTGAGGATTTCAAGGAGGTGAATTATATCCTCAAACGTAAGCTGAGGAGGAATATAATAAAGTTAGTTTGAGTTTACCTTTCTTTACATCTTTGTTTCAAAAAAATAAAAAAATGTAAAAGATCATATGCTAATCTAATGGTAAGTAATGATATCACATAAGGAAAAGTATGAGTAGTAAAATTTATTGGAGATTGGCAAACATAGCATTGGTCAATGATGCAATTCATGAAAGAATTAACAAGGGAAGAGAAGATTCACATGCAAATATACTATCTTAGACATATTTTGTGATTGTGATCCCCCATCAAAATATTATATGCCAAAACGATTGATGTTCGACAAGGAAGACAACGTAATAACTTATATTTGTTCATATCCACATAGAAGTTATATCATCATAGATCCTTTAACATGTGGTGCTTACCCAATATCTTTTCTACCCAAAAATTCCGCACTAAGTAGAGATACTACTTGTGCATCCAAAAACCCTTAAACCCAAATCTTTCTCGAGAGTCCACCATACCTACCTATGGATTGAGTAAGATCCTTCAAGTAAGTTGTCATCGGTGCAAAAAGGGCAATAAAAATTTCTTCTAAATGTGTAAGATCATTTAGTGTAAGAGAAAATTGAGCGTTGTAAAAACTTGTGATGGCAAAGAATAAAAGCGACACACTGCATAATAAAGGTTGCCATCATAAGGGGTGATATAACGTGACGTTCTTTTGCACTAAGAGATTGAGCATACAAACAAAAAAGCACATGACAACCTCTGCTTCCCTCTGCGAAGGGCCTATCTTTTACTTTTATGTTGAGTCAAGGTTTACCTCTCTATCCCTCTCTATTCATTTTTATTTTATCTTTTGGCAAGCATCATGTGGTGAGGAAAGATCTAGGCACATATTTCCAATTGGATATGGGTGAGCATGAGTTATTATTGCTGACATCACCCTTGAGGTGAGTACGTTGGGTGGCGAAACTATAAGCCCCTATCTTTCTATGTGCCCGATTGAAACTTTTTGCCCATGTGTATGCGGTGAGTGTTAGCAATCATAGAAGATTATATGATAGTTGAGTATGTGGACTTGCCTATGGGCTCCGATACGTGACCCTTCATGAAAAGATGATGAATTGAATTGCAAAACTGACTGAGAACATAGTTTGTTGGTTTTCAATAGAGTTTATGCTTTATACTTCAATAGTGTGATGAATTGCTACTTGCTCATGAGAAGTTATATGATAGAGCTATGGGCATTATGTTTTAATAAAGTTTATTGTTGTTACAATAATATTCATGATGTTTCCATGTCCGTATTTTTTTTATATTGACACCTCTCTCTTTCTCTCTAAGCATGTGGACATGTTTTTTGATTTCGGTTTTTGCTTGAGGACAAACGAGGTCTAAGCTTGGGGGAGTTGATACATCCATTTTGCATCATGTTTTCCTACTGTTATTTACGATGTTTTCATCTATAATAATGCCTTTTGGAGTAATTTAAATGCATGTTCTCTCATAATATGCAGTGTTTGTATCAAGAGGGAGAATACTGGCCGCTGGAAATCTGGACAAAAAGCAACGTCAGGCTAACTATTCTACACAGCTCCAAATGAGTTGAAACTTCACAAGGATTTTTTATGGAATAAATAAGAAATATTAGAGCAAATAACTACTAGAGGGGCCCACCAGGTGGGCACAACCCACCTGGACGCGCCAGGGCCCCCAGGCGCACTCTGGTGCATTGTGCCCTCCTCGCCCACCTCCGGTGCCTATCTTTTCATATATAAGTCATTTTGACCTAGAAAATAAATAAGAAGAGGACTTTCGGACGGAGCACCACAGTCTCAAGGCGGAACTTGGGCAGGAGCACTTTTTCCCTCCGGCGGAGCGATTCCGCCAGGGGAACTTCCCTCCCGGAGGGGGGAAATCATCATCATCATCATCATCACCAACAACTCTCCCATCTTGGGGAGGGCAATCTCTATCAACATCTTCAACATCACCATCTCCTCTCAAACCCTAGTTCATCTCTTGTGTTCAATCTTTGTACCGGAATCTTAGATTGGTGCTTGTAGCTAACTAGTAGTGTTGATTACATCTTGTAGTTGCTCACTATATGGTTTATTCGGTGGAAGATTATATGTTCAGATCCATTATGCTATTTAATACCCCTTTAGTCATGAACATGTTTGTCACTTGTGATTAGTTACTTTTTTCTTGAGGTCACGGGAGAAATCATGTTGTAAGTAATCATGTGAACTTGATATGGGTTCGATATTTTGATGATATGTATGTTATGATTCCCTTAGTGGTGTCATGTGAACGTCGACTACACGACACTTCATCATATTTGGGCCTAAAGGAATGCGTTATGGAGTAGTTATTAGATGATGGGTTGCTAGAGTGACAGAAGCTTAAACCCCAGTTTATGCGCTACTTCGTAAGGGACCAATTTGGATCCAAATGTTTAATGCTATGGTTAGATTTTATCTTAATACTTTTCTTGTAGTTGCAGATGCTTGCGAGGGGGTTAATCATAAGTAGGAGGTTTGTTCAAGTAAGAAAAACACCTAGGCACCGATCCACCAACATATCAAATTATCAAAGTAGTGAACACAAATCAAGCCATCATGGTGAAAGTGACTAGTTGAAATTCATGTGTGCCCTTAAGGACACCTTGCTTATTATAAGAAACCGTTTTGGCCTGTCCTTTGCCACAAAAGGATTGGGCTACCTTGCTGCATACTATTTGTTGTTACCATTACTTGCTCGTTACAAATTATTTTCCTATCAAACTATCTGCTACTTACAATCTCAACACTTGCACACATTACCTTGCTGAAAACCACTTGCCATTTCCTCCTGCTCCTCGTTGGGTTCGACACTCTTACTTATCGAAAGGACTACGATTGATCCCCTATACTTGTGGGTCACCAGTATGCAGATTATGCTAATTATATTGTTGCTAAATTTATACCACCTAGTTTCACATACCAACAAAAGAAAACATTTTTCTATGATTTAAGAAATTACTTCTGATATGACCCACACCTTTATAAAGAAGGAGTAGATGGTGTTATTAGACGTTGTGTACCTGAGCATGAACATGAGCAAAGCCTACACAAGTGTCTCTCCAAGACCTATGAAGGACACCATGCGGGAGACAGAACTGCACACAAGGTACTACAATCTGGTTTTTATTGGCCTACTCTCTTCAAAGATGCCCGTAAGTTTGTCTTGTCTTGTGATGAATGTCGAAGAATTGGTAATATTAGTAGATGTCAGGAAATGCCTATGAATTATTCACTTGTTATTGAACCATTTGATATTTGGGGTTTTGATTTCATGGGACCTTTTCCATCCTCTAATGGGTATACACATATTTTAGTTGTTGCTGATTACGTTACTAAGTCGGTAGAAGCTATTCCAATTAATATTGTTGATCATAACACCTATATTAAAATGCTCAAAGAAGTTATTTTCTCGAGGTTTGGTGTCCCTAGATATTTAATGAGTGATGGTGGTTCACACTTTATTCATGGTGCTTTCCGTAAATTACTTGCTAAATATGATGTTAACCATATAATTGCATCACCTTATCATCCTCAGTCTAGTGGTCAAGTAGAACTAAGCAATAGAGAAATAAATTGATCTTGCAAAATATTTTCAATAGATCTAGGAAGAACTAGTCTGAGAAACTTGATGATGCATCACTACTCGGGAAAAGCCTAGCAGTAGCCCGGGTTTTAGGTGTATCAGTAGCGCCGCTGCCCGCACTACTGATACGGCGCTACAGCTAACCTGTAGCAGTAGCACGCTTTGACATGCACTACTGCTATACCTGGTTAGCAGTAGCGTGGCTAGTAGCTGCAGTGCTCTGAAGTAGACCGCGCTACTAGTAACAGTGTGATGTTGCTAACTTTGTTTCCCTCGCTACTACTAGTTCTATTTGTTTCTTCTTTTTTCTGCATATTTGTTTTGTATTTGAACATGCTTTACGTTGGAAATATGCCCTAGAGGCAATAATAAATTGGTTATTATTATATTTCCTTGTTCATGATAATTGTTTATTATCCATGCTAGAATTGTATTGATAGGAAACTCAGATACATGTGTGGATACATAACAAACACCATGTCCCTAGTAAGCCTCTAGTTGACTAGCTCGTTGATCGACAGATGGTCACGGTTTCCTGACCATGGACATTGGATGTCATTAATAACGGGATCACATCATTAGGAGAATGATGTGCTGGACAATACCCAATCCTAAGCCTAGCACAAGATCGTGTAGTTCGTATGCTAAAGCTTTTCTGAATGTCAAGTATCTTTTCCTTAGACCATGAGATTGTGCAACTCCCGGATACCGTAGGAATGCTTTGGGTGTACCAAACGTCACAACGTAAATGGGTGGCTATAAAGGTGTACTACAGGTATCTCCGAAAGTGTCTGTTGGGTTGGCACGAATCGAGACTGGGATTTGTCACTCCGTATGACGGAGAGGTATCTTTGGGCCCACTCGGTAGGACATCGTCATAGTGTGCACAATGTGATCAAGGAGTTAATCATGGGATGATGTGTTACGGAACGAGTAAAGAGACTTGCCGTAATGAGATTGAGCAAGGTATCGGTATACCGACGATCGAATCTCGCGCAAGTGCTATACCGAGAGACAAAGGGAATCGTATACGGGATTGATTGAATCCTTGACATCGTGGTTCATCCGATGAGATCATCGTGGAACATGTGGGAGCCAACATGGGTATCCAGATCCCGCTGTTGGTTATTGGCCAGAGATTGTCTCGGTCATGTCTGCATGGTTCCCGAACCCGTAGGGTCTACACACTTAAGGTTCGATGACGCTAGGGTTATAGGGAAAGTATTACGCGGTTACCGAATGTTGTTCGGAGTCTCGGATGAGATCCCGGACGTCACGAGGAGTTCCGAAATGGTCCGGAGGTAAAGATTCATATATGGGAAGTCCCGTTTTGGTCACCGGAAAAGTTTCGGGCACTATCGGTAGCGTACCGGGACCACCGGGAGGGTCCCAGGGGTCCACCGGGTTGGGCCACCGGCCCCAGAGGGCTGCGTGGGCCAAGTGTGGGAGGGGACCAGCCCCAGGTGGGCTGGTGCGCCCCCACCAGGGCCCAAGGCGAAGAGAGAAGGGAAGGAGGGGAAACCCTAGGCTCAGATGGGCCTAAGGCCCACCAAGTGGTGCGCCCCCCCTCTCTCCCCCTTGGCCGCCCCCCTAGATGGGATCTAGGGCTGGCCGCCGCCTCTAGGGGTGGAAACCTAGGTGGGGGCGCAGACCCTCCCTTCCCCCTATATATACTTGAGGTTTGGGGCTGCCCAACACACGGTTTGACCACTCTCTCTTGGCGCAGCCCTACCTCTCTCCCTCCTCGTCTCTCGTAGTGCTTGGGGAAGCCCTGCTAGAGTCCCGCGCTCCTCCACTACCACCACGCCGTCGTGCTGCTGCTGGACAGAGTCTTCCCCAACCTCTCCCTCTCTCCTTGCTAGATCAAGGCATGTGAGACGTCACCGGGCTGCATGTGTGTTGAACGCGGAGGCGCCGTTGTTCGGCGCTTAGATCGGAGTCAACCGTGATCTGAATCGCTACGAGTATGACTCCTTCAGCCACGTTCTTGCAACGCTTCTGCATTGCGATCTACAAGGGTATGTAGATGCACTCCCCTCTCCCTCGTTGCTAGATTACTCCATAGATTGATCTTGGTGATGCGTAGAATTTTTTTGATTTCTGCTACGTAACCCAACAGTGGCATCATGAGCTAGGTCTATGCGTAGTTTCTTGCACGAGTAGAGCACAAAGTAGTTGTGGGCGTTGATTTGTCAATTTACTTGCCGTTACTAGTCTTATCTTGATTTGGCGGCATCGTGGGATGAAGCGGCCCGTACCGACCTTACACGTACTCTTACGTGAGACTGGTTCCACCGACTGACATGCACTAGTTGCATAAGCTGGCTAGCGGGTGTCTGTCTCTCCCACCATAGTCGGATCGGATTCGATGAAAAGGGTCCTTATGAAGGTTAAATAGAAATTGGCATATCACGTTGTGGTTTTGGCGTAGGTAAGAAACGTTCTTGCTAGAAACCTATAGCAGCCACGTAAAAACTTGGAACAACAATTAGAGGACGTCCAACTTGTTCTTGCAGCATGTGCCGTCTGATGTGATATGGCCAAAAGGATGTGATAAATGATATATATGTGATGTATGAGATTGATCATGTTCTTGAAATAGGAATCACGACTTGCATGTCGATGAGTATGACAACCGGCAGGAGCCATAGGAGTTGTCTTATTTTATTGTATGACCTGCGTGTCACTAAAAACGCCATGTAATTACTTTACTTTGTTGCTAACTGTTAGCCATAGTAGTAGAAGTAATGTTTGGTGAGACGACTTCATGGAGACACGATGATGGAGATCATGGTGTCATGCCGGTGACCATGATGATCATGGAGCCCCGAAGATGAAGATCAAAAGGAGCAAAATGATATTGGCCATATCATGTCACTATTTGATTGCATGTGATGTTTATCATGTTTTACATCTTATTTGCTTAGAACGACGGTAGTAAATAAGATGATCTCTCACTAAAATTTCAAGAATTGTGTTCCCCCTAACTGTGCACCGTTGCTAAGGTTCGTTGTTCCGAAGCACCACGTGATGATCGGGTGTGATAGGCTCTAACATTCGCATACAACGGGTGTAAGCCAGATTTACACACGTGATACTCTTAGGGTTCACTTGACGAGCCTAGCATGTACAGACATGGCCTCGGAACACGGAAGACCGAAAGGTCAAACATGAGTTGTATAGGAGATGCGATCAACATAAAGATGTTCACCGTTGATGACTAGTCCGTCTCACGTGATGATCAGACACGGCCTAGTCGATTCGGATCATGTATCACTTAGATGACTAGAGAGATGTCTATCTGAGTGGGAGTTCATTAGATGAACTTAGTTATCATGAACAATAGTCTAAGTTGTCTTCGCAAATTATGTCGTAGATCAATAGCTTGCGTTGTAGCTCCCTGTTTAATACGATCCTAGAGAAAGACTAAGTTGAAAGACAGTGTAAGCACAGATGCGGACTGGGTCCGTAGTCCGAGGAGTGTCCTCACTGCTACACAGAAGGCTTACGTCTTTGATGCACCGCTCGATGTGCAAACCCCTACAACGTTGTCTGTGGATGTTGTGAACACCTGACAGACACGTCCTGATGACTCCTTGATAGTTTAGTGCACCATACTTTACGGCTTAGAATCGGGATTCCAATGACGTTTTGAACGCCATAAGACATATGAGCTGAAATTGGGATTTCAGGCTCATGCCCGTGTTGAGAGGTATGAGACCTCTGACGAGTTCTTTTGCCAACAAGATGGATGAGAATAGCTCAACTAGTGAGCATGTGCTCAGAATGTCTGGGTGCTAAAATCACTTGAACCAAGTGGGAGTTAATCTTCCAGATGAGATAGTGATTGACTGAATTCTCTAGACACTATCACCAAGCTACTAGAACTTCGTGATGAACTATGACATGCAGAGGATGGAGATGATCCCAGCAGGGGCGGACCCAGGACGAAAATGTCCCGGTGTCCCATGTAGTGATGGCTTTTATTCGAGGGAGAAAGAAAATTCAGGGCAGGCCCTCTCAGCAACTAGAGCACATAATTTTTCATCGGGGATAGATGATATTTGGATGCTTTTGCTGAATTTGAGGATTTCATAGCGGTTACCATATTGTAGTGCCGAGGCCCGAGGCTCCCCTATAGCAATTGCGGCGCTATCATGAAGATTTAGCAGACAATTTACAATCATGCTTGTAATACATGATTTGCATAAAAATAACACTCAACAATTTAAAATGGTCGGTAGTAAAAAATGCTTGCCAAAATAGCAAAATGAAGTGTTTAACTAGAAATACTAGTTGATTATATACGTAGAAAAAATCAAACTAAGGAAACAAAGATGATTGGTAAATTGGAAAATCACCATGATAACCTGAAAAATTACAGAAATCCAGTTCTCAAGTAGATGTGAATCACAATAAAAGTTCAGAATATTATAGTAATGAAATTCTCAAACAGATGGGAACCACTCCTCAAATTTGGATAAGTACCGTATCATAATTCTCAATTGAAAGACCTTTGAGGTTCAAAACCCTAGCCGAGGTTTGGACCTCAAAAAGAGTTGGGGGTTACCTTGAGAAGTGCATGGATGAACCCGGGTACATATGAACCCACTTTAAAAAACACATTTTGCAATGTCAAAAAATTCTGAAAAAAGTTGCGCGCAGACATCTCCATATTCTATGTGTGCGCAGAAAGTTTCATAGAAAAACAACTTTTTTTGCAGCCTGTGCAAAAAAGACAAAAAAAATTTGCCGTAAAACGCTATTTAGAAGCAGCAAAATTTGTCTTTTTTACTGGGACAAAACAAAAATACTTTTTCACACAAAACTTTGTGCCGTGGACATACCTTTGCCAACATGTATACATAAATTTTTGTTTAGAATTTTTGAACATTACAAAACGCGTCAAAAGTACATTTTTGAAAAGCGGGTGCAGATGCCCCCGTGTGCAGATCGTCCGCTCTCGGGTTACCTTCCCTTAATATTTTCTCCACCAATCTAGGGAAAAGGTAGGCGTGCCGCCATGCGATAGTGAGCCATGGGTTCCTATAGGGAGAGGACGAGGCCATGAGGATTCGTTGGAGAGGAAGGCGAGAAAGCGGAAGGCAATATGCGCAGATACACACAAAGCGGATCAATCGATCAGATTTTTTTTGGGTCAATCGATCAGATGGGCTGCATATGGGCCATTAGATGGGTTGGGCGAGCACTCAGTCGCTGGCTTCTCCCGGTGTCCAACAACAAAATTTATCGGTGTCACACGCCTACATGGGCTGTAAATATAACGTAAGCGGAACAATTACCCAATGTCCTGTGACACCGGTAGCTCCTATGTAGGCCCGCCCCTGGATCCCAGAGCTGTTAGCGGTGCTTAAGACCGCAAAAGTAGAACTCAAGAAGGAGCATCAAATGTTGATGGTTTAACAAGACCACTGGTTTCAAAAGGGGCAAGGGCTAGAAGGGGAAACTTCATGAATGGCAAACCGGTTGTCGCTCTAATGAAGGAACCCAAGGTTGAACCCAAACCTCGAGACTAAGTGCTTCTATTGTAAGGGGAACGGTCACATGGTAGCAGAACTACCCCAAGTACATGGTAGATAAGAAAGCTGGCAACTTTAACAAAGTATATTTGATATACGTGTTATTGATGTGTACCTTACTAGTACTCCTAGTAGTACCTGGGTATTGGATACCGGTTCAGTTACTATTAGTGACTTGAAGCAAAAGCTACGGACTGAACGAAGACTAGCTAAGGGCGAATTGACGATGTGTGTTGGAAGTGTTTCCAAGGTTGATAAGATCGCCATCACATGCTCCCTCTACCTTCAGGATTAGTGTTGAACCTAGATAAATGTTATCAGGTGTCTACATTGAGCATGAATATGATTAGATCATGTTCATTGCAATACGGTTATTCATTTAAGTTAGAGAATAATGGTTATTCTGTTTACATGAATAATACCTTTATGGTCATGCACCCAATGGTTTATTGAATCTCGATCATAGTAATACTCATGATAATAATATTAACGCCAAAAGATGTAGAGTTAATAATGATAGTACCACTTTCTTGTGGCACTGCCGCTTAGGTCATTTTGGCATAAAATGCATCAAGAAACTCCATGCTGATGGATGTTTGGAGTCATTTGATTTTGAATCGCTTGACACATGCGAGCCATGCCTCATGGGCAGGATGTCTAAGATCCCGTTTTCAGGTACAATGAACGGGCAAGTGACTTGTTGGAAATCATACATGCTGATGTGTGATATCCGACGAGAATTAAGACGTGCGGTGGATATCGTTATTTTCTCATCTTCACTAACGATTTGAGTAGATATGGGTATATTTACTTAATGAAGCAAAAGTCTGAAACGTTTGAAAAGTTCAAGAAATTTCAGAGTGAAGTTAAGAATCATCATAACAAGAAGATCATGTTCCTACGATCTGATCAAGGGGAGATTTTCTGAGTTATGAGTTTGGCAATCACTTAAGACATTGTGGAATTGTTTCGCAGTTGAAGCCACCTGGAACACCACAGCGTAATGGTGTGTCCGGACATCGTAATCGAACCTTATGAGATATGGCGCGATCTATGATGTCTCTTACCGATCTACCGCTATTACTTTGAGGTTATGCATTAGAGACATTTGCATTCACTTTAGATAGGGCGCCATCTAAGTCCGTTGAGACGACGCCGTATGAACTATGGTTTGGCAAGAAACCAAAGTTGTCATTTCTTAATGTTTGGGACTCCGATGCTTATGGCTTCAGCCGAAAAAGCTCGAACCCAAAGCGGACAAATACATCTTCATAGGATACCCAAAGGTAACAGTTGGGTATACCTTCTATCTCAGATCCAAGGGCAAACATGTTTGTCACTAAGAACGGGTCCTTTCTCCAGAAGGAGTTTCTCTCGAAAGAATTGAGTGGGAGGAAGATAGAACTTGATGAGGTTCTCGAACCCTCACTTCAACCGGAAAGTAGTGCAACAAAGAAAGATGTTTCTGTGGAACCTACGACTGTTGAAGAGGAAACTAATGATAGTGATCATGAAGCTTCGGATCAAGTTGCTATCAAACCTCGTAGGTCGACAAGGATATGTACTACTCCTGAGTGGTACAGTGATCCTATCTTAGATGTCATGTTGTTGGACAACAATGAACCTGCTAACTATGGAGAAGCCATGGTGGGCCCGTATTCCGACAAATGGTTAGAAGCCAAGAAATCCGAGATAGGATCCATGTATCAAAACAAAGTATGGACTTTGGTGGACTTTCCCGATGACCGACAAGACATTAAGATAAATGGATCTTTAAGAAGAAGACGGACGTGGACGGAAATGTCACCATCTATGAAGCTCAACTTGTGGCGAAGATTTTTTTCCCAAGTTCAAGGAGTTGACTATGATGAGATTTTCTCACCCGTAGCGATGCTTAAGTCCGTCGGAATCATGTTAGCATTAGCTGCATTTTTGAAATCTGGCAGATGGATGTCAAACAAGTTTCCTTACCAGTTTTCGTAAAGAAAGGTTGTATGTGAGAAAATCAGAAAGGTTTTGTCAATCATAAGGATGCTAAAAGGTATGCTAGCTCCAGCGATCCTTCCATGGACTAGAGCAAGCATCTCGGAGTCGGAACGTAGGCTTTGATGGAGTGATCAATTTTTTTTGGGTTTATACTAAGTTTGTTAGAAACTTGTATTTACAATAAAGTGAGTGGGAGCACTAAAACATTTCTGATAAGTATATGTGAATGACATATTGTTGATCCGAAATGATATAAAATTTCTGGAAAGCATAAAGGGTTGTTTGAAAAGAGTTTTTCAAAGGAAGACCTGGATAAAGCTGCTTACATATTGGGCATCAAGATCTATAGAGATAGATCAAGACGCCTGATGATACTTTCAAAAGAAGACACACCTTTGACATGATTTTGAAGGAGTTCAAAATAGATCAGTCAAAGAAGGAGTTCTTACCTGAGTTGTAAGGTGTGAAGTTGAGTAAGACTCTATACGGTATGCCATGCTGAGTACCACACATGATGTGTGCCTTGCCACATGTCTGGCAAGAGGGTACAAAGGTGATCCAGGAGTAGATCACTAGATAGCGGTCAAAATTATCCTTAGAAGAATAAGGAAATGTTTCTCGGTTATGGAAGTGATAAAGAGTTCGACGTAAAGAGTTATGTCGATGCAAACTTAACACCTATCCGGATAGCTCTGAGTAGAGATACCTGATACGTATAATGGAGCAAAAATTTGGAATAGCTCCAAGTGGAACATGGTAGCAGCATCTATGATATGACATAAAGTTTTTCGAAGTACATAGGGATCTGAATGTTGCAGACCCATTGACTACAACCTCTCTCACAAGCATAACATGATCAAACCCAGAACTCATTGAGTGTTAATCACATAGTGATGTGAACTAGATTATTGACTCTAACTCTTTGGATGTTAGTCACATGGCGATGTGACCTGTGAGTGTTAATCACATGGCGATGTGAACTGGATTATTGACTCTAGTGCAAGTGGGAGACTGTTGGAAATATGCCCTAGAGGCAATAATAAATTGGTTATTATTATATTTCCTTGTTCATGATAATTGTTTATTATCCATGCTAGAATTGTATTGATAGGAAACTCTGATACATGTGTGGATACATAACAAACACCATGTCCCTAGTAAGCCTCTAGTTGACTAGCTCGTTGATCAACAGATGGTCACGGTTTCTGACCATGGACATAGGATGTCATTGATAACGGGATCAAAACATTAGGAGAATGATGTGATGGACAAGACCCAATCCTAAGCCTAGCACAAGATCGTGTAGTTCGTATGCTAAAGCTTTTCTAAATGTCAAGTATCTTTTCCTTAGACCATGAGATTGTGCAACTCCCGGATACCGTAGGAATGCTTTGGGTGTACCAAATGTCACAACGTAAATGGGTGGCTATAAAGGTGCACTACAGGTATCTCCGAAAGTGTCTGTTGGGTTGGCACGAATCGAGACTGGGATTTGTCACTGCGTATGACGGAGAGGTATCTCTGGGCCCACTCGGTAGGACATCATCATAGTGTGCACAATGTGATCAAGGAGTTGATCACGGGATGATGTGTTACGGAATGAGTAAAGAGACTTGCCGTAACGAGATTGAGCAAGGTATCGGTATACCGACGATCGAATCTCGGGCAAGTGCTATACCGAGAGACAACTGGAATCGTATACGGGATTGATTGAATCCTTGACATCGTGGTTCATCCGATGATATCATCGTGGAACATGTGGGAGCCAACATGGGTATCCAGATCCCGCTGTTGGTTATTGGCTGGAGAGTTGTCTCGGTCATGTCGGCATGGTTCCCGAACCCGTAGGGTCTACACACTTAAGGTTCGATGACGCTAGGGTTATAGGGAAAGTATGTACGCGGTTACCGAATGTTGTTCCGAGTCCCGGATGAGATCCCGGACGTCATGAGGAGTTCCGGAATGGTCCGGAGCTAAAGATTCATATATGGGAAGTCCCGTTTTGGTCACCGGAAAAGTTTCGGGCACTATCGGTAGCGTACTGGGACCACCGGGAGGGTCCCGGGGGTCCACCAGGTGGGGCCACTGGCCCCAAAGGGCTGCGTGGCCTAAGTGTGGGAGGGGACCAGCCCCAAGAGGGCTGGTGCGCCCCCCACCAGGGCCCAAGGCGAAGAGAGAAGGGAAGGAGGGGAAACCCTAGGCTCAGATGGGCCTAAGGCCCACCTAGTGGTGCGCCCCCCCCCCCCTCTCCCCCCCTTGGCCGCCCCCTAGATGGGATCTAGGGCTGGCCGCTGCCCTAGGGGTGGAAACCTAGGTGGGGGCGCAACCCCTCCCTTCCCCCTATATATACTTGAGGTTTGGGGCTGCCCAACACACGGTTTGACCTCTCTCTCTCTCTTGGCGCAGCCCTACTGTTGGGGAACGTAGCATAAATCAAAAAATTTCTACGTCTTCACCAAGATCCAACTATGGAGACATCTAGCAACGAGTAACTAAGAGTGCATCTACATACCGTTATGAAGATTGTGTGCGGAAGCTTTCAACGAAGCAAGGATGAAGTAGTCGTACTCTTCACGTTCTTCGTCACCGATGATCTAGCGCCGAACGGACGGCACCTCCGCGTTCAACACACGTACGGTGCAGCAACGTCACCTCCTTCTTGATCCAGCAAGGGGGGAGGAGAAGTCGTCAGAGATCCGGCAGCACGACGGCGTGATGACGGATGCAGTGGAAATTGCAGCAGGGCTTCGCCGGGAGCCCTGCGTGGGAGTTGGGAGGTGTGACGGGAGGGGGAGAGGCGCCAGGGCTGAGGTGCGGCTGCCCTCTCCCCCCCCCCACATATATATAGGGGGCCAGGGGGGCGCCAGCCCCTTGCAGATCCAATCTGCAAGGGGGGGCGGCGGCCAGGGAGGAGTCCTCCTCCCCCAAGGCAAGTGGTGGCCCCCCTCCCCTTAGGGTTTTATCCCTATGCGCATGGGGAGGTGGGGCCCCTTTGTGGTGCGCCAGCCCAGAGGGCTGCACACATCCCCTTGCGGCCTAGGGGCCCCACCAGGATGGGTGGCCCCACCCGGTGGACCCCCGGGGCCCCTCCGGTGGTCCCGGGACGCTCCCGGTGACCCCCGGAGATCACCCGTTGGCCGAAACTGGACTTCCCATATATCAATCTTTACCTCCGGACCATTCCGGAACTACTCGTGACATCCGGGATCTCATCCGGGACTCCGAACAACTTTCGGGTTTCCACGTGCATTTATCTCTACGACCCTAGCGTTACCGAACCTTAAGTGTCTAGACCCTACGGGTTCGGGAGACACGTAGACATGACCGAGACCACTCTCCGGTCAATAACCAACAGCGGGATCTGGATACCCATGTTGGTTCCCACGTGTTCCTCGATGATCTTCATCGGATGAACCACTGTGTCAAGGATTCACTCAATCCCGTATGTTATTCCCTTTGTCCATCGGTACGGTACTTGCCCGAGATTCGATCGTCGGTATTCCCAATACCTTGTTCAATCTCGTTATGGCAAGTCTCTTTACTCGATCCGTAATCCATCATCCCGTGACTAACTACTTAGTCACATTGAGCTCATTATGATGATGTCTTACCGAGTGGGCCCAGAGGTACCTCTCCGTCATACAGAGTGACAACATCCCAGTCTCGGTTCGTACCAACTCAACAGACACTTTCGGAGATACCCGATGTGTACCTTTATAGCCACCCTGTTACGTTGTGACGGTTGGCACACCCAAAGTACTCCTACGGTGTCCGGGAGTTGTACAACCTCATGGTCTAAGGAATAATTACTTGACACCGAAAAGCTTATGCATTACGAACTATACGATCTCGTGTTATGCTCAAGTTTGGGTCTTGTCCATCACATCATTCTCCTAATGATGTGATCCCATTATCAGTGACATCCTATGTCCATGGTCAGGAAACCGTGACCATCTGTTGATCAACGAGCTGGCTACTAGAGGCCTACCAGGGACTCATTTTGGTCTATGTATTCACACATGTATCGCTGTTTCCTTACAATACAATTCAAACATGAATAACAGACAATTATCATGAACAAGGAGATATAATAATAATGCTTTTATTATTGCCTCTAGGGCATATCTCCAACAGTCTCCCACTTGCACTAGAGTCAATAATCTAGTTACATTGTGATGAATCGAACACCCATAGAGTTCTGGTGTTGATCATGTTTTGCCCGTGAAAGAGGTTTAGTCAACGGGTCTGCTACATTCAGATCCGTATGCATTTTACAAATATCTATGTCTCCATCCTGAACATAATTCCGGATGGAGTTGAAACGGCGCTTGATGTGCTTGGTCTTCTTGTGAAACCTGGGCTCCTTGGTAATAGCAATAGCACCAGTGTTGTCACAGAAGAGAGTCATCGGGCTTGACGCGCTTGGAATGACTCCTAGGTCGGTGATGAACTCCTTCATCCAGACTCCTTCTTGTGCTGCTTCAGAAGCAGCTATGTACTCCGCTTCACATGTAGATGCTGCCACCACGCTGACTGCCCCTCCATTCAAAATATACACGTATCCGGTTTGTGACTTAGAGTCATCCAGATCTGTGTCGAAGCTAGCATCGACGTAACCCTTTACGACGAGCTCTTCGTCACCTCCATAAACGAGAAACATATCCTTAGTCCTTTTCAGGTACTTCAGGATGTTCTTGACCGCTGTCCAGTGTTCCGTACCGGGATCACTTTGGTACCTCCCTACCAAACTTATGGCAAGGTTCACATCAGGTCTGGTACACAGCATGGCATACATGATAGAACCTATTGCCGAGGCATAGGGAATGACACTCATCTTTTCTCTATCTTCTGCCGTGGTCGGCGACTGAGTCTTACTCAATCTCATACCTTGCAAAACAGGCAAGAATCCTTTCTTTGACTGATCCATATTGAACTTCTTCAATATTTTGTCAAGGTATGTACTTTGTGAGAGACCAATGAGGCGTCTCGATCTATCTCTATAGATTTTGATGCCTAATATGTAAGCAGCTTCTCCAAGGTCCTTCATTGAAAAACTTTTATTCAAGTAGGCCTTTACATTTTCCAAGAATTCTATATCATTTCCCATCAGTAATATGTCATCCACATATAATATGAGAAATGCTACAGAGCTCCCACTCACTTTCTTGTAAATACAGGCTTCTCCATAAGTCTGTATAAAGCCAAACGCTTTGATCACCTCATCAAAGCGAATATTCCAACTCCGAGATGCTTGCACCAGCCCGTAAATCGAGCGCTGGAGCTTGCATACCTTGTTAGCATTCTCTGGATCGACAAAACCTTCCGGTTGCATCATATACAACTCTTCCTTGAGGAAGCCGTTAAGGAATGCTGTTTTGACGTCCATTTGCCATATCTCATAATCATAGAATGCGGCAATAGCTAACATGATTCTGACTGACTTCAGCATCGCTACGGGAGAGAAAGTCTCATCGTAGTCAATCCCTTGAACTTGTCGATAACCCTTAGCGACAAGTCGAGCTTTATAGATGGTCACATTACCATCCGCGTCTGTCTTCTTCTTAAATATCCATTTGTTTTCTATGGCGTGCCTATCATCAGGCAAGTCCACCAAAGTCCATACTTTGTTTTCATACATGGATTCTATCTCGGATTTCATGGCTCCAAGCCATTTATTGGAATCTGGGCCCGCCATTGCTTCTTCATAGTTCGAAGGTTCACCGTTGTCTAACAACATGATTTCCAGCACAGGGTTGCCGTACCACTCTGGTGCGGAATGTGCCCTTGTGGACCTTCGAAGTTCAATAGTAACTTGATCTGTTTCTTCATGATCATTATCATTATCTTCCTCCCTTGTCGGTGCAGGCACCTCAGGAACAGCTTCCTGTGCTGCGCTACTTTCCGGTCCAGGAGGGGTGACTGTCACCTCATCAAGTTCTACTTTCCTCCCACTCACTTCTTTCGAGAGAAACTCTTTCTCCAGAAAGCATCCATTCTTGGCAACAAAGACTTTGCCTTCGGATCTGTGGTAGAAGGTGTACCCAATAGTTTCCTTTGGGTATCCTATGAAGACGCATTTTTCCGATTTGGGTTCGAGCTTTTCAGGTTGAAGTTTCTTGACATAAGCATCGCAACCCCAAACTTTCAGAAACGACAGCTTCGGTTTCTTGCCAAACCAAAGTTCATATGGAGTCGTCTCAATGGATTTTGACGGAGCCCTATTTAAAGTGAATGCGGCAGTCTCTAAAGCATAACCCCAAAAAGATAGCGGTAAATCGGTAAGGGACATCATAGATCGCACCATGTCCAACAGAGTACGATTTCGACGTTCGGACACACCGTTACGTTGAGGTGTTCCGGGCGGTGTCAATTGTGAAACAATTCCACAGCTTCTAAGGTGTGTGTGCCAAATTCATGACTTAAATATTCACCCCCACGATCCGATCGCAAGAACTTTATTTTTCTGTCACGTTGATTCTCAACCTCATTCTGAAATTCCTTGAACTTTTCAAAGGTCTCAGACTTGTGTTTCATCAAATAGATATACCCGTATCTACTCAAGTCATCTGTGAGGGTGAGAACATAACGGTAGCCTCCGCGAGCCTCAACACTCATTGGACCGCACACATCGGTATGTATGATTTCCAACAAGTTGGTTGCTCGCTCCATTGTTCCGGAGAACGGAGTCTTGGTAATCTTGCCCAAGAGGCATGGTTCGCACGTGTCAAATGATTCATAATCAAGAGACTCTAGAAGTCCATCCGAATGGAGCTTCTTCATACGTTTGACACCAATATGACCAAGGCGGCAATGCCACAAGTATGTGGGACTATCATTATCAACTTTACATCTTTTGGCATCTACACTATGAATATGTGTATCACTACGTTCGAGATTCATCAAAAATAAACCATTGACCAGCGGGGCATGACCATAAAACATATCTCTCAAATAAATAGAACAACCATTATTCTCCGATTTGAAAGAATATCTATCTCGCATAAGACGAGATCCAGAAACAATGTTCATGCTCAAAGCTGGTACTAAATAACAATTATTCAGGTTTAAAACTAATCCCGAGGGTAGATGTAGAGGCAGCGTGCCGACGGCGATCACATCGACCTTGGAACCATTCCCGACGCGCATCGTCACCTCATCCTTCGCCAGTCTCCGTTTATTCCGCAGCTCCTGTTTTGAGTTACAAATGTGAGCAACTGCACCGGTATCGAATACCCAGGAGCTACTACGAGTGCTGGTAAGGTACACATCAATAACATGTATATCATATATACCATTGACGTTGCCGGCCTTCTTGTCTGCTAAGTATTTGGGGCAGTTCCGCTTCCAGTGGCCCGTTCCCTTGCAATAAAAGCACTCAGTCTCAGGCTTGGGTCCATACTTTGGCTTCTTCCCGGCAACAGGCTTGCCAGGCGCGGCAACTTGCTTGCCGTCCTTCTTGAAGTTCTTCTTACCCTTGCCTTTCTTGAACTTAGTGGTTTTATTGACCATCAACACTTGATGTTCTTTCTTGATGTCTACCTCCGCTGATTTCAGCATCGAATACACCTCGGGAATGGACTTCTCCATCCCCTGCATATTGAAATTCAGCACGAAGCTCTTGAAGCTTGGTGGGAGCGACTGGAGGATTCTGTCAACGACCGCTTCATCTGGGAGATTCATTCCCAGCTGAGACAAGCGGTTGTGCAATCCTGAAATCTTGAGGATGTGCTCACTGACAGAACTGTTCTCCTCCATCTTACAGCTGTAGAATGCGTCGGAGACATCATATCTCTCGACTCGGGCATGAGCTTGGAAAACCATTTTCAGCTCTTCGAACATCTCATATTCTCCATGATGCTCAAAACGCTTTTGGAGCCCCGTTCTAAACTGTAAAGCATGCCGCACTGAACCAGGGAGTAATCATCACTACGCGATTGCCAGACGTTCAAAACATCTTGGTCAGCATCGGGAGCAGGTGCATCACCTAGCGGTGCTTCTAGGACATATGATCTCTTGGCAGCTATGAGGATAATCCTCAGGTTACGGACCCAATCCGTATAGTTGCTACCATCGTCTTTCAGCTTGGTTTTCTCTAGGAACGCGTTGAAGTTGAGGGAAACTGGAGCGTGGGCCATTTGATCTACAAGAGATATTGTAAAGAATTTAGACTAAGTTCATGATAATTAAGTTCATCTTAATCAAATTTTAATGAACTCCCACTCAGAATGACATCTCTCTAGTCATCTTAAGTGATACACGATTCGAATCGAGTAGTTCGTGTCCGATCATCACGTGAGACGGACTAGTCAAAAACGGTGAACATCTTCATGTTCATCATATCTTCTATACGACTCGTGTTCGACCTTTCGGTCTTCCGTGTTCCGAGGCCATGTCTGTACATGCTAGGCTCGTCAAGTGAACCCTAAGTGTATTGCGTGTGTAAATCTGTCTTACACCCGTTGTATGCGAACGTTAGAACCTATCACACCCGATCATCACGTGGTGCTTCGGAGCAACGAGCTTTAGCAACGGTGCACAGTTAGGGGAAACACATTACTTGAAATTTTAGTGAGAGATCATCTTATTTACTACCGTCGTTCTAAGTAAACAAGATGCAAAAACATGATAAACATCACATGCAATCAATTATAGTGACATGATATGGCCAATATCATCTTGCTCCTTGGATCTCCATCTTCGGGGCACCATGATCATCTTGTCACCGGCTCGACACCATGATCTTCATCATCATGATCTCCATCATCATGTCTTGAAGAAGTCGTCACGCCAACTATTACTTCTACTACTATAGCTAACGTTTAGCAACGAAGTAAAGTAATTACATGGCGTTATTCAGTGACACGCATGTCATACAATAATTAAGACAACTCCTATGGCTCCTGCCGGTTGTCAAGTTCATCGACATGCAAGTCGTGATTTCCTATTACAAAAACATGATCAATCTCATACATCACATATATCATTCATCACATCTTCGTTCTTGGCCATACCACGTCACAAAACACATGCTGCAAAAACAAGTTAGACGTCCTCTAATTGTTGTTGCAAGTTTTACGTGGCTTCTATAGGATTTCTAGCAAGAACGTTTCTTACCTACGCCAAAACCACAACGTGATTTGTCAACTTCTATTTGCCCTTCGAATCCGATCCGACTAAAGTAGGAGAGACAGACACCCGCCAGCCACCTTATGCATCTAGTGCATGTCTGTCGGTGGAACCAGTCTCACGTAAGCGTACGTGTAAGGTCGGTCCGGGCCGCTTCATCCCACAATACCGCCGAATCAAGATTGACTAGTAACGGTAAGAAAGTTGAACAAGATCATACGCCCACAACTGCTTTGTGTTCTACTCGTGCAAGATGCTACGCATAAAACCTAGGCTCAGATGCCACTGTTGGGGAACGTAGCATAAATCAAAAAATTTCTACGTCTTCACCAAGATCCAACTATGGAGACATCTAGCAACGAGTAACTAAGAGTGCATCTACATACCGTTATGAAGATTGCGTGCGGAAGCTTTCAATGAAGCAAGGATGAAGTAGTCGTACTCTTCACGTTCTTCGTCACCGATGATCTAGCGCCGAACGGACGGCACCTCCGCGTTCAACACACGTACGGTGCAGCAACGTCACCTCCTTCTTGATCCAGCAAGGGGGGAGGAGAAGTCGTCAGAGATCCGGCAGCACGACGGCGTGATGACGGATGCAGTGGAAATTGCAGCAGGGCTTCGCCGGGAGCCCTGCGTGGGAGTTGGGAGGTGTGACGGGAGGGGGAGAGGCGCCAGGGCTGAGGTGCGGCTGCCCTCTCGCCCCCCCCCCCCACATATATATAGGGGGCCAGGGGGGGCGCCAGCCCCTTGCAGATCCAATCTGCAAGGGGGGGCGGCGGCCAGGGAGGAGTCCTCCTCCCCCAAGCCAAGTGGTGGCCCCCTCCCCTTAGGGTTTTATCCCTATGCGCATGGGGAGGTGGGGCCCCTTTGTGGTGCGCCAGCCCAGAGGGCTGCACACATCCCCTTGCGGCCTAGGGGCCCCACCGGGATGGGTGGCCCCACCCGGTGGACCCCCGGGGCCCCTCCGGTGGTCCCGGGACGCTCCCGGTGACCCCCGGAGATCACCCGTTGGCCGAAACTGGACTTCCCATATATCAATCTTTACCTCAGGACCATTCCAGAACTCCTCGTGATGTACGGGATCTCATCCGGGACTCCGAACAACTTTCGGGTTTCCACGTGCATTTATCTCTACGACCCTAGCGTTATCGAACCTTAAGTGTGTAGACCCTACGGGTTCGGGAGACACGTAGACATGACCGAGACCACTCTCCGGTCAATAACCAACAGCGGGATCTGGATACCCATGTTGGTTCCCACGTGTTCCTCGATGATCTTCATCGAATGAACCACTGTGTCAAGGATTCACTCAATCCCGTATGTTATTCCCTTTGTCCATCGGTACGGTACTTGCCCGAGATTCGATCGTCGGTATTCCCAATACCTTGTTCAATCTCGTTATGGCAAGTCTCTTTACTCGATCCGTAATCCATCATCCCGTGACTAACTACTTAGTCACATTGAGCTCATTATGATGATGTCTTACCGAGTGGGCCCAGAGGTACCTCTCCGTCATACGGAGTGACAACATCCCAGTCTCGGTTCGTACCAACTCAACAGACACTTTCGGCGATACCCGATGTGTACCTTTATAGCCACCCTGTTACGTTGTGACGGTTGGCACACCCAAAGTACTCCTACGGTGTCCGGGAGTTGTACAACCTCATGGTCTAAGGAATAATTACTTGGCACCGAAAAGCTTATGCATTACGAACTATACGATCTCGTGTTATGCTCAAGTTTGGGTCTTGTCCATCACATCATTCTCCTAATGATGTGATCCCGTTATCAGTGACATCCTATGTCCATGGTCAGGAAACCGTGACCATCTGTTGATCAACGAGCTGGCTACTTGAAAGCACATTTGCTCCCTGGGTGGTTTTGGTAATTAATGACAACATACTTTGTGGTTGGACTAATGCTTTTATCAAGTATGTTTCAGGAAACCCAATCACATTGGTATGGCAAGATGACTGAAGAAGTGGACCCCTCAAATGCTAAGTCAAGCATTGGCAAAAGCTCAAGACTCTATTTTTGGTTTAGTGATCAAAGATCACATTGAGTCCATAGGAAAAGCCAATACTATTAAAAGGGGATGAGGTTGTGTTGATGATCTGGTTGCTCAAAGTGCTTAGTGATTTAGCTCCTTCAACTATCAGCACCTTTCACTTCTACACACACTCATAAGTAATCTCGGACAAACCGATTCTTCCAACTCAGTCCCACCGAGATGAACCACTTCTGCCATATTCCAAACCCTAGAAAAATCGGTCATACCGAGTTTGAGATCGGTCTCACCGAAACTGAACTGCCAACCTTCTGTAACCATTTCACATCATATCGGAATAACCGAGTTTGCATTATCGGTCTTACCGAGATTGACAAGCTTCTGTCTTGGCTCAAATCGGTCTCACCGATAATTCATTTTCGGTCTCACCGATTCTGGCATGTTCCTGTCTTTTCTCAAATCGGTCCAACCGAGTTTTCTTTCTCGGTCTCACCGAAAACTCCAACGTTCATATCAGATACACTTTCGGTCCCACCGAGATGGTATTTTCGGTCCCACCGAAAATCCCAACGTTCACTATATTTGAACTTTCGGTCTGACCGAGTTTAACTTCGGTCTCACCGAGATTGGTCAAATGTGTGTGAAACTGTTGGATTTTGTGTGGAGGCTATATATACCCCTCCACCCCCTCTTCATTCGTGAGGAGAGCTATCAGAAAGTACCACCACTTCTACCATACACTTTCTGAGAAGTGAACCACCTACCCTTGTGTTGAGATCAAGCCATTCCACTCCTACCATATGAAACTTGATTTCTAGCCTTCCCAAGTTGCTTTCCACTCAAACCTTTCTTCCACCACAGCCATATCAGTGAGGAGAGTTGAGTGTTGGGGAGATTATCATCTGAAGCACAAGAGCAAGGAGTTCATCACCATCAACACCGTCTATTACCTTTTGGGGGGTGGTGCCTCCTAGATTGGTTAGGTGTCGCTTGGGAGCCTCCGTCTTTGAGATGTGGAGTTGAACCAAGAAGTTTGTAAGGGCAAGGAGATCGCCTACTTCGTGAAGATCTACCCCGAGTAAGGCTAGTCCTCCGTGGGCGTAGGCCATGATGGAATAGACAAGGTTGCTTCTTCGTGGACCCTTCGTGGGTGGAGCCCTCCGTGGACTCGCGCAGCCGTTACCCTCCGTGGGTTGAAGTCTCCATCAACGTGGATGTACGATAGCACCACCTATCGGAACCACGACAAAAATCTTCGTGTCACCAAACTGCGTTTGATCTTCTCCACCTCTCTTTACTATATATGCAATTTACTTTCCGCTGCCCATACTCTAGAATTGCATGTGTAGTGTGTTACTTGACTTGATCTTAATTGTAAAACTGCCTAAAACTTTGCACAACCAGAAGGCAGATTTTTATATTGTCAAGTAGTCTTTTCACCCCCCCCCCCCTCTAGACATACTTCTTCGATCCTACAATTGGTATCAGAGCTTTGGTCTCCATTGCTTTGGTTTACACACCATTAGAGGAAGATGGACGTGTCTACGGATGGGAGTGTTAGCCATAGAGTGCATGTTCTTAATGGAAGGTTCTATATCTCTTGGAGGTCTGAAATGCTTAGTATCTTTAAAATGTACAATTTGTGCAAATATATTGAGACCCCATATGTGCCTCCATTTGATCCCTTGCACCCTACCATGGATGAAGAGCTTGATTTGCTTCGTAACCTTAGGACTGTAAATCTTATCATTAGAGGGTTACCTGATGACTTGCTTAATCTTGTTACAAACTTTGAGTGTGCCTATGCTATATGGAAGTTCTTGGAAGAACTTTATCCGGACTACTCGTTGAGAAGTCTTGATGAAATTCTACACAAGACTATTGAATTTGATAAGTTGCACCCCAATGATCCTAACTTTGATAAATGCTTCTTTGAGCTTCGTGATCTTATGAAAAAGAAGGGTGATCCCAGTCTTATCAATGTTATCATTAGAAATGCTATTGCATTGCATTCCGAAGACTATTGTCACATTGACCAAACTAATGCAAGTACTTATCAAATTGACCTAGGTGTTGATGATGAACAATCTATGGGTCAATATGATGATGAGCATGAGCATGATGATGATTACTCCGATTCGGACACCGAGCTAGACAAGGTCATGAAGAGTCTCAATCTCATGGCAAATATGAGAGACTACATGTCCGGCGGAAAAGAGTGGATTCTTGATAGTGGATGCACCGATCACATGACCGGAGACAAAGACATGTTTCGAGAGCTTGCAAAGAACGATGGCCCACGCAAGTATGTGACTTTTGGAGACAACTCCAAGGGTAAGGTACTTGGCCTTGGTAAGGTGGCCATATCTCATGATAGCTCTATTCAAAATGTCATGCTTGTAGAATCTCTTGGATACAATTTACTTTCCGTGTCTAGATTAGCTGACTTTGGATTCAATGTGCTATTCACCAAAGTAGATTGCCAAGTCTTTCGTCGTGACAATCAAAACATGGCTTTTACTGGTATCCGTAGAGGTGATCTATATATTGTTGATTTCACTAAGAAAGCCCAACCTAGAGCTTGTTTCATTGCTAAATCCTCTAAAGGTTGGTTATGGCATAGAAGGCTAGGACATGTTGGTATGCGTAACCTAGACAAGCTAATCAAAGGTGATCATATTCTTGGTGTTAAAGATGTTTTCTTTGACAAAGATAGACTTTGTAGTGCTTGTCAAGCAGGAAAACAAGTTGGTGGAAGTCATCCCGTGAAAAACATCATGACCACTAGGAGACCGCTTGAGCTTCTTCATATGGATCTCTTCGGTCCCAATGCTTACAAAAGCCTTGGTGGTAACTCCTTTGGTCTAGTCATAGTTGATGATTATTCCAGATTTACGTGGGTATTTTTCCTTGATGATAAATCACATGTTTAGAGGATCTTCAAGACCTTTGCCAAAAAGGCCCAAAATCAATTTGAGGTGAAGATCAAGAAAGTTCGGAGTGACAATGGAACGGAGTTCAAGAACGCCAATGTAGACTCTTTTCTCGATGAGGAAGGGATTCTACATGAGTTCTCGGCTACGTACACTCCTCAACAAAATGGAGTTGTTGAGAGGAAGAACCGAACGCTCATAGAGATGGCAAGAACGATGCTTGATGAATACAAGACACCGAAACACTTTTGGGGAGAAGCAGTCGAGACAGCTTGTCATGCTATCAACAGGCTTTATCTTCATAAGCTTCTTGGGAAGACATCATACGAGATTCTCACCGGTAACAAACCCCAAGTGGGATACTTTCGTGTTTTTGGTTCAAAATGCTACATCCTTGATAAGCATCGTCGATCTAAATTTGCTCCTAAATCTCATGAAGGCTTTCTTCTTGGTTATGGATCAAACTCCCACACCTACCGTGTCTACAATAATTTCACCCGAAAGGTTGAAGAGACGGTAGATGTGAAGTTTGATGAATCTAATGGCTCGCAAGTAGAGCAAATGCCTATTGATGTAGGAGACAAGGACCCATCGGAAGCAATCCAAGATTTATCTATTGGAAAGATTCGTCCCATGGAAGTGAAGGAGAGTACCCCATCTACATATGTGGAGCCACCTACCTCACAGCGAGATGAACCTCAAGGCAACATGGAGGCCTCCACAAGTGGAACTCATCAAGATGAGGAAATGCAACAAGAAGATCCACCACAACCTCCTTCTCCACCACCTCAAGACAACACCAACAACAATGAAGAAGAAGAAGAGGAAGATGAAGATGATGAGGAAGCTGAGCCACAACATCAACAAAAGCTATCCCGAGTCCGAGCAAGAGTCAAGAAGAATCATCCCGTGGAACAAATGATGAACGACATCAACTCCGGGAGAATTACTCGCTCTAAAACTCGCTTAGCTAACTTTTGTGAGCATTACTCATTTATCTCTAGTATTGAACCTATGAAGGTAGAAGAAGCACTTAAAGACCCGGATTGGGTGAACGCTATGCACGAAGAACTACACAACTTCGAGAGGAACAAGGTATGGACTTTGGTAGAGAAGCCCAACGATGATCAAAACATCATTGGAACCAAATGGGTGTTTCGGAACAAGCAAGATGAAGATGGACAAGTCATCCGCAACAAGGCTCGTCTCGTAGCTCAAGGTTACACACAAGTCGAAGGTATGGACTATGGTGAGACCTATGCCCCCGTTGCTAGACTTGAGTCCATTCGCATTCTTCTTGCTTATGCCAATCACCATGATATTACTCTCTATCAAATGGACATCAAAAGTGCTTTCCTAAATGGTGAAATTGAGGAGGAAGTATTTGTAAAACAACCTCCCGGATTTGTGAATCTCAAAAAGCCTAATCATGTTTACAAGTTGCACAAAGCTCTTTATGGTCTTAAACAAGCTCCTAGGGCTTGGTACAAATGCTTAACTAGCTTTCTTCTTGAAAAAGGCTTTGAAATTGGAAAGATAGACTCAACGCTGTTCACAAAAAGGGTTAATGGTGAACTATTTGTGTGCCAAATATATGTTGATGATATTATCTTTGGTTCAACTAACCCCCATTTTAGCAAGAAGTTTGGACAGCTCATGTCGGAGAAGTATGAAATGTCTATGATGTGTGAACTCAAATTTTTCCTTGGGTTGCAAATCAAGCAATCTAAGGAGGGTACTTTTGTCTCACAAACAAAGTACACCAAGGATCTCTTCAAGAAGTTCAACATGCAAGAAAGCAAAGGTATGAGTACCCCCATGCCTACAAGTGGACATAATGACTTGACAAAAGATGGAGAACCCGTTGATCAAAGGGTTTACCGTTCTATGATTGGTTCTCTACTATATCTTTGTGCTTCTCGTCCTGACATAATGTTGAGTGTATGCATGTGTGCGCGATATCAAGGAGCCCCTAAAGAATGTCATCTTAAAGCTGTTAAAAGGATAGTGAGATACTTGATACACACACCAAACTTTGGCATTTGGTATCCTAAGAGGGCCTCTTTCGATCTTGTTGGCTATTCCGACTCGGACTATGCCGGTGACAAGGTTGATAGAAAGTCAACTTCGGGTACATGTCAATTCCTTGGTCGATCCCTTGTATCTTGGTCCTCCAAGAAACAAAATTCGGTATCATTATCCACTGCCGAAGCAGAATATATTGCTGCTGGTTCGTGTTGTGCTCAATTACTATGGATGACACAAACGCTTAAAGATTATGGGATACATGTGAGACGTGTTCCCTTGCTTTGTGACAATGAGAGTGCAATCAAGATTGGACACAATCCTGTGCAACACTCTCGAACAAAGCATATTGAAGTTCGTCACCATTTTATTCGTGATCATATTGCCAAGGGTGATATTAATCTTAAGCATGTTCGTACTGACAAACAACTTGCTGATATCTTTACAAAACCTCTTGATGAGAAAGTGTTTTGTCGCTTAAGGAGTGAGTTGAACATCATTGATGCTTCAAACTTGGAGTGATAACTCCATTGATGCATGCAAGGCATGAGCCTCTTGACTAATCCTTGATATTTCTCTTATGATGATGATCATATGTCTTGGACACACTTGCCTCCTTGTATTGCATCTAACTCTTTGCAGGTACTTGGATGATCTACATTCCACGAGATTACCACACACTCAAATCATGAGTAATCTTGTCATTAACCAAGTATCTAGCCCTTTGGGATGTTGAGCTCAAGGAACAAAATTCCACATATCCTTTTTGACATCTTATACATCTAGCGTTTCACTCTTGTCATCTTGGATATCCTCGAGTATTTCCTTGCTTGCCTAACCCATGTAGGAAGATGAACTATACAAGTAGAAATGGCGCTCCAACTTCACATTCAATGAGCACCTACATCGAGCTTACCTACATGAGTAAAGCAACAACAAACCCAAGGTATGTTCTTCACATTTTTGAGGAGCTTTGCTCAAAGTCATGAGTACAAGCAACTTCATAAGATGTGATCACATCAAATGCTTAATCGAAAAATGGCAACCCCATTTTAAGCTTAAATGATGAGTATGACCTATGATCAAATGTCCTCATTTGACTCCTAAGTCAATATACTCAAACATAGGTGACTTTGTCGCCGACCTTTATCTAGATGAAGTACATATGCTTTTGGAGTTTTTCTGTTTTCTCTTATGTTCTCTCATTGAGTTTTCTTTAAACAAAAAAAAACTTCTTCTAGGAATCTTTTTATTTCTTTTCTTATATTTCTTTGTGAATATCCTTCTGGAAATCTTTTTATGGCTCTGATCAATTCCCCGAAAATCTTTTGCAAATTCATTGCAAATCCTTTGAAACATCCCTCGCAAAGTGAGCTGAATTATTTCTGTATTTCCTTGGAATAAACTCGGCGTCACCGATTTGAAACTTTCGGTTTAACCGAAAAGGATTCGGACCCACCGATCCATCTAATTCGGTGTCACCGATTTATCTACCAGGACATCACCTTCTGCAGCTCCACTCAGACTTAAATCTTAAAGAGGGAGAGGACTCAAATTTAGACTCAAATTGGTTCTCTGAATGTTCTTATTTATCCTGTTGTGATTCTTAAGGATCCCACTTCCTTCTTTCTTTCTCTCTTTCCATTCCTGCCCTACCTAGTGCTGTCCTTTTCGGCACTTGATGTGAAAGGGGGAGAGGACTTAGGGGGAGTAGGGGGAGTAGAGGGAGAAGAGAAGACTTAAGCAATCTTATCTTAAGGGGGAGAGAATCACATCAAAGCTTTGTCGTGTTTTACATTGGACATTACAATTGGCATCATTCTTTTGATTTTGCTTTCCATAGCAAAATCTCTCAGAGTTCATTGAAAATCTTTTAGCTTCGGAGACATGTTTGCTGACTCAAGCCTGTGCTCAATATGAGACACTCTTTATACATGTCCTCCCTGGCTTGGTACTCTTGATGTTCTTGCAGTTGGTTGAAGGAATACTCTTGTGTTATCTAACCTTGTTTTCTCAAGTTTATCCCTTCAGGTACAAATGCCAAGGAACCTCAAGGTAAGTATATGCATCTTGCAGAATGTGCATGATGGTGACTTGCTTGTAAATACTTGTTTGCAAGAAATCACCATGCACATATGCATTATCACTCACTTCCTTTTCCTTCTGCTCTGATGCATATAGCCAAGCTGCATGTAGCACATCTTGCTTATCTCTCTTGTGTGCTTGTGGTAGTCCAAAACCATAATCTATGAAAATCTTGCACACTTGTAGGAGGGGCCTGTGTACTACATGCTTGTCAAAGCTTTCGTGATTATTCTGTCTTTCTTTCAATAAGCTTTGATGTCTTGTTTAGTATAATTTTAGTGTGTTGCCATCAATTACCAAAAAGGGGGAGATTGAAAGCACATTTGCTCCCTGGGTGGTTTTGGTAATTAATGACAACATACTTTGTGGTTGGACTAATGCTTTTATCAAGTATGTTTCAGGAAACCCAATCACATTGGTATGGCAAGATGACTGAAGAAGTGGACCCCTCAAATGCTAAGGCAAGCATTGGCAAAAGCTCAAGACTCTATTTTTGGTTTAGTGATCAAAGATCACATTGAGTCCATAGGAAAAGCCAATACTATTAAAAGGGGATGAGGTTGTGTTGATGATCTGGTTGCTCAAAGTGCTTAGTGATTTAGCTCCTTCAACTATCAGCACCTTTCACTTCTACACACACTCATAAGTAATCTCGGACAAACCGATTCTTCCAACTCAGTCCCACCGAGATGAACCACTTCTGCCATATTCCAAACCCTAGAAAAATCGGTCATACCGAGTTTGAGATCGGTCTCACCGAAACTGAACTGCCAACCTTCTGTAACCATTTCACATCATATCGGAATAACCGAGTTTGCATTATCGGTCTTACCGAGATTGACAAGCTTCTGTCTTGGCTCAAATCGGTCTCACCGATAATTCATTTTCGGTCTCACCGATTCTGGCATGTTCCTGTCTTTTCTCAAATCGGTCCAACCGAGTTTTCTTTCTCGGTCTCACCGAAAACTCCAACGTTCATATCAGATACACTTTCGGTCCCACCGAGATGGTATTTTCGGTCCCACCGAAAATCCCAACGTTCACTATATTTGAACTTTCGGTCTGACCGAGTTTAACTTCGGTCTCACCGAGATTGGTCAAATGTGTGTGTAACGGTTGGATTTTGTGTGGAGGCTATATATACCCCTCCACCCCCTCTTCATTCGTGAGGAGAGCTATCAGAAAGTACCACCACTTCTACCATACACTTTCTGAGAAGTGAACCACCTACCCTTGTGTTGAGATCAAGCCATTCCACTCCTACCATATGAAACTTGATTTCTAGCCTTCCCAAGTTGCTTTCCACTCAAACCTTTCTTCCACCACAGCCATATCAGTGAGGAGAGTTGAGTGTTGGGGAGATTATCATCTGAAGCACAAGAGCAAGGAGTTCATCACCATCAACACCGTCTATTACCTTTTGGGGGGTGGTGCCTCCTAGATTGGTTAGGTGTCACTTGGGAGCCTCCGTCTTTGAGATGTGGAGTTGAACCAAGAAGTTTGTAAGGGCAAGGAGATCGCCTACTTCGTGAAGATCTACCCCGAGTAAGGCTAGTCCTCCGTGGGCGTAGGCCATGATGGAATAGACAAGGTTGCTTCTTCGTGGACCCTTCGTGGGTGGAGCCCTCCGTGGACTCGCGCAGCCGTTACCCTCCGTGGGTTGAAGTCTCCATCAACGTGGATGTACGATAGCACCACCTATCGGAACCACGACAAAAATCTTCGTGTCACCAAACTGCGTTTGATCTTCTCCACCTCTCTTTACTATATATGCAATTTACTTTCCGCTGCCCATACTCTAGAATTGCATGTGTAGTGTGTTACTTGACTTGATCTTAATTGTAAAACTGCCTAAAACTTTGCACAACCAAAAGGCAGATTTTTATATTGTCAAGTAGTCTTTTCACCCCCCCCTCTAGACATACTTCTTCGATCCTACACTACTAGAGGCCTAACAGGGACTCATTTTGGTCTATGTATTCACACATGTATCGCTGTTTCCTTACAATACAATTCAAGCATGAATAACAGACAATTATCATGAACAAGGAGATATAATAATAATGCTTTTATTATTGCCTCTAGGGCATATCTCCAACACCTACGTCTCTCCCTCCTCGTCTCTCGCAGTGCTTGGCGAAGCCCTGCTGGAGTCTCGCGCTCCTCCACCACCACCACGCCGTCGTGCTGCTGCTGGACGGAGTCTTCCCCAACCTCTCCCTCTCTCCTTGCTAGATCAAGGCATGGGCGACTTCACCGGGCTACACGTGTGTTGAACGCGGAGGCGCCGTTGTTCGGCGCTTAGATCGAAATCAACCGCGATCTGAATCACTACGAGTACGACTCCTTCATCCGCGTTCTTGCAACACTTCCACATTGCGATATACAAGGGTATGTAGATGCACTCCCCTCTCCCTCGTTTCTAGATTACTCCATAGATTGATCTTGGTGATGCATAGAATTTTTTTGATTTCTGCTACGTAACCCAACACTTTATACAGTAATCTTTAGTATATCGTACACATACAAATGTAATCATAGCATATACATACAAATAGTATTATCAAATCATGTCCTCATCATAATCATCATCCAACACAAAGTGATCTCTCATCATCATCTCGAAAATAGCGATACTAGTCTCGAATACTTGCAACTACATCGTCATCCATCTAAACAATGATATACACGAGAAGAGCTATCACTATGAGGGAGAGCGGAACTATGCAGTACATGAGGCGGCGGTTATGAGTCCTCTCTCACGTTAGCGTGAACCTCAAGTAACTAGCTTCTGCTTCTTGTCTTCTTTTGAAGCCTTTATGGTTGGCGCCCGAGACTCGCTCCACTTGCGCCTGACACTCGGGCCACTTGTCGTACACTCCCGGAACCTTACATGTGTACACGACATAGCACTGCTTCTTTGCCATCAAGGATCTAGGTACATGTTAGAGATGCATATTAATCAAGGGAATGTACAATCATATGCAACAAAATATACTTGAGCAACACGAGAAAGAAAGGGTTAGAAACTAGATGCAACATATAGTAAACAAATAATCACCATAATAAACTAGAGGTACGGAGGTCATCGTACCCAAACTAACAAAGTAGCGTTATGCAAGTTCAGCAGGGACCATGGGCATCACAAAGTTTCATCGCTACAGAAACTATACAAGTTCAACCGACACATATCATCATCATCGGCTTCGTAAATCACTAGAAGTTCCATCCTTGTGTATCATCGACGATGCACCCTAGCTTCTTGAATGGCGTGAGGTCCTGACGTTGCATGCCTATGCGAGTTCGAACGTCAGCTCGCGATATAGGGTCATGGTGGAACATCCCCTTATTTTTGATGACTTCTTTCATGATGATCGTCGCAATGTCCCTCCGAATGCGAAAGAAGTCATTTCTAAGTTTATAATCCGCTTCTCCATGAGATTCTACCCACTTGCGGGTATGATCATCGTTTATGCTTGTCATGCAAAGCTTTTGGTGATCCCTTCTAAACTCCATCATGAGATGGAGGAGGTAGAATCCATCGTTCTTGCTTGGTTTTGGGACATGGATGCAACATAAGTTAGTTTTATGCAAGAAACTGGTCTTCTTGTTCCTTTGTTTCCTGATCTGCAGGTGGCCACCCCTCAAGATGAAGCCTTGGATAGCATCATCTAGAATATTCATTACGTGGATGTAGTCCTTCATCTCGTAGTTTCTGGTAGGTTTGAAATACACGGCGTGGGAGACTCATGGGTAAAGAACGATAAGGATGACATGCCCGTTGCTGTGGGGGAAAAACACCTCAAATTATTCTCCATATGAGCGAGAAGGAATGATTGAAATTTACGAAAGGGTTGTCCGGCACTGACTTAGATTGGATGATAAGGCAGTAAGACAATTTTCGGTCCTTATTCTGTAACATGAAGTTTTCGAGGTACTCCCTAGCAGTTTTACGCTCAAAGTCACCGAGACTCAAGGACTCGTGCATGTAGTATGGATCCGCCTCACAGATTTGCGAGACTTCTTCTCTCTTCATGACAGAGCTCATATGTAGCGCAAAAAGGAGGACGATTGGAAAATCGAACCGCCTTGTCAAAAACATCTCAAAGATATGCTCAAACCGCAGGAAGAGCACCTCCGCAAGCCGTGTGTCGACGTAGCACTTCCCCTCCGGCACACGAGCCGCATATCCTCTTGATGTGAAGCGAACCTCGAGACAAGGGTCGATCCTTTGTTGGCCAGATCTTTAACGGCACAAAAATCCATCGCAGCAAGAACTCATTGCAGGTTTACGAGAATATTCACAAACTCCGCAAAAACAACACGCCAACCCCTTGATCTGAAGGAATAACATGGACGAACCGTACAGGTTCAGCTTGTAATCTCCTATGCATCGCATTCCAGGAACTCACACGCTAGAAGAGACTTTTGACAAGGTTTCTCAAAACTCGATAATGGCCGTCGGCCGAAACACACACGGTGTCTAATTCATCAAAAAATAACCTAAACCTATTACATGACCGTACAATGGCTATTTATATTAGTATAGCCGTGGTTTGACCAACACGTCGGTTGCACCCCTAACTCAAATAAAAATAAATTCAACTTGCCTACACATAACAACCGACTTGAATTTAATCTAAGCCTTCAAGAGATAAAACAACTACTACTACTAAACTTTGGATGGTGCGTCCTCATACAATCTGCAGGTGGACCCCACCCAGTTCCTTTCAAAGATAGTAGGTCTCTAATCCCTGGAGATATCCTCGAGTATGGCAGCTTCTCTGGTGGCCATGCTTGATGAAAATAGTAGTTGACCAGGACACCTCGCTCATGTAGACATGTCCTCCTCCTAATTTCCATCGGCTCAAACAAAAATAAATCAAACGTGCTAGTGTAGGAGTCTTTCCTTGCATGCACGCTCATGCACATGTCCCCACGTAATGCATGCACATTCGATATAATGTTTTTATTTTTCTCACCTGGGTGCATCTCCATCAATTCCATAAAATGTGTGCATGTAACTTCTATAATGGAAACATCATCAACGACGTGAAAAACTACTGGATTAATGGTGCCAGTTATTGACTTGGTCATATCATCCTCTCCCCCTTCAGGCGAAACCGTCCTCGGTTTCGAGTCAGTCTCTTCCGCAATAACTTTGTCTGCAGGTTGAACGTGCGCCAATAAAAAACCAACAGCTTCTGCATCCTTTGCGTCTTCTTTCTCCTTCCTTTTCTGCAATCATTCTTTTCTCCAAGTCTTGAACAACTATTTTTCCATGGCCATGAGAATATATTTTATATCTCGTTCAACAGTGTATGTGTTGGCAAGATAGTCGTAGGTAGTATTATTTTTCTTGTACCATGGCTCCCCCAGCAACATATGACTCGAAACCATCTGCACCGGAATTACATCGCACAAAACTTCACAAGAAAAATTCCCCACAAAAATAGTACTGTAGTTTGATGTGTGATGTCAAGCTTCTCATAGCACCTCCTCAGTGAGTACGGTCGTGGTTGTGGTGTCGTCGACAGCTCCAACTTCTCCACCCTGTCAACGCCGACCGCGTTGATCGAATTGTCATGGTCGATCGTCGTGGCGCAAACTTTATCTCCAACTTTACAGTACATGTGAGAAAGATCAGCACCATAGCCGTTCTCCTCCAGCAAAAAGTAGCCACAGAGCCTCCAGTACCTCCTTGGTGACGGTGCGCCGACCATCTCCTCCGAAGTGCCATGAGAAACGGTGGCATCTGAAACCACTTGCTGTAGAGCGAACCTCGAGACGAGGGTCGATCCTTTGTTGGCCCGATATTTCACGGCACAAAAATCCATCGCAGCAAGAACTTGTTGCAGGTTTACGAAAATATTCACAAACTCCGCAAAAACAACATGCCAACCCCTCGATCTGAAGGAATAACGTGGACGAACCGTATAGGTTCAGCTTGTAATCTCCTACGCGTCGCGTCACAGGAACTCACACGCCAGTAGAGACTTTTGACAAGATTTCTCAAAACTCGATAATGGTCATCGGCCGAAACACACGCGGTGTCTAATTCATCACAAAATAACCTAAACCTATTACATGACCGTACCATGGCTATTTATATTAGTATAGAAGTGGTTTGACCAACACGTTGGTTGCACCCCTAACTCAAAGAAAAACAAATTCGACTTGCCTACACATAACAACCGACTTGAATTTAATCTAAGACTTCGAGAGATAAAAACAACTACGACAACTAAACTTTGGTGGTGCGTCCTCATACAATCTGCAGGTGGACCCACCCAGTTCGTTTCAAAGAGGACAAAACTTGCCTGCTCCCTCCTCGTGCTTCCATCCGTACTCCCACTTCATCCTACGGCTGTTATTTCATCTTTTTGTTTCTAATCTAATCACCGCCCCCCTGATTTTAAGGGGGTGGGGCCGGGCCTAATTTTGGTCCAATCAAATCAAGCCACATACACGGGAGCACGGATGGGCACACACGAGGGGAGCAGGCAAGTCTCGTCCTTTCAAAGATAGCAGGTCTCTAATCCCTGGAGAAAACCACGAGTATGGAAGCTTCTCTGGTGGCCGTGCTTGATGAAAATAGTAGTTGATCAGGACACCTCGCTCATGTACACACGTCCTCCTCCTAATTTCCATTGCCTCAAACGAAAATAGATCAAACTGTTGGGGAACGTAGTATTTTATAATTTTCCTATGATATTCACGCAAAATCTATCTACCAGATGCATTGCAACGAGAGGGAAGAGTGTGTCTACGTACCCTCGTAGACCGAGAGCGGAAGCGTCAAGTGACGCGGTTGATGTAGTCGAACTTCTTCGCGATCCAACCGATCAAGCACCGAACGTACAGCACCTCCGCGTTCAGTACACGTTCAGCTTGATGACGTCCCACGAGCTCTTGATCCAGTTGAGCTTCACGGGAGAGTTTCGTCAGCACGACGGCGTGGTGACAGATATGATGTATCTACCGGCGCAGGGCTTCGCCTAAGCACTACAACGGTATGACCGAGGTGTGTTTCTGTGGAGAGGGCACCGCACACGGCTAAAACAATTCAACTTGTGTGTCTTTGGGTGCCCCCCTGCCCCCGTATATAAAGGAGCAAGGGGGGAGGCCGGCCGGCCCTCTATGGTGCGGCTAGAGAGGCAATCCTACTAGGAATAGGATTGCAATCCTATTCCTAGTAGGAGTCCACCAAGAAGGAGAGGGGGAAGGAAGGAGAGGGAGAGGGAGAGGGAAAGAGGGGCCGCGCCCCCTCCCCTAGTCCTATTCGGACTGCCCCTAGGGAGGGGGCGCGCCACCTCCTGGCTGCTGCCCTCTCTCTCCCCTATGGCCCACCAGGGCCCATCATTCCCCCGGGGGGTTCCGGTAACCCCCCCGGCACTCCGGCAAATTCCGAAACTTTCTAGAACACTTCCGGTGTAAGAATATAGTCGTCCAATATATCAATCTTTACATCTCAGACATTCCGAGACTCCTCGTCATGTCCGTGATCTCATCCGGGTCTCCGAACTACCTTCGGTACATCAAAACTCATAAACTCATAATACCAATCGTCATCAAACGTTAAGCGTGCGGACCCTACGGGTTCGAGAACTATGTAGACATGACCGAGACTCATATCCGGTCAATAACCAATAGAGGAACCGGGATGCTCATATTGGTTCCTACATATTCTACGAAGATCTTTATCGGTCAAACCGCACAACAACATACGTTGTTCCTGTTGTCATCGGTATGTTACTTGCCCGAGATTCGATCGTCGGTATCTCTATACCTAGTTCAATCTCGTTACCGGCAAGTCTCTTTACTCGTTCCGTAATACATCATCTCGTGACTAACTCATTAGTCTTTTGCTTGCAAGGCTTATTATGATGTGTGTTACCGAGAGGGCCCAGAGATACCTCTCCGACACTCGGAGTGACAAATCCTAGTCTTGATCTATGCCAACACCACGAATACTTTCGGAGACACCTGTAGAGCATCTTTATGATCACCCAGTTACGTTGTGACGTTTGATAGCACACAAGGTGTTCCTACAGTATTCAGAAGTTGCATAATCTCATAGTCATAGGAACATGTATAAGTCATGAAGAAAGCAATAGCAGTAAAACTAAACGATCATAGTGATATGCTAACGGATGGGTCTAGTCCATCACATCATTCTTATAATGATGTGATCCTGTTGACCAAATGACAACTCATGTCTATGGCTAGGAAACATAGCCATCTTTGATCAATGAGCTAGTCTAGTAGAGGCATACTAGGGACATACTATTTTGTCTATGTATCCACACATGTATCAAGTTTCCGGTTAATATAATTCTAGCATGAATAAAAGACATTTATCATGATATAAGGAAATACAAATAATATCTTTATTATTGCCTCTAGGGCATATTTCCTTCACAAACGTGCTAGTATAGGAGTCTTTCCTTGCATGCACGCTCATGCACATCTCCCCACGTAATGCATGCACGTTCGATATAATGTTTTTCTTTTTCTCACCTGGGTGCATCTCCATCAATTCCATAGAATGTGTGCATGTAACTTCTATAATGGAAACATCATCAACGACGTGAACAACTAGTGGATTAATGGTGCCAGTTATTGACTTGGTCATATCACCTCTACTTCTTCTGCTTCTTATTTTCGGTAGCGGCTTCTGCGTCGGTACCTTCCCCGCCGGTCTCAGCACCGCCTATCGGTGCCGACGCCGTCGATGTCGATGTCGGCGTCAATAACATCATCGAGGCCGTCTTGCAAACCTTGATTGTGCTTAGCAGACAAAAAGTTGAGGTACTCTAGTTCACCCTCATAATCCATGTCGTCTGCATCTTGGTCACAAGGCCCGGTTTCTTTGTTGTTCGACATGTTTCCTACGATGAAGTCTCCTCATTTAATTCTATAACTATAATAAAATGATAAATGACATAAAAAAGGTCTATGGTTTGCCGGAATGACGTTTCATTCCCATCGCAGCAAATCCCGGCACTCGATATGCCAGTTTCTAGCACAAGTCATGCCAAAATTCACGGGAAATTTCACCATGGCCTTTGCTAAAAAGTTGACATATCGAGTGCCTGAAATTCACCTGAACGGAAATGAATCAACATTCCGGCAAAGATCATTTACCCCGCACATAACCATCATTTTCCAAATATCACATGTCCACTTCAAATATGTCCAAATCACATGTCCACATATCATATAGGGTTCATATAGCAAAAATAGCTTTAACTAAAAAATCAAATAGCAACAATTCTGTTTTTCTTTAAATACCAATACAATTTCTTGGAATAAAATTTGATACCTAGCTAAATACCAAATTAATCTACTACCCTAACTAGGGTTCATAACTAAATTCATCATCGCAAAAAAATAACTACCTACTGCCCTAACTAAATAGGTAACCTAATTACCTACTTCCCTAACTAAATAGATAACCTAATTAACCTACTGCCTTACTAAAACCTAAGTAAATTAACCAAAAAAACCTAGCTAGAACTTTAACGGTAGAGAGAGAGGAGCGGTGGGGGGCTTACAAAGGGTGCAGGGCGAGGAGGCAGGCCCGACGATGGCCGAGGTTGGTAGGGGAGGAAGCATAGGAGGGAGGCATGCTGCGTCGGGGTCGGGGCCGGGGCCGGGCGATGGCGGCGGAGGCGAGCGGCGTCGTGATCGGGGTTGAGGGAGGAGGCGCGCGACATTGGGGTCGGGGTCGGGCGATGGCGAGGGAGGCGTGCAACGTTGGGGTCGGCGCTCAGGCTCAAGGGCGAGGGCAGGGGCGACGAGGGGGAGAAGAGAGTGGGGGAATTTGGGAGGAAGGATAGGAGGGAAGCCCACGCTGGGGGTTATGTGAAAATAGCAGTAGCGCTTTTCGTAAAAACGCGCTATAGCTAAGTTAGTTATAGCGTGTTTTCAAGAAAAGCGCTTCTGCTATATGAAGTAGCTATAGCGCATTTCTGGAATAGCGCTACTGCTACATAACGTAGCTATAGCGCTTTTACTCAGCCAGCGCTCCTGCTATTGTTTTCATTTTTTTATTTTCCTTTTCTTTTTTGCTTACTTTTTTCCTTTTCTTTTCCATTTTGTTTCTTTTGTTTTCTTTTCCTTTTCCTTTTTTCCGAGAGCTGGAACGAACGGAAGGTGGTACAATCTATATAACTAAGGTGTTATATATTGCATCATTTGATCCATAACGGTTAAGTGTGCATACAAAATAGGAACATATATATTACATCGTTTGACCGATAACGATTTCTTAGCGTCGACGTTTTCGTTTTTGAGTGAGCTTCTTTCCCTTCTTATTTGTTGACGAATAATTGAGCCCCTCATTGTGACTTTTCCTTTTCCATAGAGTATAATGTAGTATTGATTCTTCTTTTGATGTATACTTCATCGTCACCATCATCTTCCCTCATCGGGTTTCCGTACTGGTCGTAGTCTTCCTCGTTGGCGACTCCATCCATTCCAATGATGTTCCTTTTGCCTCTCCTCGCGACAACACGGCTGGGATTGCTCGCGTTGGTTATGAAGAAGCATTGTGTCACGGGCTTAGCGTGTGCCCATGGCTCATTTTTTGCGATGGCGTTCACGGTAGCGCTCTTGGCATCGGGTATAGTCATGGTAGTGAAATACCGATTTTCTCTTTCGACATCCTTACCCCATCCGACACAGAACATCGTGGCATTGTGCAACCCAGAGTAGTCAAGCTCCCAGATCTCCTCGACCCTTCCATAAAATCTCTCAGTTGCGCCGTTGTCGCTGCCGGTCATGCATTCCATCATCACCCCTGAGTTCTGAAAATCACTGTTCATATCTTTGGCCTCCATGCAGAACGTGTATATATTGATATCATATGCCTGATAGGTGATGAGGTTGGGTGAGGGGCCATGTGCTAAGGCGTATGTGAGCAATCCTTCCTTAGAGCCCTCTTCCGGGGGATTAGGAAGAATATGCTCTTTGAACCAATGCACGAAAGTGAAGTTATGCTCTCTAGTAACTTCGGCGTCCATCATGTGTACCCCCCGGTCACGATACTTCTTTGCGATAGTTTCTTTGTGTAGTGTCATGAAAGGATCTACCTGGTCTAGGTGTTGTAGCACTACCAAGTTTGCTCTATCAAATTCGTTGCGTCCATCTGAGTAGGCCACGAAGTTCCCTGCGACCGTTGGAGTGACCTTCTCCTTCGAGCCTCCCAACGTGCTTCCTAACGGGCAAACCAACACCAGGCGGCCGATCTGTGCCATATAGAAAATTCTCGCGGAAAGAGATGCACTCTTGTGTCGGATAGCCCTGGATGATGCTTCCATCCGGACGGGACATGTTACGAATGACCTTTGATGATCCCATCCATTCTCTCAAACGGCATCATGTTATGCATGAATGATGGCCCCAGGTCCATTATGTTGTCCACAATATGGACACACAGATGCACCATGACGTTAAAGAACGCGTGCGGAAAGTACATCTCAAGCTCATTTAGTATCACAAATGATCTCTTCATGTAGACTTTGGAGATGCTTCACACTGATCGACTTTCGAGAGATGACGTTGAAAAAGTTGCAGAGACCAATAAGCGTGTCACTGAGGTGCTTGTCCATTATCGCACTAAGGGCAACAGGTAGTATCTGCATCATCATCACATGACAGTCATGGGACTTCATCCCGCTGAACCTTTTCTTCTTCGTGTCTAGAAATCTGATTATCTTCCCACAGTAACCGAAACTAACTTTGATTACGGTAAGGCACTTTAAGAATTGATCGATCGCAGCCGGACTTAAGGTGAATCAAGAAGGAGGGCAATAATCATCTTCCTTTACTTTTTTGCCCTTCTTCTCCCGCTCTTATGTCTCCGTCTCTGTCTCCTCTGACTTTTTACGGGGCGGCATGTGCATATCTGCCCTGATATTCAAATCTTGCAAGTTTTTTCTTGCCTTCGGCCCATCCTTCGTCTTATCCGGCATGTTCATCAGTGTCGCAAGCAAGCTCTCAAGGACATTCTTACAGATGTGCATTTGATCAAGGCAATGAGGCGTGTCGAGTTTGTGCCAGTACTAAAAGTGCAACTAATCCCCAGGTGGTTTTCGTAATTAATAACAACATATAGCTCATTGGACTAATATTCATTCAAGTTGAATATTTCGGGAAGTTCAATGATTGGCATGGCATGGACTAGAGATGTGGACCCCTCAAAATGCTAATGTGACGCCCGAAGACCGACGTCCCAGAAGATTCCAGAAGATTACAGATGTTCCGGGTTCTCCCGTGTGTTTCTTTTGTGCTTGTGTTATTTATTTTTGCATTGCATCATGTCATCATGCCATCATGTCATATTTCTTTTGCATCTCAACCTAAATAAATTGTGTGGACCTTTGGTCCATTTAAATCGAGGGAAGAATGTCTTCTCTTTATAACATATAAAAGCCTCTCAATATTATTATGGAGCTATATTAAATATTCCATTTGTTTGGAATTAACCGCTACACACTTGCAAATATTCTCCATGCCTCTTAATTCAAGTTTCACCGTCAAAAACCTTCCCTATATTCTTTTCCCAATTATCGAGGCTCCTCCAAAAATCTAGACTCCTTTTAAACTCCTTTAAGGCAAGCTAATTATTTTAGTTTGTTTTTCCCTATTTTGTTGGAACCATTTTTGTTGGGTTGGTAATATTCCATAAAGCCTTACAAAATTATTCCATCCTTTATTTTCTGTTCTGGCCTCTTTTCTTAATTATTTTTGCACTCTCTCTAATTTTCTGTTAAAGAAAAAAAAGAGAGTTAGGCCTCCTTGGCAGAGGAGAGCCCAGTCCAGGCCATCCCTCAGGCCCAGCCGGCCTGCGGCCTCCCTCAGCCTTCCCAGGCCCAGTCCTCCGGCCCATCTTCCCTCCCAGAACCCTAGCGGTGCCCGACTCCTCCTCTCGTCCCTCTTTCCCTAAGGCCGCCGCACCCTCGTTCCCCGATCCCATCTCGTCGCCCGACCCCGCTCCTCGCCTCGCTAACTCCCTTCGCGCCAGATCGACCCCCCCGCTCTGCCTTGCTTTCCCCTCGTCGCCCGAGCCTGCGACCCGTTCACTCGATCTCCTCGTCGTCGTTCCCTCCTGCCGATGCGCCAGCCAGGGCAGCAGCAGGCCGCGCCCCTCCCTCCGGGCCTCCACGCGACGAGCGCCGAGCCGCCCGTCCTCGTTCCGCAGCACCGAGCGCGCGCCTCGCCTCCCTCGTCCTCCTTCGTGACATGGAGCGTCCTCCAGCGAGGCCCTTCCTCCTGTCGACTCCAGCGGCCCGTCCTCAGGCAGCCCGCCTGGCCCGAGCAGCGCCGCCCTGCGCGCCTCCCACGCCTCGCGCCGACCCCGACCCCTCCATGCGCGAGCACCGCAGCAGCCCCGAGCGGCCCCGTCCTCCTGCCTTAGAGTCGCCAGCGCCAGCCAGGCCGCAGTCGGCATGGCCTCTTCCTCCTCCTGTCGCGTGACCTGCGCCTCCTCGCTGAGGCCGCAGCAGAGCAGCTCCCAGGTGGCCCCTGCGCATCCGCCCTCGCCTCCTCTGAAGATCGTCCAGCGCCGACCAGAGGTCCCGCCTGCTGCCTCGCCGTGGCGCCCTTCCCTCGTCCAGCCAGCGCCAAGCCAGGCCTCTGCCTCGTCGCCGACCCGCAGCCTTTTTCCTTTTGTTTTGTTTGTTGCTGTTTTTGTTTATCTCAAATAAACATGGAGCAGCAAGTACCACTACGTAACGAGAACGTCTCCGAACCATGTACGAGACCGACGCCAAGTGCCACGACCAAGTACCTCGACGACCGCGGTCTTCGAAATCGTCAAGTACCCATCCGATGACAAGTACAACTACGAACGGAAACAACTACACGATGAATCGCCAAGTACCACTACTTCCACTACCGTCGCCCCGGAGACGATGGATGCGCCAAGTACATCTACGAACTCGACGCCCGAATGTCTACCGTCGCCCCGTGTACCACTACTTCCCTCTACGGAACGACTACTCGTTGGCGACCTCGTGAACGGCTACTTCCTCTCCGAACGTGAACGACTTCTTCCTCTACGCTCTCGAACCGCCCCGTGAACGTTTGTTCCGAAGGTATAACCGCCGAGCCGATGACCTCGTGAGATGTTTGCTCGTGTTGTATGAAATGTTTCCCTTGTGTGCACCGTGCTCGTGTTGCCTTTTGTCATGCTCCTCGGTTGCCTCGTCGCCGACCCGTGGGAACCCGGTGACGGGATCTCCCCACTTTCTTCTTGCTTGACACGCCTCCCGTCATCTTTTGCACCGGTCGCTCACCGAGTTACCGGAACCGATATGTTGCGTGGCATCATTTTTGGATCGTTGCCGTGGCACCCTTTTTCTTCCACCACGGTGACAATGCTTCGTATCTCTCATGTTAACCTTTAACTAAAAATTGCATAAAACTTGATCATGTTAACAACAATATATATGTTTAATTGTTGTTGCTTTTATAATTACTAAACATGCTCATGGGGATTTTCCGGAATTGTTGTTGTTATTTTCCGGCCTCATTTAAATTGCCTAGATAGGTAGTTTTATTATGCTTCAACTCTTGCCATGTTAACAAACATTTAATCTTGTCTTGTAAATATACGAGAGTTAATTAAATAATTATAATGTGGTGTTTCGTCAATATGCAACTCGTTGCATATTGAGCTCCACTTAACTTGTAGTTTTGTTTGTGCACTTTGCCATGCCATGCATATTTAAACCGGACATGCATCATACTTGGATGTGCATCGTATGCCATGTTTATGTTTGTGTGTTTACCGTGTTGTTTGCTTCTTTCCGGTTGCTTCTCTTGTTAGCTTCGGTTTCGTTCCGGAGTTGTGAGGATTCGCTCGACTGTGTTGCTTCGTCTACTTCATGGATCCGTTCTTATCCCTTGTGGAATCCCAGGCAAGATGACCAAACCCGGATACCATTACTATTATTGCCTATTGCTAGTAGTCTCGATCTATAGTTTTGCCTCGATGCCCATGTCTTTCCTGTCAGCCTCCTACTTGTAACCATGAACCTGTGTAACCACCCTACCTATGCAAACCGTTGAATGGCTAAGTACGCTTCGCTCAGCCCCTCTTATAGCATTGTTAGTTGCAGGTGAAGATTGAAGATGCTTGCTTCATGTTGAAGTTTTGTTGGGTTATATCACACTATATAAATGCTTAAAATGAAATCATCTATATATTGGCAAGGGTGGAAGGCTAAGCCTTTTGCTTGGTGATTTGTTCCACTCATGCCGTTAGGAACCGTATAAACCGGTGTTATGTTCCTTGATTATGCGTTCCTAACACGGTTGGGGTGTATGGGACCCCCTCGATAAACCGCTAAGTGCTAAGTCTTTTCCAGCAAGTCCCAACATTGGTACTATTTGCCTAATAACTAATAAAACTTGCATAGGGACTAGCTATCCCTTTTATTTTAATTCAACAACCCCGGGCCAGTGCTCCACATGAGTGTTGGTCCGAAACGAGCAGACTGCGGGGCCACCTCAAGGAAACTTGAGGTTTGGTAAAAACCTGTAGGATGACTCATCCGGTCGTGTCCCGAGACTTAGATACGCGCGGCTACTATCAGGGTGTCGACACACCGGGAGGATTTGCTGGATTAGCCTTACCTTAGTTCGGAGTATCTTGAGCACGGGATTCCGAGAATACTCGGGTCTTCCCACTTTGGAGTTGCGACTCCGCGGATCGTGGGCTTGTCATGGGCCAAGTTGGAACACCCCTACAGGGTTATGAACTTTCGAAAACCGTGCCCGCGGTTATGTGGCAGATGGGAGCTTGTTAATATCTGGTTGTAGAAAACTTGACACCATGTTCCAATACACTACCAGCGTGCGTACCGTGACTGTCATTTTCCGAAAGGGTTTCGGGAGATGAACACGGTGGGGTTATGTTTGACGTGTTGTAGCTAGGATCACTTCGTGATCATCTTTCGACCGAGGCACTTCTCTTCTCGCTCTCTATTACGTAAGCTAGTGCTAGTTGCTGCTGCAGACTCTTGTTGGTCCCTCACCTCTTGTTCTTTCTTCAGCCTTGTCCTCACCCAAGGCTTAAATAGTCGTGTTACCCGGGAACGGGATTGCTGAGTCCTCTGTGGCTCACAGTTACTTCACCACACCAGATGCACGTTCATCCGAGTATGACGCAGGAGATGGATCAGTTCTTCACGGGGAGCTCGATGAAGAGTTTGACCGTATGCTTGTGATGTTTCGACGATCAGTAGTGGTTCTTCTACTAGGATTCGATCCTGACCTGTGGCTTTATGTTTTGGTATCTTTCTTTTGGTCTTCACCCGTAGTCGGGTTGTGATGTTTTGCTTATGTATTGTATTGTGTGAAGTGGCGAGTGTAAGCCAACTATCTTCTTTTGCAATTTAATCCCTCTTTTACATGAGTCGTGCAAAGATACCAAACTTGAGATCATTCTAGGATGGGCTTATACCTTTAAGTCGTGCCTCGACACGTAGGAGGTATAGTCCCATCCTGGGCATTACAAGTTGGTATTCAGAGCCTTCTCCGACCTAGAAGCCCCCACTGATTGATCGAATCATTGACGGTTGAGTCTAGGCACACACTGAAAATGTTTTGAGTCCTATATATATATCGGAGAGTAGGATTTCTTTTGCTTCTCATCTCTTTTCACTCTGGTGAGGACTCCTGACGATTACTCTTGCCTCTTCTACTTTCAAAAATCGCACCAATTTTTTTTTAGGATCTCGCGAGTATTGTTTGGATTGTTCCGATGTCTTTGTGACGAGAACATTGTTCTCGATGCCTCCTGTCATTAGGGGTTGTGGCAGTGTCCCGGGGAGTTGAGCTCAGAGGTGTTGTCGTCACAAATCCATCGCGGCAGTACTAGAATACTTAAGACGGCCGACATCGAAAACTCTCCTATGCGGTTAGTGGCAAGATAACCCCGACATCACCCAGTACTGGGGAGGTAGTTCGGGTGTATTGCCATAGCTTGTATAGTGGATGCGTTTCGAAGGTCCGAGGTAAACAGTTTCCGAGAACAACTGGTTATGTGTTGAAGGATGGATATAGCTGGATGTAGGTTTAGAGTTGATTGCGCGGTGCTTCCCTTGTATCCCCAACACCTGATTGCATAACTGGAAACTTTCGGAAATTAATAGGTGGGTTCATCTAGTAGTTCTAGGCATTCTTCCAACGAATGCTCGATATGAAGTTCGGGGTTCTACATTGAGTGAAGTGGTTTTATGGGCTTGTTCCGATCGGGAGTTGCATCTTAAAGGGTCCTTGGCTATGCTGATCCGGGGATTGCAAAACCCTTTTGTAACACGTTCCATGAGCTTTCAGCACGAAGATGTTGAACGAAACTTCTATCTTGTATTTGTTCTATCTGATCCTTGTTGCTTTTATTTATCTTTTGTTCTCCCTAGTGGCTTCTCGTCAAGTTGATGTATCTACGGAATTCATTCGTTCAATTCTTTGCTTGGATGATATTATGAAGATGATGCTGTGAAATATCTATCCTTTGTTCTTGTTTTGATTCTGGTATTCGAGTTGCTTCGATGTCAAATGTTGATTCCATACCTTCCTAAGTGGTGTTCTCATATTTCTATGGGAGTGCTAGTCCTTCTTGACCATCGAGATTTTCATGTTAAATTCTTTTCCAACCGGTGTGCCTTCTCTTCAAGTTACTCCATACGGACGCCGTTGAGAAATCTGACGGTTGTCTGTTTCATTCATCCCAAGTTGTCTTTGTTTTCCCGCCCTCCCCCCTTCTTCTTCTCGGAGCTAGAATTCTCAGATCAATATCCTTTTTTATTCATGTGAGGTTTCTTCATTCATTTCCTTCAATGTTCTTATCCGGTGATTTATCGTGAAGATGCTCAGGAAACTCCAAGTTCATCATTCTTTTGTTCTCATATTCTGCCGGTGGATATAATTCAAGATTTCGGTGTTGATCTTATCCTTTCCTCATTTCACAATGCTTTCTTATTCCGGTGCTCCAATTAATCATTCTCCTCTTGCTATTCATACCCGGAGTGCTGAAGATTCATAATTCCAGTCTTAATCCGTTCAAACTATTCTGAGCTTCAAGCCATTTAATTCAGCCGGTGCAATATCTCTTAAGCAATCTTTTCCAACGGTGATTTCTTTGAGTGGGCCCTAACCCACAGGTCTTTTCCCAGGATCTTACCTGACTCTTCTTTTTCTGGAGAATTCTTTTCATAGTGTGACGTAAGTATGAATCCCATCAGTCACAGTCCTTCTCCAGGACCGCTTTCAAATTCTTTTCACCGTTGTTTCAACCTTTTTAATTCTTCATTCCGGAGTGCTAATCAATTCATCATGGCATTTCTCGTCTTCATTCTCAACATTTCAAGACCGAAGAAGTGTTCCTCTTAAATATTGGCCCGTTCTCTTAAAGATTCGTGGTTCTAGCTTCATGCCATCCTCATTATTGTTCAGATTGTGAGGAATTCTTTTCATACCCATCCGAAGTGTTTCATGAATTCTTTTCTTTGTGATCCTCCGAAGGCCATCATTTCAGAATATTTCTTCGTTCTCAGTTTTCAACTTCGTTCTCCAAATATTCTTCATCGATGTCTCTTCGTTCGTCTCCCTATTTTTACGGTGGTTCTTTCAAGTTTACTCTTCCTTGTTATCGTATTAATTCTTTTGTTCTTTACACAATCCTACCGGTGGTTCGTTGAAGATTTACCCAAGCTTGTCCGAGATCTCTCTTATTCCTTTACAACGAGAATAAGTAGTATGCCAAATCCTTTGGTTGTCATAAATTTAAATTGGTGAAGGAGATGCATGACATAATTCTTATTCTTATTCCTTCAAGGCGATTTAATTCCTTTTTTCCGGAGCTTGTTCATCATATCATATTCTCGGTTCTAAGTTGTTCATCTTGTTTTCCGGAGTTCCAAGTTATTTCAATTATATCTTTCCAAAGCTCCATCTAATTCATCGCAGGCCTTGAATCTTATTCTTTTCATCTTTCACTTCTCATGCTTTCATTACCGGAGTTTTTATGGTGGTTCATCATGTTTTAATTCATCCTCGAAGTCTTCATCAAGATTCTTGTTGGAGCTCAAGCATTCTTCATCATGCTTCCAATTGCAATCCTTTCTACCTTATCTTTTCAGATGGTGTTATGCCATTGTTGACAATTCCTTCATGTTTCATGATTCACAAGTTGTCAGGAATGGGATATTTAAACCCATCATTTTCTTTGTTCAGGAGATCTTTCCAACCATTCAATCTATTCGTTGGAGTAACCTTGGGTTGCATTTCACCTAAAAGCTTTCCCTGAGAATTGTTGCTATTATGGTGCTCATAAATGACCCAAGTTCTTCATTTATCCTCCCGGTGAGATAAGTTTTTCATATCCTTGTTGATCTAAATCCAAGCAATTCGTTTCTGTTAGTGGCTGGTTGTCACCTCATAATTTGAGATGTTTTCTATAAGCCCACATGAAGCTTATTCGTTTTGTTGTTGATTTTCCATCAACCACATTCAACCCTTCTTTGTAAGGAGGATTTCCTAATTCATTTCTGGGAGAAGTTGTCATTTTTCTTCTCCATTCATTTCTTTCGTTGATCTATACTCTATTCTTTCATTCCGGAGGCATTGTGATATTGCTCTATTTGACCATCATCTCGTTTTTATCAAGTTCATGTTCTTTCCTTGTTTATCTATTTATCCGGAGTGTTGTGACCTCCATTCTAATTCTCTCATCTTATCAAGTTTTTGCCTATCTTTTTACCGGAGAGCTGTCTGAATCTTCTTAAACCTTGTGCCATTCTTTTAATTGTTTCGGAGACAATGTGGCTGTTTTCATCAACTATCATCCATCTTCTCAAGTTCTTGTTCAATTCATTCCATTTTTTCAGTCGGAGTGCTGTCCGAATTCTGTCATTCTTATTCCTTGGCTGCACCGTTGCAGTTTCATATTCTTTCCGTCCGTGAGCTCTCGTTTCATGTCTTTCAACCTACAAGGTTCTCATAATGTTCTTTGTTCCTCTTTTCTAACGGAGTTTTCATTTTCGTTCTTCTCCGTTGCATTCTTTCTTACAAGATTGCTCAACCTCTCAAGGTTCTTTGGTTTCACTCGTCTGTCAGAGAAGCAACTTTGTTTTACCTCTTCTTTTTCGTTTTTACCCGGTGATATCTCTAGGATCTCGGGTCGAGATCCTCTGTTAGTGTGGGAGAGTTGTGACGCCCGAAGACCGACGTCCCAGAAGATTCCATAAGATTCCAGATGTTCCGGGTTCTCCCGTGTGTTTCTTTTGTGCTTGTGTTATTTATTTTTGCATTGCATCATGTCATCATGCCATCATGTCATATTTCTTTTGCATCTCAACCTAAATAAATTGTGTGGACCTTTGGTCCATTTAAATCAAGGGAAGAATGTCTTCTCTTTATAACATATAAAAGCCTCTCAATATTATTATGGAGCTATATTAAATATTCCATTTGTTTGGAATTAACCGCTACACACTTGCAAATATTCTCCATGCCTCTTAATTCAATTTTCACCGTCAAAAACCTTCCCTATATTCTTTTCCCAATTATCGAGGCTCCTCCAAAAATCTAGACTCCTTTTAAACTCCTTTAAGGCAAGCTAATTATTTTAGTTTGTTTTTCCCTATTTTGTTGGAACCATTTTTGTTGGGTTGGTAATATTCCATAAAGCCTTACAAAATTATTCCATCCTTTATTTTCTGTTCTGGCCTCTTTTCTTAATTATTTTTGCACTCTCTCTAATTTTCTGTTAAAGAAATAATAAAAAAAGAGAGTTAGGCCTCCTTGGTAGAGGAGAGCCCAGTCCATGCCATCCCTCAGGCCCAGCCGGCCTGTGGCCTCCCTCAGCCTTCCCAGGCCCAGTCCTCCGACCCATCTTCCCTCCCGGAACCCTAGCGGTGCCCGACTCCTCCTCTCGTCCCTCTTTCCCTCAGGCCGCCGCACCCTCGTTCCCCGATCCCATCTCGTCGCCCGACCCCGCTCCTCCCCTCGCTAACTCCCTCCGTGCCAGATCGACCCCCCCGCTCTGCCTCGCTTTCCCCTCGTCGCCCGAGCCCGTGACCCGTTCACTCGATCTCCTCGTCACCGTTCCCTCCTGCCGACGAGCCAGCCAGGGCAGCAGCAGGTCGCGCCCCTCCCTCCGGGCCTCCACGCGACGAGCGCCGAGCCGCCCGTCCTCGTTCCGCAGCACCGAGCGCGTGCCTCGCCTTCTCTCGAAGCCTCGCCTCCCTCATCCTCCTTCGCGACATGGAGCGTCCTCCAGCGAGGCCCTTCCTCCTGTCGACTCCAGCGGCCCGTCCTCAGGCAGCCCGCCTGGCCCGAGCAGCGCCGCCCTGCGCGCCTCCCACGCCTCGCGCCGACCCCGACCCCTCCATGCGTGAGCACCGCAGCAGCCCCGAGCGGCCCCGTCCTCCTGCCTTAGAGTCGCCAGCGCCAGCCAGGCCGCAGTCGGCATGGCCTCTTCCTCCTCCTGTCGCGCGACCTGCGCCTCCTCGCTGAGGTCGCAGCAGAGCAGCTCCCAGGTGGCCCCTGCGCATCCGCCCTCGCCTCCTCTGAAGATCGTCCAGCGCCGGCCAGAGGTCCCGCCTGCTGCCTCGCCGTGGCGCCCTTCCCTCGTCCAGCCAGCGCCAAGCCAGGCCTCTGCCTCGTCGCCGACCCGTAGCGTTTTTCCTTTTGTTTTGTTTGTTGCTGTTTTTGTTTATCTCAAATAACCATGGATCAGCAAGTACCACTACGTAACGAGAACGTCTACGAACCGTGTACGAGACTGACGCCAAGTGCCACGACCAAGTACCCCGACGACCGCGGTCTTCGAAATCGTCAAGTACCCCTCCGATGATAAGTACAACTACGCAACTACGAACGGAAACAACTACACGATGAATCGCCAAGTACCACTATTTCCACTACCGTCGCCCCGGAGACGATGGATGCGCCAAGTACATCTACGAACTCGACGCCCGAACGTCTACCGTCGCCCCGTGTACCACTACTTCCCTCTACGGAACGACTACTCGTTGGCGACCTCGTGAACGGCTACTTCCTCTCCGAACGTGAACGACTTCTTCCTCTACGCTCTCGAACCGCCCCGTGAACGTTTGTTCCGAAGGTATAACCGCCGAGCCGATGACCTCGTGAGATGTTTGCTCGTGTTGTATGAAATGTTTCCCTTGTGTGCACCGTGCTCGTGTTGCCTTTTGTCATGCTCCTCGGTTGCCTCGTCGCCGACCCGTGGGAACCCGGTGACGGGATCTCCCCACTTTCTTCTTGCTTGACACGCCTCCCGTCATCTTTTGCACCGGTCGCTCACCGAGTTACCGGAACCGATATGTTGCGTGGCATCATTTTCGGATCGTTGCCGTGGCACCCTTTTTCTTCCACCACGGTGACAATGCTTCGTATCTCTCATGTTAACCTTTAACTAAAAATTGCATAAAACTTGATCATGTTAACAACAATATATATGTTTAATTGTTGTTGCTTTTATAATTACTAAACATGCTCATGGGGATTTTCCGGAATTGTTGTTGTTATTTTCCGGCCTCATTTAAATTGCCTAGATAGGTAGTTTTATTATGCTTCACCTCTTGCCATGTTAACAAACATTTAATCTTGTCTTGTAAATATACGAGAGTTAATTAAATAATTATAATGTGGTGTTTCGTCAATATGCAACTCGTTGCATATTGAGCTCCACTTAACTTGTAGTTTTGTTTGTGCACTTTGCCATGCCATGCATATTTAAACCGGACATGCATCATACTTGGATGTGCATCGTATGCCATGTTTATGTTTGTGTGTTTACCGTGTTGTTTGCTTCTTTCCGGTTGCTTCTCTTGTTAGCTTCGGTTTCGTTCCGGAGTTGTGAGGATTCGCTCGACTATGTTGCTTCGTCTACTTCATGGATCCGTTCTTCTCCCTTGTGGAATCCCAGGCAAGATGACCAAACCCGGATACCATTACTATTATTGCCTATTGCTAGTAGTCTCGATCTATAGTTTTGCCTCGATGCCCATGTCTTTCCTGTCAGCCTCCTACTTGTAACCATGAACCTATGTAACCACCCTACCTATGCAAACCGTTGAATGGCTAAGTACGCTTCGCTCAGCCCCTCTTATAGCATTGTTAGTTGCAGGTGAAGATTGAAGATGCTTGCTTCATGTTGAAGTTTTGTTGGGTTATATCACACTATATAAATGCTTAAAATGAAATCATCTATATATTGGCAAGGGTGGAAGGCTAAGCCTTTTGCTTGGTGATTTATTCCACTCATGCCGTTAGGAACCGTATAAACCGGTGTTATGTTCCTTGATTATGCGTTCCTAACACGGTTGGGGTGTATGGTACCCCCTCGATAAACCGCTAAGTGCTAAGTCTTTTCCAGCAAGTCCCAACATTGGTACTATTTGCCTAATAACTAATAATACTTGCATAGGGACTAGCTATCCCTTTTATTTTAATTCAACAACCCCGGGCCAGTGCTCCACATGAGTGTTGGTCCGAAACGAGCAGACTGCGGGGCCACCTCAAGGAAACTTGAGGTTTGGTAAAAACCTGTAGGATGACTCATCCGGTCATGTCCTGAGACTTAGATACGCGCGGCTACTATCAGGGTGTCGACACGCCGGGAGGATTTGCTGGATTAGCCTTACCTTAGTTCGGAGTATCTTGAGCACGGGATTCCGAGAATACTCGGGTCTTCCCACTTTGGAGTTGCGACTCCGCGGATCGTGGGCTTGTCATGGGCCAAGTTGGAACACCCCTGCAGGGTTATGAACTTTCGAAAACCGTGCCCGCGGTTATGTGGCAGATGGGAGCTTGTTAATATCCGGTTGTAGAAAACTTGACACCATGTTCCAATACACTACCAGCGTGCGTACCGTGACTGTCATTTTCCGAAAGGGTTTCGGGAGATGAACACGGTGGGGTTATGTTTGACGTGTTGTAGCTAGGATCACTTTGTGATCATCTTTCGACCGAGGCACTTCTTTTCTCGCTCTCTATTACGTAAGCTAGTGCTAGTTGCTGCTGCAGACTCTTGTTGTTCCCTCACCTCTTGTTCTTTCTTCAGCCTTGTCCTCACCCAAGGCTTAAATAGTCGTGTTACCCGGGAACGGAATTGCTGAGTCCTCTGTGGCTCACAGTTACTTCACCACACCAGATGCAGGTTCAGCCGAGTATGACGCAGGAGATGGATCAGTTCTTCACGGGGAGCTCGATGAAGAGTTTGACCGTATGCTTGTGACGTTTCGACGATCAGTAGTGGTTCTTCTACTAGGATTCGATCCTGACCTGTGGCTTTATGTTTTGGTATCTTTCTTTTGGATCTTCACCCGTAGTCGGGTTGTGATGTTTTGAATGATGTTTTGCTTATGTATTGTATTGTGTGAAGTGGCGAGTGTAAGCCAACTATCTTCTTTTGCAATTTAATCCCTCTTTTACATGAGTCGTGCAAAGATACCAAACTTGAGATCATTCTAGGATGGGCTTATACCTTTAAGTCGTGCCTCGACACGTAGGAGGTATAGTCCCTGTCACAACCCTAGTTCTGGTATGCACTAGGTTAGTCTTGTAGTTTGCATCATGTTTAAATTTCAAATGAAATTGAATTGAGGACTTGTGAAACCCTCAGAAACCATTTTTGAAAATGACCCAAATAAAAATTGCTCCAAAAAGGTCCAAGAAAATGTTCATGTGGCTCTCTAAAAATATTGGTCAGAGATAAAAATCAAGCCAATATTATTAGGATCTCATAAGTATTTATTTTGGGCATTTGGAATTAATGCAATAGCTATTTGCTTGGATATATATATATATAATATATATCTTATATATGTCCAAAATTCGGGTTCTTTATTTTGAGGGGTTTGGGTTAATTCCTAGGTCCCTGCAAAATAAACATGTCAGAAGAAAATAATTGATTTAATTTAGAAATTAAATCAAAACAAATGTCAGAAAAAAATTAGAAAAGAAAATAAAAGGGTTAGCTTACCTGGGCCACTCACCTGCTGCCTGGCCGGCCCAGCTGGCCAGCCCAGCCGCTGCCTCCCCTGTCGTCTTCCTCCTTGCCAGGAGGACGAGCGCGTGCCCGGCGCCCGCGGCCACACGCCACGGCCACCTCCTGCTTCCGCCGCTGCCCGACGCGCCTGGTTGCCTCTGGACGACGCCACGCACCCCCTGGACCCTCTCAATCCCCCTCGGTCCCTTCCCCCCTCTCCTGGTGCTCTTCCTTGCGAGCGCCCGAACGCCACCGTCACCGCCGTTCCCCTTAGCCGTGGCCACCGTCCACATCTCGCCTCGCCGGAGTGCCCAGTAGCTCCGCCTCGTTCCTCTCCTTCTCCTCGCCGAGCTGCCCGACGTCAGAAGCCCCTGGAGCGCTGTCGTCGACCTCGTCTTCAACCTGCGGCCGTGAAGATCGCCGGCGACCGTGCGCCCATTCCGACGCGTCCCCGAGCTCGCTGACGACGCCATCAAGATCGCCGTGAGCTCCTCTTCTTTTCCCCCCTTCTCCCGTGCTCGCGTCTGTCCCCTAGCTCCGATTCCTCCCGCGGCCGAGAGCTTCTCGCCGCCGGCCATGGTGTAGCCGTGGCCACAGCCACACGAGCTCACAACGGAGCACGTCATCGTGCTCTGTAAGCCCCCAGGAGTCTAACGCACCCACTCCCTCACCTTCTCGTACACCGTAGCCCCTAAACCGTCGGTGCCCGAACTCCGGCCGCCGCCGGGCTCGACGCCTGCGACGATTCCGGCCACCCCAGCTGTTGCCGTCTAGCGCATTGGATGCGCAAGAGCCTGCGCATCCTGTAGGTGCCCTCCGCCGCTCGAATGGTCGACAGAGGCGGTTTTCCGACGCCCTCCGCCGCGTTCGGCCTCGCCGGCGGCTAACCGCCGGTGGGTTTGACCCAAGCCCACCGGGTTTGACTTCCTCTGAGTCAATGACATGTGGGGCCAGCCTTGGCTAATTTTAGTTTAGGGTTTTAATTAAGTTTTAATTGCTGACATTAATCTAATTAGACACTGACATGTGGGCCCCGTGTCTATTTAGTTTAGTTTTAAACTTTTAGTTAAGTGCTGAGAGACTGACCAGTGGGACCCCACTGTCAGGTTTGACTCTGGACCAGCCCCTTTGACCTGCTGACGTCATGCTTGTGTCATGCTGACGCAGTAATCCAGTTCTGGTATTTAAATAATCTTAAATGATTTATTTATATCAGAAATTGGTTTAAACTTCAAAAAAATCACAGAAATTCAACCGTCGCTCAGAATGAAATAATTTATATATGAAAAATTGTCAAAAAAATTCAATCTATCCATCTGTACCATTTTCATGCATGACAAATGAAGTTATACCTACTGTTTGTATGAAAACACATAAATGGCATTTAAAATGCTTATTCTTAGAGTTGCATTTGAACCCTTGGTTCAAATGGAATTCAACCAAACAAAATGCTAGCTGCACTAGCTCAAACAACATCATAACTTCATGCCATATTCATGCATCATATTCTTGCATATGCTTGTGTTTGATTGTCGGCACCGTTCTTCTCGATAGGTCCAGCTCCGGAGACCGATCCAGAGTACCTGTCAGAGGAGCAGTGCTCTGCACGTTGTTTTACCAGGCAAGCAAACCCCTTTGTTCATTCCGATACAATCCTACTCTCTCGCTCCTGCTCCCTGTTATTGCATTAGAACAACAGCGACTTCAACTGCTACTTTATGCTGCGGTAGTTGAACCCATTCCTCTGCATGACCTGTCATTCCACAGTAAATAGTTGAAACCCACTAGCATGTGTAGGAGTTGATTGAAGCCATGTTATGATCTTACCATGCCTTGCTTGCTATTGCTTAGAGTGTGTCAGGTCTGATTCATCGGGAATGAATTGGAGTACATTGATATGTTCTGATGCTGAGGGTTAAGTGTGTGAACACGATTTGGTAAAGGTAGTGGTGAGAGGCCATGTAGGAGTACATGGTGGATTGTCTCACTGGAACCGTCCCTAAGAACTGAGTTCTGTGTATGTTGTCCAATGATCAGCTACTACCACGCATTGGAATGCTTAAGTGCCCCTCTCGACTTATTAATCAACATGATCTCTGTCCAGGAGTTGCAACTAGTTTCTGGTGTTTGTAGGTAGTGTTATTTCTCTACCAGGTGGCACCCGGCAGGGTGGGCTTGGGACAGACTAGGCACACGTGGCCCGGTGTACCGAGTGGCACCCGGATGGTGGGCTCGGGAACCCTGTACACATCGTTTGGGGCCGTGATGGAAACCTCGGCCGGACTCCCTTGCGGATGGAACCCGAATAGGCGATAAACCTGGACGAGAGACTTGTGTGGTTAGTCAGGTCGTGGCCGACACCCTCGCCAGGCTTCCGCTTGAAGGTTGCCGAGATACACGACGTGTACATGGCGGTAAGTGGCGAGAGCGTGTGTGAAGAAGTACACCCCTGCAGGGTTAACATAATCTATTCGAATAGCCGGGTCCGCGGATATGGACTTCTTGGATGCTTACGTGGTACATAGACAACTTGAAGTGGATACTCTAAAATACTCAAGACAAGTGTGAGTGCTATGGATGGCCTTCTCGTAGGGAGACGGGGATGAATCCATAGTGTTGTATTGTGTGGTGCTTAGTGGACTCGTGTGCGCCACCTCAAAAGAGTTACCAGCAATCATAGAATAGGATAGCCACTGAGTCAAAGCTGGCTTGCTGCAACTAAACCCCACCTTGCCATCTTGATACATGTGCATGTATGATAGGATCTGATGTAAGTCTTGCTGAGTACCTTTGTACTCATGTTTGCTTAATTTATGTTTTGCAGATAGGATTGATGTCTCACTAGTAGTTCCGCTTGGACTTCGACAAGTAGCTTGTACCTCAGCTACGTTCTTGGACGAGTGTTGTAGTTAGTCAGGCTCTCCAGCCTTTTCATTTGTAGATGTCTGTACTCAGACATGTTGTACTTCCGCTTGTTGCTTGTATGCTCTGAATGCTGGGTCGTGAGACCCATGTTTGTAATATCTGGCTCCTCGGAGCCTAATGAATAAATACTTTGTTTATTAGAGTCTTGTTGTGATGCCATGTTGTATTTGCACATATTGAGCATATTGTGTGTATGTTTCGAAATGCTTGGTATGTGTGGGATCCGACACCTAGTTGTTTACCCTTGGTAGCCTATCTTACAGGGAAATGTCTCCTAGTGATTCCACTGAGCCTTGGTAGCCTGCTACTGCTCCGGAACACTTAGGCTGACCGGCATGTGTCCTTCTCGTTCCTGTGTCTGTCCCTTAGGGGAAATGTCACGCGTTGTTCCTTCAAGTCCTTGTAGCTTGCTACGACTTGGGTTCATACGTTGATGACCGACACGTTCGTTGCTGGGTCATGAATGCCTGTCTCTGTAATTTAGTACCACTTTTGGTTTATAACTGGTCATGTCGGCCCGGGTTCTCTGTCATATGGATGCTAGCAACACTATCATATACGTGAGCCAAAATGCGCAAACGGTCCCGGGCCAGGTAAGGTGGCACCCGTGGGGATACCGTGCGTGAGGCCGCAAAGTGATATGGTGTGTTACATGCTAGACCGGTGTGACTTAGGATCGGGGTCCCGACAGTCCCATCCTGGGCATTACAGCTAAGGACAAAGATTGGCAAAAGCTCAAGACTCTACATTTCTATTTTAGTGATCCAAGATCACATTGAGTCTATAGGAAAGCCAATACTATTAAAAGGGGTGAGGTGTTGCTTAATGATCTGGTTGCTCAAGTGCTTAGTGATATTGCTCCAAAACCCTCAGCCACTTTCTCAAATTCCACAAATGTCCAAAACCTAAAGTTAAACTCGGCCCCACCGATTTGATCCATCCGGCGCCAATGAGTTCATTTGACATAGTGTAATGCCCAGGATGGGACTATATCTCCTACGTGTCGAGGCACGACTTAGAGACATAACCCCATGCTGGAATGATCGCAAGTTTGGTATCTTTGCACAACTCATGTAAAAGATGGGGATGGAAAACATAAAATAGTTGGCTTACACTCGCCACGTCACACAAATACATTACATGTCCAAATCATCATTCAATAAAACATCACAGCCCATCTAAGGGTAAAATCCAAATGTCAAGATACCAAACATAATTTAAATCCACAGGTCGGATCGAATCCTAGTAGAAGTTCCACTACTGATCATCGGGATAACGAACATAGTAACGGCTACGCTCCTCGTCGTACTCCCAGTCTAGCTCAGTGCCATCACCTCGATAGCTCACTATCGGACCTGCATCTGGTGTGGTGAAGTAACTGTGAGCCACAGAGGACTCAGCAATCCCGTTCCCGGGTAACACGACTATTTAAGCCTTGGTTGTGGAACAAGGCTGAAGAAAGAATAAGAACAAGTGGTTGCAGCAGCACTAGCCTAGCTTACGTAAAAGAGAGCGAGAAGAGAAGGTGCCTCGGTCGAGAGATGATCGCGAAGTGATCCTAACTAAAGCCAGTCAAACATAACCCCACCGTGTTCATCTCCCGAAACCCTTTCGGAAAATGACAGTCACGGTACACACGCTGGTACTGTATTGGAACATGGTGTCAAGTTTTCTACAACCGGATATTAACAAGCTCCCATCTGCCACATAACCGCGGGCACGGCTTTCGAAAGTTCATAACCCTGCAGGGGTGTTCCAACTTGGCCCATGACAAGCCCACGATCCGCGGAGTCGCAACTCCAAGGTGGGAAGACCCGAGTATTCTCGGAATCCCGTGCTCAAGATACTCCGAACTAAGGTAAGGCTAATCCAGCAAATCCTCCCGGCGTGTCGACACCCTGATAGTAGCCGCGCGTATCTAGACTCAGGACACGACCGGATGGGCGAAGCTACAGGTGTATGCCAGATACCTCGGGTTTCCCCAAGGCGGCCCCGCAGGCTCCCCATTTCGGACCAACACTCATGTGGAGCACTGTCCCGGGGTTGTTGATTAAGAAAGAGGGTTAATTACTCCCTATGCAAGTTTATTAGTTATTAGGAAAATAGTACCAATGTTGGGACTTGCTGCAAAAGACTTAGCACTTAGTGGTTTATCGAGGGGGCCCCATAACCCCAACCGTGTGAGGAACGCATAATCAAGGAACATAACACCGGTTTAAACGGTTCCTAGCGGCATGAGTGGAACAAATCACCAAGCAAAAGGCTTAGCCTTCCGCCCATTGCCAATATATAGATGATTTCATTTTTAAGCATTTATATAGTGTGATATAACCCAACAAAACTTCAACATGAAGCAAGCATCTTCAACTTCACCTGCAACTAGCAACGCTATAAGAGGGGCTGAGCGAAGCGTACTTAGCCATTCAACAGTTTGCATAGCTAGGGTGGTTAGACATGAACATGGTTACAGTAGGAGGCTGACAGGAAAGACATGGGCATCGAGGCAAAACTATAGAGCGATACTCTAGCAATAGGCAAAGATAGTAATGTTATCGGGGTTCGGTCATCTTGCCTGAAGAGTTGTCGTTCGGATCGTAAGAGGGGTCCTCGTTCTCAAGCTTGGTAGTAACCTCGTGCTTGTACTCGTACTCGGTCTCAGCTCGCAGCTCTAATCAACACAACCACACAAGGCACGAATCAACAAGATGCAATGCGCACTCAAAAATGATGGATGCATGACTTATGCACTATGGGAGCACAAAGAGCATGGAAAATTGCACTCAATAAAAATACTTCAAAACAAGATAACAATAGGATATTATGAATCTACACGAAAAATCAATCAAGTTTCATATAAGACTTGCTGCAATCGGAGCTACGGGCTAAAAGTTACACACAAAACAATAAACATGCGAAAGCTGAAAATTACAACAACATAGCAACTTCGGAGCACTAGATAAATAAGCTACAGCACTCAAACATCATGGTAAAGAGCATGAACATAAACTAGACATATCCTACAGAAAATAAATCCATTGGTGCACCCCCAAAGGAACCACGGATCAATAGCAACAAGCTTGGACATATTGAACTTGACAACAAAATCCTGCCAGCAGTAATTTATTGCAACTTTGGAGCAAAAGTTAAATATGCTACAGCCACTCAAATAAGCATGTGAGAGCATGAATGGATAGCCAACAATATATACTACAAGGAATCATCAAGATTCACTCCAAAACTATCATGGATTGGCCTAGAACAACGAGCAAACATGGCATCTGGAAATTACAGATTCCAGACTTAGTGAAATTTCACTAAGTGTTAAAACAGCAGTTTCATCATGGCAACTTTGAGAGCAAGTTTAAGTCACCTCAAAACTAAACATGGCAAGTGGTAAGCTCCACATCAAAGTACACATGATGGTGAATCCAAAACATCTAACCATGCATCATGGAGATAAACACAACGATAGCAATGAGCTCCTCAAGTTGGCATTTCATAACAAATCTAACAACATCACAGCCACATGGCACTTTGCAACAGAGATAAACATGGCAAGATTAATTCTATCATGCAAGTCTAAGCGTTCATCATGTAGAGCATGACAAGACGAACACGTGGACATGTCATTTGCATCATTCGGATAAACGAGCATCAAGTTATCACTATGCAAAGGTGGCATGAAAAACAACACTAACAGCAGTTTTTATCACGATGCACTCTTACAACAGAATTTTAAGCACCTAGATGAACTCAAACATGCATGGCACAATGGAATGAAATGTAGTACAAGTCTCCACGAACGTCTGGACATGTCATTTGCGCAAAATGGATCATCACACAAAAAGATATCACCAACTGAATATTGCATCAGAAAACAAAACACAGGGACTTAGAAGGATTTTGAAGTCAACCTCCTCAGATCTGAAGGACAAACGGGCTCGGAGGCGGATCTGGCGCGGCCCGCGGGTGCGGCCCGACGGAGGAGCTGGCGGTGCCGGCTGGAGATGGGCCTCGGCCTCGGGCGGTTCGGGCCCAGGAGAAGAGGCGGTGGCGGAGAGGCGAAGACGGGCTGGGGCTGGCGCGGCCCACGACCGGCGAGGCGATCGGCGGAGGAGCGGCTGGGAGGCGGCCTGGATGGGCCGCTGGGGAGCGGAGGCTGACGGGCCTGGCGCCCGGCCTGCTGGCGAAGCGGAGCGGAGGAGCCCGCGGGAGGCGGCTCGGCCTGCGCGCCCTGGCGCTGGGGAGGCCCGGCGCGGAGAGGCCCGGAGTCAACGGCCCAGGCGGGGCCTCGGGCGGATCGGATCGATCGATCCGGCTGGATCCTCCCGATCCAGTGCTGGCGGCGGCGTTCGACGGGAAGGAGCAGCGAAGGGGCTCAGGGCGGTGGCTGGCCGGAGGTGGTGCGGCACCCCGGCAGCGTGGCGCGCCGGCCGGAGGGCGGCGGTGACTGCGGGGAGAGGTGGAACGGCGCGGAGGAGAGGATGAGGTGGAGGAGAGGTGTTTTCCGGCGAGGTGGTGGAGCTCCGGCGAACTCCGGCGAGATTCCGGCGAAACTCCGGCGAGGTGGTGGTGGCTGGAGGAAGAGGATGAAGTGGGGCTAGGGTTTCCTTGATTTGGGGCAAAAAATTGGGGGAGTGGACAAATATATAGGCACAAGGAGCTAGGGTTGTCCAAATGGAGTGTGGTTTTCGGCCACGCGATCAGAATTGGATGGCCTAGATGAATGGAGTAGTTTGGGTTGGTTTGGTGGGCTGTTGGAGGGGTGTCTTGGGCCTCAAAGTGGAGGCACTTTGAGCCCACGAGAATAACTGTTGGGGTAGCAAACGAACTCCAAACGCGACGAGATTTGACAGGCGGGTTACACACATCAAAACAACAACACACGACAAGTCTCGCGCCAAACCGGTAATGTTACATGGCCAAACACCAAAGTAGGCCTACGGGACGCCACGGACAAGTGAGAGAGCTCCGGAACGCGAAACGGACAACGGGATGGAACGCGTGGAACCGGATGCAAACGACAACACAAAGCAATGCGATGCACATGACTACATGATATGAATGAATGCCACACACGCGCACAACAAAACGACGAAAACCCGAAAGACAAAGAACCCGGAATGGAATTGATGAAGCCAGAGATATATTATATGCCCAAAAGGGAAAGTATTACATCCGGGGCATTACACATAGCCACTGCCACAAACCCTAGACAACTCGGTCACACCGATACGGATTCCAGTCTCACCAAGATGGCATTGCAAACTCTCTGTGATCCTTTCATAACATTTCGGTCTCACCGAGAAGAGCGATCGGTCCAACCGAGTTTGCATGGTAAACTCTTTGTGACCCTTTTGTAATGTTTCGGTCTCACCGAAATGAGCGATCGGTCCATCCGAGTTTGCTTGACCAATTATCTGTATTGCTATTTGTAGAAATCGGTCTCACCGAGTTCATGCAATCGGTGCAACCAAGATGAGGTCTTGCCCTAGCCCTAGCACATCGGTCCCACCGAGTTGATCATGTCGGCCCCACCGAGATTCCTAACGTTCACATTTTGAACTGCTTCGGTCGCACCAAGTTCACCTATTCGGTCTGACCAAGTTGGGTCAAATGTGTGTAACGGTTGGATTTTGTGTGGAGGCTATATGTACCCCTCCACCCCCATCTCCATTTGAGATAAAGCCATCAGAACGTGCCTACACTTCCACTACACATTTTCTGAGAGAGAACCACATGCTCATGTGTTGAGACCAAGATATACCAATCATATCACAAGAATCTTGACCTCTAGCCTTCCCCAAGTTGCTTTCCACTCAAATCATCTTTCCACCATATCCAAATCTGTGAGAGAGAGTTGAGTGTTGGGGAGACTATCACTTGAAGCACAAGAGCAAGGAGTTCATCATCAACACACCATCTATTACCATTTGGAGAGTGGTGTCTCCTATATTGGTTAGGTGTCACTTGGGAGCATCCGACAAGATTGTGGAGTTGAACCAAGGAGTTTGTAAGGGCAATGAGATCGCCTACTTCATGAAGATCGACCCGAGTGAGGCAAGTCCTTCATGGGCGATGGCCATGGTGGGATAGAAGGGTTGCATCTTTGTGGACCCTTCGTGGGTGGATCCCTCTGTGGACTGGCGCAACCGTTACCCTTTGATACGCCCATTTTGCATCATGCTTATATGTTCATATTTATTGCATTATGGGCTATTATTACTTGTTTTGTCACAATACTTATGCCTTTTCTCTCTTATTTTACAAGGTTTACATAAAGAGGGAGAATGCTGGCAGCTGGAATTCTGGGCTGGAAAAGGAGCAAACTCTGGAAACCTATTCTGCACAACTCCAAAAGCCCCGAAACTCAACATAACTCTGTTTCAGAAAATATAAAAAATATCTGGCGAAAGAAGTTCACGAGGGGGGCCACCGGCGGTCCATGAGGGTGGGGGGCGCGCCCCCCTGTCTCGTGGGCCCCCCGAAGCCCCCTCGGTTCCCATCTTCGCCTATATGAGGTGTTTTGACCTGGAAAAATTATAAGGAGGCTTTCGGGAACCGAGGCGGAAACCAATCTAGGGCTCCGGCAGAGCTGTTCTGCCAGGGATACTTCCCTCCGGGAGGAGGAAATCGTCACCGCTATCATCACCAACAACTCTCCCATCTTGGGGAGAGCTATCTTCATCAACATCTTCACCAGCACCATCTCCTCTCAAACCCTAGTTCATCCCTTGTATCCAATCTTTGTACCTAAACCTCAGATTGGTACCTGTGGGTTGCTGGTAGTGTTGATTACTCCTTGTAGTTCATGCTAGTTGGTTTATTTGGTGGAAGATCATATGTTCAGATCCATTATGCATATTAATACCCCTTTGATCATGAAAAATATTATGTCTTGTGAGTAGTTACATTTGTTCCTAAGGACATGGGAGAAGTCTTGCTATTAGTAGTCATGTGAATTTGGTCTCCGTTCGATATTTTGATGAGATGTATATTGTCTCTCCTCTAGTGGTGTCATGTGAACATCGACTACATGACACTTCACCATTATTTGGTCCTAGATGAAGGCATTTGGAAGTAATAAGTAGATGATGGGTTGCTAGAGTGACAGAAGCTTAAACCCTAGTTTATGCGTTGCTTCGTAAGGGGCTGATTTGGACCCATATGTTTCAAGCTATGGTTAGGTTTACCTTACTACTTCTTTTGTAGTTGCGGATGCTTGCATTAGAGGTTAATAATAAGTGGGTGGCTTGTCCAAGTAAGGACAGCACCCAAGCACCGGTCCACCCACATACCAAATTATCAAAGTACCGAACGCGAATCATATGATCGTGATGAAAACTAGCTTGACGATAATTCCCATGTGTCCCCGGGAGCGTTTTCCTTTATATAAGAGTTTGTCCAGGCTTGTCCTTTGCTACAAAAAGGATTGGGCCACCTTGCTGCACCTTATTTACCTTTACCTTTTGTTACTTGCTACTAATCACCTTATCACAAAACTATCTGTTACCTATAATTTCAGTGGTTGCAGAAAATACCTTACTGAAAACTGCCCATCATTTCCTTCTGCTCCTCGTTGGATTCGACACTCTTACTTATCGAAAGGACTACGATAGATCCCCTACACTTGTGGGTCATCAAGACTCCTTTATGGCGCCGTTGCCGGGGAGTGAAGCGCCTTTGGTAAGGAAAAATTTATATAGTGTGCTGAAATTTATTGTCACTTGTTACTATGGCTCAAAATCCATTGAGGGGCTTGTTCGGGGTATCTTCACCCTGATCAGAAGAGCAAAGAGTTGCTCCTCAACCAACTGCACCTATTGAAAATGTTTGCTTTGAGATTCCTTCGGGTATGATAGAGAAACTGCTTGAAAATCACTTTACAGGAGATGGAACACTGCATCCCAATTTACATCTAATCTATGTGGATGAAGTTTGTTGATTGTTTAAGCTTGTAGGTATGCCCGAGGACGTTATCAAGAAGAAGGTCTTCCCTTTATCTTTAAAGGGAGATGCATTGCCATGGTTTAGGCTATGTGAGGATATGGGATTACAAAACTATAATCGTCTGAAGTTGGAATTTCATCAGAAGTTATACCCTATGCACTAGGTTCATCGTGATCGTAATTATATTTATAATTTTTGGCCTCGTGAAGGAGAAAGCATCGCTCAAGCTTGGGGGAGGCTTAAGTCAATGTTATATTCATGCCCCAATCATGAGCTCCTCAAGAAAAATGATCATTCAAAATTTTTATGCTCGACTTTCCCTTAATAATCGCACCATGCTCGATAATTCTTGTTCTGGCTCTTTTATGATGAAGACTGTTGAATTCAAATGGGATTTATTGGAAATAATTAAATGCAACTCTGAGGATTAGGATCTCGGCGAAGGTAAGGAGTCAGGTATGACCCCTAAGTTTGATTGTGTTAAAGCTTTTATGGATACCGATGTTTTCCGTGAGTTTAGCACTAAATATGGACTTGACTCTGAGATAGTAGCTTCTTTTGGTGAATCTTTTGCTACTCATGTTGATCTCCCCAAGGAGAAGTGGCTTAAATACCATCCCCCTATTGAAGTAAAAGTAGTTGAACCTATTAAAGTTGAAGAAAAGACTATCACTTATAATGTTGATCCTATTGTTCCTACTGCTGATATTGAGAAACCACCTTTCCCTATTAGGATAAAGGATCATGCTCAAGCTTCAACTGTAGTTCATAAAAGTAATACTAGAACACCTACACCCTCTGAGCAAATTAAAGTTGAACCTAGTGTTGCTATGGTTAAAGATATCTTGGTAGAAGATTTAGATGGACATGTTATTTACCTCCAAGAAGATTCTGCTAGAATAGCCAAACCCAGTGCTAGGAATAGACATAGACCTGTTGTAGGCTTGCCTGTTATCTCTGTTAAGATAGGAGATCATTGCTATCATGGTTTATGTGACGTGGGTGCTAATGCGAGTATTATCCCTCTTGATTTATATCGAGAAATTACGCATGATATTGCGCCTGTTGAGTTAGAAGGGATTGATGTTACTATTAAGCTTGCTAATAGAGACACTATTTCACCAGTTGGGATTGTTAGAGATATTGAAGTCTTGTGTGGGAAGGTTAAATACCCTGCTGATTTCCTTATTCTTAGTTCCCCACAAGATGAATTTTGTCCCATTATATTTGGTAGACCCTTCTTGAATACTGTTAATGCCAAGATAGATTGCGTGGAAGATATTGTTACTGTTGGGGTTAGGGGATATGTCTCATGATTTTAACTTTGCCAAATTCTGTAGACAACCCCTTGAAAATGAACCACCTAGTAAGAATGAAATTATTGGTCTTGCTTCTATTGCCGTGCCTCCTAATGACTCTTTAGAACAATACTTGCTAGACCATGAAAATGATATGCATATGAATGAGAGAAGGGAAATAGATGAAATATTCTTTAAACAGGGACCCGTATTGAAAAACAACTTGCCTGTTGAAATCCTAGGGGATCCTCCTCCACCCAAGGGTGATCCCGTGTTTGAACTTAAACCTTTACCTGATAATCTTAAGTATGTTTATCTTAATGAAAAGAAGATATATCCTATTATTATTAGTGCTAACCTTTCAGAGCAGGAAGAAGAAAAATTATTGAAAACTCTGAAGAAGCATTGTGCTGCTATTGATATACTCTGGATGATCTCAAGGGCATTAGTCCCACCATATGCCAACACAAGATAAATTTGGAAGAAAATGCTAAACCGGTTATTGATCATCAGCGACGGTTAAATCCTAAGATGAAAGAAGTGGTAAGGAAGGAAATACTAAAGCTTCTACAGGCAGGTATTATCTATCCAGTTGCTGATAGCCAGTGGGTAAGTCCAGTCCATTGTGTCCCTAAGAAAGGAGGTATGACTGTCGTTCCTAATGATAAAGATGAATTGATCCCGCAACAAATAGTTACAGGTTATAGGATGGTAATTGATTTCCATAAGTTAAATAAAGCTACTAAGAAAGATCATTACCCCTTGCCATTTATTGATCAAATGCTAGAGAGGTTATCCAAACATACTCATTTCTGCTTTCTAGATGGTTATTCTGGTTTCTCTCAAATGCCTGTGTCAAAAGGGGATCAAGAAAAGACCACTTTTACTTGCCCTTTCGGTACCTTTGCTTATAGACGTATGCCTTTTGGTTTATGTAATGCACCTGCTACCTTTCAAAGATGTATGATGGCTATATTCTCTGATTTTTGTGAAAAGATTGTTGAGGTGTTCATGGATGATTTCTCCATTTACGGAACTTCTTTTGATGATTGCTTAAGCAACCTTGATCGAGTTTTGCAGAGATGTGAAGACACTAATCTTGTCTTGAATTGGGAGAAGTGCCACTTTATGGTTAATGAAGGCATTGTCATGGGACATAAAATTTCTGAAAGAGGTATTGAAGTTGACAAAGCTAAAGTTGATGCTATTGAAAAGATGCCATGCCCCAAGAACATCAAAGGTATACGAAGTTTCCTTGGTCATGTCGGGTTTTATAGGAGGTTGATAAAGGACTTCTCCAAAATCTCCAGGCCTCTGACTAATCTCTTACAAAAAGATATTCCTTTTGTGTTTGATGATGATTGTCTAGAAGCATTTGAAATACTTAAGAAAGCATTGATCTCTGCACCTATTGTCCAGCCTCCTGACTGGAATTTACCTTTTGAGATTATGGGCGATGCTAGTGATTATGCTGTAGGAGCAATTATGGGGCAAAGAGTTGATAAGAAATTGAATGTTATCCAGTATGATAGTAAAAACCTAGATAGTGCCCAAAAAAATATGCCACTACTGAGAAATAATTTTTAGCAGTCGTATTTGCTTGTGATAAGTTTAGACCGTATATTGTTGATTCTAAAGTAACTATTCACACTGATCATGCTGCTATCAAATATCTTATGGAAAATAAAGATGCTAAGCCTAGACTTATTAGATGGGTTCTCTTGCTGCAAGAATTTGATTTGCATATTATTGATTGAAAGGGAGCTGAGAAACCTGTTGCAGATAACTTGTCTAGGTTAGAGAATATACTTGATGATCCACAACCTATTGATGATAGCTTTCCTGATGAACAATTAGCTGTCATAAATACTTCTCGTACTGCTCCATAGTATTCTGATTATGCTAATTATATTGTTGCTAAGTTTATACCTCCTAGCTTCACATACCAGCAAAAGAAAAGGTTCTTCTATTATTTGAGACATTACTTCTGGGATGACCCACATCTTTATAAAGAAGGAGTAGATGGTATTATTAGACGTTGTGTACCTGAGCATGAATAGGAACAGATCCTATGCAAGTGCCACTCTGAAGCTTATGCAGGACAACATGCGGGAGATAGAACTGCACACAAGGTATTTGTCGGGGAAACTGATCGCCCACGAACACCTATGGGACCGGAGCCCCTTTTCGGTACAGCAAAGGGGGCGGAGGATGCACAAAGAGCAGATCGAGGCAAACACGCGAGCAGTTTACCCAGGTTCGGGCCGCACGGATGCGTAAAACCCTACTCCTGCCTTGGTTGGTATTGTGTTCTAGGCTCGGGAGCGAGTAGAGCTACAGTGTTGGTCGCTAACAAGACCGAGCGTGAGAGTGATCGAGGATCGGAACCCCTTCTACATTGCGCATGGGCCTCCTTTTATAGGTCAAAGGGGTCACCGACAGGTGGCAACGCAGTCGAGGGTAAAAATGTAAAATGGGTGGTAGTTGGAACAGTGTATGCATAGTGCTCTATACCTAACTCTGACGGCAGGGGACAAGGGCATTAAATGCCCGTCGCCGTCGCTCTAAACAGTGCAAAAAGCGTCCGTCAGGGCGCCACCGTTCGCCACGACGGTGGCCTTGTCATCGCAGCTTGCCACCGTGTACCTCAGGCTGCACAGCCTTCCACCACGTGTTCCTGGAAGGGTCCCAGGGCAACGCGTGGGCGGATGAGCTGGAGCGCGGGTACTTAGTGGAAGTTTGCCGCGGCAAGCGCCTTGCCGCGGCCGCTACCTTGTCGCGCCCGGAAGCTTGTCGCTCTCTGGGACTTGCCGGGACGCGTGGCGTGCCGCGGCAAGTCTCTTGAAATGCCATGTTTGGCCTTCCTGGCAAGCTCCTCTTGCCAGGGTCCTGTGCCAAAGAAGTGGTCTTGAGCCTTGAGTGGTCTTCCCGGCAAGCTCCTCTTGCCGGGGCCTTGTCTCTTTAACTTGGATACTTTGTTCTTGAATGGCCCCAAAGGAACCACAGTGGGCCTCAGCGGTCGCACGGCAAGCCCTGCCACGGGACACTGCGACTGCCCGTGCACAAGTTCGGGATACTAAGGTACCCCTACTTTAGTACACCGACAGGAGCCCCCGGGCCTGGGCCATACACGGTGCCGAGCGCCGTTGGGCCAGGCCCAAAACAGTGCACGGGCACGCGCGGCCCGTGGCATGCCGTATCCCACTCTGTATCCACCGCGCCTCTCCCTAATAGCACGCGTCAATCGCGGCGTCGTGGGAGAGATCGTGGCCTGTTTCTTTAATGGGGAAATGCGGAACATCCCCCCTGCCCCTTAAAAGCAGGGGAAACAGGGGCAGTCCCTTCCATTCGACCGTTGCTTCTTCAACCTCCAGAAACCCCCGCCGCTCCCCTCCTCCCCAAAGGTCGAAAGAGAGCAGCGCTCCGCCCCCCTCCGCCGCCGCCAGCATCACCAGCGCCGTCGACTTCCCCCATCGTCCCCGCCATGGCCCCGAAGGGCGAGAAGGCGAAGGCCGCGAAGTCTGCCAAGGCGTTGCGGCTAGTAGCAATGCGGAAGAAGATGGCGGTCTTCTCGCCGAGGCTCAGTGCGGAGGAGCTGAAAGACGCCTTCTACCTCTTCTGGTCGAGGGAGACGAAGGCGCACCCGCGCACCAAGGTACTCCCCGCCGTGGCCTGCGAGATGTACCCGAATGGCTATGCCTTCTTCGCTCTGTTCTTCTACTGCGGGCTCTGCTCGCCCTTTTCGGAGTTCTTTTGCGACGTCATGAATACCTACGGGTTTCATCTCCTTGACTTCACCCCAAACGCCGTCTTGACCATGGCCATTTTCGCACATCTGTGCGAAAATTTCGTCGGAGTTTACCCCAATGTAGCTCTCTTCCGCCATTACTTCATACCTCGAGTCGAGTCAGGGTCACCTCTGTCTGGCGGAATCTCTTGGATTTTTTGGCTCCATAAGAAAGAGGCTTACTTGACGGGGGAGCTCCGCGGCAAGTGGGATGAGTGGAGGGCCAACTGGTGTTGGATTATAGAGGATGACCCACAGCCGTTCACTTCCTGGCGTCAGGTAGCAGCAGTACGCGGCAACGACTGGAGTGACCTGGCCCCTGAGGACGACAAGCTGAAGATAGCCATCACTCGGATCCTTCGCCTCCGGCAAGCCAGGCTCACTGTAGGTGCCGTCGGGGCAGACTTTCTCCGCCGCCGCATCGCTCCCTTGCAGGAGAGGAAGAGGGCTGCTTGGGAGTTCAAGAACGCGGCAGACAACATGAGATTGCGCCCGGGCCTTAATTACAACTTCACTGTCCTGGAGCTCAACGCAATGCTCCAAGCGCTGTTTAAGTATGACTCCGCCCATCCTGAGTGGTTCGCGCTGCCGCCGGGCGTAGTTCCATTGTGCAATAGCTCTGCGCTCAGTGCTATTCGCGCGGCGATGCCATTGTGTGATTCCCACGGGATCAACCCCACTTGGCGGGAACCTTCCGAAGAAGCCGTGCAGACGTTCTTTGACAACCTGGTGGAGTCGCCAATCAACGCCAACGAGAATAGGGGACTCACCCGCGACACCACCGACCATGAGATGGCATATATTGCCACCAGGCTGGAAGAGGCCGCTGCAGCCAGGGCCGCGGGTGAGTTTGAGTATGCTGTGGAGGAAGCGGAGGCAGCGGAGGCGACAAGCCTCGCCGAGGAGGAAGAGCTTCGCAAAGCGGGAAAGCTTGCCGGGCGACTCGCCGAGACAAGCGAGCCCATCGAGCAAAGCGCCAAGTCGAGCGGGCCCGCTGAGCAGGGCGTCGGGTCAAGCGACCCTGCCGAGGACTCGGGCGGCTCGCTGGGCCTCGACTCCTCTTCTTCGTCCTCGGGTAGCTCACCGCCACCAGCAAGTCCTCCAGCTGCGCCGAAAAGGCGCCTTCGCAAGGCCGCAGACGCGACGGTGCGGCAGGCGAGCCAGCAACCGCAGCGCCGCCCGACACGCGCCACCGCGACGGGCAAGGCCGCCAAGGGAGCGCCCCATGCCTCAGCGGCAACAGGAGGGGGATCTTCCCGGACTGGCGCCCCTGTGCCCGCTGCCCCTCGCGCTTCGGCGGCAACCGGAGCGGGGTCTTCTCAGACCTCCGTCCCGGCCCCCGCCAAGCGGCCAAGGGAGCCCACTCCCCCAGCTCCTCGTGCCGGGGCGCGCGAGCCGGATTTCGACTTCTCGGCGCTCAGCTCCGACGACGAGGAGGAAGGAGAGTAAGTCTTCGCGATTCTTGTTTCTCTCTGGTTTCCTGTCGATTCTTGCCTTGTATCTTTTTTTGCCTGATTCTGATCCTGTCTCTCTTCCAGGACTCTGGCCCAGAGGGCGGCGAAGAGGGCCAAAGTCCCAGTAATCGTTATTGAGGATGAGCCCGCCGCCACAGCAGGGGGTGCGCCTGCGACAAGCTTGCCGGACCCGGCAGCTGTTCTCCGGAGGAGCCCCCAGCGTAAGTCTTATATCCTTGTTAATGTTTTGTTTGTTTGTTGACTTGTGCAGGAGGAGAGCAGCAGCATCAGGAGCGCCAGGAGGCCGCCCCCGACGTGCCGCACGTCTCGACCGTACCGCCAAGGGGGAGCTCCCCGGCAAGGGAGGACACTTCGCCAAGGGCGAGTACCCCGGCAAGGGCGAGCACCCCGCCAAGGGCGAGCACCCTGCCAAGGGCGAGTACGCCGGCAAGGGACGGTGCAAACGGCCCTCCGCCGACGGAAGCTACCACCACGCCGCCGAGGGAGAACTCTCCGGCAATGAACCCACCGCAGAGGAGGCCCGCGCAGGTAAACCTTTGGACTTTTCTTTTTGGATATTTGCTTGACAGTTCTTCTTTCTTCTTCTTTTCTTCTGTCAGACCCGTCCGCCACAGAGCCGATGGAGACGGAGGTCGCCGTCGAGGAGGACGCGCGCGGCAATACTGACGCCGCCGCTACCGAAGAGGCGGCTTGTGCTGACGAGCCCGCCACCGACGAGGCCGCCAAGGCTGCTGACGCGGCGGCTGAGGAGGGATCCGGCGGTCGCACTGACGGCCCTGAGACCGCAGGAGCGTCAGACGCTGCGCCGGCCGCCGATCCCTCTGCTGCCGTGGCCGAACCAGGCGCCTATCTGGAGGCCGGCAACGGAGTCTTCATCCAGCTCCCGTGGGCGTCCACATCCAGGGCGCCCGTAGAGGGAGAAGTCTTCGACGGGGAGGTCCTTGCCTCCGCCGGGCTGAAATTTGTCGATGCGCCAAGCAGCAGCAGCGAGCCCGAGGAGGAGCGGCTTCTGCGGAGGCTTCTATCTCTGTACCGCGCCAGGCAGGCCAAGCTGGAGTCCCGAGAGGCTCTAGCCGCCAAGGCGGGCGCTGACTTGGAGAAGCGCGTAGAAGAGCTTCGGGCCGCCAACCAGGTGGCTCTCCGATCCTTGGCGGAGGAGCGGGAGCAGCTCGCCGAGGCGCATCAGGCGTTTATCCTTGAGAAGGCTGAAGCAGAGGAGCAGCAACGGCTCACCGCCGAGGAGTTGTCCCGGCGAGAAGGCGAACTGACGCAGCGGAAGGTCGACCTCGACAGCCACGAGGACGAGCTTGCCGCGCGCAAACAGTCTCTTGGCGGAGCTCTGCAGGAAGCGAAGGATGCTGCTGCGGCTGCCGAGACCGCCAAGAGGGACTTGGAGGCGAGGGTGGCGCAATTGGAGGCCAACTTGAAGACGAGCGACGAGAAGGTTGCCGCACTTGTGCTTGAGAGGGAGAAGTACGCCCACAGCCACTCCGAGCTGCAGGTCCGCCTCTCCGATAAGGGCAAAGAGCTCGCCGTCGCCAAGGACTCCATCGCCGATCTGGAGCTGAAGTTGTCCACCCTCACCACGACGCTTGACGGCGCCAGAGAGCGGGAGACGGACCTGAAGGAGGAGCTCAGGGCCGAGAAGGCGCTGTTGGAGAGCGCCGCCATCTCCCAAAACAACTTCAGGCTGACGGTGGAGCACTGGACAGAGGGTCTTGTTGCTGCAGCTGCCGACGTCGACAATGAGCTGGCGGAGCTGGGGGCGGACCACCTTGGGTACTCCACCGACGAGAATCTCCCTCACAGCGCCAAGTTGAGTTTGTTCTTCAGGGGGGTGGCGCCGGCCTTCCAGCAGCTCTGAGAAAGGATCCCAAAGCAGCTGGCGGACGAGTCGCGCAGGCTCTGCGCGGGGGCCCTCGAGAAGGTGTTGATGAAGATAGTGCACCGCAACCCAGGCCTCAACCTCACCAATGTCCTTAGGACCTTGCCGCCGGACGTTGACCAGGAGGCGCTCAAGGCCCTTGTCGCGCCTATTGTGAACAAGGTGGGCGGCATCAAGAGGGTCGAGGGCGACCGCGCGGATTAACCTTGTTTACTTTCTTCTTTCCTTGTCGCTGCCAACTACGTTATGAACAATAGTCTATTAGTACTGCGACAAGTCGCTTTGTAATATAATTTTATTTTAGGTAGTCAATGCAATGTTATTTCCTTTACTTGACTTCCTTGCTTTATATGCTTTCACCCTACGCTTTTAGGGAACTTGCCGGCGTAGGGACCCTTGCCGCGAGCGCTGAGTGCGGAACTTCCGCAGCCTACCGGCAATGCCATTGCCGACAAGAAACCTTGTCGCAGCTAGTCGCAGCACACTTAGGTTGTTGAGCGAACTCGAAAACAAAGTAAGGGCGCGACACTTGTCGCAGCACACTTAAGCCGTTGAGCGTGCTCGAAACAAAGTAAGGGCGCGGCTAGCCACGAGTTGGTTCCTCCGCACACAGGTTTTCCATACAAAGTGCGGTCGTTCAAGGAAGATAACTCAATTTATTTTTAAAAAAAATTGATTGCTCAAACCTTGGCAACTTAGCTTTTATGTCGTTTGATTCCCGGCAAGGCAAGTCTCTCTTGAATGGCACTTGGTCCATACCACTATCTCCTTCCCCCTCGGCAAACTTGTGCGCGTGGGAAACTTCTTCTGCTTGAGAGAAAAGAAAAGGGAGAAAACAGAGATATGGAGTCTTGCGGCTCGTTATTGCTTACCGGTGATAGGTGCTGCACAAAGTGTCAGATAGTACATGCAAGAGAGTAAAAAGGGCATGAATTGACAAGTTGTGTGATGCACATAAGCTTTTACTGATGCACGGGGTCTGCGCAAGGCTTTGTACAAAGGATTACATGCAACAGCGGCAAGACTTGTACAAAAGGTGGTTGCCGGAGCGGATCACCGCAACCGCGCCTTATGGGTACAACTTGCGAAGATGCTCAATGTTCCAGGAGTTGCTCACCGGTAAGCCTTCTTCGGTCTCAAGGCGGACGGCGCCGGGCCTTGTGACTTGTTTCACCCGATAAGGGCCTTCCCACTTTGGCGTCAACTTGTTGGAATTCTTGGCAGACTGAACGCGCCGAAGAACAAGGTCGCCTTCCTCGAGACTTCTGGCTTTAACCTTGCGGCTATGGTAGCGGCGTAAAGCTTGCTGGTATCGAGCAGCTCGTACAGCAGTCTGAAGACGGTCTTCCTCAAGGAGCAGTGTGTCATCTTGCCGCAGCTGCTCTTGCTCGAGCTCATCGTAAGCGAGCACTCGAGGCGACCCGTATACGAGTTCCTTGGGGAGAACTGCCTTTGCTCCATAGACAAGAGCAAAGGGTTTCTGTCCAGTGGCTCGATTTGGCGTCGTCCTGATCGACCAAAGAGCCGCTGGCAACTCCTCGATCCAGTTTTTTCCGCACTTGTGCAGCCTGTCGAAAGTTCTCGTCTTGAGTCCGCGCAGCACTTCAGCGTTTGCCCTCTCCGCTTGACCGTTGCTCCTCGGGTGAGCAACAGAAGCGAAGCAGACCTTGGCGCCAAGGTCTTGGACGTACTGCATGAAGGTGCGACTTGTGAATTGTGTGCCGTTGTCGGTGATGATCCTATTAGGGATTCTGAAACGGCAAACAATCGACCTGAAGAACTTGACTGCTGACTGTGCGGTCACCTTTCTCACTGGTTCCACTTCCGGCCACTTTGTGAACTTGTCGATGGCGACGTACAAGTACTCAAAGCCCCCGGCTGCGGGGGGAAAGGGGCCGAGGATGTCGAGCCCCCAGACCAAAAATGGCCAGGATAAAGGGATCGTCTGGAGAGCTTGAGCTGGTTGATGTATCTGCTTGGAATGGAACTGGCATGCTTCACACTTGGTTACTTGCGCAGTTGCATCCTGGAGGGCTTCTGGCCAAAAGAAACCTTGCCGGAATGCTTTTCCGGCAAGTGCTCTGGCGCCAATGTGGTGGCCACATATGCCTCCATGTATCTCTGCCAACAGCTTTTGTCCATCTTCCCGGGGGATGCACTTCAATTTGACACCATTGAGTCTTCTTCTGTACAGTTCGTTGCCGACAAACTGATACATACTTGACTGTCGGGTTATTCTTTCTGCTTCTTCTGGCTCTTCGGGAAGTTCTCCTGTCTGGAGGAAACGGACGATCTGCTGTGCCCATGCCGGAGCCCGCGGCTCGACGACAAGGACAAAAGGCATATGCGCTGCTGTGGGAATGTCAGCTTCCACGGCATGAACTTGCGGCTCAGCCGGAGCTTGACGTTCCCCGGCAAGCTTGCCGGAGCAAAACTTGTCGGGAACGCCTGCTTCAACTGTACAAACCCTAGGGTTTGCAAGAGCAGACTGTTCCTCAGCAACTTTGTCATTGATCTTGGGGACCTTATTGGGGGCGGCTTCGGGAAGCTCTGCCGGCAAGTAGTCACCAGAAACCAACTTTCTCTTCTTACTTTGTCCAGTCGATGGTGTTATGGATGGTTGAGTTAGCTTCAGCACAAAGATCCCCGGTTCCACGGGTAGCTTTAGTGCAGCACACTTTGACAGGCCGTCTGCGATGTCGTTCTGAGCTCTTGGAACGTGCTCCATCTGTAAGCCTTCAAAGTTCTCTTCAAGCTTTCTTACTTCGTCGACGTATGCTTCCATCAACGGACTCTAGTAGCTCTTGTTCACTTGGAGGACGACCAACTGCGAGTCACCCCGCACAATCAGCTTCTTGATCCCAAGCTCTGTCGCGATTCTGAGGCCGGCAAGCAAACCTTCATACTCTGCAGTATTGTTTGTTGCTTGTTCCATGGGAAAGTGCATTTGGACGACGTACTTGAGGTGCTCCCCGGTGGGTGCGACAACCAACACGCGAGCACCGGCGCCTTGCAGCGAGAAGGCACCATCAAAGTACATGATCCACTCTTTGCTTGCTTCTTCGACGGGGATGCTCGTCTCTGGAATCTCTTCGTCTGGCGTTGGCGTCCATTCTGCTATGAACTCTGCCAATGCTCTGCTCTGGATAGTTGAAGCGCTTTCAAACTTGAGGCGAAAGCTTGACAGCTCCAGTGCCCACTCGACAATCCTGCCTGTCGCTTCTGGATTTTGCAGTATCCTCTTCAGCGGAAAGCGAGTGACCACTGTTATCTCGTGTGCTTGGAAGTAGTGGCGCAGCTTTCTCGAGGCCATGAGAAGGCCGAAAAGCAGCTTCTGCACACCAGAGTACCTTGATCTAGCCCCCTGCAGAAGGGAGCTGACAAAGTAGACTGGACGCTTCACCATCTTCTTCCGCACTTCCTCTTGCATCTGCGCAGTTCCATCCTTGTCAGGGCCAGAGCTTGCCGGGGAAGCTCCCTGCTTGTCGCTGGATGTGCTTCCCGGGGCTGTTGGCTCATCATCTGCCTCCCTTTCCGCTACTAACGCAACACTAACCACTTGATTGGTTGCTGCTAAGTATAGCAGCAACTTCTCTTGTGGCTTAGGTGCGACAAGTATTGGAGTGGAGGACAGGTACCTCTTCAAGTCTTGCAGCGCTGCCTCCGCTTCCGGAGTCCATTTCACTGGACCTGCCTTTTTCAAAATTTTGAAAAATGGCAGGGCGCGTTCTGCTGAATTAGAGATAAACCTGCTGAGAGCAGCCACGTAGCCGGCGAGTCTTCGTGCATCCTTGACGCGCTTCGGAGCTTCGATCTGCTCGGCTTTGATCTTGTCGGGATTAGCTTCAATCCCTCTCTGAGATACAAAGAACCCGAGAAGCTTGCCGGAGGGGACTCCAAACACGCACTTCTCGGGGTTGAGCTTGAGTTGGATCTTGCGCAGATTCGCAAAGGTTTCATCTAAATCTTGAATCAGAGTAGCCCTGTCCTTGCTCTTGACCACTATATCATCCATGTAAGCTTCTACATTTTTGTGTATTTGTGGCTCAAAATCTGTATGTTCCGCATTTCCCCATTAAAGAAACAGGCCACGATCTCTCCCACGACGCCGCGATTGACGCGTGCCGTTAGGGAGAGGCACGGTGGATACGGAGTGGGATACGGCGTGCCGCGGGCCGCGCGTGTCCGTGCACTGTTTTGGGCCTGGCCCAACAGCGCTCGGCACCGTGTATGGCCCAGGCCCGGGGGCTCCTGTCGGTGTACTAAAGTAGGGGTACCTTAGTATCCCGAACTTGTGCACGGGCAGTCGCAGCGTCCCGTGGCAGGGCTTGCTGTGCGACCGCTGAGGCCCATTGTGGTTCCTTTGGGGCCATTCAAGAACAAAGTATCCAAGTTAAAGAGACAAGGCCCCGGCAAGAGGAGCTTGCCGGGAAGACCACTCAAGGCTCAAGACCACTTCTTTGGCACAGGACCCTGGCAAGAGGAGCTTGCCAGGAAGGCCAAACATGGCATTTCAAGAGACTTGCCGCGGCGCGCCACGCGTCCCGGCAAGTCCCGGAGAGCGACAAGCTTCCGGGCACGACAAGGTAGCGGCCGCGGCAAGGCGCTTGCCGCGGCAAACTTCCACTAAGTACCCGCGCTCCAGCTCATCCGCCCACGCGTCGCCCTGGGACCCTTCCAGGAACACGTGGCGGAAGGCTGTGCAGCTTGAGGTACACGGTGGCAAGCTGCGATGACAAGGCCACCGTCGTGGCGAACGGTGGCGCCCTGACGGACGCTTTTTGCACTGTTTAGAGCGACGGCGACGGGCATTTAATGCCCTTGTCCCCTGCCGTCAGAGTTAGGTATAGAGCACTATGCATACACTGTTCCAACTACCACCCATTTTACATTTTTACCCTCGACTGCGTTGCCACCTGTCGGTGACCCCTTTGACCTATAAAAGGAGGCCCATGCGCAACGTAGAAGGGGTTCCGATCCTCGATCACTCTCACGCTCGGTCTTGTTAGCGATCAGCACTGTAGCTCTACTCGCTCCCGAGCCAAGAACACAATACAAACCAAGGCAGGAGTAGGGTTTTACGCATCCGTGCGGCCCGAACCTGGGTAAGCTGCTCGCGTGTTTGCCTCGATCTGCTCTTTGTGCATCCTCCGCCTCCTTTGCCATACCGAAAAGGGGCTTCGGTCCCATAGGTGTTCGTGGGCGATCAGTTTCCCCGACATCTTTGGCGTTCCAGGTAGGGAGTGCGTCGAGGTTGTGTGAACCTGATCCGGCGTTCACGTGAGCGAAATCTCCACCAGCTTCGTCAACTTCATCGACATGCCGCCGAAGAAGAAAGCTTCGGAGGTAGCAGGCCCGTCCGCGTCGATCCCACCGCCACCGGAGCCAACGACCGGTCGGGTAGACGCCGGCGGAAGGACGGACGTCGACGAGGAAACTCACGGCGCCGCCAAGTCCAAGGGCTAGACGGACGACCGGGCGCACTCTAAGACCTCGGCGTCCGTGCATGCACCGCGCCCGTCTCAGGAGGCACGAGACCGGCAGCGACGTAGTACACAAGGTACCATATGCTTGCTGGGCCAAGGTCAAGCTGGCGGTTCGCGGGACGCTCAAGGCCAACATGCTGGCACGAGCAAGGCACGGTCGCCGGGACGAGACGCTGCTCCTTCTAACGCAGTTAGAAGGCCGAGCATTTCTCGCTCCTCGCACCGCTCGCCCCCGCTCCCCGCCACTCCAGCAGAAGCTCTAGCTCGAGCTCAGCTACTCCTCGACTTCCCTCCAGCAGCAGACAAGGCCGACGACTGGAGGGCCACCATCCAGAGCCTCGTCGCCTTCGCCAACAACGACACTTCGCAGCAGCCGACGACATCGCGGCCACGACAAGTTAGCCAGGCGCGGGCTGATGGCGACAAGACTGCCGGGGGTGCAACCACCATGCACTCCCCACCCCGAAGGCCAAAATCGCCGACTCGCCGGATCAACATCGACGACGGCTCCACAGCGTCATCGGATCCGCGAGCTCGCCGCGATCAGCGCCAAGTCCTTGACGATCGACGGCAAGAGGACGCTCGAACCCGCATCGAGCGTCGAAGAGAAGCGCGGCGTCAATCTGACCAGCGCGCTAGGCCCGCTGTAGACATGCAAGCGCCAGGGGGACTAGGCGACCTGCCGTACACGGCAGGTTGTCCTGCGTTCACCCGTGAGCTGCGGCAAGTCCAGTGGCCCAGCATGAAGAACTTCAAGGCCGACGTACCCGAGAAGTACGACGGCAAGACTCATCCGTCGGAGTTCCTCAGCATCTACACCATCGCGGTGCAAGCTGCCGGGGGACGATACGAGAAGATACTCGCAAACTACTTCCCGCTCGTGCTCAAGCCAAACGTCAGATCTTGGCTCATGCACTTGCCGGAGAACTCCATCTCTTCTTGGGCCGACCTGTGCCATCAGTTTGTCGGCGCCTTCACAGGTGGCCACAAGCCCCATGGCCAGGAGAGTGACCTTCATATACTCACCCAGAAGGAAGGAGAGTCCCTGCGAATGTACATCCAAAGATTCAGCCGCGTCCAGCACAACATCCCAGACGTCCACCCTGCCGCGATTATCAGTGCGTTCCACCAGAACTTGCGTAACCGCAGGATGAGGGAGGAGATGGCGATGTGCAAAATCCGGGACGTCAGTGAGCTTTATGCCCTGGCCGACAAGTGCGCACGCGCTGAGGAGGGGAGGAAACTCCCCAGAGAGGATACTGGAGCAGGGGGTACAGATAGCGAGGACACCGCCCTGGCAAAGAAGAACCGGCGGCGGAACAACAGAAAGAAGAAGAACAAGGAAGTGCTCGTCGTGGAGCAGTCCGGCAAGGAGGCTGGCGCCAAGAAAGCCCCGGCAGGTGGCTCTGGCAAGGAAACTACCGCATGCACCAACTGTCAGACTGTGGCTACCGCCGACAAGCAGGACGGCTCCGACAAGAAGTACTGCAAGATCCACCGCACCAGGGGCCACGATCTCCAGAACTGCAAAAGGGTCGAGTCCCTCGTCGAGCAGCAGAAAGCTGAGTACGAGCGACGCGACAAGGAGAAGGCCCAGGGAGGTGGTGGAGAGTACGGCAAGAAGCGGCCGTTCAACGGCCGGGGAGGACGCCGCGGCAAGGCCAAGCAGCAGCAAGGAGATAGACCTCCCCGCGGCCGCGACAAGGACGAAGATGAAGAAGACAACGAAGACATGGATGACGGAGATAACAGCGAGCAGGAGTTCCAGAAGGCTACAGAAGTTCTGTGTGTTGACGGAGGTGCTTCTCTGCATACTTCCCACCGCCAACTCAAGCAATGGGTGCGGGAAGTTAATGCAGCAGAGCCACCCATCGAGTCGCGCAAACTTCTGAAGTGGTCCAGCACGCCCATCATCTTCGACATTGAGGACCACCCTGATCGCACCACTGCGGTCGGGTGTTTCCCGATGTTGGTCTCACCAACCATCCGCAACCTCAAGGTCACCAAGATGTTGGTTGACGGCGGGGCCGGCCTGAACTTGATCTCCTCCACTGTGGTTCGGAAACTCTAGATCCCCGACAGCGAGCTCGAAGAAAGTGGCACTTTCCAAGGGATTAACCCAGGAAGGAGCAAGCCAAAGAAGAAGATCACACTGCCAGTGACATTTGGCGGAGAGCTGAATTTCCGAACCGAGAAGATCACCTTTGACGTTGCCGATATTCCCTTGCCCTACAATGGAATACTTGGTCGTCCAGCACTCGCTAAGTTCATGGCAGCATCTCATTATGCCTACAACATGCTCAAGATGCCAGGCCCGATAAGCGTCATCTATGTCCCCGGCGACAAGAAGGACGCCCTTATCTATGCGGACAAGATATACCGGGACGCAGCAGCCGCAACAGATAGCAAGACACTTGCCGCTGAAGCTCCCGGGGGGGAAGAACAAGACAAAGTCCGGCAAGAGCTCTGGGGCCCACTCCGGCAAACGCATCTCTTCGGAGTGCTGCGCTGCCGTCGAGGACGCACCATCGAGCTCCACCGGCAAGTGCAAGAAGGCGATGGCAGCTCCACCAGAGACAAAGAAGGTGTCCGCCAAGGAGGACGGCACTGGAGGTACTTTCACCATCAGTGCCACGCTTGATCCTAAATAGGAAAGCGCGCTCGTTGCTTTCTTGCGGGCGAATGTCGACGTGTTTGCATGGCAACCGTCTGACATCCCCGGTGTTCCCAGGAAAGTGATTGAGCACCAACTTGCTGTTTTTCCTCACGCGCGGCCCATCAAGAAGAAAGTTAGAAAACAAGCGGTGGAGCGCCAAGAGTTTATCGCAGAAGAGATCAAGAAGTTGGAAGCGGCAGGCCTTGTCAGAGGTGTACTCCATCCCACGTGGTTGGCCAATCCTATCGTCGTGCGTAAAGCAAACGGGAAGTGGAGGCTTTGTATAGACTTCACCGATGTGAATAAAGCTTGTCCCAAAGATCCATTTCCCTTGCCGCGCATTGACCAGATTGTTGACTCCACAGCCGGATGTGAGTTGCTTTCATTTCTTGATGCATATTCAGGATACCACCAAATCTTCATGGCTGAAGAAGATGAAGAGAAAACCGCATTCATTACTCCATGTGGCACTTATTGCTTCATACGCATGCCCTTTGGATTGAAGAATGCCGGTTCGACATTTGCAAGGGTAGTCCATAGAGCTTTTGAGCCACAAATACACAGAAATGTAGAAGCTTACATGGATGATATAGTGGTCAAGAGCAAGGACATGGCTACTCTGATTCAAGATTTAGATGAAACCTTTGCGAATCTGCGCAAGATCCAACTCAAGCTCAACCCCGAGAAGTGCGTGTTTGGAGTCCCCTCCGCCAAGCTTCTCGGGTTCTTTGTATCTCAGAGAGGGATTGCAGCTAATCCCGACAAGATCAAAGCCATCGAGCAGATCGAAGCTCCGAAGCGCGTCAAGGATGTACGAAGACTCGCCGACTGCGTGGCTGCTCTCAGCAGGTTTCTCTCTAAGTCAGCAGAACGCGCCCTGCCGTTTTTCAAAATTTTGAAAAAGGCAGGTCCAGTGAAATGGACTCCGGAAGCGGAGGCAGCGCTGCAAGACTTGAAGAGGTACCTGTCCTCCACTCCAATACTTGTCGCACCTAAGCCACAAGAGAAGTTGTTGCTATACTTAGCAGCAACCAATCAAGTAGTTAGTGCTGCGTTAGTAGCGGAAAGGGAGGCAGATGATGAGCCAACAGCCCCGGCAAGCACATCCAGCGACAAGCAGGGAGCTTCCCCGGCAAGCTCTGGCCCCGACAAGGATGGAACTGCGCAGATGCAAGAGGAAGTGCGGAAGAAGATGGTGCAGCGTCCAGTCTACTTTGTCAGCTCCCTTCTGCAGGGGGCTAGATCAAGGTACTCTGGTGTGCAGAAGCTGCTTTTCGGCCTTCTCATGGCCTCGAGAAAGCTGCACCACTACTTCCAAGCACACGAGATAACAGTGGTCACTCGCTTTCCGCTGAAGAGGATACTGCAAAATCCAGAAGCGACAGGTAGGATTGTCGAGTGGGCACTGGAGCTGTCAAGCTTTGGCCTCAAGTTTGAAAGCACTTCAACTATCCAGAGCAGAGCATTGGCAGAGTTCGTAGCAGAATGGATGCCAACGCCAGATGAAGAGATTCCAGAGACGAGCATCCCCGTCGAAGAAGCAAGCAAAGAGTGGATCATGTACTTTGATGGTGCCTTCTCGCTGCAAGGCGCCGGTGCTGGCGTGCTGCTTGTCGCACCCACCGGGGAGCACCTCAAGTACGTCGTCCAAATGCACTTTCCCAAGGAACAAGCAACGAACAATACTGCAGAGTATGAAGGTTTGCTTGCCGGCCTCAGAATCGCGGCAGAGCTTGGGATCAAGAAGCTGGTTGTGCGGGGTGACTCGCAGTTGGTCGTCCGCCAAGTGAACTAGAGCTACCAGAGTCCGTTGATGGAAGCATACGTCGACGAAGTAAGAAAGCTTGAAGAGCACTTTGAAGGCTTATAGATGGAGCACGTTCCAAGAGCTCACAACGACATCGCAGACGGCCTGTCATAGTGTGTTGCACTAAAGCTACCTGTGGAACCGGGGATCTTTGTGCTCAAGCTAACTCAACCATCCATAACACCATCGACTGGACAAAGTAAGAAGAAAAAGTTGGTTTCTGGTGACTACTTGCCGACAGAGCTTCCCGAAGCCGCCCCCAATAAGGTCCCCAAGATCAATGACAAAATTGCTGAGGAACAGTCTGCTCCTGCAAACCCTAGGGTTTGTACAGTTGAAGCAGGCGTTCCCGACAAGTTTTGCTCCGGCAAGCTTGCCGGGGAACGTCAAGCTCCGGCTGAGCCGCAAGTTCATGCCGTGGAAGCTGATGTTCCAACAGCAGCGCAGATGCCTTTAGTCCTTGTCGTTGAGCCGCGGGCTCCGGCATGGGCACAGCAGATCGTCCATTTCCTCCAGACAGGAGAACTTCCCGAAGAGCCAGAAGAAGCAGAAAGAATAACCCGGCAGTCAAGTACGTATCAGTTTGTCGGCAACGAACTGTACAGAAGAAGACTCAACGGTGTCAAATTGAAGTGCATCCCCCGGGAAGATGGACAAAAGCTGTTGGCAGAGATACATGGAGGCATATGTGGCCACCACATTGGCGCCAGAGCACTTGCCGGAAAAGCATTCCGGCAAGGTTTCTTTTGGCCAGAAGCCCTCCAGGATGCAACTGCGCAAGTAACCAAGTGTGAAGCATGCCAGTTCCATTCCAAGCAGATACATCAACCAGCTCAAGCTCTCCAGACGATCCCTTTATCCTGGCCATTTTCAGTTTGGGGGCTCGACATCCTCGGCCCCTTTCCCCGCGCAGCCGGGGGCTTTGAGTACTTGTACGTCGCCATCGACAAGTTCACAAAGTGGCCGGAAGTGGAACCAGTGAGAAAGGTGACCGCACAGTCAGCAGTCAAGTTCTTCAGGTCGATTGTTTGCCGTTTCGGAATCCCTAACAAGATCATCACTGACAACGGCACACAATTCACAAGTCGCACCTTCATGCAGTACGTCCAAGACCTTGGCGCCAAGGCCTGCTTCGCTTCTGTTGCTCACCCGAGGAGCAAAGGTCAAGCGGAGAGGGCAAACGCTGAAGTGCTGCGCGGACTCAAGACGAGAACTTTCGACAGGCTGCACAAGTGCGGAAGAAACTGGGTCGAGGAGTTGCCAGCGGCTCTTTGGTCGATCAGGACGACGCCAAATCGAGCCACTGGACAGACACCCTTTGCTCTTGTCTATGGAGCAGAGGCAGTTCTCCCCACGGAACTCGTATACGGGTCGCCTTGAGTGCTCGCTTACGATGAGCTCGAGCAAGAGCAGCTGCGGCAAGATGACGCACTGCTCCTTGAGGAAGACCGTCTTCAGGCTGCTGTACGAGCTACTCGATACCAGCAAGCTTTGCGCTGCTACCATAGCCGCAAGGTTAAAGCCAGAAGTCTCGAGGAAGGCGACCTTGTTCTTCGGCGCGTTCAGTCCGCCAAGAATTCCAACAAGTTGACGCCGAAGTGGGAAGGCCCTTATCGGGTGAAAGAAGTCACAAGGCCCGGCGCCGTCCGCCTTGAGACCGAAGAAGGCTTACCGATGAGCAACTCCTGGAACATTGAGCATCTTCGCAAGTTTTACCCATAAGGCGCGGTTGCCGTGATCTGCTCCGGCAACCACCTTTTGTACAAGTCTTGCCGCTGTTGCATGTAATCCTTTGTACAAAGCCGGGCGCAGACCCCGTGCATCAGTAAAAGCTTATGTGCATCACACAACTTGTCAATTCATGCCCTTTTTACTCTCTTGCATGTACTATCTGACACTTTGTGCAGCACCTATCACCGGTAAGCAATAATGAGCCGCAAGACTCCATATCTCTGTTTTCTCCCTTTTCTTTTCTCTCAAGCAGAAGAAGTTTCCCACGCGTACAAGTTTGCCGGGGGGGAAGGAGATAGTGGTATGGACCAAGTGCCATTCAAGAGAGCCTTGCCTTGCCGGGAAGCAAACGACATAAAAGCTAAGTTGCCAAAGTTTGAGAAATCAATTTTTTTTTAAAAAATTGAGTTATCTTCCTTGAACGACCGCACTTTGTATGGAAAATCTGTGCGCGGAGGAACCAACTCGTGGCTAGCCGCGCCCTTACTTTGTTTCGAGCACGCTCAATGGCTTAGGTGTGCTGCGACAAGTGTCGCGCCCTTACTTCGTTTTCGAGTTCGCTCAACAACCTAAGTGTGCTGCGACTAGCTGCGACAAGGTTTCTTGTCGGCAACGGCATTGCAGGCAGGCTGCTGAAGTTCCGCACTCAGCGCTCGCGACAAGGGTCCCTATGCCGGCAAGTTCCCTAAAAGCGTAGGGTGAAAGCATACAAAGCAAGGAAGTCAAGTAAAGGTAATAACATTGCATTGACTACCTAAAATAAAGTTATATTACAAAGCGACTTATCGCAGTACTAATAGACTATTGTTTATAACGTAGTTGGCAGAGACAAGGAAAGTAGAAAGTAAACAAGATTAATCCGCGCTGTCGCCCTCGACCATCTTGATGCCGCCCACCTTGTTCACAATAGGCGCGACAAGGGCCTTGAGCGCCTCCTGGTCAACATCCGGCGGCAAGGTCCTAAGGACGTTGGTGAGGTTGAGGCCTGGGTTGCGGTGCACTATCTTCATCAACACCTTCTCGAGGGCCCCCGCGCAGAGCCTGCGCGACTCGTCCGCCAGCTGCTTTGGGATCCTTTTCCGGAGCTGCTGGAGGGCCGGCGCCACCCCCCCTGAAGAACAAACTCAACTTGGCGCTGTGAGGGAGATTCTCGTCGGTGGAGTACCCAAGGTGCTCCGCCCCCAGCTCCGCCAGCTCCTTGTCGACGTCGGCAGCAGTGGCAACAAGACCCTCTGTCCAGTGCTCCACCGTCAGCCTGAAGTTGTTTTGGGAGATGGCGGCGCTCTCCAACAGCGCCTTCTCGGCCCTGAGCTCCTCCTTCAGGTCCGTCTCCCGCTCTCTGGCGCCGTCAAGCGTCGTGGTGAGGGTGGACAACTTCAGCTCCAGATCGGCGATGGAGTCCTTGGCGACAGCGAGCTCTTTGCCCTTATCGGAGAGGTGGACTTGCAGCTCGGAGTGGCTGTGGGCGTCCTTCTCCCTCTCAAGCACAAGTGCGGCAACCTTCTCGTCACTCGTCTTCAAGTTGGCCTCCAGTTGCGCCACCCTCGCCTCCAAGTGCCTCTTGGCGGTCTCGGCAGCCGCAGCAGCATCCTTCGCTTCCTGCAGAGCTCCGCCAAGAGACTGTTCGCGCGCGGCAAGCTCGTCCTCATGGCTGTCGAGGTCGACCTTCCGCTGCGTCAGTTCGCCTTCTCGCTGGGACAACTCCTCGGCGGCGAGTCGTTGCTGCTCCTCTGCTTCAGCCTTCTCAAGGATAAACGCCTGATGCGCCTCGGCGAGCTGCTCCCGCTCCTCCGCCAAGGATCGGAGAGCCGCCTGGTTGGCGGCCCGAAGCTCTTCTGCGCGCTTCTCCAAGTCAGCGCCCGCCTTGGCGGCCAGAGCCTCTCGGGACTCCAGCTTGGCCTGCCTGGCGCGGTACAGAGATAGAAGCCTCCGCAGAAGCCGCTCCTCCTCGGGCTCGCTGCTGCTGCTTGGCGCATCGACAAGCTTCAGCCCGGCGGAGGCAAGGACCTCCCCGTCGAAGACTTCTCCCTCTACGGGCGCCCTGGATGTGGACGCCCACGGGAGCTGGATGAAGACTCCGTTGCCGGCCTCCAGATAGGCGCCTGGTTCGGCCGCGGCAGCAGAGGGATCGGCGGCCGGCGCAGCGTCTGACGCTCCTGCGGTCTCAGGGCCGTCAGTGCGACCACCGGATCCCTCCTTAGCCGCCGCGTCAGCAGCCTTGGCGGCCTCGTCGGTGGCGGGCTCGTCAGCACAAGCCGCCTCTTCGGTAGCGGCGGCGTCAGTATTGCCGCGCGCGTCCTCCTCGACGGCGACCTCCGTCTCCGTCGGCTCTATGGCGGACGGGTCTGACAGAAGAAAAGAAGAAGAAAGAAGAACTGTCAAGCAAATATCCAAAAAGAAAAGTCCAAAGGTTTACCTTCACGATCACTTCCACATGGTACTCCACCTCAGTGTCGCTAACCCAATGCTCAAGGTAGGTGAGGATGGGCGCTCGGTGGAACTGACACACCTGGAGGCTATCCTCGAGAAGCAAGGGAAACCCAGTGGTCAGGTGCTCTTCGGGTACAGCGGCCATCTACAAAGGTGGAATAGGAGGGGTTAATAAGCTGATGAAATCTCAGGTTTAGAAAAGACGAGAGGTTCAGAAGGTTTTTGAAAAAGGGTCTCATCTAACTAACGCCCATGCTAACTAAGGCTTCCTACAGTCAGGATGGCTCTGATACCAGCTCTGTGGGGACCCCGACTCATAAGTCGAGATCACCGAATGCACGTGTATAGTGATCCCAGAGATCAATGCTCACTGAACACACAGAAGCTGAATAACAAGAGTCTTACATCCATACATATCGTCTTACACAAATTATGGCCATTATGGCCAAGTCTTACATAGATAAAGCCTCACGGGCTGAATAACAAATAACTCAAATAGTGGAAGTCTTCGATAGTAGGTAGAACCCATGCCATCCGCCTTAACCCTACAGGCATTCTGACTGGGATAGCGTCCTAGTTCGCATGTTCATCTCCAAAGAACTCTTCATCATATTCCTGTTCCTCCATGCCTGGCCAATTAAATAACCAGTGGCAAGCCAATGAGTACTTTGAATGTACTCGCAAGCAACCCATGATGTGGTTTAAAGTAACAGTGCAATTGGACAATAATGAGCAATCTAGCAAAGCGCAAGAATAATAATTCTACCATCAAGTTTATGCATCAATAAACTCGCGTAACCTCGAAGTCAGGTTACCGATATCAACATGAATATGATTCAACTCATCGAGTCAAGTCACCACCTTGACTCATCACACGTATTGTCACCGATGAAGTAAAATTATGGACATAGTTTAAGTAGCACCACCCAACTGTCCATGACCGTGGTCACGGCTATTCGAATAGTTTTACACTCTGCAGAGGTTGCGCACTTTACCCACAAGATCCGGGGAACTTCCGTGTCATCCACGACCCGCGGTACCTCAAGTACCCGGGGTAAGCACCCGGTCATTACCTTTCCTTAGACGACACTAACATATAGTCCACTCGTTGGTGCACGGCCCTCGGGTACAAACAATAGATCACGGGACTTGCCCTAATTTCAATGTCACGCGTACCCGAAGGGACCAACGGTGTGTCCGGTGCCCTGTGAAAACAGTCATGGTCGTCTATCCAAGCACGACCCCGTCCTGGGAAAGACCTCAAGTCTTCCCGTCACTAGTAATGCGGGCACCATGCTAGTATCGACCTAAGTAATCAATAAAGCCCCGTCCCATAAGGGGTAGTGTGGTTTCACATGTTTGGTTGGGACGGTAGTCACACCTAATCCATTATTTCACCCATGCGCAAGATTTACCGGCACATCACTTCTTCCTCAAGTGATGACCTAACTCAACATCACCCTCGGGCATTAGGGGCACCCGATGGGTTCATGCAAAGATTTTCAACCACGAAGGTTCAAATCACACATGCATCACTAAGCATCATCACTAACTATTTGCATGTCATCTAGCACATAGCAGATCAAGAGTAAAGCATGCATTATGTGGTGTCTCAACTAGGTTACCACCGTAACCCTATCATCATGCATCGGAAACAAACGGGTTCCAAAGAACAAGTGTATCATGGTCAAAGGGCTGCTTGCCTGGATTGGCTTGGTCTTCACAGTCTTCAAATCCTTCTTCTTCTCCTTCTTCAGCAACTTCGTCAAATACGGTATCTATACATCGCATTATAACAATGGAAAAATAAGACCACAAATAAAACAGAAAAATCAAAGTGCTCAGAAAAATGTCAACTTATTTTTGTTAAATACTAGAGGGAAATCTAAGATGGGGAAAATTCTTAGTTGGAGTTTTGGAGTAACGGAATGGAATCTATTGATTTTGGAACAGGAGTTTTATTGCTCAAATTTGAATTTAAATTTGAACAGAACAGAAAAGTTTCATGGATGGGTGTGAAAGTGACACCATTAAATAGGTTGGAATATTACAAGAATTTAGGAGTTGGAATTATTTCATTTGGACGAATATTCATTTCTGTAGAAATGTTTGAAATATTTACAGAAAGAAAAAGGAGAAAATGCCCTGTGCAACTGGGCCAGAGGGGCCACAGTGCACGGCCCAGGGCATCCAGCCCGGCTGCTCGGGCGCCAGCGCGCGCACGTCAGGTTTTCAAACCTGACGGGCGGGGCCCGGCGGTCAGCAGCTGTGAGGAGGGGGAGAGAGGGGTGAGGATGACACGCGGGGCCCGCCTGTCATCTCCAACATCACGGCGACGGCGACGGCGAGCTCACCGGCGTTGATTCCGGCCACGGCGACGGCAACGGAGGGCAGGAACGGGCTCAGCGTCGTGTTGCGGAGGTAGGGGTGGTGGTGCGGCACGCCGGGGAGGTCGGGTTCGCCGACGGCGAGGTGGGACGGCGGAGGAGCTTCGGGAGGTCGTCGCTCCGGCCGATTCCAACTGCCACAGAGAGGGGAAAACGAGGGGAAAGAGTCAGTGGTGCACGGCGGTTCTAGATCGGGCAAAAGGAGGGGCAGAAGAGGCCCGTACTGCGAGATCACCGGTGGCCCGACGCGGCGGAGCTCCAGTCGATCCCGAGCACTGGGGCCTTCTGGGGACGAGCGAGTGGTACTGGAGTGATGCTGGGGATGAGGAGAAGCTGCTGGTGCTGCTGGAGAGGCTCGGGGGGGTCCTATATATAGGGGAACGGCGGAGCCCCGTGGACCAGTGCGCCGGCGAGCTGCTGCTCGACGCTACAGCGCACGGGGGGCGACGGGAGTGAGTCTGCGGAGTTGCTGGACGATCCCTACGTCCTTTAGAGGAGAGAGGAGGAGCGGGGAAGCTTCCAGGTCGTGCGCGCGTGTGAGGCCGAGTGGGTGCTGCGGGCGGCCGGTGCGCATGCGACGACGGCCACTGGAGGGCGCAGGAGGAGGGGGTATAGCGCTGGGGTGGTCGCGGACGTCGAGGGGCATCGACTGGCGCGAGTGGAGAGCCCGAGGCTGTCGGGGGCCGGCGATTGGCTGAAGCTACAGTGCGTGGGCGCACTGTAGCGCGCTCTGGAGCGCCCTTATCGCATGCCACGGCATGCCATTGGGCCTCTGGACGCGTCCACCTGAAGGAAATATGCCCTAGAGGCAATAATAAATATGTTATTTGTATTTCCTTATATCATGATAAATGTCTTTTATTCATGCTAGAATTGTATTAACCGGAAACTTAGTACATGTGTGGATACATAGACAAAACAGTATGTCCCTAGTATGCCTCTACTAGACTAGCTCATTGATCAAAGATGGTTATGTTTCCTAGCCATAGACATGAGTTGTCATTTGATCAACGGGATCACATCATTAGGAGAATGGTGTGATGGACTAGACCCATCCGTTAGCATAGCACTATGATCGTTTAGTTTTACTGCTATTGCTTTCTTCATGACTTATACATGTTCCTATGACTATGAGATTATGCAACTCCCGAATACCGTAGGAACACCTTGTGTGCTATCAAACGTCACAACATAACTGGGTGATCATAAAGATGCTCTAAAGGTGTCTCCGAAAGTATTCGTGCTGTTGGCATAGATCAAGATTAGGATTTGTCACTCCGAGTGTCGGAGAGGTATCTCTGGGCCCTCTCGGTAATGCACATCATAATAAGCCTTGCAAGCAAAGACTAATGAGTTAGTCACGAGATGATGTATTACGGAACGAGTAAAGAGACTTGCCGGTAACGAGATTGAACTAGGTATTGAGATACCGACGATCGAATCTCGGGCAAGTAACATACCGATAACAAAGGGAACAATGTATGTTGTTATGCGGTTCGACCGATAAAGATCTTCGTAGAATATGTAGGAGCCAATATGGGCATCCAGGTTCCGCTATTGGTTATTGACCGGAGAGATGTCTCGGTCATGTCTACATAGTTCTCGAACCCGTAGGGTCCGCACGCTTAAACGTTCGTTGACGATATAGTATTTAATGAGTTATGTATGTTGGTGACCGAATGTTATTCGGAGTCCCGGATGTGATCACGGACATGACGAGGAACTCTGGAATGGTCCGGAGATAAATATTAATATATGGGATAATAGTGTTTGACCTCCGGAATGGTTCCGGAATTCATCGGAAGGGGTTCCGGATGTTTCCCGAAGTGTTTGGGTACGAGAACACTTTATTTGGGCCAAAGGGGAAAGCCCACGAGGCTTTAGGAAAGTGCAAAAGGAAGTTTTGCGGAGACCAGAGGCTAGACGCCAGGAACCCTGGCGTCTAGGGGGTAGACGCCGGGAACCCTGGCGTCTAGCCCTGGAGTCCGAGTGGTACTCTTTCCTTTCGGGCAAAACCGACTTTGAGGAGGCTTTTGCTCCAAGTTTCGACCCCAGGGCTCAACATATAAATAGAGGGGTAGGGCTAGCACCCAGGACACATCAAGATACACCAAGCCGTGTGCCGGCTACCCCGACCCTCTAGTTTATCCTCCGTCTAGTTTCTGTAGTGCTTGGCGAAGCCCTGCAGAGATTGTTCTTCATCAACAACCGTCACCACGACGTCGTGCTGCCGGAACTCATCTACTACTTCGCCTGTCTTCCTGTATCAAGAAGGCGAGGACGTCATCGAGCTGAACGTGTGCTGAACGCGGAGGTGCCGTACGTTCGGTACTAGATCGGGACGGATCGTGAAGGTGCACGACTACATCAACCGCGTTGATAAACGCTTCCGCTTTCGGTCTACGAGGGTACGTAGACACACTCTCCCCTCTCGTTGCTATGCATCTAGTAGATAGATCTTGCGTGATCGTAGGAAAATTTTGAAAATACTATGTTCCCCAATAGTGGCATCATGAGCCAGGTCTATGCGTAGATGATATGCACGAGTAGAACACAAGTGAGTTGTGGATGATACTAGTCATACTGCTTACCAGCATGTCATACTTTGCTTCGGCGGTATTGTGAGATGAAGCGGCCCGGACCGACATTACGCGTACGCTTACGCGAGACTGGTTTCACCGTTATGAGCACTCGTTGCTTAAAGGTGACTGGCGGGTGTCTGTCTCTCTCACTTTAGCTGAATCGAGTATGCCTACGCCCGGTCCTTGTGAAGGTTAAAACAGCACATACTTGACGAAACATCGTTGTGGTTTTGTATGCGTAGGTAAGAACGGTTCTTGCTAAGCCCGTAGCAGCCACGTAAAACTTGCAACAACAAAGTAGAGGACGTCTAACTTGTTTTTGTAGGGCATGTTGTGATGTGATATGGTCAAGACATGATGAGTTATACGGTTTTGTATGAGATGATCATGTTTTGTAATGTTATCGGCAAATGGCAGGAGCCATATGGTTGTCGCTTTATTGTATGAAATGCAATCGCCATGTAATTGCTTTACTTTATCACTAAGCGGTAGCGATAGTCGTAGAAGCAATAGTTGGCGAGACGACAACGATGCTACGATGGAGATCAAGGTGTCGCGCCGGTGACGAAGGTGATCATGACGGTGCTTTGGAGATGGAGATCAAAAGCACAAGATGATGATGGCCATATCATGTCACATATTTTGATTGCATGTGATGTTTATCTTATTATGCTTCTTATTTTGCTTAGAACGATGGTAGCATTATAAGATGATCCCTTACTAAATTTCAAGGTATAAGTGTTCTCCCTGAGTATGCACCGTTGCGAAAGTTCGTCGTGCCGAGACACCACGTGATGATCGGGTGTGATAAGCTCTACGTTCAAATACAACGGGTGTAAGCCAGTTTTGCACACGCAGAATACTCGGGTTAAACTTGACGAGCCTAGCATATGCAGATATGGCCTCGGAACACTGGAGACCGAAAGGTCGAGCGTGAATCATATAGTAGATATGATCAACATAAGATGTTCACCATTGATACTACTCCATCTCACGTGATGATCGGACATGGTTTAGTTGATTTGGATCACGTGATCATTTAGATGACCAGAGGGATGTCTATCTAAGTGGGAGTTCTTTAATTAATATGATTAAATTGAACTTTAATTTATCATGAACTTAGTCCTGATAGTTTTTGCATATCTATGTTGTTGTAGATCAATGGCCCGTGCTACCGTTCCTTTGAATTTTAATGCATTCCTAGAGAAAGCTAAGTTGAAAGATGATGGCAGCAATTACACGGACTGAGTCCGTAACTTGAGGATTATCCTCATTGCTGCACAGAAGAATTATGTCCTTGAAGCACCACTAGGTGACAAGCCCCCTCCCGCTAATGTAGACGCTTTTAACGTCTGGCAGTCGCGGTCTGATGACTACACGATAGTTCAGTGTGCCATGCTTTATGGCTTAGAACTGGGACTTCAACGACGTTTTGAACGTCATGGACCATATGAGATGTTCCAGGAGTTGAAGTTAATATTTCAAGCAAATGCCCGGATTGAGAAATATGAGATTTCCAATAAGTTCTATAGCTGCAAGATGGAGGAGAATAGTTCTATCAGTGAACACTTGCTCAGAATGTCTGGGTACTACAATCATATGACTCAACTTGGTTGCAAAGTTGACGAGGATAGTGTTATTGACAGAGTTCTTCAATCACTGCCACCAAGCTATAAAGGCTTCGTGATGAACTATAATATGCAAGGGATGCAAAAGACAATTCCCGAGCTCTTCGCTATGCTCAAGGCTGCGGAGGTAGAAATCAAAAAGGAGCATCAAGTGTTGATGGTTAACAAGACCACTAGTTTCAAGAAAAAAGGGCAAGGGAAAGAAGGGGAACTTCAAGAAGAATAGCAAGACAGTTGCTACTCCCACGAAGAAACCCAAGTCTGGAGCCAAGCCTGAAACTGAGTGCTTCTACTGCAAGGGGACTGGACACTGGAAGCGGAACTGCCCCAAGTATTTGGCGGATAAGAAGGATGGCAAGGTGAACAAAGGTATATGTGATATACATGTTATTGATGTGTACCTTACTAATGCTCGTAGTAGTACCTGGGTATTTGATACCGGTTCGGTTGCTAATATTTGTAACTCGAAACAGGGACTACGGATTAAACGAAGATTGGCTAAGGACGAGGTGACGATGCGCGTGGGAAATGGTTCCAAAGTCGATGTGATCGCCGTCGGCACGCTACCTCTACATCTACCTTCGGGATTAGTTTTATACCTAAATAATTGTTATTTGGTGCCAGCGTTGAGCATGAACATTATATCTGGATCTTGTTTGTTGCGAGACGGTTATTCATTTAAATCCGAGAATAATGGTTGTTCTATTTTTATGAATAATATCTTATATGGTCATGCACCCTTGAAGAGTGGTCTATTCTTATTAGATCTCGATTGTAGTGATACACATATTCATAATATTGAAACCAAAAGATGCAAGGTTAATAATGATAGTGCAACTTATTTGTGGCACTGCCGTTTGGGTCATATTGGTGTAAAACGCATGAAGAAACTCCATAGTGATGGACTTTTGGAATCACTTGATTATGAATCACATGGTGCTTGCGAACCATGCATCATGGGCAAGATGACTAAAACTCCGTTCTCCGGAACTATGGAGCGAGCAACAGATTTGTTGGAAATCATACATACTGATGTATGTGGGCCAATGAGTGTTGAAGCTCGCGGTGGGTATCGTTATTTTCTGACCTTCACTGATGATTTGAGCAGATATGGGTATATCTACTTAATGAAGCACAAGTCTGAAACATTTGAAAAGTTCAAAGAATTTCAGAGTGAAGTAGAGAATCATCGTAACAAGAAAATAAAGTTTCTACGGTCTGATCGTGGAGGAGAATATTTGAGTTACGAGTTTGGTCTTCATTTAAAACAATGTGGAATAGTTTCACAGCTCACGCCACCCGGAACACCACAACGTAATGGTGTGTCCGAACGTCGTAACCGTACTTTATTGGATATGGTGCGATCTATGATGTCTCTTACCGATTTACCGCTATCATTTTGGGGTTATGCTTTAGAGACAGCTGCATTCACGTTAAATAGGGCACCATCTAAATCCGTTGATACGACACCTTATGAACTATGGTTTGGCAAGAAACCAAAGTTGTCGTTTCTTAAAGTTTGGGGCTGCGATGCTTATGTGAAAAAGCTTCAACCTGATAAGCTCGAACCCAAGTCGGAGAAATGTGTCTTCATAGGATACCCAAAAGAAACTATTGGGTACACATTCTATCACAGATCCGAAGGCAAGATATTCGTTGCTAAGAATGGATCCTTTCTAGAGAAGGAGTTTGTCTCGAAAGAAGTGAGTGGGAGGAAAGTAGAACTTGATGAGGTAATCGTACCTTCTCCCGAATTGGAAAGAAGTACATCACAGAAAATTGTTCCAGTGATTCCTACACCAATCAGTGAGGAAGTTAATGATGATGATCATGAAACTTCGGATCAAGTTTCTGCTGAACGTCGTAGATCAACCAGAGTACGTTCCGCACCAGAGTAGTACGGCAACCCAGTTCTGGAAATCATGTTACTAGACCATGACGAACCTACGAACTATGAGGAAGCGATGATGAGCCCAGATTCCGCAAAATGGCTTGAGGCCATGAAATCTGAGATGGGATCCATGTATGAGAACAAAGTATGGACTTTGGTTGACTTGCCCGATGATCGGCAGGCCATTGAAAATAAATGGATCTTTAAGAGGAAGACCGACGCAGACGGTAATATTACTGTTTACAAAGCTCGACTTGTTGCGAAAGGGTTTCGACAAGTTCAAGGAGTTGACTATGATGAGACTTTCTCACCTGTAGCGATGCTTAAGTCTGTCGGAATCATGTTAGCAATTGCCGCATTTTATGATTATGAAATCTGGCAAATGGATGTCAAAACTGCATTCCTGAATGGATATCTCAAAGAAGAGTTGTATATGATGCAACCAGAAGGTTTTGTCGATCCAAAAGGTGCTAACAAAGTATGCAAGCTCCAGCGATCCATCTATGGACTGGTGCAAGCATCTCGGAGTTGGAATATACGCTTTGATGAGGTGATCAAAGCATATGGTTTTATACAGACTTTTGGAGAAGCCTGTATTTACAAGAAAGTGAGTGGGAGCTCTGTAGCATTTCTAATATTATATGTGGATGACATATTGTTGATTGGAAATGATATAGAATTTCTGGATAGCATAAAAGGATACTTGAATAAGAGTTTTCCAATGAAAGACATCGGTGAAGCTGCTTATATATTAGGCATCAAGATCTATAGAGATAGATCAAGACGCTTAATTGGACTTTCACAAAGCACATACCTTGATAAGATTTTGAAGAAGTTCAAAATGGATCAGTCAAAGAAAGGGTTCTTGCCTGTATTACAAGGTATGAAGTTGAGTAAGACTCAATGCCCGACCACTGCAGAAGATAGAGAGAAAATGAAAGTCATTCCCTATGCCTCAGCCATAGGATCTATCATGTATGCAATGCTGTGTACCAGACCTGATGTGTGCCTTCCTATAAGTCTAGCAGGGAGGTACCAAAGTAATCCAGGAGTGGATCACTGGACAGCGGTCAAGAACATCCTGAAATACCTGAAAAGGACTAAGGATATGTTTCTCGTATATGGAAGTGACAAAGAGCTCGTCGTAAACGGTTACGTCGATTCTAGCTTTGACACTGATCCGGATGACTCTAAGTCACAAACCGGATATGTATTTTTATTGAACGGTGGAGCTATCAGTTGGTGCAGTTCCAAGCAGAGCGTCGTGGCAGGATCTACGTGTGAAGCGGAATACATAGCTGCTTCGGAAGCAGCAAATGAAGGAGTCTGGATGAAGGAGTTCATATCCGATCTAGGTGTTATACCTAGTGCATCAGGTCCAACGAAAATCTTTTGTGACAACACTGGAGCAATAGCCTTGGCAAAGGAATCCAGGTTTCACAAGAGAACAAAGCACATCAAAAGACGCTTCAATTCCATCCGCGATCTAGTCATGGAAGGAGACATAGAGATTTGCAAAATACATACAGATCTGAATGTTGCAGACCCGTTGACTAAACCTCTTCCACGGGCAAAACATGATCAGCACCAAGACTCCATGGGTGTGAGGATCATTACTTTGTAATCTAGATTATTGACTCTAGTTCAAGTGGGAGACTGAAGGAAATATGCCCTAGTGGCAATAATAAATATGTTATTTGTATTTCCTTATATCATGATAAATGTCTTTTATTCATGCTAGAATTGTATTAACCGGAAACTTAGTACATGTGTGGATACATAGACAAAACAGTATGTCCCTAGTATGCCTCTACTAGACTAGCTCATTGATCAAAGATGGTTATGTTTCCTAGCCATAGACATGAGTTGTCATTTGATCAATGGGATCACATCATTAGGAGAATGGTGTGATGGACTAGACCCATCCGTTAGCATAGCACTATGATCGTTTAGTTTTACTGCTATTGCTTTCTTCATGACTTATACATGTTCCTATGACTATGAGATTATGCAACTCCCGACTACCGTAGGAACACCTTGTGTGCTATCAAATGTCACAACGTAACTGGGTGATCATAAAGATGCTCTACAGGTGTCTCCGAAAGTATTCCTGGTGTTGGCATAGATCAAGATTAGGATTTGTCACTCCGAGTGTCGGAGAGGTATCTCTGGGCCCTCTCGGTAATGCACATCATAATAAGCCTTGCAAGCAAAGACTAATGAGTTAGTCACGAGATGATGTATTACGGAACGAGTAAAGAGACTTGCCGGTAATGAGATTGAACTAGGTATTGAGATACCGACGATCGAATCTCGGGCAAGTAACATACCGATGACAAAGGGAAAAATGTATGTTGTTACGCGGTTCGACCGATAAAGATCTTCGTAGAATATGTAGGAGTCAATATGGGCATCCAGGTTCCGCTATTGGTTATTGACCGGAGAGATGTCTCGGTCATGTCTACATAGTTCTCGAACCCGTAGGGTCCGCACGCTTAAACGTTCGTTGCCGATATAGTATTTAATGAGTTATGTATGTTGGTGACCGAATGTTACTCGGAGTCCCGGATGTGATCACGGACATGACGAGGAACTCTGGAATGGTCCGGAGATAAAGATTAATATATGGGATAATAGTGTTTGACCTCCGGAAGGGTTCCGGAATTCACCGGAAGGGGTTCCGGATGTTTCCCGAAGTGTTTGGGTACGAGAACACTTTATTTGGGCCAAAGGGGAAAGCCCACGAGGCTTTAGGAAAGTGCAAAAGGAAGTTTTGCGGAGACCAGAGGCTAGACGCCAGGAACCCTGGCGTCTAGGGTGTAGACGCCGGGAACCCTGGCGTCTAGCCCTGGAGTCCGAGTGGGACTCTTTCCTTTCGGGCAAAACCGACTTTGAGGAGGCTTTTGCTCCAAGTTTCGACCCCAGGGCTCAACATATAAATAGAGGGGTAGGGCTAGCACCCAGGACACATCAAGATACACCAAGTCGTGTGCCGGCTACCCCGACCCTCTAGTTTATCCTCCGTCTAGTTTCTGTAGTGCTTGGCGAAGCCCTGCAGAGATTGTTCTTCATCAACAACCGTCACCACGCCGTCGTGCTGCCGGAACTCATCTACTACTTCGCCCGTCTTGCTGGATCAAGAAGGCGAGGACGTCATCGAGCTGAACGTGTGCTGAACGCGGAGGTGCCGTACGTTCGGTACTAGACCGAGACGGATCGTGAAGGTGCACGACTACATCAACCGCGTTGATAAACGCTTCCGCTTTCGGTCTACGAGGGTATGTAGACACACTCTCCCCTCTCGTTGCTATGCATCTAGTAGATAGATCTTGCGTGATCGTAGGAAAATTTTGAAAATACTACGTTCCCCAACACCACCGTGTCTGGGGGGTCCAGGGTGATGCAAGTAGTTCGTATGCAGCCTTGCATGCTCTGGAGAGTCAAGGAGAGATGGAGGAGGCTGGTGACTTGGTGAGTTTTGGCTGTCCAGCAAGGTGAACCAGGGTTTTTACCCCTCAATCATGGAGCTGGGGACTTGGGGAATTTACTGGAGGTATCTAGTAACTGGATGAACAAGTGGTAGAAAGTTGAGGCCAAGGTAAAAGGTAAAAGTGATCAAGAAGAGGGTTTTGGTAATTCTGCAGAAGGTGTTTGATCTGTGTTTGGTCAAGCAAATGATCTCTACTTGCCATGACACTTAACAGGATTGAATGACATGTGAAAATAGGGTGCTTCACCAAATTTGGGCTCATTTGAAGAAACTAGCCAATGTAACTTTGGTGAACCTTAGAAATCAACAGAAATGGCTTCATCTTGTTTGAGTCAAGATAATCATCTCCCCTTGATGCATCACTTGGTGTAGTTTCATCATTTGGGGTATTTATCATGCCCACAAAGTTTGAAGCTCCAGGTAAAAAGTTGGTAATGTAAAGTTGTTCAAATTTGCATTTGAACAGAAAGGGTTTTGGGGTGTTCTGATCAAGTTGCTCTATTGCAAATCTTGTGCCATTTGGTCTAGATGCTTTATTAGGCATTTCTAGCATGTGCACCAAGTTTGAGAGCATTTGTACAAGTTTGGCAATGTAGAGTTGCTCAAACTTCAAATATGGACAAAATGGTTATGAAGGGTTTTGATGATGTTTTTTTGCTTCCCAAGGCATGGGACTTGGCAAGATCATCAAATATGTCATATGTGACATGATAGAATTTCCCTAGAATTTTTGGAGAATATTTCCTTTGTAAATATTTCGAAAGCTTGAAATATCCAGAAAGAGTTTTAGAGGGATTAGCCCATTATTTTGAACATGACCAAGTGTTGAAACTCTTATATATGGACAATATATGTCCTCTAAGTCTCCCTGAATTTTGGCAAATATTTTTTGAAATAGTTAAATAATTTTCCCCTATTAAAGACCATTTCTGGCCTTAAGAAAAAGCTTTTAAATAAAATAGGAAAATAACTTTTTAAATTATACTTTTGTGGTTTTTGGGAGTCCTATGACTACTAGGTTTCAAATGTACCTTTTGAAATAATTTTCTCACCCTAAATCAAGCACTTGCAGTGCAAATCTCAATTCAGGGGTTTTTGGAAAACTAAATTTATAAAATACATTTTGGCCAAATTAATTTTGTAAGAAAATTCTATACCGTTATATAACACTTGGCATGATCATTGGGCAGAAGTTTTGGGTATGGAGATGAATTCTACAAGAGGGAATAGTTGACTTTTAATAAGCACATGAAAAATCAAATGAAGAAAAAACACAATTCCAAATAAAAGCCAAATGATTGTAAAAAAAATTGCTGGTCCAAATTTTCATGCTTCATTGATGCAAATAACATGTTACAAAATGCAGGGTGTGACAGGTTCATTGCCGGGGAGTTCTCCCTCGGCGGCGTGGTGGTAGCTCCCGTCGGCGGAGGGCCGTTTGCACCGTCCCTTGGCAGCGTACTCGCCCTTGGCGGGGTGCTCGCCCTTGGCGGAGTGTCCTCCCTTGCCGGGGAGATCCCCCTTGGCGGTACGATCGAGACGTGCGGCGCGTCGGGGGCGGCCTCCTGGCGCTCATGATGCTGCTGCTCTGCTCCTGCACAAGTCAACAAACAAACAAAACATCAACAAGGATAGAAGGCCCACGCGCGCCCGACGAGCGGAGAGCGGACAGAAGACTTACGTTGGGGGCTGCGCTGGGGGCTGCTCCGGAGAACAGCTGCCGGGTCCGGCAAGCTTTTCGCAGGCGCACCCCCTGCTACGGCGGCGGGCTCGTCCTCAATAACGATTACTGGGACTTTGGCCCTCTTCGCCGCCCTCTGGGCCAGAGTCCTGGAAGAGAGACAGGATCAGAATCAGACAAAAAAAGATACAAGGCAAGAATCGACAGAAAACCAGAGAGAAACAAGAATCGCAAAGACTTACTCTCCTTCCTCCTCCTCGTCGGAGCTGAGCGCCGAGAAGTCGAAATCTGGCTCGCGCGCCCCGACACGAGGAGCTAGGGGAGTGGGCTCCCTTGGCCGCTTGGCAGGGGTCGGGACGGTGGTCTGAGAAGACCCCACTCCGGTTACCGCCGAAGCGCGAGGGGCGGCGGGCACAGGGGAGCCAGTCCGGGAAGATCCCCCTCCAGTTGCCGCTGAGGCACGGGGTGCTCCCTTGGTGGCCTTGCCCGTCGCGGTGGCGCGTGTCGGGCGGCGCTGCGGTTGCTGGCTCGCCTGCCGCCCTGTCGCGTCTGCGGCCTTGCGAAGGCGCCTTTTCGGCGCAGCTGGAGGACTTGCTGGTGGCGGTGAGCTACCCGAGGACGAAGAAGAGGAGTCGAGGCCCAGCGAGCCGCCCGAGTCCTCGGCAGGGTCGCTTGACCCGACGCCCTGCTCAGCGGGCCCGCTCGACTCGGCGCCTTGCTCGATGGGCTCGCTTGTCTCGGCGAGTCGCCCGGCAAGCTTTCCCGCTTTGCAAAGCTCTTCCTCCTCGGCTAGGCTTGTCGCCTCCGATGCCTCCGCTTCCTCCGCAGTATACCCGAACTCACCCGCGGCCCTCGCTGCAGCGGCCCCTTCCAGCCTGGTGGCAATATATGCCATCTCATGGTCGATGGTGTCGCGGGTGAGTCCCCTCTTCTCGTCGGTGTTGATTGGCGACTCCACCAGGTTGTCAAAGAACGTCTGCGCGGCTTCTTCGGAAGGTTCCCGCCAAGTGGGGTTGATCCCGTGGGAATCACACAATGGCATCGCCGCGTGAATAGCACTGAGCGCAGAGCTATTGCACAATGGAACTACGCCCGGCGGTAGCGCGAACCACTCAGGATGGGCGGAGTCATACTTAAATAGCGCTTGGAGCATTGCGTTGAGCTCCAGGACAGTGAAGTTGTAATTAAGGCCCGGGTGCAATCTCATGTTGTCTGCCGCGTTCTTGAACTCCCAAGCAGCCCTCTTCCTCAACTGCAATGGAGCGATGCGGCGGCGGAGAAAGTCTGCCCCGACGGCACCTACAGTGAGCCTGGCTTGCCGAAGGCGAAGGATCCGAGTGATGGCTATCTTCAGCTTGTCGTCCTCAGGGGCCAGGTCACTCCAGTCGTTGCCGCGTACTGCTGCTACCTGACGCCGGGAAGTGAACGGCTGCGGGTCATCCTCTATAATCCAACACCAGTTGGCCCTCCACTCATCCCACTTGCCGCGGAGGTCCCCCGTCAAGTAAGCCTCTTTCTTATGGAGCCTAAAAATCCAAGAGATTCCGCCAGACAGAGGTGACCCTGACTCGACTCGAGGTATGAAGTAATGGCGGAAGAGAGCTACATTGGGGTAAACTCCGACGAAATGTTCGCACAGATGTGCGAAAATGGCCATGGTCAAGACGGTGTTTGGGGTGAAGTCAAGGAGATGAAACCCGTAGGTATTCATGACGTCGCAGAAGAACTCCGAAAAGGGCGGGCAGAGCCCGCAGTAGAAGAACAGAGCAAAGAAGGCATAGCCATTCGGGTACATCTCGCAGGCCACGGCGGGGAGTACCTTGGTGCGTGGGTGCGCCTTCGTCTCCCTCGACCAGAAGAGGTAGAAGGCGTCTTTCAGCTCCTCCGCACTGAGCCTCGGCGGGAAGACCGCCATCTTCTTCCGCATTGCTACTAGCCGCAGCGCCTTGGCAGACTTCGCAGCCTTCGCCTTCTCGCCCTTCGGGGCGATGGCGGGGACGATGGGGGAAGTCGACGGCGCTGGTGATGCTGGCGGCAGCGGAGGGGGCGGAGCGCTGCTCTCTTTCGACCTTTGGGGAGGAGGGGAGCGGCGGGAGTTTCTGGAGGTTGAAGAAGCAACGGGCGAATGGAAGGGACTGCCCCTGTTTCCCCTGCTTTTAAGGAGGGGACGTTCCGCATTTCCCCATTAAAGAAACAGGCCACGATCTCTCCCACGACGCCGCGATAGACGCGTGCCGTTAGGGAGAGGCGCGGTGGATACGGAGTGGGATACGGCGTGCCGCGGGCCGCGCGTGCCCGTGCACTGTTTTGGGCCTGGCCCAACAGCGCTCGGCACCTTGTATGGCCCAGGCCCGGGGGCTCCTGTCGGTGTACTAAAGTAGGGGTACCTTAGTATCCCGAACTTGTGCATGGGCAGTCGCAGCGTCCCGTGGCAGGGCTTGCCGTGCGACCGCTGAGGCCCACTGTGGTTCCTTTGGGGCCATTCAAGAACAAAGTATCCAAGTTAAAGAGACAAGGCCCCGGCAAGAGGAGCTTGCCGGGAAGACCACTCAAGGCTCAAGACCACTTCTTGGGCACAGGACCCTGGCAAGAGGAGCTTGCCAGGAAGGCCAAGCATGGCATCTCAAGAGACTTGCCGCGGCGCGCCACGCGTCCCGGCAAGTCCCGGAGAGCGACAAGCTTCCAGGCGTGAGAAGGTAGCGGCCGCGGCATGGCGCTTGCCGCGGCAAACTTCCACTAAGTACCCGCGCTCCAGCTCATCCGCCCACGCGTCGCCCTGGGACCCTTCCAGGAACATGTGGCGGAAGGCCGTGCAGCCTGGGGTACACGGTGGCAAGCTGTGATGACAAGGCCACCGTTGTGGCGAACGGTGGCGCTCTGACGGACGGTTTTTGCACTGTTTAGAGCAACAGCGACGATCATTTAATGCCCTTGTCCCCTGCCGTCAGAGTTAGGTATAGAGCACTATGCATACACTGTTCCAACTACCACCCATTTTATATTTTTACCCTCGACTGCGTTGCCACCTGTCGGTGACCCCTTTGACCTATAAAAGGAGGCCCATGCGCAACGTAGAAGGGGTTCTGATCCTCGATCACTCTCACGCTCGGTCTTGTTAGCGATCAGCACTGTAGCTCTACTCACTCCCGAGCCAAGAACACAATACAAACCAAGGTAGGAGTAGGGTTTTACGCATCCGTGCGGCCCGAACCTGGGTAAACTGCTCGCGTGTTTGCCTCGATCTGCTCTTTGTGCATCCTCCGCCCCCTTTGCCGTACCGAAAAGGGGCTCCGGTCCCATAGGTGTTCGTGGGCGATCAGTTTCCCCGACATCTTTTCCTGTCGGTGTACTAAAGTAGGGGTACCTTAGTATCCCGAACTTGTGCACGGGCAGTCGCAGCGTCCCGTGGCAGGGCTTGTCGTGCGACCGCTGAGGCCCACTATGGTTCCTTTGGGGCCATTCAAAAACAAAGTATCCAAGTTAAAGAGACAAGGCCCCGGCAAGAGGAGCTTGCCGGGAAGACCACTCAAGGCTCAAGACCACTTCTTTGGCACAGGACCCTGGCAAGAGGAGCTTGCCAGGAAGGCCAAACATGGCATTTCAAGAGACTTGCCGCGGCGCGCCACGCGTCCCGGCAAGTCCCGGAGAGCGACAAGCTTCCAGGCGTGAGAAGGTAGCGGCCGCGGCATGGCGCTTGCCGCGGCAAACTTCCACTAAGTACCCGCGCTCCAGCTCATCCGCCCACGCGTCGCCCTGGGACCCTTCCAGGAACATGTGGCGGAAGGCTGTGCAGCCTGCGGTACACGGTGGCAAGCTGCGATGACAAGGCCACCGTCGTGGCGAACGGCGGCGCCCTGACGGACGCTTTTTGCACTGTTTAGAGCAACGACGGTGGGCATTTAATGCCCTTGTCCCCTGCCGTCAGAGTTAGGTATAGAGCAGTATGCATACACTGTTCCAACTACCACCCATTTTACATTTTTACCCTCGACTGCGTTGCCACCTGTCGGTGACCCCTTTGACCTATAAAAGGAGGCCCATGCGCAACGTAGAAGGGGTTCTGATCCTCGATCACTCTCACGCTCGGTCTTGTTAGCGATCAGCACTGTAGCTCTACTCGCTCCCGAGCCAAGAACACAATACAAACCAAGGCAGGAGTAGGGTTTTACGCATCCGTGTGGCCCGAACCTGGGTAAACTGCTCGCGTGTTTGCCTCAATCTGCTCTTTGTGCATCCTCCGCCCCCTTTGCCGTACCGAAAAGGAGCTCCGGTCCCATAGGTGTTCGTGGGCGATCAGTTTCCCCGACATCTTTGGCGCGCCAGGTAGGGGGTGCGTCGAGGTTGTGTGAACCTGATCCGGCGTTCACGCGAGCGAAATCTCCACCAGCTTCGTTAACTTCATCGACATGCCGCCGAAGAAGAAAGCTTCGGAGGTAGCAGGCCCGTCCACGTCGATCCCACCGCCACCGGAGCCAACGACCGGTGGGGTAGACGCCGGCGGAAGGACGGACGTCGGCGAGGAAACTCACGGTTCCGCCAAGTCCAAGGACAAGACGGACGACCGGGCCCACTCTAAGACCTTGGCGTCCGTGCATGCACCGCGCCCGTCTCAGGAGGCGCGAGACCGGCAGCGACGTAGTACACAAGGTACCATACGCTTGCTGGGCCAAGGTCAAGCTGGCGGTTCGCGGGACGCTCAAGGCCAACATGCTAGCACGAGCAAGGCGCGGTCGCCGGGACGAGACGCTGCTCCTTCTAACGCAGTTAGAAGTCCGAGCATATCTCGCTCCTCGCACCGCTCGCCACCGCTCCCCGCCACTCCTGCAGAAGCTCTAGCTCGAGCTCAGCTACTCCTCGACTTCCCTCCAGCAGCAGACAAGGTCGACGACTGGAGGGCCACCATCCAGAGCCTCATCGCCTTCGCCAACAACGACACTCCGCAGCAGCTGACGACATCGCGGCCACGGCAAGATAGCCAGGCGCGGGCTGATGGCGACAAGACTACCGGGGGTGCAACCACCGTGCACTCCCCACCCCGAAGGCCAAAATCGCCGAATCGCCGGATCAACATCGACGACGACTCCACAGCGTCATCGGATCCGCGAGCTCGCCGGGATCAGCGCCAAGTCCTTGACGACCGACGGCAAGAGGACGCTCGAACCCGCATCGAGCGTCGAAGAGAAGCGCGGCGTCAATCTGACCAGCGCGCTGGGCCTGCTGTAGACATGCAAGCGCCAAGGGGACCAGGCGACCTGCCGTACGCGGCAGGTTGTCCTGCGTTCACTCGTGAGCTGCGGCAAGTCCAGTGGCCCAGCATGAAGAACTTCAAGCCCGACGTACCCGAGAAGTACGACGGCAAGACTCATCCGTCGGAGTTCCTCAGCATCTACACCATCGCGGTGCAAGCTGCCGGGGGACGAGGCGAGAAGATACTCGCAAACTACTTCCCGCTCGTGCTCAAGCCAAACGTCAGATCTTGGCTCATGCACTTGCCGGAGAACTCCATCTCTTCTTGGGCCGACCTGTGCCATCAGTTTGTCGGCGCCTTCACAGGTGGCCACAAGCCCCATGGCCAGGAGAGTGACCTGCATATACTCGCCCAGAAGGAAGGAGAGTCCCTGCGAAAGTACATACAAAGATTCAGCCGCATCCAGCACAACTTCCCAGACGTCCACCCTGCCGCGGTTATCAGCGCGTTCCACCAGAACGTGTGTAACCGCAGGATGAGGGAGGAGATGGCGATGTGCAAAATCCGGGACGTCAGTGAGCTTTATGCCCTGGCCGACAAGTGCGCACTCGCTGAGGAGGGGAGGAAACTCCCTGGAGAGGATACTGGAGCAGGGGGAACAGATAGCGAGGACGCCGCCCCGGCAAAGAAGAACCGGCGACGGAACAACAAAAAGAAGAAGAACAAGGAAGTGTTGGTCGTGGAGCAATCCGGCAAGGAGGCTGGCGCCAAGAAAGCCCCGGCAGGTGGCTCCGGCAAGGAAACTGCCGCGTGCACCAACTGTCAGACTGTGGCTGCCGCCGACAAGTAGGACGGCTCCGACAAGCAGTACTGCAAGATCCACCGCACCAAGGGCCACGACCTCCAGAACTGCAAAAGGGTCGAGTACCTCGTCGAGCAGCAGAAAGCTGAGTACGAGCGACGCGACAAGGAGAAGGCCCAGGGAGGTGGTGAAGAGTCCGGCAAGAAGCGGCCGTTCAACGGCCGCGGAGGACGCCGCGGCAAGGCCAAGCAGCGGCAAGGAGATAGACCTCCCCGCGGCCGCGACAAGGACGAAGATGAAGAAGACGACGAAGACATGGATGACGGAGATAACAGGGAGCAGGAGTTCCAGAAGGCTACAGAAGTTCTGTGCGTTGACGGAGGTGCTTCTCTGCATACTTCCCACCGCCAACTCAAGCAATGGGTGCCGGAAGTTAATGCAGCAGAGCCACCCATCGAGTCGCGCAAACTTCTGAAGTGGTCCAGCACGCCCATCATCTTCGACATTGAGGACCACCCTGATCGCACCACTGCGGTCGGGTGTTTGCCGATGTTGGTCTCACCAACCATCCGCAACCTCAAGGTCACCAAGATGTTGGTTGACGGCGGGGCCGGCCTGAACCTGATCTCCTCCACTGTGGTCCGGAAACTCCAGATCCCCGACAGCGAGCTCGAAGAAACTGGCACTTTCCAAGGGATTAACCCAGGAAGGAGCAAGCCAAAGGGGAAGATCACACTGCTAGTGATATTTGGCAGAGAGCTGAATTTCCGAACCGAGAGGATCACCTTTGATGTTGCCGATATTCCCTTGCCCTACAATGGAATACTTGGCCGTCCAGCACTCGCTAAGTTCATGGCAGCATCTCATTATGCCTACAACATGCTCAAGATGCCAGGCCCGATAAGTGTCATCTCTGTCCCCGGCGACAAGAAGGACGCCCTCATCTTTGCCGACAAGATTTACCGAGACGCAGCAGCCGCAACAGATAGCAAGATACTTGCCGCTGAAGCTCCCGGGGGGGAGAACAAGACCAAGTCCGGCAAGAGCTCTGGGGCCCACTCCGGCAAACGCACCTCTTCGGAGTGCTGCGCTGCCGTCGAGGACGCACCATCGAGCTCCACCGGTAAGTGCAAGAAGGCGATGGCAGCTCCACCAGAGACAAAGAAGGTGTCCGCCAAGGAGGACGGCACTGGTGGTACTTTCACCATCAATGCCACGCTTGATCCTAAATAGGAAAGCGCACTCGTTGCTTTCCTGCGGGCGAATGTCGACGTGTTTGCCTGGCAACCGTCTGACATCCCCGGTGTTCCCAGGAAAGTGATTGAGCACAAACTTGTCGTTTGTCCTCACGCGCGGCCCATCAAGCAGAAAGTTAGAAAACAAGCGGTGGAGCGCCAAGAGTTTATCGCAGAAGAGATCAAGAAGCTGGAAGCAGCAGGCCTTGTCAGAGGTGAACTCCATCCCACGTGGTTGGCCAATCATGTCGTCGTGCGTAAAGCAAACGGGAAGTGGAGGCTTTGTATAGGCTTCACCGATGTGAATAAAGCTTGTCCCAAAGATCCATTTCCCTTGCCGCGCATTGACCAGATTGTTGACTCCACAGCCGGATGTGAGTTGCTTTCATTTCTTGATGAATATTCAGGATACCACCAAATCTTCATGGCTGAAGAAGATGAAGAGAAAACCGCATTCATTACTCCATGTGGCACTTATTGCTTCATACGCATGCCCTTTGGATTGAAGAATGCCGGTTCGACGTTTGCAAGGGTAGTCCATACAGCTTTTGAGCCACAAATACACAGAAATGTAGAAGCTTACATGGATGATATAGTGGTCAAGAGCAAGGACAGGGCTACTCTGATTCAAAATTTAGATGAAACCTTTGCGAATCTGCGCAAGATCCAACTCAAGCTCAACCCCGAGAAGTGCGTGTTTGGAGTCCCCTCCGGCAAGCTTCTCGGGTTCTTTGTATCTTAGAGAGGGATTGAAGCTAATCCCGACAAGATCAAAGCCATCGAGCAGATCGAAGCTTTGAAGCGCGTCAAGGATTTACGAAGACTCGCCGGCTGCGTGGCTGCTCTCAGCAGGTTTATCTCTAAGTCAGCAGAACGCGCCCTGCCGTTTTTCAAAATTTTGAAAAAGGCAGGTCCAGTGAAATGGACTCCGGAAGCGGAGGCAGCGCTGCAAGACTTGAAGAGGTACCTGTCCTCCACTCCAATACTTGTCGCACCTAAGCCACAAGAGAAGTTGCTGCTATACTTAGCAGCAACCAATCAAGTGGTTAGTGCTGCGTTAGTAGCGGAAAGGGAGGCAGATGATGAGCCAACAGCCCCGGCAAGAACATCCAGCGACAAGCAGGGAGCTTCCCCGGCAAGCTCTGGCCCCGACAAGGATGGAACTGCGCAGATGCAAGAGGAAGTGCGGAAGAAGATGGTGCAGCGTCCAGTCTACTTTGTCAGCTCCCTTCTGCAGGGGGCTAGATCAAGGTACTCTGGTGTGCAGAAGCTGCTTTTCGGCCTTCTCATGGCCTCGAGAAAGTTGCGCCACTACTTCCAAGCACATGAGATAACAGTGGTCACTCGCTTTCCGCTGAAGAGGATACTGCAAAATCCAGAAGCGACAGGTAGGATTGTCGAGTGGGCACTGGAGCTGTCAAGTTTTTGCCTCAAGTTTGAAAGCACTTCAACTATCCAGAGCAGAGCATTGGCAGAGTTCATAGCAGAATGGATGCCAACGCCAGACGAAGAGATTCCAGAGACGAGCATCCCCGTCGAAGAAGCAAGCAAATAGTGGATCATGTACTTTGATGGTGCCTTCTCGCTGCAAGGCGCCGGTGCTGGCGTGCTGCTTGTCGCACCCACCGGGGAGCACCTCAAGTACGTCGTCCAAATGCACTTTCCCAAGGAACAAGCAACGAACAATACTGCAGAGTATGAAGGTTTGCTTGCCGGCCTCAGAATCGCGGCAGAGCTTGGGATCAAGAAGCTGGTTGTGCGGGGTGACTCGCAGTTGGTCGTCCGCCAAGTGAACAAGAGCTACCAGAGTCCGTTGATGGAAGCATACGTCGACGAAGTAAGAAAGCTTGAAGAGGACTTTGAAGGCTTACAGATGGAGCACGTTCCAAGAGCTCAGAACGACAACGCAGACGGCCTGTCAAAGTGTGCTGCACTAAAGCTACATGTGGAACCGGGGATCTTTGTGCTCAAGCTAACTCAACCATCCATAACACCATCGACTGGACAAAGTAAGAAGAGAAAGTTGGTTTCTGGTGACTACTTGCCGGCAGAGCTTCCCGAAGCCGTCCCCAATAAGGTCCCCAAGATCAATGAAAAAGTTGCTGAGGAACAGTCTGCTCCTGCAAACCCTAGGGTTTGTACAGTTGAAGCAGGCGTTCCCGACAAGTTTTGCTCCGGCAAGCTTGCCGGGGAACATCAAGCTCCGGCTGAGCCGCAAGTTCATGTTGTGGAAGCTGACGTTCCCACAGCAGTGCAGATGCCTTTAGTCCTTGTCGTCGAGCCGCGGGCTCCGGCATGGGCACAGCAGATCGTCCGTTTCCCCCAGACAGGAGAACTTCCCGAAGAGCCAGAAGAAGCAGAAAGAATAACCCGGCAGTCAAGTATGTATCAGTTTGTCGGCAACGAACTATACAGAAGAAGACTCAATGGTGTCAAATGGAAGTGCATCCCCGGGAAGATGGACAAAAGCTGTTGGCAGAGATACATGGAGGCATATGTGGCCACCACATTGGCGCCAGAGCACTTGCCGGAAAAGCATTCCGGCAAGGTTTCTTTTGGCCAGAAGCCCTCCAGGATGCAACTGCGCAAGTAACCAAATGTGAAGCATGCCAGTTCCATTCCAAGCAGATACAACAACCAGCTCAAGCTCTCCAGACGATCCCTTTATCCTGGCCATTTTCGGTCTGGGGGCTCGACATCCTCGGCCCCTTTCCCCGCGCAGCCGGGGGCTTTGAGTACTTGTACGTCGCCATTGACAAGTCCAGAAAGTGGCCGAAAGTGGAACCAGTGAGAAAGGTGACCGCACAGTCAGCAGTCAAGTTCTTCAGGTCGATTGTTTGCCGTTTCGGAATCCTTAACATGATCATCACCGACAACGGCACACAATTCACAAGTCGCACCTTCATGCAGTACGTCCAAGACCTTGGCGCCAAGGTCTGCCTCGCTTCTGTTGCTCACCCGAGGAGCAACGGTCAAGCGGAGAGGGCAAACGCTGAAGTGCTGCGCGGACTCAAGACGAGAACTTTCAACAGGCTGCACAAGTGCGGAAGAAACTGGATCGAGGAGTTGCCAGCGGCTCTTTGGTCGATCAGGACGACGCCAAATCGAGCCACTGGACAGACACCCTTTGCTCTTGTCTATGGAGCAGAGGCAGTTCTCCCCACGGAACTCGTATACGGGTCGCCTCGAGTGCTCGCTTACGATGAGCTCGAGCAAGAGCAGTTGCGGCAAGATGACGCACTGCTCCTTGAGGAAGACCGTCTTCAGGCTGCTGTACGAGCTGCTCGATACCAGCAAGCTTTGCGCCGCTACCATAGCCGCAAGGTTAAAGCCAGAAGTCTCGAGGAAGGCGACCTTGTTCTTCGGCGCGTTCAGTCCGCCAAGAACTCCAACAAGTTGACGCCGAAGTGGGAAGGCCCTTATCGGGTGAAACAAGTCACAAGGCCCGGCGCCGTCCGCCTTGAGACCGAAGAAGGCTTACCGGTGAGCAACTCTTGGAACATTGAGCATCTTCGCAAGTTTTACCCATAAGGCGCGGTTGCCGTGATCCGCTCCGGCAACCACCTTTTGTACAAGTCTTGCCGCTGTTGCATGTAATCCTTTGTACAAAGCCGGGCGCAGACCCCGTGCATCAGTAAAAGCTTATGTGCATCACACAACTTGTCAATTCATGCCCTGTTTACTCTCTTGCATGTACTATCTGACACTTTGTGCAGCACCTATCACCGGTAAGCAATAACGAGCCGCAAGACTCCATATCTCTGTTTTCTCCCTTTTCTTTTCTCTCAAGCAGAAGAAGTTTCCCACGCGCACAAGTTTGCCGGGGGGGAAAGGAGATAGTGGTATGGTCCAAGTGCCATTCAAGAGAGCCTTGCCTTGCCGGGAAGCAAACGACATAAAAGCTAAGTTGCCAAAGTTTGAACAATCAATTTTTTTTAAACAAATTGAGTTATCTTCCTTGAACGACCGCACTTTGTATGGAAAACATGTGCGCGGAGGAACCAACTCATGGCTAGCCGCGCCCTTACTTTGTTTCGAGCACGCTCATCGGCTTAAGTGTGCTGCGACAAGTGTCGCACCCTTACTTTGTTTTCGAGTTCGCTCAACAACCTAAGTGTGCTGCGACTAGCTGCGACAAGGTTTCTTGTCGGCAACGGCATTGCCGGCAAGCTGCTGAAGTTCCGCACTCAGCGCTCGTGGCAAGGGTCCCTACGCCGGCAAGTTCCCTAAAAGCATAGTGTGAAAGCATACAAAGCAAGGAAGTCAAGTAAAGGAAATAACATTGCATTGACTACCTAATATAAAGTTATATTACAAAGCAACTTGTCACAGTACTAATAGACTATTGTTCATAACGTAGTTGGCAGCGACAAGGAAAGAAGAAAGTAAACAAGATTAATCCGCGCGGTCGCCCTCGACCCTCTTGATGCCGCCCACCATGCTCACAATATGCGCGACAAGGGCCTTGAGCGCCTCCTGGTCAACGTCCGGCGGCAAGGTCCTAAGGACGTTGGTGAGGTTGAGGCCTGGGTTGCGGTGCACTATCTTCATCAACACCTTCTCGAGGGCCCCCGCGCAGAGCGTGCGCGACTCGTCCGCCAACTGCTTTGGGATCCTTTCTCGGAGCTGCTGGAGGGCCGGCGCCACCCCCCTTGAAGAACAAACTCAACTTGGCGCTGTGAGGGAGATTCTCGTCGGTGGAGTACCCAAGGTGCTCCGCCCCCAGCTCCGCCAGCTCCTTGTCGACGTTGGCAGCGGCGCCAACAAGACCCTCTGTCCAGTGCTCCACCGTCAGCCTGAAGTTGTTTTGGGAGATGGCGGCGCTCTCCAACAGCGTCTTCTCGGCCTTGAGCTCCTCCTTCAGGTCCGTCTCCCACTCTCTGGCGCTGTCAAGCGTCGTGGTGAGGGTGCAAAACTTCAGCTCCAGATCAGCGATGGAGTCCTTGGCGATGGCGAGCTCTTTGCCCTTATCGGAGAGGCGGACCTGCAGCTCGGAGTGGCTGTGGGCGTCCTTCTCCCTCTCAAGCACAAGTGCGGCAACCTTCTCGTCGCTCGTCTTCAAGTTGGCCTCTAGTTGCGCCACCCTCGCCTCCAAGTCCCTCTTGGCGGTCTCGGCAGCCGCAGCAGCATCCTTTGCTTCCTGCAGAGCTCCGCCAAGAGACTGTTCGCGCGCAGCAAGCTCGTCCTCGTGGCTGTCGAGGTCGACCTTCCGCTACGTCAGTTCGCCTTCTCACCGGGACAACTCCTCGGTGTCGAGCCGTTGCTGCTCCTCTGCTTCAGCCTTCTCAGGGATAAACGCCTGATGCGCCTCGGCGAGCTGCTCCCGCTCCTCCGCCAAGGATCGGAGAGCCGACTGGTTGGCAGCCCGAAGCTCTTCTACGCGCTTCTCCAAGTCAGCGCCCGCCTTGGCGGCCAGAGTCTCCCGGGACTCCAGCTTGGCCTGCCTGGCGCGGTACAGAGATAGAAGCCTCCGCAAAAGCCGCTCCTCCTCGGGATCGCTGCTGCTACTTGGCGCATCGACAAACTTCAGCCCGGCAGAGGCAAGGACCTCCCCGTTGAAGACTTCTCCCTCTACGGGCGCCCTGGATGTGGACGCCCACGGGAGCTGGATTAAGACTCCGTTGTCGGCCTCCAGATAGGCGCCTGGTTCGGCCGCGGCAGCAGAGGGATCGGCGGCCGGCGCAGCGTCTGACGGTCCTGCGGTCTCAGGGCCGTCAGTGCGACCGCCGGATCCCTCCTCAGTCGCCGCGTCAGTAGCCTTGGCGGGCTCGTCGGTGGCGGGCTCGTCAGCACAAGCCGCCTCTTCGGTAGCGGCGGCATCAGTATTGCCGCGCGCGTCCTCCTCGACGGCGACCTCCGTCTCCATCGGCTCTGCGGCGGACGGGTCTGACAGAAGAAAAGAAGAAGAAAGAAGAACTGTCAAGCAAATATCCAAAAAGAGAAATTCAGAAAAAGAGAAGTCCAAAGGTTTACCTGCGCAGGCCTCCTCTGTGGTGGGGTTCATTACCGGGGAGTTCTCCCTTAGCGGCGTGGTGGTAGCTCCCGTCGGCGGAGGGCCGTTTGCACCGTCCCTTGGCGGCGTACTCGCCCTTGGCGGGGTGCTCTCCCTTGGCGGGGTGCTCGCCCTTGGCGGGCTACTCGCCCTTGGTGGAGTGTCCTCCCTTGCCGGGGAGCTCCCCCTTGGCGGTACCGTCGAGACGTGCGGCGCGTCGGGGGCGGCCTCCTGGCGCTCCTGATGCTGCTGCTCTGCTCCTGCACAAGTCAACAAACAAACAAAACATCAACAAGGATAGAAGGCCCACGCGCGCCCGACGAGCGGAGAGCGGACAGAAGACTTACGCTGGGGGCTGCGCTGGGGGTTGCTCCAGAGAACAGCTGCCGGGTCCGGCAAGCTTGTCGCAGGCGCACCCCCTGCTGCGGCGGCGGGCTCGTCCTCAATAACGATTACTGGGACTTTGGCCCTCTTCGCCGCCCTCTGGGCCAGAGTCCTGGAAGAGAGACAGGATCAGAATCAGGCAAAAAAAGATACAAGGCAAGAATCGACGGAAAACCATAGAGAAACTAGAATCGCGAAGACTTACTCTTCTTCCTCCTCGTCGTCGGAGCTGAGCGCCGAGAAGTCGAAATCCGGCTCGCGCGCCCCGGTACGAGGAGCTGGGGGAGTGGGCTCCCTTTGCCGCTTGGTGGGGGCCGGGACGGTGGTCTGAGAAGACCCCGCTCCGGTTGGCGCCAAAGCGCGAGGGGCGGCGGGCACAGGGGCGCCAGTTCGGAAAGATCCCCCTCCTGTTGCCGCTGAGGCACGGGGCGCTCCCTTGGCGGCCTTGCCCGTCACGGTGGCGTGTGTCGGGCGGCGCTGCGGTTGCTGGCTCGCCTGCCGCCCCGTCGCGTCTGCGGCCTTGCGAAGGCGCCTTTTCGGCGTAGCTGGAGGACTTGCTGGTGGCGGTGAGCTACCCGAGGACGAAGAAGAGGAGTCGAGGCCCAGCGAGCCGCCCGAGTCCTCGGCAGGGTCGCTTGACCCGACGCCCTGCTCAGCGGGCCCGCTCGACTCCGCGCCTTGCTCGATGGGCTCGCTTGTCTCGGCGAGTCGCCCGGCAAGCTTTCCCGCTTTGCGAAGCTCTTCCTCCTCGGCGAGGCTTGTTGCCTCCGCTGCCACCGCTTCCTCCGCAGCATACCCGAACTCACCCGCGGCCCTGGCTGCAGCGGCCTCTTCCAGCCTGGTGGCAATATATGCCATCTCTTCTCGTCGGCGTTGATTGGCGACTCCACCAGGTTGTCAAAGAACGTCTGCACGGCTTCTTCGGAAGGTTCCCGCCAAGTGGGGTTGATCCCGTGGGAATCACACAATGGCATCGCCGCACGAATAGCACTGAGCGCAGAGCTATTGCACAATGGAACTACGCCCGACGGCAGCGCGAACCACTCAGGATGGGCGGAGTCATACTTAAATAGCGCTTGGAGCATTGCGTTGAGCTCCAGGACAGTGAAGTTGTAATTAAGGCCCGGGCGCAATCTCATGTTATCTGCCGCGTTCTTGAACTCCCAAGTAGCCCTCTTCCTCTCCTGCAAGGGAGCGATGCGGCGGCGGAGAAAGTCTGCCCCGACGGCACCTACAGTGAGCCTGGCTTGCCGGAGGCGAAGGATCTGAGTGATGGCTATCTTCAGCTTGTCGTCCTAAGGGGCCAGGTCACTCCAGTCGTTGCCGCGTACTGCTGCTACCTGACGTCGGGAAGTGAACGGCTGCGGGTCATCCTCTATAATCCAACACCAGTTGGCCCTCCACTCATCCCACTTGCCGCGGAGCTCCCCCGTCAAGTAAGCCTCTTTCTTATGGAGCCTAAAAATCGAAGAGATTCCGCCAGACAGAGGTGACCCTGGCCAAAGATGTCGGGGAAACTGATCGCCCACGAACACCTATGGGACCGGAGCCCCTTTTCGGTACGGCAAAGGGGGCGGAGGATGCACAAAGAGCAGATCAAGGCAAACACGCAAGCAGTTTACCCAGGTTCGGGCCGCACGGATGCGTAAAACCCTACTCCTGTCTTGGTTTGTATTGTGTTCTTGGCTCGGGAGCGAGTAGAGCTACAGTGCTAATCGCTAACAAGACCGAGCGTGAGAGTGAACGAGGATCGGAACCCCTTCTACGTTGCGCATGGGCCTCCTTTTATAGGTCAAAGGGGTCACCGACAGGTGGCAACGCAGTCGAGGGTAAAAATGTAAAATGGGTGGTAGTTGGAACAGTGTATGCATAGTGCTCTATACCTAACTCTGACGGCAGGGGACAAGGGCATTAAATGCCCATCGCCGTCACTCTAAACAGTGCAAAAAGCGTCCGTCAGGGCGCCACCGTTCGACACGACGGTGGCCTTGTCATCGCAGCTTGCCACCGTGTACCCCAGGCTGCACAGCCTTCCGCCACGTGTTCCTGGAAGGGTCCCAGGGCGACGCGTGGGCGGATGAGCTGGAGCGCGGGTACTTAGTGGAAGTTTTCCGCGGCAAGCGCCTTGCGGCGGCCGCTACCTTGTCGCGCCCGGAAGCTTGTCGCTCTCCGGGACTTGCCGGGACGCGTGGCGCGCCGCGGCAAGTCTCTTGATATGCCATGTTTGGCCTTCCTGGCAAGCTCCTCTTGCCAGGGTCCTGTGCCAAAGAAGTGGTCTTGAGCCTTGAGTGGTCTTCCCGGCAAGCTCCTCTTGCCGGGGCCTTGTCTCTTTAACTTGGATACTTTGTTCTTGAATGGCCCCAAAGGAACCATAGTGGGCCTCAGCGGTCGCACGACAAGCCCTGCCACGGGACGCTGCGACTGCCCGTGCACAAGTTCGGGATACTAAGGTGCCCCTACTTTAGTACACCGACATGAGCCCCCGGGCCTGGGCCATACACGGTGCCGAGCGCTGTTGGGCCAGGCCCAAAACAGTGCACGGGCACGCGCGGCCCGCAGCACGCCGTATCCCACTCCGTATCCACCGTGCCTCTCCCTAACGGCACGCGTCAATCGCGGCGTCATGGGAGAGATCGTGGCCTGTTTCAATGGGGAAATGCGGAACGTCCCCCCTCCCCCTTAAAAGCAGGGGAAACAGGGGCAGTCCCTTCCATTCGCCCGTTGCTTCTTCAACCTCCAGAAACCCCCGCCGCTCCCCTCCGCCCCAAAGGTCGAAAGAGAGCAGTGCTCCGCCCCCCTCCGCTGCCACCAGCATCACCAGCGCCGTCGACTTCCCCCATCGTCCCCGCCATGGCCCCGAAGGGCGAGAAGGCGAAGGCCGCGAAGTCTGCCAAGGCGTTGCTGCTAGTAGCAATGCGGAAGAAGATGGCGGTATTCCCGCCGAGGCTCAGTGCGGAGGAGCTGAAAGACGCCTTCTACCTCTTTTGGTCGAGGGAGATGAAGGCGCACCCGCGCACCAAGGTACTCCCCGCCGTGGCCTGCGAGATGTACCCGAATGGCTATGCCTTCTTTGCTCTGTTCTTCTACTGCGGGCTCTGCCCGCCCTTTTCGGAGTTCTTCTACGACATCATGAATACCTACGGGTTTCATCTCCTTGACTTCACCCCAAACGCCGTATTGACCATGGCCATTTTCGCACATCTGTGCGAAAATTTCGTCGGAGTTTACCCCAATGTAGCTCTCTTCCGCCATTACTTCATACCTCGAGTCGAGTGAGGGTCACCTCTGTCTGGCGGAATCTCTTGGATTTTTTGGCTCCATAAGAAAGAGGCTTACTTGACGGGGGAGCTCCGCGGCAAGTGGGATGAGTGGAGGGCCAACTGGTGTTGGATTATAGAGGATGACCCGCAGCCGTTCACTTCCCGGCGTTAGGTAGCAGCAGTACGCGGCAACGACTGGAGTGACCTGGCCCCTGAGGACGACAAGCTAAAGATAGCCATCACTCGGATCCTTCGCCTCCGGCAAGCCAGGCTCACTGTAGGTGCCGTTGGGGCAGACTTTCTCCGCCGCCGCATCGCTCCCTTGAAGGAGAGGAAGAGGGCTGCTTGGGAGTTCAAGAACGCGGCAGACAACATGAGATTGCTCCCGGGCCTTAATTACAACTTCACTGTCCCGGAGCTCAACGCAATGCTGCAGGCGCTATTTAAGTATGACTCCGCCCATCCTGAGTGGTTCGCGCTGTCGTCGGGCGTAGTTCCATTGTGCAATAGCTCTGCGCTCAGTGCTATTCGCTCGGCAATGCCATTGTGTGATTCCCACGGGATCAACCCCACTTGACGGGAACCTTCCGAAAATGCCGTGCAGACGTTCTTTGACAACCTGGTGGAGTCGCCAATCAACGCCGACGAGAAGAGGGGACTCACCCGCGACACCACCGACCATGAGATGGCATATATTGCCACCAGGCTGGAAGAGGCCGCTGCAGCCAGGGCCGCGGGTGAGTTCGGGAATATTGTGGAGGAAGCGGAGGCAGCGGAGGCGACAAGCCTCACCGAGGAGGAAGAGCTTCGCAAAGCGGGAAAGCTTTCCGGGCGACTCGCCGAGACAAGCGAGCCCATCGAGCAAGGCGCCGAGTCGAGCAGGCCCGCTGAGCAGGGTGTCGGGTCAAGCGACCCTGCCGAGGACTCGGGCGGCTCGTTGGGCCTCGACTCCTCTTCTTCGTCCTCGGGTAGCTCACCGCCACCAGCAAGTCCTCCAGCTGCGCGAAAAGGCGCCTTCGCAAGGCCGCAGACGCGATGGGGCGGCAGGCGAGCCAGCAACCGCAGCGCCGCCCGACACGCGCCACCGCGACGGGCAAGGCCGCCAAGGGAGCGCCCCGTGCCTCAGCGGCAACAGGAGGGGGATCTTCCCGGACTGGCGCCCCTGTGCCCGCCGCCCCTCGCGCTTCGGCGGCAACCGGAGCGGGGTCTTCCCAGACCATCGTCCCGGACCCCGCCAAGCGGCCAAGGGAGCCCACTCCCCCAGCTCCTCGTGCCGGGGCGCGCGAGCCGGATTTCGACTTCTCGGCGCTCAGCTCCGACGACGAGGAGGAAGGAGAGTAAGTCTTCGCGATTCTTGTTTCTCTCTGGTTTTCTGTCGATTCTTGCCTTGTATCTTTTTTTGCCTGATTCTGATCCTGTCTCTCTTCCAGGACTCTGGCCCATAGGGCGGCGAAGAGGGCCAAAGTCCCAGTAATCGTTATTGAGGACGAGCCCGCCGCCGCAGCAGGGGGTGCGCCTGCGACAAGCTTGCCGGACCCGGCAGCTGTTCTCCGGCGCAGCCCCCAGCGTAAGTCTTCTGTCCGCTCTCTGCTCGTCGGGCGTGCGTGGGCCTTCTATCCTTGTTGATGTTTTGTTTGTTTGTTGACTTGTACAGGAGCAGAGCAGCAGCATCAGGAGCGCCAGGAGGCCGCCCCCGACACGCCGCACGTCTCGACCGTACCGCCAAGGGGGAGCTCCCCGGCAAGGGAGGACACTCCGCCAAGGGCGAGCACCCCGCCAAGGGCGAGTACGCCGCCAAGGGACGGTGCAAGCGGCCCTCCGCCGACGGGAGCTACCACCACGCCGCCGAGGGAGAACTCCCTGGCAATGAACCCCACCGCAGAGGAGGCCCGCGCAGGTAAACCTTTGGACTTTTCTTTTTCTGAATTTCTCTTTTTGGATGTTTGCTTGACAGTTCTTCTTTCTTCTTCTTTTCTTCTGTCAGACCCGTCCGCCGCAGAGGCGATGGAGACGGAGGTCGCCGTCGAGGAGGACGCGCGCGGCAATACTGACGCCGCCGCTACCGAAGAGGCGGCTTGTGCTGACGAGCCCGCCACCGACGAGGCCGCCAAGGCTGCTGACGCGGCGGCTGAGGAGGGATCCGGCGGTCGCACTGACAGCCCTGAGACCGCAGGAGCGTCAGACGCTGTGCCGGCCACCGATCCCTCTGCTGCCGCGGCCGAACCAGGCGCCTATCTGGAGGCCGGCAACGGAGTCTTCATCCATCTCCCGTGGGCGTCCACATCCAGGGCGCCCGTAGAGGGAGAAGTCTTCGACGGGGAGGTCCTTGCCTCCGCCGGGCTGAAGTTTGTCTATGCGCCAAGCAGCAGCAGCGAGCCCGAGGAGGAGCGGCTTTTGCCGAGGCTTCTATCTCTGTACCGCGTCAGGCAGGCCAAGCTGGAGTCCCGAGAGGCTCTGGCCGCCATGGCGGGCGCTGACTTGGAGAAGCGCGCAGAAGAGCTTCGGGCCGCCAACCAGGCGCCTCTCTGATCCTTGGCGGAGGAGCGGGAGCAGCTCGCCGAGGCGCATCAGGCGTTTATCCTTGAGAAGGCTGAAGCAGAGGAGCAGCAACGGCTCGCCGCCGAGGAGTTGTCCCGGCGAGAAGGCGAACTGACGCAGCGGAAGGTCGACCTCGACAGCCACGAGGACGAGCTTGCCGCGCGTGAACAGTCTCTTGGCGGAGCTCTGCAGGAAGCGAAGGATGCTGCTGTGGCTGCCGAGACCGCCAAGAGGGACATGGAGGCGAAGGTGGCGCAACTGGAGGCCAACTTGAAGACGAGCGACAAGAAGGTTGCCGCACTTGTGCTTGAGAGGGAGAAGGACGCCCACAGCCACTCCGAGCTGCATGTCCGCCTCTCCGATAAGGGCAAAGAGCTCGCCATCACCAAGGACTCCATCGCCGATCTGGAGCTGACGTTGTCCACCCTCACCACGACGCTTGACGGCGCCAAAGAGCGGGAGACGGACCTGAAGGAGGAGCTCAGGGCCGAGAAGGCGCTGTTGGAGAGCGCCGCCATCTCCCAAAACAACTTCAGGCTGATGGTGGAGCACTGGACAGAGGGTCTTGTTGCTGCCGCTGCCAACGTCGACAAGGAGTTGGCGGAGCTGGGGGCGGAGCACCTTGGGTACTCCACCGGCGAGAATCTCCCTCACAGCGCCAAGTTGAGTTTGTTCTTCAGGGGGGTGGCGCCGGCCCTCCAGCAGCCCCGGGAAAGGATCCCAAAGCAGCTGGCGGATGAGTCGCGCAGGCTCTGCGCGGGGGCCCTCGATTGATGAAGATAGTGCACCACAACCCAGGCCTCAACCTCACCAACGTCCTTAGGACCTTGCCGCCGGACGTTGACCAGGAGGCGCTCAAGGCCCTTGTCACGCATATTGTGAACATGGTGGGCGGCATCAAGAGGGTCGAGGGCGACCGCGCGGATTAATCTTGTTTACTTTCTTCTTTCCTTGTCGCTGCCAACTACGTTATGAACAATAGTCTATTAGTACTGTGACAAGTCGCTTTGTAATATAACTTCATTTTAGGTAGTCAATGCAATGTTATTTCCTTCACTTGACTTCCTTGCTTTGTATGCTTTCACACTACGCTTTTAGGGAACTTGCCGGCGTAGGGACCCTTGCCGCGAGCACTGAGTGCGGAACTTCAGCAGCTTGCCGGCAATGCCGTTGCCGACAAGAAACCTTGTCGCAGCTAGTCGTAGCACACTTAGGTTGTTGAGCGAACTCGAAAACGAAGTAAGGGCGCGACACTTTTCGCAGCACACTTAAGCCGTTGAGCGTGCTCGAAACAAAGTAAGGGCGCGGCTAGCCACGAGTTGGTTCCTCCGCGCACAGGTTTTCCATACAAAGTGCGGTCGTTCAAGGAAGATAACTCAATTTTTTTTAACAAAAATTGATTGCTCAAACTTTGGCAACTTAGCTTTTATGTCGTTTGCTTCCCGGCAAGGTAAGGCTCTCTTGAATGGCACTTGGTCCATACCACTATCTCCTTCCCCCCCGGCAAACTTGTTCGCGTGGGAAACTTCTTCTGCTTGAGAGAAAAGAAAAGGGAGAAAACAGAGATATGGAGTCTTGCGGCTCGTTATTGCTTACCGGTGATAGGTGCTGCACAAAGTGTCAGATAGTACATGCAAGAGAGTAAAAAGGGCATGAATTGACAAGTTGTGTGATGCACATAAGCTTTTACTGATGCACGGGGTCTGCGCCCGGCTTTGTACAAAGGATTACATGCAACAGCGGCAAGACTTGTACAAAAGGTGGTTGCCGGAGCGGATCACGGCAACCGCGCCTTATGGGTAAAACTTGCGAAGATGCTCAATGTTCCAGGAGTTGCTCACCGGTAAGCCTTCTTCGGTCTCAAGGCGGACGGCGCCGGGCCTTGTGACTTGTTTCACCCGATAAGGGCCTTCCCACTTCGGCGTCAACTTATTGGAATTCTTGGCGGACTGAACGCGCCGAAGAACAAGGTCGCCTTCCTCGAGACTTCTGGCTTTAACCTTGCGGCTATGGTAGCGGCGCAAAGCTTGCTGGTATCGAGCAGCTCGTACAGCAGCCTGAAGATGGTCTTCCTCAAGGAGCAGTGCGTCATCTTGCCGCAGCTGCTCTTGCTCGAGCTCATCGTAAGCGAGCACTCGAGGCGACCCGCATACGAGTTCCGTGGGGAGAACTGTCTCTGCTCCATAGACAAGAGCAAAGGGTGTCTATCCAGTGGCTCGATTTGGCGTCGTCCTGATCCACCAAAGAGCCGCTGGCAACACCTCGATCCAGTTTCTTCCGCACTTGTGCAGCCTATCGAAAGTTCTCGTCTTGAGTCCGCGCAGCACTTCAGCGTTTACCCTCTCCGCTTGACCGTTGCTCCTCGGGTGAGCAACAGAAGCGAAGCATACCTTGGCGCCAAGGTCTTGGACGTACTGCATGAAGGTGCGACTTGTGAATTGTGTGCTGTTGTCGGTGATGATCCTGTTAGGGATTCCGAAACGGCAAACAATCGATCTGAAGAACTTGACTGCTAACTGTGCGGTCACCTTTCTCACTGGTTCCACTTCCGGCCACTTTGTGAACTTGTCGATGGTGACGTACAAGTACTCAAAGCCCCCGGCTGCGCGGGGAAAGGGGCCGAGAATGTCGAGCCCCCAGACCGAAACTGGCCAGGATAAAGGGATCGTCTGGAGAGCTTGAGCTGGTTGATGTATCTGCTTGGAATGGAACTTGCATGCTTCACACTTGGTTACTTGCGCAGTTGCATCCTGGAGGGCTTCTGGCCAAAAGAAACATTGCCGGAATGCTTTTCCGGCAAGTGCTCTCGCGCCAATGTGGTGGCCACATATGCCTCCATGTATCTCTGCCAACAGCTTTTGTCCATCTTCCCGGGGGATGCACTTCAATTTGACACCGTTGAGTCTTCTTCTGTACAGTTCGTTGCCGACAAACTGATACATACTTGACTGCCGGGTTATTCTTTCTGCTTCTTCTGGCTCTTCGGGAAGTTCTCCTGTCTGGAGGAAATGGACGATCCGCTATGCCCATGCTGGAGCCCGCGGCTCGACGACAAGGACTAAAGGCATCTGCGCTGCTGTGGGAACGTCAGCTTCCACGGCATGAACTTGCAGCTCAGCCGGAGCTTGATGTTCCCCGGCAAGCTTGCCGGAGCAAAACTTGTCGGGAACGTCTGCTTCAACCGTACAAACCCTAGGGTTTGCAGGAGCAGACTGTTCCTCAGCAACTTTGTCATTGATCTTAGGGGCCTTATTGGGGGCGGCTTCGGGAAGCTCTGCCGGCAAGTAGTCACCAGAAACCAACTTTCTCTTCTTACTTTGTCCAGTCGATGGTGTTATGGATGGTTGAGTTAGCTTGAGCACAAAGATCCCTGGTTCCACAGGTAGCTTTAGGGCAGCACACTTTGACAGGCCGTCTGCGATGTCGTTCTGAGCTCTTGGAACGTGCTCCATCTGTAAGCCTTCAAAGTGCTCTTCAAGCTTTCTTACTTTGTCGATGTATGCTTCCATCAACGGACTCTGGTAGCTCTTGTTCACTTGGCGGACAACCAACTGCGAGTCACCCCGCACAACCAGCTTCTTGATCCCAAGCTCTGCCGCGATTCTGAGGCCGGCAAGCAAACCTTCATACTCTGCAGTATTGTTCGTTGCTTGTTCCTTGGGAAAGTGCATTTGGACGACGTACTTGAGGTGCTCCCCGGTGGGTGCGACAAGCAGCACGCCAGCACCGGCGCCTTGCAGCGAGAAGGCACCATCAAAGTACATGATCCACTCTTTGCTTGCTTCTTCGACGGGGATGCTCGTCTCTGGAATCTCTTCGTCTGGCGTTGGCGTCCATTCTGCTATGAACTCTGCCAATGCTCTGCTCTGGATAGTTGAAGTGCTTTCAAACTTGAGGCCAAAGCTTGACAGCTCCAGTGCCCACTCGACAATCCTGCCTGTCGCTTCTAGATTTTGTAGTATCCTCTTCAGCGGAAAGCGAGTGACCACTGTTATCTCGTGTGCTTGGAAGTAGTGGCGCAGCTTTCTCGAGGCCATGAGAAGGCCTAAAAGCAGCTTCTGCACACCAGAGTACCTTGATCTAGCCCCCTGCAGAAGGGAGCTGACAAAGTAGACTGGACGTTGCACCATCTTCTTCCGCACTTCCTCTTGCATCTGCGCAGTTCCATCCTTGTCGGGGCCAGAGCTTGCCGGGGAAGCTCCCTGCTTGTCGCTGGATGTGCTTGCCGGGGCTGTTGGCTCATCATCTGCCTCCCTTTCCGCTACTAACGCAGCACTAACCACTTGATTGTTTGCTGCTAAGTATAGCAGCAACTTCTCTTGTGGCTTAGGTGCGACAAGTATTGGAGTGGAGGACAGGTACCTCTTCAAGTCTTGCAGCGCTGCCTCCGCTTCCGGAGTCCATTTCACTGGACCTGCCTTTTTCAAATTTTTGAAAAACGGCAGGGCGTGTTCTGCTGACTTAGAGATAAACCTGCTGAGAGCAGCCACGCAGCCGGCGAGTCTTCGTACATCCTTTACGCGCTTCGGAGCTTCGATCTGCTCGATGGCTTTGATCTTGTCGGGATTAGCTTCAATCCCTCTCTGAGATACAAAGAACCCGAGAAGCTTGCCGGAGGGGACTCCAAACACGCACTTCTCGGGGTTGAGCTTGAGTTGGATCTTGCACAGATTCGCAAAGGTTTGATCTAAATCTTGAATCAGAGTAGCCCTGTCCTTGCTCTTGACCACTATATCATCCATGTAAGCTTCTACATTTCTGTGTATTTGTGGCTCAAAAGCTGTATGGACTACCCTTGCAAACGTCGAACCGGCATTCTTCAATTCAAAGGGCATGCGTATGAAGCAATAAGTGCCACATGGAGTAATGAATGCGGTTTTCTCTTCATCTTCTTCAGCCATGAAGATTTGGTGGTATCCTGAATATGCATCAAGAAATGAAAGCAACTCACATCCGGCTGTGGAGTCAACAATCTGGTCAATGCGCGGCAAGGGAAATGGATCTTTGGGACAAGCTTTATTCACATCAGTGAAGTCTATACAAAGCCTCCACTTCCCGTTTGCTTTACGCACGACGACAGGATTGGCCAACCACGTGGGATGGAGTACACCTCTGACAAGGCCTGCCGCTTCCAGCTTCTTGATCTCTTCTGCGATAAACTCTTGGCGCTCCACCGCTTGTTTTCTAACTTTCTGCTTGATGGGCCGCGCGTGAGGACAAACGGCAAGTTTGTGCTCAATCACTTTCCTGGGAACACCGGGGATGTTAGACGGTTGCCATGCAAACACGTCGACATTCGCCCGCAGGAAAGCAACGAGTGCGCTTTCCTATTTGGGATCAAGCGTGGCACTGATGGTGAAAGTACCACCACTGTCGTCCTCCTTGGCGGACACCTTCTTTGTCTCTGGTGGAGCTGCCATCGCCTTCTTGCACTTGCCGGTGGGGCTCGATGGTGCGTGCGTTCATGGGCGATCAGTTTCCCCGACATCTTTGGCGCGCCAGGTAGGGGAAACTGATCGCCCACGAACACCTATGGGACCGGAGCCCCTTTTCGGTACGGCAAAGGGGCGGAGGATGCACAAAGAGCAGATCGAGGCAAACACGCGAGCAGTTTACCCAGGTTCGGGCCGCACGGATGCGTAAAACCCTACTCCTGCCTTGGTTTGTATTGTGTTCTTAGCTCGGGAGCGAGTAGAGCTACAGTGCTGATCGCTAACAAGACCGAGCGTGAGAGTGATCGAGGATCGTAACCCCTTCTACGTTGCGCATGGGCCTCCTTTTATAGGTCAAAGGGGTCACCGACAGGTGGCAACACAGTCCAGGGTAAAAATGTAAAATGGGTGGTAGTTGGAACAGTGTATGCATAGTGCTCTATACCTAACTCTGACGGCAGGGTACAAGGGCACTAAATGCCCGTCGCCATCGCTCTAAACAGTGCAAAAAGCGTCCGTCAGGGCGCCACCGTTCGCCACGACGGTGGCCTTGTCATCGCAGCTTGCCACCGTGTACCCTAGGCTGCACAGCCTTCCGCCACGTGTTCCTGGAAGGGTCCCAGGGCGACGCGTGGGCGGATGAGCTGGAGCGCGGGTACTTAGTGGAAGTTTGCCGCGGCAAGCGCCTTGCCGCGGCCGCTACCTTGTCGCGCCCGGAAGCTTGTCGCTCTCCGGGACTTGCCGGGACGCGTGGCGCGCCGCGGCAAGTCTCTTGAAATGCCATGTTTGGCCTTCCTAGCAAGCTCCTCTTGCCAGGGTCCTGTGCCAAAGAAGTGATCTTGAGCCTTGAGTGGTCTTCCCGGCAAGCTCCTCTTGCCGGGGCCTTGTCTCTTTAACTTGGATACTTGCGCAGTTGCATCCTGGAGGGCTTCTGGCCAAAACAAACCTTGCCGGAATGCTTTTCCGGCAACTGCTCTGGCGCCAATGTGGTGGCCACATATGCCTCCATGTATCTCTGCCAACAGCTTTTGTCCATCTTCCCGGGGGATGCACTTTAATTTGACACCGTTGAGTCTTCTTCTGTACAGTTCGTTGCCGACAAAATGATACATACTTGACTGTCAGGTTATTCTTTCTGCTTCTTTTGGCTCTTCGGAAAGGTCTCCTGTCTGGAGGAAACGGATGATCTGCTGTGCCCATGCCGCAGCCCGCGGCTGGACGACAAGGACTAAAGGCATCTGCGCTGCTGTGTGAACGTCAGCTTCCACAGCATGAACTTGCGGCTCAGCCGGAGCTTGACGTTCCCCAGCAAGTTTGCCGGAGCAAAACTTGTCGGGAACGCCTGCTTCAACTGTACAAACCCTAGGGTTTGCAGGAGCAGACTGTTCCTCAGCAACTTTGTCATTGATCTTGGGGACCTTATTGGGGGCGGCTTCGGGAAGCTCTGCCGGCAAGTAGTCACCAGAAACAAACTTTCTATTCTTACTTTGTCCGGTCGATGGTGTTATGGATGGTTGAGTTAGCTTGAGCACAAAGATCCCCGGTTCCACAGGTAGCTTTAGTGCAGCACACTTTGACAGGCCGTCTGCGATGTCGTTCTGAGCTCTTGGAACGTGCTCCATCTGTAAGCCTTCAAAGTGCTCTTCAAGCTTTCTTACTTCGTCGACGTATGCTTCCATCAACGGACTCTGGTAGCTCTTGTTCACTTGGCGGACGACCAACTGCGAGTCACCCCGCACAATCAGCTTCTTGATCCCAAGCTCTGCCACGATTCTGAGGCCGGCAAGCAAACCTTCATACTCTGCAGTATTGTCCGTTGCTTGTTCCTTGGGAAAGTGCATTTGGATGACGTACTTGAGGTGCTCCTCGGTGGGTGCGACAAGCAGCACGCCAGCACCGGCGCCTTGCAGCGAGAAGGCATCATCAAAGTACATGATCCACTCTTTGCTTGCTTCTTCGACGGGGATGCTCGTCTGTGGAATCTCTTCGTCTGGCGTTGGCGTCCATTCTTCTATGAACTCTGCCAATGCTCTGCTCTGGATAGTTGAAGTGCTTTCAAACTTGAGGCCAAAGCTTGACAGCTCCAGTGCCCACTCGACAATCCTGCCTGTCGCTTCTGGATTTTGCAGTATCTTCTTCAGCGGAAAGCGAGTGACCACTGTTATCTCGTGTGCTTGGAAGTAGTGGCACAGCTTTCTCGAGGCCATGACAAGGCCGAAAAGCAGCTTCTGCACACCAGAGTACCTTGATCTAGCCCCCTGCAGAAGGGAGCTGACAAAGTAGACTGGACGCTGCACCATCTTCTTCCGCACTTCCTCTTGCATCTGCGCAGTTCCATCCTTGTCGGGGCCAGAGCTTGCCGGGGAAGCTCCCTGCTTGTCGATGGATGTGCTTGCCGGGGCTGTTGGCTCATCATCTGCCTCCCTTTCCGCTACTAACGCAGCACTAACCACTTGATTGGTTGCTGCTAAGTATAGCAGCAACTTCTCTTGTGGCTTAGGTGCGACAAGTATTGGAGTGGAGGACAGGTACCTCTTCAAGTCTTGCACCGCTGCCTCCGCTTCCGGAGTCCATTTCACTGGACCTGCCTTTTTCAAAATTTGGAAAAACGGCAGGGCGCGTTCTGCTGACTTAGAGATAAACCTGCTGAGAGCAGCGACGCAGCCGGCGAGTCTTCGTACATCCTTGACGCGCTTCGGAGCTTCGATTTGCTCGATGGCTTTGATCTTGTCGGGATTAGCTTCAATCCCTCTCTGAGATACAAAGAACCTGAGAAGCTTGCCGGAGGGGACTCCAAACACGCACTTCTCGGGGTTGAGCTTGAGTTGGATCTTGCGCAGATTCGCAAAGGTTTCATCTAAATCTTGAATCAGAGTAGCCCTGTCCTTGCTCTTGACCACTAAATCATCCATGTAAGCCTCTACATTTCTGTGTATTTGTGGCTCAAAAGCTGTATGGACTACCCTTGCAAACACTGAACCGGCATTCTTCAATCCAAAGGGCATGCGTATGAAGCAATAAGTGCCACATGGAGTAATGAATGTGGTTTTCTCTTCATCTTCTTCAGCCATGAAGATTTGGTGGTATCCTGAATATACATCAAGAAATGAAAGCAACTCACATCCGGCTGTGGAGTCAACAATCTGGTCAATGCGCGGCAAGGGAAATGGATCTTTGGGACAAGCTTTATTCACATCGGTGAAGTCTATACAAAGCCTCCACTTCCCTTTTGCTTTACGCACGACGACAGGATTGGCCAACCACGTGGGATGGAGTACACCTCTGACAAGGCATGCCGCTTCCAGCTTCTTGATCTCTTCTGCGATAAACTCTTGGCGCTCCACCGCTTGTTTTCTAACTTTCTGCTTGATGGGCCGCGTGTGAGGAAAAACGGCAAGTTTGTGCTCAATCACTTTCCTGGGAACACCGGGGATGTCAGACGGTTGCCATGCAAACACGTTGACATTCGCCCGCAGGAAAGCAACGAGCGCGCTTTCCTATTTAGGATCAAGCGTGGCACTGATGGTGAAAGTACCACCAGTGCCGTCCTCCTTGGCGGACACCTTCTTTGTCTCTGGTGGAGCTGCCATCGCCTTCTTGCACTTGCCGGTGGATCTCGTTGGTGCGTCCTCGACGGCAGTGCAGCACTCCGAAGAGGTGTGTTTGCCGGAGTGGGCCCGAGAGCTCTTGCCGGACTTGGTCTTGTTCTTCCCCCCGGGAGCTTCAGCGGCAAGTGTCTTGCTATCTGTTGCGGCTGCTGCATCCCGGTAAATCTTGTCGGCACAGATAAGGGCGTCCTTCTTGTCGCCGGGGACAGAGATGACGCTTATCGGGCCTGGCAGCTTGAGCATGTTGTAGGCATAATGAGATGCTGCCATGAACTTAGCGAGTGCTGGACGGCCAAGTATTCCATTGTAGGGCAAGGGAATATCGACAACATCAAAGGTGATCCTCTCGGTTCGGAAATTCAGCTCTCCGCCAAATGTCACTGGCTGTGTGATCTTCCCCTTTGGCTTGCTCCTTCCTGGGTTAATCCCTTGGAAAGTGCCAGTTTCTTCGAGCTCGCTGTCGGGGATCTGGAGTTTCCGGACCATAGTGGAGGAGATCAGGTTCAGGCCGGCCCCGCCGTCAACCAACATCTTGGTGACCTTGAGGTTGCGGATGGTTGGTGAGACCAACATCGGCAAACACCCGACCGCAGTGGTGCGATCAGGGTGGTCCTCAATGTCGAAGATGATGGGCGTGCTGGACCACTTCAGAAGTTTGCGCGACTCGATGGGTGGCTCTGCTGCATTAACTTCCCGCACCCATTGCTTGAGTTGGCGGTGGGAAGTATGCAGAGAAGCACCTCCGTCAACGCACAGAACTTCTATGGCCTTCTGGAACTCCTGCTCGCTGTTATCTCCGTCATCCATGTCTTCGTCGTCTTCTTCATCTTCGTCCTTGTCGCGGCCGCGGGGAGGTCTATCTCCTTGCCGCTGCTTGGCCTTGCCGCGTGATACGTCCAAAACGTATCTATAATTTCTGCTTGCTCCATGCCTCTTTTGGGTGATATTGCTATGATATTTATACACTTCCATACACTTTTGATCATATTTGGACTAACCTATTAACTCAGTGCACCCCAGAGCCAGTTTCTGTTTTCTGCTGTTTTTGTATTTCAGGTTTTCCCATTACGAGAACTGCCAGAAAAATCCCGGAAAAATTATATAAAAAATCAGCGTTCCAGAAGCTTCCCGGCTGCCAAAATACAGCCGGAGGGGGGCCACCAGGGCTCCAGGCGCCCTGGTGGCGCGGCCAGGAGGGCCGCGCCGGGGGGGCGCCTAGGCCCCCCAGGCCTCCGCTGATGCCCCCCTTTGGCATATATTTATATCGTGTCCCGAAACCCTCGAGACGGGAACCCTTTTTTGCGATATCATCTCTGTTCCGCAGCCGCCGCGCTTCCAAGATCGGGAGCACCAGGAGAACTCTTCCCGGCACCCTGCCGGAGGGGAGGATCACCACCGGGAGCTTCTCCACCACCATGGACGCCTCCCGGATGAGTTGTGAGTAGTCTCCCTTGGACCATGGGTCCATGACCAGTAGCTATGTGATGTTCTCCTCCCGTTCTTGTGCTTCACTAATTAGTCCTCGTGAGCTGCCCTACATGATCGAGGCACATATGTAATCCTTATGCTGTTGCTATGATGAGTTTGCTGGGATCCGATGGATTGTGAGATTATGTTCAGATTGTGTTTGAGTAATATATTTGATCTACCTCTTTTATATTTATGTTCGTAAGTAATTCTTGCATGTTCTCCGTTGTTATTTATTGCTTTGGCCAAGTAGTAGGTAGTGACTCCAAGAGGGAACGTTATGCTTGATTGTGGGTTCATGCCCCTCGATGACTAGCTTGAGTGACAGAAACATGAGTCTAGGGGATGTGCTGTTGCCACAAGGGGGAAAACAACGGTGCTTGTGCCCGCGGGTGCAAGGATTGTTTACTTTACGCAAAGTTCTTTTAATGCAGTTGTCTGTTGCTTTGAGTTTACACTATGGGTGGGACTCGCAACTTAATACCAGCGAGATGTTCTGGATAGATATCTCAAGATGGATGATTAGTAGTAGATGCAGATGGATTTCGGTCTACTTGCCTTGGCGTACCGCCCATGCTTTGAACCTCTACCTTTCTTGTAACATAGTTAGCATTGGTTTGCGCACATAATTCTATCAATTGCCCAGCTGTCGTCTTTTGGGAGAGAGACATCACTAGTGAACATCATGGGACCCCGGTCCATATTACCATCATTGATCACATCCGCTATTTACTTTCCGCTTTTTACTTACTATTGCAGCAAAACCTATCACTATTATCACTTGCATTTGATCCTTTGTAAACGACAAGGCCGGAGGGATTGACAACCTCTATGTACTCGTTGGGAGCAAAGTTATTTGTATCTGTGTGCAGGTCCACGTTGATTGCTAATATCTGGCGCCGTTAGCAGTTGACACCTTCTTGTTGAAACTGGGAGTCTCAGGGAAATCGATCCTTGGTATCTTTGCCAAGGGAAAACTTCCGCTACACTGCATCTCAAACCTTCCACTAGGGGTAACCAACGAGGGGCGAGAAGCCATCACCGCGGCATCCTCCCCGGCCATTGAATGGCCGCTTCTTGCTGGACTCTGCACCACCTCCCTGGGCCTTCTCCTTGTCGCGTCGCTCGTACTCAGCTTTCTGCTGCTCGACGAGGTACTCGACCCTATTGCAGTTCTGGAGGTCGTGGCCCTTGGTGCGGTGGATCTTGCAGTACTGCTTGTCGGAGCCGTCCTGCTTGTCGGCGGCAGCCACAGTCTGACAGTTGGTGCACGTGGCAGTTTCCTTGCCGGAGCCACCTGCCGGGGCTTTCTTGGCGCCAGCCTCCTTGTCGGACTGCTCCACGACCAGCACTTCCTTGTTCTTCTTCTTTCTGTTGTTCCGCCGCCGGATCTTCTTTGCCGGGGCGGCGTCCTCGCTATCTGTTCCCCCAGCTCCAGTATCCTCTCCGGGGAGTTTCCTCCCCTCCTCAGCGCGTGCGCACTTGTCGGCCAGGGCATAAAGCTCACTGACGTCTCGGATTTTGCACATCGCCATCTCCTCCCTCATCCTGCGGTTACGCACGTTCTGGTGGAACGCGCTGATAACCGCGGCAGGGTGGACGTCTGGGATGTTGTGCTGGACGCGGCTGAATCTTTGGATGTACTTTCGCAGGGACTCTCCTTCCTTCTGGGCGAGTATATGCAGGTCACTCTCCTGGCCATGGGGCTTGTGGCCACCTGTGAAGGCGCCGACAAACTGATGGCACAGGTCGGCCCAAGAAGAGATGGAGTTCTCCCGCAAGTGCATGAGCCAAGATCCGACGTTTGGCTTGAGCACGAGTGGGAAGTAGTTTGCGAGTATCTTCTCGTCTCGTCCCCCGGCAGCTTGCACCGTAGATGCTGAGGAACTCCGACGGATGAGTCTTGCCGTCGTACTTCTCGGGTACGTCGGGCTTGAAGTTCTTCATGCTGGGCCACTGGACTTGCCGCAGCTCACGAGTGAACGCAGGACAACCTGCCGCGTACGGCAGCTCGCCTGGTCCCCCTGGCGCTTGCATGTCTACAGCAGGCCTAGCACGCTGGTCAGATTGACACCTCGCTTCTCTTCGACGCTCGATGCGGGTTCGAGCGTCCTCTAGCCGTCGGTCGTCAAGGACTTGGCGCTGATTGCGGCGAGCTCGCGGATCCGATGACGCTGTGGAGTCGTCGTCGATGTTGATCCGGCGAGTCGGCGATTTTGGCCTTCGGGGTGGGGAGTTCACGGTGGTTGCACCCCCGGCAGTCTTGTCGCCATCAGCCCGCGCCTGGCTAACTTGTCGTGGCCGCGATGTCGTCGGCTGCTGCGGAGTGTCGTTGTTGGCGAAGGCGATGAGGCTCTGGATGGTGGCCCTCCGGTCGTCGGCCTTGTCTGCCGCTGGAGGGAAGTCGAGGAGTAGTTGAGCTCGAGCTAGAGCTTCTGCTGGAGTGGCGGGGAGCGATGGCGAGCGGTGCGAGGAGCGAGATATGCTCGGACTTCTAACTGCGTTAGAAGGAGCAGCGTCTCGTCCCGGCGACCGCGCCTTGCTCATGCCAGCATGTTGGCCTTGAGCATCCCGCGAACCGCCAGCTTGACCTTGGCCCAGCAAGCGTATGGTACCTTGTGTACTACGTCGCTGCCGGTCTCACGCCTCCTGAGACGGGCGCGGTGCATGCACGGACGCCGAGGTCTTAGAGTGCGCCCGGCCGTCCGTCTTGTCCTTGGACTTGGCGGCGCCGTGAGTTTCCTCGCCGACGTCCGTCCTTCCGCCGGCGTCTACCCCACCGGTCGTTGCCTCCGGTGGCGGTGGGATCGACGCGGACGGGCCTGCTACCTCCGAAGCTTTCTTCTTCGGCGGCATGTCGATGAAGTTGACGAAGCTGGTGGAGATTTCGCTCGCGTGAACGCCGGATCAGGTTCACACAACCTCGACGCACCCCCTACCTGGCGCGCCAAAGATGTTGGGTAAACTGCTCGCGCATGGGCCTTCTTTTATAGGTCAAAGGGGTCACCGACAGGTGGCAACGCAGTCGAGGGTAAAAATGTAAAATGGGTGGTAGTTGGAACAGTGTATGCATAGTGCTCTATACCTAACTCTGACGGCAGGGGACAAGGGCATTAAATGCCCGTCGCCGTCGCTCTAAATAGTGCAAAAAGCGTCCGTCAGGGCGCCACCGTTCACCACGACGGTGGCCTTGTCATCGCATCTTGCCACCGTGTACCCCAGGCTGCACAGCCTTCCGCCACGTGTTCCTGGAAGGGTCCCAGGGCGACGCGTGGGCGGATGAGCTGGAGCGCGGGTACTTAGTGGAAGTTTGCCGCGGCAAGCGCCTTGCCGCGGCCGCTACCTTGTCGCGCCCGGAAGCTTGTCGCTCTCCGGGACTTGCCGGGACGCGTGGCGCGCCGCGGCAAGTCTCTTGAAATGCCATGTTTGGCCTTCCTGGCAAGCTCCTCTTGCTAGGGTCCTGTGCCAAAGAAGTGGTCTTGAGCCTTGAGTGGTCTTCCCGGCAAGCTTCTCTTGCCGGGGCCTTGTCTCTTTAACTTGGATACTTTGTTCTTGAATGGCCCCAAAGGAACCACAGTGGGCCTCAGCGGTCGCACGGCAAGCCCTGCCACGGGACGCTGCGACTGCCCGTGCACAAGTTCGGGATACTAAGGTACCCCTACTTTAGTACACCGACAGGAGCCCCCGGGCCTGGGCCATACACGGTGCCGAGCGCTGTTGGGCCAGGCCCAAAACAGTGCACGGGCACGCGCGGCCCGCGGCACGCCGTATCCCACTCCGTATCCACCGCGCCTCTCCCTAACGGCACGCGTCAATCATGGCATCGTGGGAGAGATCGTGGCCTGTTTCTTTAATGGGGAAATGCGGAACGTCCCCCCCCCCTCCCCCTTAAAAGCAGGGGAAACAGGGGCAGTCCCTTCCATTCGCCCGTTGCTTCTTCAACCTCCAGAAACCCCCGCCGCTCCCCTCCTCCCAAAAGGTCGAAAGAGAGCAGCGCTCCGCCCCCCTCCGCCGCTGCCAGCATCACCAGCGCCGTCGACTTCCCCCATCGTCCCCGCCATGGCCCCGAAGGGCGAGAAGGCGAAGGCCGCGAAGTCTGCCAAGGCACTGCGGCTGGTAGCAATGCGGAAGAAGATGGCGGTCTTCCCGCTGAGGCTCAGTGCGGAGGAGCTGAAAGACGCCTTCTACCTCTTCTGGTCGAGGGAGACGAAGGCGCACCCGCGCACCAAGGTACTCCCCGCCGTGGCCTGCGAGATGTACCCGAATGGCTATGCCTTCTTCGCTCTGTTCTTCTACTGCAGGCTCTGCCCGCCCTTTCCGAAGTTCTTCTGCGACGTCATGAATACCTACGGGTTTCATCTCCTTGACTTCACCCCAAACGCCGTCTTGACCATGGCCATTTTCGCACATCTGTGCGAAAATTTCGTCGGAGTTTACCCCAATGTAGCTCTCTTCCGCCATTACTTCATACCTCGAGTCGATTCAGGGTCACCTCTATCTGGCGGAATCTCTTGGATTTTTAGGCTCCATAAGAAAGAGGCTTACTTGACGGGGGAGCTCCGTGGCAAGTGGGATGAGTGGAGGGCCAACTGGTGTTGGATTATAGAGGATGACCCGCAACCGTTCACTTCCCGGCGTCAGGTAGCAGCAGTACGCGGCAACGACTGGAGTGACCTGGCCCCTGAGGACGACAAGCTGAAGATAGCCATCACTCGGATCCTTCGCCTCCGGCAAGCCAGGCTCACTGTAGGTGCCGTCGGGGCAGACTTTCTCTGCCGCCGCATCGCTCCCTTGCAGGAGAGGAAGAGGGCTTCTTGGGAGTTCAAGAACGCGGCAGACAACATGAGATTGCGCCCGGGCCTTAATTACAACTTCACTGTCCTGGAGCTCAACGCAATGCTCCAAGCGCTATTTAAGTATGACTCCGCCCATCCTGAGTGGTTCGCGCTGTCGCCGGGCGTAGTTCCATTGTGCAATAGCTCTGCGCTCAGTGCTATTCGCGCGGCGATGCCATTGTGTGATTCCCACGGGATCAACCCCACTTGGCGAGAACCTTCCGAAGAGGCCGTGCAGACGTTCTTTGACAACCTGGTGGAGTCGCCAATCAACGCCGACGAGAAGAGGGGACTCACCCGCGACACCACCGACCATGAGATGGCATATATTTCCACCAGGCTGGAAGAGGCCGCTGCAGCCAGGGCCGCGGGTGAGTTCGGGTATACTGCGGAGGAAGCGGAGGCAGCGGAGGCGACAAGCCTCGCCGAGGAGGAAGAGCTTCGCAAAGCGGGAAAGCTTGCCAGGCGACTCGCCGAGACAAGCGAGCCCATCGAGCAAGGCGCCGAGTCGAGCGGGCCCGCTGAGCAGGGCGTCGGGTCAAGCGACCCTACCGAGGACTCGGGCGGCTCGCTGGGCCTCGACTCCTCTTCTTCGTCCTCGGGTAGCTCACCGCCACCAGCAAGTCCTCCAGCTGCGCCGAAAAGGCGCCTTCGCAAGGCCGCAGACGCGACGGGGCGGCAGGCGAGCCAGCAACCGCAGCGCCGCCCGACACGCGCCACCGCGACGGGCAAGGCCGCCAAGGGAGCGCCCCGTGCCTCAGCGGCAACAGGAGGGGGATCTTCCCGGACTAGCGCCCATGTGCCCGCCGTCCCTCGCGCTTCGGCGGCAACCGGAGCAGGGTCTTCTCAGACCACCGTCCCGGCCCCCGCCAAGCGGCCAAGGGAGCCCACTCCCCCAGCTCCTCGTGCTGGGGCACGCGAGACGGATTTCGACTTCTCGGCGCTCAGCTCCGACGACGAGGAGGAAGAAGAGTAAGTCTTCGCGATTCTTGTTTCTCTCTGGTTTTCTGTCGATTCTTGCCTTGTATCTTTTTTTGCCTGATTCTGATCCTGTCTCTCTTCGAGGACTCTGGCCCAGAGGGCGGCGAAGAGGGCCAAAGTCCCAGTAATCGTTATTGAGGACGAGCCCGCCGCCGCAGCAGGGGGTGCGCCTGCGACAAGCTTGCCGGACCCGGCAGCTGTTCTCCGGAGCAGCCCCCAGCGCAGCCCCCAGCGTAAGTCTTCTGTCCGCTCTCCGCTCGTCGGGCGCGCGTGGGCCTTCTATCCTTGTTGATGTTTTGTTTGTTTGTTGACTTGTGCAGGAGCAGAGCAGCAGCATCAGGAGCGCCAGGAGGCCGCCCTCGACGCGCCGCACGACTTGACCGTACCGCCAAGGGGGAGCTCCCCAGCAAGGGAGGACACTCCGCCAAGGGCGAGTACCCCGCCAAGGGCGAGCACCCCGCCAAGGGCGAGTACGCCGCCAAGGGACGGTGCAAACGGCCCTCCGCCGACGGGAGCTACCACCACGCCGCCGAGGGAGAACTCCCCGGCAATGAACCCCACCACAGAGGAGGCCCGCACAGGTAAACCTTTGGACTTTTCTTTTTCTGAATTTCTCTTTTTGGATATTTGCTTGACAGTTCTACTTTCTTCTTCTTTTCTTCTGTCAGACCCGTCCGCCGCAGAGCCGATGGAGATGGAGGTCGCCGTCGAGGACGCGCGCGGCAATACTGACGCCGCCGCTACCGAAGAGGCGGCTTGTGCTGACGAGCCCGCCACCGACGAGGCCGCCAAGGCTGCTGACGCGGCGGCTGAGGAGGGATCCGGCGGTCGCACTGACGGCCCTGAGACCACAGGAGCGTCAGACGCTGCGCCGGCCGCCGATCCCTCTGCTGCCGCGACCGAACCAGGCGCCTATCTGGAGGCCGGCAACGGAGACTTCATCCAGCTCCCGTGGGCGTCCACATCCAGGGCGCCCGTAGAGGGAGAAGTCTTCGACGGGGAGGTCCTTGCCTCCGCCGGGCTGAAGTTTGTCGATGCGCCAAGCAGCAGCAGCGAGCCCGAGGAGGAGCGGCTTCTGCGGAGGCTTCTATCTCTGTACCGCGCCAGGCAGGCCAAGCTGGAGTCCCGAGAGGCTCTGGCCGCCAAGGCGGGCGCTGACTTGGAGAAGCGCGCAGAAGAGCTTTGGGCCGCCAACCAGGCGGCTCTCCGATCCTTGGCGGAGGAGCGGGAGCAGCTCGCCGAGGCGTATCAGGCGTTTATCCTTGAGAAGGCTGAAGCAGAGGAGCAGTAACGGCTCGCCGCCGAGGAGTTGTCCCGGCGAGAAGGCGAACTGACGCAGCGGAAGGTCGACCTCGACAGCCACGAGGACGAGCTTGCCTAGCGCGAACAGTCTCTTGGCGGAGCTCTGTAGGAAGCGAAGGATGCTGCTGCGGCTGCCGAGACCGCCAAGAGGGACTTGGAGGCGAGGGTGGCGCAACTGGAGGCCAACTTGAAGACGAGCGACGAAAAGGTTGCCGCACTTGTGCTTGAGAGGGAGAAGGACGCCCACAGCCACTCCGAGCTGCAGGTCCGCCTCTCCGATAAGGGCAAAGAGCTCGCCGTCGCCAAGGAGTCCATCGCCGATCTGGAGCTGAAGTTGTCCACCCTCACCACGACGCTTGATGGCGCCAGAGAGCGGGAGACGGACCTGAAGGAGGAGCTCAGGGCCGAGAAGGCGCTGTTGGAGAGCGCCGCCAACTCCCAAAATAACTTCAGGCTGACGGTGGAGCACTGGACAGAGGGTCTTGTTGCCGCCGCTGCCGACGTCGACAAGGAGCTGCGGAGCTGGGGGCGGAGCACCTTGGGTACTCCACCGACGAGAATCTCCCTCACAACGCCAAGTTGTGTTTGTTCTTCACGGGGGTGGCGCCGGCCCTCCAGCAGCTCCGAGAAAGGATCCCAAAGCAGCTGGTGAACGAGTCGCGCAGGCTCGGCGCGGGGCCCACGAGAAGGTGTTGATGAAGATAGTGCACCGCAACCCAGGCCTCAACATCACCAACGTCCTTAGGACCTTGCCGTCGGACGTTGACCAAGAGGCGCTCAAGGCCCTTGTCGCGCCTATTGTGAACAAGGTGGGCGGCATCAAGAGGGTCGAGGGTGACCGCGCGGATTAATCTTGTTTACTTTCTTCTTTCCTTGTCGCTGCCAACTACGTTATGAACAATAGTCTATTAGTACTGCGACAAGTCGCTTTGTAATATAACTTTATTTTAGGTAGTCAATGCAATGTTATTTCCTTTACTTGACTTCCTTGCTTTGTATGCTTTCACCCTACGCTTTTAGGGAACTTGCCGGCGTAGGGACCCTTGCCGCGAGCGCTGAGTGTGGAACTTCAGCAGCCTGCCGGCAATGCCGTTGCTGACAAGAAACCTTGTCGCAGCTAGTCGCAGCACACTTAGGTTGTTGAGCGAACTCGAAAACGAAGTAAGGGCACGACACTTGTCGCAGCACACTTAAGCCGTTGAGCATGCTCGAAACAAAGTAAGGGCGCGGCTAGCCACGAGTTGGTTCCTCCGCGCACAGGTTTTCTATACAAAGTGCGGTCATTCAAGGAAGATAACTCCATTTTTTTTAAAAAAATTGATTGCTCAAACTTTGGCAACTTAGCTTTTATGTCGTTTGCTTCCCGGAAAGGCAAGGCTCTCTTGAATGGCACTTGGTCCGTACCACTATCTCCTCCCCCCCGGCAAACTTGTGCGCGTGGGAAACTTCTTCTGCTTGAGAGAAAACAAAAGGGAGAAAACAGAGATATGGAGTCTTGCAGCTCGTTATTGCTTACCGGTGATAGGTGCTGCACAAAGTGTCAGATAGTACATGCAAGAGAGTAAAAAGGGCGTGAATTGACAAGTTGTGTGATGCACATAAGCTTTTACTGATGCACGGGGTCTACGCTCGGCTTTGTACAAAGGATTACATGCAACAGCGGCAAGACTTGTACAAAAGATGGTTGCCGGAGCGGATCACGGCAACCGCGCCTTATGGGTAAAACTTGCGAAGATGCTCAATGTTCCAGAAGTTGCTCACCGGTAAGCCTTCCTCGGTCTCAAGGCGGACGGCGCCGGGCCTTGAGACTCGTTTCACCCGATAAGGGCCTTGCCACTTCGGCGTCAACTTGTTGGAATTCTTGGCGGACTGAACGCGCGGAAGAACAAGGTCGCCTTCCTCGAGACTTCTGGCTTTAACCTTGCGACTATGGTAGCGGCACAAAGCTTGCTGGTATCGAGCAGCTCGTACAGCAGCCTGAAGACGGTCTTCCTCAAGGAGCAGTGCGTCATCTTGCCGCAGCTGCTCTTGCTCGAGCTCATCGCAAGCGAGCACTCGAGGCGACCCGTATACGAGTTCCGTGGGGAGAACTGCCTCTGCTCCATAGAAAAGAGCAAAGGGTGTTTGTCCATTGTCTCGATTTGGCGTCGTCCTGATCGACCAAAGAGCCACTGGCAACTCCTCGGTCCAGTTTCTTCCGCACTTGTGCAGCCTGTCGAAAGTTCTCGTCTTGAGTCCGCGCAACACTTCAGCGTTTGCCCTCTCCGCTTGACCGTTGCTCCTCGGGTGAGCAACAGAAGAGAAGCAGACCTTGGCGCCAAGGTCTTGGAGGTACTGCATGAAGGTGCGACTTGTGAATTGTGTTCCGTTGTTGTTGATGATCCTGTTAGGGATTCCGAAACGGCAAACAATCGACCTGAAGAACTTGACTGCTGACTGTGCGGTCACCTTTCTCACTGGTTCCACTTCCGGCCACTTTGTGAACTTGTCGATGGCGACGTACAAGTACTCAAAGCCCCCGGCTGCGCGGGGAAAGGGGCCGAGGATGTCGAGCCCCCAGACCGAAAATGGCTAGGATAAAGGGATCCTCTGGAGAGCTTGAGCTGGTTGATGTATCTGCTTGGAATGGAACTGGCATGCTTCACACTTGGTTACTTGCGCAGTTGCATCCTGGAGGGCTTCTGGCCAAAAGAAACCTTGCCGGAATGCTTTTCCGGCAAGTGCTCTGGCGCCAATATGGTGGCCACATATGCCTCCATGTATCTCTGCCAACAGCTTTTGTCCATCTTCCCGGGGGATGCACTTCAATTTGACACCGTTGAGTCTTCTTCTGTACAGTTCGTTGCCGACAAACTGATACATACTTGACTGCTGGGTTATTCTTTCTGCTTCTTTTGGCTCTTCGGGAAGGTCTCCTGTCTGGAGGAAACGGACGATCTGCTGTGCCCATGCCGCAGCCCGCGGCTCGACGACAAGGACTAAAGGCATCTGCGTTGTTGTGCGAACGTCAGCTTCCACAGCATGAACTTGCGGCTCAGCCGGAGCTTGACGTTCCCCGGCAAGCTTGCCGGAGCAAAACTTGTCGGGAACGCCTGCTTCAACTGTACAAACCCTAGGGTTTGCAGGAGCAGACTGTTCCTCAGCAACTTTGTCATTGATCTTGGGGACCTTATTGGGGGCGGCTTCGGGAAGCTCTGTCAGCAAGTAGTCACCAGAAACCAACTTTCTCTTCTTACTTTGTCCAGTCGATGGTGTTATGGATGGTTGAGTTAGCTTGAGCACAAAGATCCCCGGTTCCACAGGTAGCTTTAGTGCAGCACACTTTGACAGGCCGTCTGCGATGTCGTTCTGAGCTCTTGGAACGTGCTCCATCTGTAAGCCTTCAAAGTGCTCTTCAAGCTTTCTTACTTCGTCGGGGTATGCTTCCATCAACGGACTCTGGTAGCTCTGGTTCACTTGGCGGACGACCAACTGCGAGTCACCCCGCACAATCAGCTTCTTGATCCCAAGCTCTGCCGCGATTCTGAGGCCGGCAAGCAAACCTTCATACTCTGCAGTATTGTTCGTTGCTTGTTCCTTGGGAAAGTGCATTTGGATGACGTACTTGAGGTGCTCCCCGGTGGGTGCGACAAGCAGCACGCCAGCACCGGTGCCTTGCAGCGAGAAGGCACCATCAAAGTACATGATCCACTCTTTTCTTGCTTCTTCGACGGGGATGCTCGTCTCTGGAATCTTTTCGTCTGGCGTTGGCATCCATTCTGCTATGAACTCTGCCAATGCTCCGCTCTGGATAGTTGAAGTGCTTTCAAACTTGAGGCCAAAGCTTGACAGCTCCAGTGCCCACTCGACAATCCTACCTGTCGCTTCTGGATTTTGTAGTATCCTCTTCAGCGGAAAGCGAGTGACCACTGTTATCTCGTGTGCTTGGAAGTAGTGGCGCAGCTTTCTCGAGGCCATGAGAAGGCCGAAAAGCAGCTTCTGCACACCAGAGTACCTTGATCTAGCCCCCTGCAGAAGGGAGCTGACAAAGTAGACTGGACGCTGCACCATCTTCTTCCGCACTTCCTCTTGCATCTGCGCAGTTCCATCCTTGTCGGGGCCAGAGCTTGCCGGGGAAGCTCCCTGCTTGTCGCTGGATATGTCGGGGAAACTGATCACCCACGAACACCTATGGGACCGGAGCCCCTTTTCGGTACGGCAAAGGGGGCGGAGGATGCATAAAGAGCAGATCGAGGCAAACACGCGAGCAGTTTACCCAGGTTCGGGCCGCACGGATGCGTAAAACCCTACTCCTGCCTTGGTTTGTATTGTGTTCTTGGCTCGGGAGCGAGTAGAGCTACAGTGTTGATCGCTAACAAGACCGAGCGTGAGAGTGATCGAGGATCGGAACCCCTTCTACGTTGCGCATGGGCATCCTTTTATAGGTCAAAGGGGTCACCGACAGGTGGCAACGCAGTCGAGGGTAAAAATGTAAAATGGGTGGTAGTTGGAACAGTGTATGCATAGTGCTATATACCTAACTCTGACGGCAGGGGACAAGGGCATTAAATGCCCGTCACCATCGCTCTAAACAGTGCAAAAAGCGTCCGTCAGGGCGCCACCGTTCGCCACGACGGTGGCCTTGTCATCGCAGCTTGCCACCGTGTACCCCAGGCTGCACAGCCTTCCGCCACGTGTTCCTGGAAGGGTCCCAGGGCGACGCGTGAGCGGATGAGCTGTAGCGCGGGTACTTAGTGGAAGTTTGCCGTGGCAAGCGCCTTGCCGCGGCCGCTACCTTGCCGCGCCCGGAAGCTTTTCGCTCTCCGGGACTTGCCGGGACGCGTGGCGCGCCGCGGCAAGTCTCCTGAAATGCCATGTTTGGCCTTCCTGGCAAGCTCCTCTTGCCAGGGTCCTGTGCCAAAGAAGTGGTCTTGAGCCTTGAGTGGTCTTCCCGGCAAGCTCCTCTTGCCGCGGCCTTGTCTCTTTAACTTGGATACTTTGTTCTTGAATGGCCCCAAAGGAACCACAATGGGCCTCAGCGGTCACACGGCAAGCCCTGCCACGGGACGCTGCGACTGCCCGTGCACAAGTTCGGGATACTAAGGTACCCCTACTTTAGTACACCGACAATATTGCAATCCGGTTTTTATTGGCCTACTCTCTTCAAGGATGCCCGTAAGTTTGTCTTATCTTCTGATGAATGTCAAAGAATTGGTAATATCAGTAGACGTCAAGAAATGCCTATGAATTATTCACTTGTTATTGAACCATTTGATGTTTGGGGCTTTGATTATATGGGACCGTTTCCTACCTCTAATGGGTACACACATATTCCAGTTGCTGTTGATTACGTTACTAAGTGGGTAGAAGCTATTCCAACTAGTAGTGCTAATCATAACACCTCTATTAAGATGCTTAATAAAGTTATTTTCCTAAGGTTTGGAGTCCCTAGATATCAGATGACTGATGGTGGTTCACACTTTATTCATGGTGCTTTTCGTAAGATGCTTGCTAAATATGATGTCAACCGTAGAATTGCATCCCCCTATCACCCACAAACTAGTGGTCAAGTAGAACTAAGTAATAGGGAATTTAAATTAATTTTGCAAAAGACAGTTAATAGGTCTAGGAAGAATTGGTCCAAAAAACATGATGATGCATTATGGGCCTATAGAACTGCATACAAAAATCCTATGGGTATGTCTCCATATAAGATGGTTTATGGAAAAGCTTGTCACTTACCTCTTGAGCTAGAACATAAGGCATATTGGGCTATCAAAGAGCTCAATTATGATTTCAAACTTGCCAGTGAAAAGAGGCTATTTGACATTAGTTGTCTCGATGAATGGAGAACCCAGGCCTATGAGAATGCCAAGCTATTTAAAGAAAAAGTTAAGAGATGGCATGACAAAAGGGTACAAAAGCACGAGTTTTACGTAGGTGATTACGTTTTGCTATTCAACTCTCGGTTAAGATTTTTTGCAGGAAAACTTCTCTCCAAGTGGGAAGGACCTTACGTTATCGAGGAGGTCTATCGTTCCGGTGCCATAGAAATTAACAACTTCGAAGGCACAAATCTGAAGGTGGTGAACGGTCAAAGAATCAAATATTATATCTCAGGTAATCCTATAAATGTTGAAACCAATGTTATTGAAACCGTAACCCCGGAGGAATACATAAGGGACACTTTCCAGAACGATTCAGCCTCCAACAATGTGGGGACCCCGACTTAGAAGTCGAGATCACCGAATGCACGTGTACAGTGATCCCAGAGATCAATGCTCACTGAACACACAAAAGCTGAATAACAAGAGTCTTACATCCATACAAATAGTCTTACACGAATTAAGGCCATTACGGCCAAGTCTTACATAGATAGAGCCTCACGGGCTGAATAGCAAATAACTCAAATAGCGGAAGTCTTCGATAACGGGTAGAACCCATGCCATCTGCCTTAACCCTACAGGCATTCTGACTGGGATAGCGTCCTAGTTCGCATGTTCGTCTCCAAAGAACTCTTCCTCATATACCTGTTCTTCCATGCCTGGCCAATTAAATAACCAGTGGCAAGCCAATGAGTACTTTGAATGTACTCGCAAGCAACCCATGATGTGGTTCAAAGTAACAATGTAATTGATTGATAATGAACAATCTAGCAAAGGGCTAGAATAAATCTTCTACCATCAAGTTTATGCATTAATAACCTCGCGTAACCTCGAAGACAGGTTACCGATATCAACATAAATAAGATCCAACTCATCGAGTCAAGTCACCATCTTGACTCATCACACACATACTATCACCGATGAAGTAAAATTCTGGACATAGTTTAAGTAGCACCACCCAACTGTCCATGACCGTGGACACAGCTATTCGAATAGTTTACACTCTGCAGAGGTTGCGCACTTTACCCACAAGATCCGGGGAACTTCCGTGTCATCCACGACCCGCGGTACCTCAAGCACCCGGTCATTATCTTTCCTTAGACGACACTAACATAGAGTCCACTCGTTGGTACACGGCCCTCGGGTACAACAATAGATCACGGGACTTGCCCTAATTTCAATGTCACACGTACGCGAAGGGACCAACGGTGTGTCCGGTGCCCTGTGAAAACAGTCATGGTCGTCTATCCAAGCACGACCCCGTCCCGGGAAAGACCTCAAGTCTTCCCGTCACTAGTAATGCGGGCACCATGCTAGTATCGACCTAGGTAATCAATAAAGCCCCATCCCATAAGGGGTAGTGTGGTTGCACATGTTTGGTTGGGACGGCAGTCACACATAAATCTAATCCATCATTCCACTATGCACATGATTTTCCCGGCACATCACCTCTTCCTCACGTGATGACCTAACACAACGTCACCCTCGGGCATTAGGGGCACCCAATGGGTTCATGCAAGGATTTCAACTACGAAGGTTCAAATTTCACATGCATCATTTAAGCATCATGACCAACTATTTGCATGTCATCTAGCACTTAGCAAGATCAAGATCAAGCATGCATCATGTGGTGGTTTCAACTAGGTCACCACCGTGAATCTATCATCATGCATCGGGAACAACGGGTTCGGCAAAACAAGTGTATCATGGTCAAAGGGCTGCTTGCCTGGATTGGCTTGGTCTTCAAAGTCTTCAAATCCTTCTCCTTCTTCTTCCACAGCAACTTCGTCAAAATACGGGATCTATACGTCGCATAATAACAACGTAAAAATAAGACCACAAATAAAACAGAAAAATCAAAGTGCTCAGAAAAATGTCAACTTATTTTTGTAAAATACTAGAGGGATTTCTAGGATGGGGAAAATTCTTAGTTGGAGTTTTGGAGTTACAGAATGGAATCTATTGATTTTAGAACAGGAGTTTTACTGCTCAAATTTGAATTTAAATTTGAACAGAACAGAAAAGTTTCATAGATGTGAGTGAAAGTGGTACCATTAAATAGGTTGGAATATTACAAAATTTTAGGAGTTGGAATTATTTTATTTGGACCATTATTCTTTTCTGTAGAAATGTTTAAAACAATTACAGAAAGAATAAAGAAAAAGTGCCCTGTGCAACTGGGCCAGAGAAGGCCACAGTGCACGGCCCAGGGCGGTCCAGCCCAGCCGAACGGGTGCCTGCGCGCGCACGTCAGGTTTTTGAACCTGACGGGCGGGGCCCGTCGGTCATTGACTGAGAGGAGGGGGAGAGAGGTGTGGGGATGATAGGTGGGGCCCGCCTGTCATCTCCAACCTTGCATCCACGGCGACGGCGAGCTCACCGGCGAGGTTTCCGGCCACGGCGACGGCAACGGAGGCCAGGAATGGACTCAGCGTCGAGTGGCGGTTGTAGGGGTGGTGGTACGGCACGCCGGGGAGGTCAGGTTCGTCGACGGCGAGGTGGGACGGCGGAGGAGCTACGGGAGGCCGCCGCTCCGGCCATTTCCAACTGCCACAGAGAGGGGAAACAGGGGGGAAAGAGTCAGTGTTGCTCGGTGGTTCTAGATCGGGCAAGAAGAAGGGCAGGGGAGGCCCATACTGCGAGATCACCGGCGGCCCGACGCGGCGGCGCTCCGGTCGATCCCGAGTACTGGGACTACCTGGGGAGGAGTGGATGGTGCTGGAGGACTCAGTGAGGTGAGGTGAGGTTGTTGGTGCTGCTGGAGAGGCCCGGGGGGTCCTATTTATAGGAGGTCGACGGAGGCCCGTGGTCCAGTGCACCGGCGAGCTCCGGCTCGAAGCTACAGCGCACAGGGGGCGAGGGGAATGAGTCCACGGAGTTCCTGGACGAGCTCCACGTCCAGTAGAGGTGAGAGGAGGAGCGGGGGAGCTTCTGGAGCGCACGCGCGTGCGAGGCAGAAGAGTGGCCGTTGCGGGCGGCCGGTGCGCGTGCGACGATGATCACTGGAGGGCGCAGGAGGAGGGGGGACAGCGTCGGGGCGGTCGCGAACGTCGAGGAGCATCGACTGGCGCGAGGGAGTGGCCCGAGGCTGTCGGGGGTGGCTGATTGGCTGGAGCTACAGTGCGTGTCCGCACTGTTGCGTGCTCCAGAGCGCGCGTATGGCTGGCACCACCATGCCTTCGCCGCTCCGGTCAAAACCAACGTGCCCAAGAGTGTCTAGAAGGTCAGGGGAGGAGTAAAGAAATGGCCTGCGGCCTTGGATGCCCTGGAGATGCTGAGAGAGAGGGAGGATGCTGGTGACTTGGTGAAAATTTGCTGTCCAGCAAGGTAAACTTGGGTTCTTACCCCTCAATCATGGAGCTGGGGTGCTGGGGAAGTTACTGGAGGTAGCTAGTAACTGAATGATCTTGTGGTGAAAAGTTGAGGCCATGGAGAAGAGTAAAAGTGATCAAGATGAGGGTTTTAGTAAAAATCCAGAAGGTGTTTGATCAGTGTTTGGTCAAGCAAATGACCTCCACTTGACATGGCACTTAACAGGATTGAAAGACATGAGAAAATAGGGTGTTTCACCAAATTTGGGCCCATTTTAAGAAACTAGCCAATGTAACTCTGGTGAACCCTAGAAATCAACAAAAATAGTTTCATCTTGATTGAGTCAAGCTAATCATCTCCCCTTGATGCACCACTTGGTGTAGCATCATCATTTGGGGTATTTATCATGCCCACAAAGTTTGAAGCTCCAGATAAAAAGTTGGTAATGTAAAGTTGTTCAAATTTGCATTTGAACAGAAAGGGTTTTAGGGTGATTTGATCAAGTTGCTCTATTCCAAATCTTGTGCCATTTGGTCTAGGTGCCTTATTAGGCCATTCTAGCATGTGCACCAAGTTTGAGAGCATTTGGACAAGTTTGGGAATGTAAAGTTGCTCAAACTTAAAATATGGACATAATGGTTATGAAGGGGTTTGTGGATGTTTTCTTGCTTTCCAAGGCATGGGACTTGGCAAGATCATCAAATATGTCATATATGACATGATAGAATTTCCCTGGAATTTTTGGAGAATAATTCCTTTGTAAATATTTCAAAAGCTTGAAATATCCAGAAAGGGTTTTAGAGGGTTTAGCCCATTATTTTGAACATGACCAAGTGTTGAAACTCTTATATATGGACAATATATGTCCTCTGAGTCTCTCTGAGTTTTGGCAAATATTTTTGAAACAGTTAAATAATTTTCCCCTATTAAAGACCATTTCCGGCCTTAAGAAAAAGCTTTTAAATAAAATAGGAAAATAACTTTTAAAATCATACTTTTCTGGTTTCTGGGAGTCCTATGACTACTAGGTCTCAAATAAACCTTTTGAAATGATTTTCTCACCCTAAATCAAGTACTTGCAGTGCAAATCTCAATTCAGGGGTTTTTGGAAAACTAAATTTGTAAAATACCTTTTTGGCCAAATTAATTTTGTAAGAAAATTCTATACTGTTATATAACACTTGGCATGATCATTGGGCAGAAGTTTTGGGTATGGAGATGAATTCTACAAGAGGTCATAGTTGACTTTAATGAGCACAAGAAAAAGCACATGAAGAAAACTCAACTTCAAAAAGCCAAATGATGCTAAAAAAAATTGCTAGTCCAAATTTTCATGCTCCAAAGGTACAAATAACATGTTACAAAATGCAGGGTGTGACAGATAAGGAAGAGGTATGTGATACGGTAAGTAAACCAAGTCCAAAACAGCTCTAAAGGCAATTTTCTCCGTTTTGGAATATTTAGAAAACTAGAAAAATAAGCCGCAGTCCGGAAGAGACACGAGCCATCCACGAGGGTGGAGGGCGCGCCCCCCTGCCCAGGGCGCGCCTCCCTGCCTCGTGGGCAGCTCCTGTGCCTCCCGGACTCTGTTTTCTTGTGGGTTACTCCTTTTGGTCGGTAAAAATTCATTATATATACTCCCAAAGGTTTTGACCTCTGTATCATGCAAAAATCCTCTGTTTTTATTTCGAGCTGCTGTTTTTGACAGATCTAGATCATCATGGCGTCCTCCAGCACCCCCAAGGACAAGTTCTTCGAGAAGGTCATCAACCCCTACCTTGCGGAGGTGCTGCACCACCCTAAAACCATGGAGTTGCATGAGGGGGTGCTGCACATCAGTGAAGTTGAGGGGCCAAGGAGGGACCGGAAGCATGGAGACAAGGCTCGAAGCGATGGAGCAGCAAGTTTTCAAGTGCCAGGGTATGGTGGAATGAGGACTCAACGCCAACCACATGATGATCTCGGAGCTTGCCAACAACCTCAAGCTGGACTCAAGGATGTTTGGGCAAGCTATCTCCAATATTCAAGAGAAGATCGAACACCTCCAAACCCAGATCTATGACCTGCAAAACCAAAACTGTGAGTATGAATATAGATTCAAGAAGATGAGTTTGGCTGCAGATTTGACTATCCCGGAGACTCGATCATCCTTCTACGATGGTGAACCCATGCCTTGGAAGGTGGACAACAAGCTGGCGTCACTACTTTCAACTCCATCATCACCACCCCCGAAGAAGGAGACATAATCATACAGGTATGGGCACTCGCCTTGGAAACTGCCAAGCTTAGGGGAGTGACCCGGTATCGTATCACCATCACTTCTATCTTTACCGTTTTTCGTAGTTTGATCCTTTTGGTAGTCTCTTGATCTAGTATAATAAAGTTAGCGTGATCTAGTTGTGAGCTTTTGCCTTATGATCTTTACCCTTTGTAATCGAGTCCGTGAGCTATATAATAAAGATTAGTGTTGAGTCAAGGGCTTGATTTCCTCACTTGGGTCATGATAAAAAAAGAAATATGAAAAGTACCAAAGAGATCATATTGATCTTATGGGAAGTAATGACTTCACATATAAGAGTATGATAAATAAAAGTTGTTGGGAGTTGACAAACATAGTTTTGGTCATCGTTGCAATTAATAGGAAGTAATAAAAGAAGAGAGGCCTCACATACAAATATACTATCTTGGACATCTTTTATGATTGTGAGCACTCATTAAAGTATGATATGCTAAAGAGTTGATGTTGGACAAGGAAGACAACATAATGGGTTATGTTTTCCTATATCCGAAATAAAGTATATTGTCATGGATCATCCAACATGTTGAGCTTGACTTTCGCCCTCATGCTAGACAAAACTCCTCACACTAAGTAGAGATACTACTTGTGCTTCCATATATCCTTAAACCCAGTTTTGCCATGAGAGCCCACCATACCTACCTATGGATTGAGAAAGATCCTTCCAAGTAAGTTGTCATGTTGCAAACTTGCTAAAAATATGTATGATTTATTAGTGTGGGAGAAATTAGCTTTATACGATCTTGTGATATGGAAGTAATAAAAGCGACGAACTGCATAATAAAGGTCCTTATCACAAGTGGCAATATAAAGTGAAGTTCTTCTATGCTAAGACTTTGTGCATCCAACCATAAAACACATGACAACCTTTGCTTCCCTCTGTGAAGGGCCTATCTACTATTCTTGCCTTATAAGAGTCAAGGTGAAATCCATCTTTCCTTTTTACCTTTATCCTTTGGCAAGCACAATGTGTTGGAAAGATCCTGACATATATACCCACTTGGATGTAAGTTTTCATGATCTATTACTGTTGCCATTACCCTTGAGGTAAAAGGTTGGGAGGCAACACCATAAGCCCTTATCTTTCTCTGTGTCCGATTAAAACTCTATAAACATAAGTATTGCGTGAGTGTGAGCAATTGTGAAAGACTATATGATAGTTGAGTATGTAGGCTTGCTGAAAAGCTCTTATATTGACTCTTTCCAATGTTACGATAAATTGCAATTGCTTCAATGACCGAGATCAAACTTTGTTAGTTTTCAATGAAGTTTATGATTCATACTTGATATTGTGGATGAATTGTTACTTTAGCATAAGAATCATACGACAATATATATATATATATATAGGGTGGATCTATTCTCATAACACCCCTTAAGACCTTATTCTCATAACAAAGGCCTTATTCTCATAACACCCCCACTTAAAACAAGTTTCTAGCGCGGAGCGCCCGACAGCTTCCCCCTCCCCTCCCCGCCTTCTAGCGCGGTAGCGCCCCCGCGGTCGGCCGCCCCCCAACGCCTTCCCCCATCGCCGACCGCCCACATCCATCAAGCCGCCTCGGCCGGATCCATCGGGCGCTGAAATCCCGCACCAGCGAGCGGATGAGCCGCCTCCCCCGCACCAGCCCATCCGGATCCGGCTGGGCTGCCCCCGCGCCCACCTTCCCTTCGCCTCCCTCTCAAGCACCCCTCCCCCGTTCTTCTACTCCGTCAATGAAGAAAAGCCACGGCCACCGAGGTGCTCCTCCACCTGGATCCTCCCTGCGACCTCTTGCTGAGCCGCGGCGGCCGGATCCACCCTCCCGGATCCAGTCAACGACCTTCCTTCTCCACTGCATCGACCTGCAGGAGGTTGAGATGGCGCTCGTCGGCGAGCAGGGTGTCGCCCCACTCCAGGACTGCCTAGGTTGAGCGGATCCAAGCTCCTCCCCTTCATCATCTCTGGTGCGGGGGTGTCGGTGCAGTTCGTTTCCCAAGCGGCAAGGCAGTGCAGCACGACGCTTGATTTTGTTCACGTCTCTTTTTTGATTTGGGCAGATGTTCAAGTGCAATCCTCTTTTAATTTGGGCAGATGTTCATGTACAATTTGCGCGGGCGTGTGGTATGTCGGGCATGAGGGCGACGACGTGCAGCGGTGATATGCAGTCCACCGGCACACCATGCAGTTTGCACAGTGCATGCTTGCAAAAAATTGCAGTTAGGTGCACGCAGACATTCAGTTAATTGGAGCGCGATTACAGTTCTGTGGTGCAGGCGGTATTTTTTATTTGTATAGAAAAATGTTTCATCTCGTCAGACATTGTAGCCTATTTTATTTTGAATATGCAGTTCATTGGCATAGTCTAGCTTGCAGGTGCAGTACGTCGCTCGAGGTGTGATCTACTGCAGCTAGGCTAGTCCTCAATTGTGGTTCGGCTCGCGATAATGTTGATTTTATGTGTGTGACTGTGAAAACATAATGGATGGATATATATATGTTTCGAAGCTCACTTTTTTGTCTCACGTGGTACACTATAAAACTCCTCTGTGGTTCACAATATCAATGCAACACCTGCAGTGCAGTTAGGTACACACCAGGTTTGCTCCACTATACAAGCTACATTTAAAAAACAAACAAATGCAGTGCACTTTGGTCTAAAAAGTCCATTGGAAAGGACTCTTTCAAGCTCACTTTGTTCTCTCACGAAGTTGGCCATAAAAAAACCTTTGTGGTTCACTTGGTGATCAAAAAACAAAAACACATCGGAAAGCAGCTCACTTCTCAACACTTCTCAACGCGCGTAAAAAATTAATTAGTACGAAAAAAGACAACAGCAAATCGTCTGTGTAAAAAAAATTATTACCAAAACAACACCAAAAAGTAATGCGGTTCACTTGGTGATCAAAAAACAAAACACACATCGGAAAAGCAGCTCACTTCTCAAACACTTCTCAACGCGCGCAAAAAATTAATGAGGTTCACTTTTGGTAGTGTTCCGCTTCACTTTCGGGAGTATTGCGGTCCACTTTCCTTCGGAGAAAAAGTTGGAAAAAAGACAACAAAACTTCTCTGAGAAAAATCTACGTCCAACAAAGTAAATCACGAGGTTCGGTTAACTGTCTGATGCAGTGCGTTCTTCAGTTTGAAGCAGTGTGCTTTTCGCGTTTTTGTAATTTCAAAACTGCTCTTAAACCGTAATGAATTAGAGGGCGTGTTCTACATGAGAAAGTAGCGTCTCGACGATATCTTTCCAACGGTGTATCATTTGGATCATTTATGCCAACGTTCTGTAAAAATTTCACGAAAATACGGCTGTTCCCGTTCGTAGCCAGCCGCACAACTTTCAAATTTAACTAAAAACCGTAAGGAATCTCAAAAACATTTCAACATATGAAAGTTGCGCCTCGTTCGTAGCTTTCCAACGGTATATTACACGCCTTGTTTCGACAAACGGTTAAAAAACTAGAATGAAAACAGTACCGAAAATTTGAAAAAATTCGAAAAACATAATTCCGCGATTTAGTAAATTCAAAACTGCTCTTAAACCGTAGAGAATTAGAAAAAATAATAGATATAAAAAGATGCGTGGCGACGATACCTTTCCAACGGTGTATCATATGTTACATTCCGACGAGCGGTTTAGAAAACAACGCCAAAAAACGCTCGCTGCCATTTGTTGTGAGCCGCACGATTTTCGAAACTGCTCTTAAACTATGATGAATTTTGAAAAAATTTCAACATGGCAAAGTTGCGTCTACTCCATAGCTTTTCAACGGTATATTACACGCATAATTCCGATAAACGGTTAAAAAACTAGAACAAAAAAGGTACAGAAAAAACAACACGTACAGTTTTTTCAACATGAAGTTCGCTGGTCTCTGTGGTGCGGTGCGTTTAGCTCTCCAATGCAATTTTGCAATGCAGTTCGGAAGTGTTATGAGAATATTATTCTCATAATGTTATGAGAATAGACCGGCTGTATATATATATATATATATATATATATATATATATATATATATATATATATATATATATATATATATATATATTGCTGTTATGAGAATGATCATGATGCCCTCATGTCCGTATTTTGTTTTTATCGACACCTCTATCTCTAAACATGTGGACATATATTCTGATATTGGCTTTCGCTTGAGGACAAGCGAGGTCTAAGCTTAGGGGAGTTGATACGTCCATTTTGCATCATGCTTATATGTTGATATTTATTGCATTATGGGCCGTTATTACTTGTTTTGTCACAATACTTATGCCTTTTCTCTCTTATTTTACAAGGTTTACATAAAAAGGGAGAATGTCGGTAGCTGGAATTCTGGGCTGGAAAAGGAGCAAACTCTGGAAACCTATTCTGCACAACTCCAAAAGCCCCGAAACTCAACAGAACTCCGTTTCAGAAAATATAAAAAAATCTGGCGAAAGAAGTTCACGAGGGGGGACACCGGTTGTCCACGAGGGTGGGGGGCGCGCCCCCTGTCTCGTGGGCCCCCCGGTGCCCATCTTCTCCTATATGAGGTGTTTTGAACTGGAAAAAATCATAAGGAGGCTTTCGGGACCAGACGCCGCCGTCTCGAGGCGGAAACCAATCTAGGGCTCCGACAGAGCTAATCTGCCGGGGATACTTCCCTCCAGGAGGGGGAAATCGTCACCACCGTCATCACCAACAACTCTCCCATCTTGGGGAGAGCTATCTTCATCAACATCTTAACCAGCAGCATCTCCTCTCAAACCCTAGTTCATCCCTTGTAGCCAATCTTTGTACCCAAACCTTAGATTGGTACCTGTGGGTTGCTAGTAGTGTTGATTACTCCTTGTAGTTGATGCTAGTTGGTTTATTTGGTGGAAGATCATATGTTCAGATCCATTATGCATATTAATACCCCTCTGATCATGAACAATATTATGTCTTGTGAGTAGTTACTTTTGTTCCTGAGGACATGGGGAAGTCTTGCTATTAGTAGGCATGTGAATTTGGTCTTCGTTCGATATTTTGATGAGATGTATGTTGTCTCTCCTCTAGTGGTGTCATGTGAACGTCGACTACATGACACTTCACCATTATTTGGGCCTAGAGGAAGGCATTGGGAAGTAATAAGTAGATGATGGGTTGCTAGAGTGACAGAAGCTTAAACCCTAGTTTATGCGTTGCTTCGTAAGGGGCTGATTTGGACCCATATGTTTCAGGCTATGGTTAGGTTTACCTTAATACTTATTTTGTAGTTGTGGATGCTTGCATTAGAGGTTAATCATAAGTGGGAGGCTTGTGCAAGTAAGGACAGCACCCAAGCACCGGTCCACCGACATACCAAATTATCAAAGTATTGAACGTGAATCAGATGATCGTGATGAAAACTAGCTTGACGATAATTCCCATGTGTCCTCGGGAGAGTTTTCCTTTATATAAGAGTTTGTCCAGGCTTGTCCTTTCCTACAAAAAGGATTGGGCCACGTTGTTGCACCTTATTTACTTTTACCTTTTGTTACTTGCTACCAATCACCTTATCACAAAACTATTTGTTACCTATAATTTCAGTGCTTGTAGAAAATACCTTACCAAAAACTTCCTATCATTTCCTTCTGCTCCTCGTTGGGTTCGACACTCTTACTTATCGGAAGGACTACGATAGATCCCCTACACTTGTGGGTCATCACCTTTCGTGGGTTGAAGTCTCCATCAACGTGGATGTACGTTAGCGCCCCCTATCGGAACCACGCCAAAAATCTTCGTGTCTTCATTGCGTTTGCACTCTCCAAACCTCTCCCTTTACCTTCATATGCAATGCTTTACTTTCTGCTACCACACTCTTAGAATTGCATGTGTAGGTTGGTTACTTGACTTGTCCAAATTGCTAAAATCTGCCAACAGTTAAAATTGGGAAAAGGCTAGATTTTTATTTGGTCAAGTAGTCTAATCACCCCCCCCTCTAGACCTACTTTTGATCCTACAAGTACTCCAAGTCCCAGAAAACAGACCTCGTCTTCCATACCTTCAGTAGCGTCTCTAGTGCATTTTTCATCGTCTTTCCCAGCGTAGGGCACTGTTCCCAGTTTTTCGACAACTCATCGATTTCGGCGCCGCTCCGCTTACGTGGAGGTCCTCGCTGCGCAGCCTCACCATTGAATAGATCTCCACGGTTTCTCCACAGGTCGTCCTTCTCGAGCCATCTTCGATGCCCCATGTACACGATTTTCCCGGACCCGCCATCTTTCCTTGACGTTAGCTGCTGAGACGTCGTATCATCCATTCACCACGTGCATCCGCAATATCCATGGCACACCTAGCCTGCGACATATCCATAACCGAGATAGTCGTGCACCATCGTGATCAGCGCGGCTCTAATATAGACATACTCACCTTTGCTGGCATCCCATGTCTTGGCCGGTGTTTTCCATAACATGTCTAACTCCTCTTGAAGTAGCCCCAGATAAAGATTAATATTATTTCCCGATTGTTTCGGCCCTTGAATCGACATGCTCATGTGTATGTATTTCTACTTCATGCACAACCAGGGGGAGGTTGGACATCCATACAAACACGGGCCATCTGTTATGGTTGGTGTTCTCATTGCCAAACGGATTCATGCCATCGGTACACACGCCGAGCACGATGTTCCTTGCATCACGTGCAAAATACTGATATTCGCCGCTAAATGCTCTCCACTAGCTTCCATCCACGAGGTGTCTCAGCTTCGGATCATCTCCATTGTCAGGCTTTGTCCTCTCTGCGTGCCAACGCGTGAGCTTTGTTTCCTTGGGATCTACAAAATAACGTCGCAGACAGGGAGTGATCGGTAAGTACCATACAACTTTCTGGGGAGATTTCTTCCCAGCCTTCTTGTATCGAGAACCATTGCACACCGGACAACTAGTTTTTTCCGCGGGCTCCTTCCAATAAATTATGCAATCGTTGATGCATGCATGGTATCTAACATGCGGCAGATCAAGAGGGCACATCCACACTAGTAGGACATAGATTCCCCGCGGGAAGAACAACCTTTAGATACTTGAGAAGCTCATCGAGGCTAGTGTCGGTCCATTTGTTTTTAGCCTCCATCTTCAGTAGTTCGAGCATGAAACTCAAGCGGGTCACCCCGGGATCGCAACCATGATACAATGGAGTGTTCGAGTCTACCACCAGTTGCTGCAGCTTGGCCTCCTCTCTAGATGCAGCTATATCAGTACTCGTCTCCTTGCGATGTTGAAAATATGCCCTAGAGGCAATAATAAAATGGTTATTATTATATTTCCTTGTTCATGATAATTGTCTATTGTTCATGCTATAATTGTATTAATCGGAAACCGTAATACATGTGTGAATACATAGACCATAATATGTCCCTAGTGAGCCTCTAGTTGACTAGCTCGTTGATCAATAGATGGTTGTGGTTTCCTGACCATGGACATTAGATGTCATTGATAACAGGATCACATCGTTAGGAGAATGATGTGATGGACAAGACCCAATCCTAAGCATAGCACAAGATCATGTAGTTTTTTTGCTAGAGCTATTCTAATGTCAAGTATCTTTTCCTTAGACCATGAGATTGTGCAACTCCTGGATGCCGTAGGAATGCTTTGGGTGTATCAAATGTCACAACATAACTGGGTGACTATAAAGGTGCACTACATGTATCTCCGAAAGTGTCTGTTGGGTTGGCACGAATCGAGACTGTGATTCGTCACTCCGTGTGACGGCGAGGTATCTCTGGGCCCGCTCGGTAAGACATCATCATAATGAGCTCAATGTGACTAAGGAGTTGGCCACTGGATGATGTGCTATGGAACAAATAAAGAGACTTGCCGGTAACGAGATTGAACAAGGTATAGGGATACCAACGATCGAATCTCGGGCAAGTACCATACCGGTAGACAAAGGGAATTGCATTCAGGGTTGATTGGATCCTCGACATCGTGGTTCATCCGATAAGATCATCGTGGAACATGTGGGAGCCAATATGGGTATCCAGATCCCGCTATTGGTATTGGTCAAAGAGGTCTCTCGGTCATGTCTGCATGGTTCCCGAACCCGTAGGGTCTACACACTTAAGGTTTGGTGATGCTAGAGTTGTAATGGGAATAGTATGTGGTTACTGAAGGTTGTTTGGAGTCCCGGATGAGATCCCGGACATCACGAGGAGTTCCGGAATGGTCCGGAGGTGAAGATCGATATATTGGACGAAGGGTATTGGAGTCCGGAAGTGTTCCGGAGGTACCAGGCTATGGCCAGCATGACTGAAAGGTGTTTCGGGGGGCCCCGGCAAGTGTTGCAGGGCCTCATGGGTCAAGGGGAGGGGGGAAACCAGCCCACTAAGGGTTGTGCGCCCCCACACCATTTCCCACGTTCCTTTGGGAGGTGGGCGCCTCCACCTAACTTGGGAGGCAAGCCTCCACCTGGCTTGGCTTCGGGGACAAGTCTCCCTAGGGTTTCCCTAAGGAGATCCAATCTGCCTTGGCCGCCGCCCCCTAGGGGAAACCCTATGGCGTCTCCCCCTCTCCCCTTCCCCCTATATATAGTGAGGGGTGGGAGGGCAGCTGCACACCTTCCCCTGGCGCAGCCCTCTCTCCTCCAACTCCTTCTCCTCCTGTGTAGTGCTTGGTGAAGCCCTGCCGGAGAACCGCAAGCTCCACCACCATGTCATCGTGCTGTCGGAGCTCTCCCTCAACTTCTCCTCCCCCTTGCTGGATCAAGAAGGAGAGGACGTACCCGGGCTGTACTTGTGTTGAAAACGGAGGCGCCATCCGTTCGGCGCTAGATCGGATCTTTCGCTATTTGAATCGCCGCGAGTACGACTCCATCAACCGCGTTCTTGTAATGCTTCCGCTTAGCGATCTTCAAGGGTATGAAGATGCTCTCCCTCTCTCTTGTTGCTAGCATCTCCTAGATTGATCTTGGTGACACGTAGGAAATTTTTGAATTACTACTACGTTCCCCGACAATGGTATCAGAGCTAGGTCTATGCGTAGATTCTATGCACGAGTAGAACACAAGTAGTTGTGGGCGATGATTTGTTCAACATGCTTACTGTTACTAGAATTATCTTGATTTGGCGGCATTGTGGGATGAAGCGGCCCGGATCGACCTTACATGTATGCTTACGTGAGACAGGTTTCACCGACTGACATGCACTTGTTGCATAACGTGGCTAGCAGGTGTCTGTCTCTCCCACTTTAGTTGGATCTGATTCGATGAAGAGGGTCCTTATGAAGGGTAAATAGCAATTGGCATATCACCGTTGTGGCTTTTGTGTAGGTAAGAAACGTTCTTGCTAGAAACCCATAGCAACCACGTAAAACATGCAACAACAACAATTAGAGGACGTCTAACTTGTTTTTGCAGGGTATGCTATGTGATGTGACATGGCCAAAAGGATGTGATGAATTATATATGTGATGTATGAGATTGATCATGTTCTTGTAATAGGAATCATGACTTGCATGTCGATGAGTATAACTACCGGCAGGAGCCATATGAGTTGTCTTAATTTATTATATGACATGCATGTCAATGAAAACGCCATGTAATTAATTTACTTTATTGCTAACCGTTAGCCATAGTAGTAGAAGTAATAGTTGGCGAGACAACTTCATGAAGACACGATGATGGAGATCATGGTGTCATGCCGGTGACGATGGTGATCATGCCGCGTCTCGAAGATGGAGATCAAAGACGCAAGACGATATTGACCATATCATGTCACTTTATGATTTGCATGTGATGTTTATCGTGTTTACATCTTATTTGCTTAGAATGACGGTGGCTTAAATAAGATGATCTCTCACTAAAATTTCAAGAATTGTGTTCCCCCTAAATGTGCACCGTTGCTAAGGTTCATTGTTCCGAAGCACCATGTGATGATCGGGTGTGATAGGCTCTAACGTTCGCATACAACGGGTGTAAGCCAGATTTACACACGCAATACACTTAGGTTGACTTGACGAGCCTAGCATGTACAGACATGGCCTCGGAACACGGAGACCGAAAGGTCGAACATGAGTCGTATAGAAGATACGATCAACATGGAGATGTTCACCATTGATGACTAGTCCATCTCACGTGATGATCGGACACGGCCTAGTCGATTTGGATCATGTATCACTTAGATGACTGGAGAGATGTCTATCTGGGTGGGAGTTCATTAAATAATTTGATTAGATGAACTTAATTGTCATGAACTTAGTCTAAATTGTCTATGCAAATTATGTTGTAGATCAATGGCTCGTGCTTTAGCTCCCTATTTTAATATGTTCCTAGAGAAAGACTAAGTTGAAAGATATTGTGAGCAATTGTGTGGACTAAGGCTGTAGTCTGAGGATTGTCCTCGCTGCTATACACAAGGATTCTGTCCTTGATGCACCGCTCGGTGTGCCAACCCCTCTAGCATCGTTTGTGGCTGTTGTGAACATCTGGCAGCCACGTTCTGATGACTACTTGATAGTTTAGTGCGCCTTGCTTTACGGCTTAGAATTGGGGCTCCAAAGGTGTTTGAACACCATGGAACATGTGAGATGTTCCAAGAGCTAAAATTGGTATTTCAGGCTCATGCCCGTGTTGAGAGGTTTAAGACCTCCGACAAGATCTTTGCCTACAAGATGGAGGAGAATAGCTCAGCCAGTGAGCATGTGCTCAGAATGTCTAGGTGCTTCAATCACTTGAATCAAGTGGGAGTTAATCTTCCAGATAAGAGAGTGATTGACAAAGTTCTCTAGTCACTATCACCAAGTTGCTAGAGCTTCTTGATGAACTATAACATGCAACAGAAGATGATCCCGGAGCTATTCGTCGTGCTTAAGGCCGTGAAGGTATAAATAGAGAAGGAGCATCAAGTGTTGATGGTTAACAAGACCATTGGTTTCAAGAAGGGCAAGGGCAAGAGGGGAAACTTCATGAATGGCAAGCCAGTTGCTTCTCCAGTGAAGAAACCCAAGAACCCAAACCTGAGACGAAATGCTTCTATTAGGGGAACGGTCGCTGGTAGCAGAACTACCTCAAATATTTGGTAGATAAGAAGGCTGGCAACTTCAACAAAAGTATATTTGATATATGTGTTATTGATGTGTACCTTACTAGTACTCCTAGTAGCACCTGGGTATTAGATACCGGTTCAATTGCTAAGATTGGTAACTCGAAACAAAAGCTACGGAATAAACGGAGACTAGTTGAGGGCAAGGTGACGACGTATGTTGGAAGTGTTTCCAAGGTTGATGTGATCACCATCGCACTCTCCCTCTACTTTCGGGATTAGTGTTGAACCCAGATAAATGTTGTTTGCATTGGTGTCTGTGTTGAGCATGAACATGATTAGATCATGTTTATTGCAATACAGTTATTCATTTAAGTCAGAGAATAATGGTTATTCTGTTTACATGAATAATCCCGTCTATGGTCATGCACCCAATATGAATGGTTTCTTAAATCTCGGTCGTAGTGATACACACATTCATAACATTGATGCCAAAAGATGTAGAATTGATAATGATAATACCACTTTCTTGTGGCACTGCCACTTACGTCATATTGGTGTAAAGCGCATGAAGAACCTCCATGCCGATGGACGTTTGAAGTCACTTGATTTTGAATCACTTGACACATGCGAACCAGGCCTCATAGGCAAGATGACTAAAATCCTGTTTTCTGGCACAATGGAACGGGCAAGTGACTTGTTGGAAATCATACATGTTGATGTGTGCGGTCCGATGAGTGTTGACGTGTGCGGTGGATATCATTATTTTCTCACCTTCACCGATGAATTGAGTAGATATGGGTATATTTACTTAATGAAGCATAAGTCTGAAACGTTTGAAAAGTTCAAGCAATTTCAAAGTGAAGTTGAGACTCATCGTAACAAGAAGATCAAGCTCCTACGATATGATCAAAAGGGGAATATCTGAGTTATGAGTTTGGCAATCACTTAAGACAAGGTGGAATTGTTTCACAGTTGACGCCACTTGGAACACAATAGCGTAATGGTGTGTCCGAACATCGTAATCGCACTCTATTGGATATGGTGCGATCTATGATGTCCCTTACCGATCTATCACTATCGTTTTGGGGTTATGCATTAGAGACAGCTACATTCACTTTAAATAGGGCACCATCTAAGTTCGTGGATACGACACCGTATGAACTATGGTTTGGCAAGAAACCTAAGTTGTCCTTTCTTAAGGTTTGGGGCTGCGATGCTTATATCAATAGGCTTCAGCCAGAAAAGCTCGAACCCAAAGCGAACAATTGTGTCTTCATAGAATACCCAAAGAATATGATTGGGTATACCTTCTATCTCAGATCTGAGGGCAAAGTGTTTGTCGCTAAGAACAGGTCCTTTCTCGAGAAAGAGTTTCTCTCGAAAAATTTGAGTGGGAGGAAGATATAACTTGATGAGATTGTTGAACCTTTACTTCAACTAGAGAGTAGCGCATCACAGAAAGTTGTTTGTGTGGCACCTACCTCAGTTGAAGGGAAAGCTAATGATGATGATCATGATGCTTCAGATCAAATTACTATCGAACCTCATAGGTCGTAAAGGGTGCATAAAAATTCTAAGTAGTAACCATGTCTTAAAGGTCATGTTGTTGGACAATGGTGAACCTACGAGCTATGGAGAAGTGATGGTGGGTCCGGATTCCAACAAATGGCTAGGAGCCATGAAATCCGAGATATGATCCATGTATGAGAACAAAGTATGAACTTTGGTGGACTTGCCCGATGATCGGCAAGACATTGAGAATAAATGGAACTTTAAGAAGAAGACAAACGCTGATGGTAATGTCACCATTTATGAAGCTCGACTTGACTCAAAGAAGTTTCCGACAAGTTCAAGGAGTTGACTGTGATGAGACTTTCTCAATTATAGCGAAGCTAAAGTCTGTTAGAATTATGTTAGCAGTTGCTGCATTTTTCATTTACAAAATCTGGCAGATGGTTGACAAAACAAAGTTTCCTTGACGGTTTCCGTGAAGAAAGGCTGTATATAATACAACCAGAAGGTTTGTCAATCCTAAGGATGCTAAAAGATATGCAAACTCCAGCGATCCTTCTATGGACAGGAGCAAGCATCTCGGAGTTGGAATATATGCTTTGATGAGGTGATCAAAGCTTTTGGGTTTATACAAAGTTTGCAAGAAACTTGTATTTACAAGAAAGTGAGTGGGATAACTACAACATTTCACATAAGTATATGTGGATGACTGATACGTCTCCAACGTATCTATAATTTTTTATTGTTCCATGCTATTAGATTATCTGTTTTGGATGTTTAATGGACTTTATTATACACTTTTATATTATATTTGAGACTAACCTACTAACCCAAGGCCCAGTGCAAATTGTTGTTTTTTTTTGCCTATTTCACTTTTTCACAGAAAAGGAATATCAAACGGAGTCCAAATGGAATGAAACCTTCGGGAGGATCGTTTTTGGAACAAATACAACACAGAAGACTTGGAGTACACGCCAGGGAAGCCACAGGGTGGCCACGAGGCAGGGGGCGCGCCCGGGGGGTAGGCGCGCCCCCACCCTTGTGGGCCCCCCGTAGCTCCCCTGACGTGCCTCTTCCTCCTATATATATCCATATACCCTGAAAACATCCGAGAGCACCATGAAACCCTAATTCCACCGTCTCAACCTTCTGTACTCGTGAGATCCCATCTTGGGGTCTGTTTTGGAGCTCCACCGGAGGGGGAATCGATCACGGAGGGCTTCTACATCAACACCATAGCCTCTCCGATGAGTTGTGAGTAGTTTACCACAGACCTTCGGGTCCATAGTTATTAGATAGATTGCTTCTTCTCTCTCTTTGGATCTCAATACAAATTTCTCCTCGATCTTCTTGGAGATCTATTCGATGTAATTATTTTTGCGGTGTGTTTGTCGAGATCCGATGAATTGTGGGTTTATGATCAAGATTATCTATGAACAATATTTGATTCTTCTCTGAAATCTTTTATGCATGATTTAAATAGCCTTTCAAGTCTCTTCGAATTATCAGTTTGGTCTGGCCTACTAGATTGATCTTTCTTGCAATGGGAGAAGTGCTTAGCTTTGGGTTCAATCTTGCGGTGTCCTTTCCCAGTGACATCAGGGGCAGCAAGGCATGTATTGTATTGTTGCCATCGAGGATAAAAAGATGGGATTTATATCATATTGCATGAGTTTAGCCATCTACATCATGTCATCTTGCTTAAGGCGTTACTCTGTTCTTATGAATTTAATACTCTAGATGCATGTTGGATAGCGGTCGATGTGTGGAGTAATAGTAGTAGATGCAGAATCGTTTCGGTCTACTTGTCATGGACGTGATGCCTATATACAATGATCATGCCTAGATATTCTCATAACCATTCGCTTTTCTATCAATTGCTCGACAATAATTTGTTCACCCACCGTAGAAATCTGCTATCTTGAGATAAGCCACTAGTGAAACCTATGGCCCCCAGGTCTATCTTCTATCATATCAATCTTCATCAACTATTTATCTTTACTTCACTTTTATTTTGCAATATTTACTTTCAATCTATAAAATAAAATACCAAAAATATTTATCTTATTATCTCTATCGGATCTCACTTTTGCAAGTGGTCGAGAAGGGATTGACAACCCCTTTATCACATTGGTTGCAAGGTTCTTATTTGTTTGTGTAGGTACGAGGGACTCGCGCGTAGTCTCCTACTGGATTGATACCTTGGTTCTCAAAAACTGAGGGAAATACTTACGCTACTATGATGCATCACCCTTTCCTCTTCAAGGGAAAAACAACGCAAGCTCAAGAGGTAGCAAGAAGAATTTCTAGCGTCGTTGCTGGGAAGATCTATGAAAAAGTCATATACCAAGTACCCATGACAAACTCTTATCCCTCGCATTACATTATTTGTCATTTGCCTCTCGTTTTCCTCTCCCCCACTTCACCTTTGCCGTTTTATTCGCCCTTTTTCCGTTCGCCTCTTTTCGCTTGCTTCTTGTTTGCTTGTGTGTTGGATTGCTTGTTCGTCACTATGGCTCAAGACAATACCAAATTGTGTGACTTTTCCAAAACCAACAATAATGATTTTATTAGCAATCTGATTACTCCTATTACTGATGCTGAGTCTTGTGAAATCAATGCTGCTCTGTTAAACCTTGTTATGAAAGATCAATTCTCTAGCCTTCCTAGTGAAGATACCGCTACCCATCTAAACAACTTTGTTGATTTATCCGATATGCAAAAGAAGAGAGATACGGATAATGATATTGTTAAATTGAAGCTATTTCCTTTTTCGCTTAGAGATCGTGCTAAAATTTGGTTTTCTTCTTTGCCTAGAAATAGTATTGATTCATGGAATAAGTGCAAAGATTCCTTTATCTCTAAGTATTTTCCTCCGGCTAAGACTGTTTCTCTTAGAAACGATATTATGAATTTTAAGCAACTTGATCATGAGCATGTTGCACAAGCTTGGGAGAGGATGAAATTAATGATACGTAATTGCCCTACACATGGTTTGAACTTATGGATGATTAGACAATACTTGTATGTTGGATTAAATTTTGCTTCTAGAAATTTGTTAGATTCGGCCGTGGAGGGCACTTTCGTGGAAATCACTTTAGGAGAAGCTACTAAACTCCTAGATAATATTATGGTTAATTACTCTCAATGGCACACCGAAAGATCTACTAGTAAAAAAGTACATGTTATTGAAGAGATTAGTGTTTTGAGTGGAAAGATGGATGAACTTATGAAATTATTTGCTACTAAGGGTGTGTCTTCTGATCCTAATGATATGCCTTTATCCACGTTGATTGAGAATAATAATGAATCTTTGGATGTGAGTTTTGTTGGTAGGAATAATTTTGGTAACAACGCATATAGAGGAAACTTTAATTCTAGGCCTTTCCCTAGTAATTCCTCTAATAATTATGGTAATTCCTACAGCAACTCTTATGGAAATTTTAATAAGATGCCCTCTGATTTTGAGACTAGTGTTAAAGAATTTATGAATTCGCAAAAGAATTTCAATGCTTTGCTTGAAGAAAATTGCTTAAGATTGATGAGTTGGCTAGGAACGTGGATAGAATTTCTCTTGATGTTGATTCTTTGGAACTTAGATCTATTCCACCTAAGCATGATATCAATGAGTCTCTCAAAGCCATGAGAATTTCCATTGATGAGTGCAAAGAAAGAACCGCTAGGATGTGTGCTAAAAGAGATTGATTCATGGAAGTATGTTCTTCTAGTTTTCATGATAATAAAGATGAAGATCTAAAAGTGATTGATGTGTCTCCTATTAAATCCTTGTTTTCTAATATGAATTTTGATAAAGAGGGGACTAGAGATGAGTCAACTTTAGTTAAAAGGCGTCCCAATGATTCGGAGTTTTTAGATCTTGATGCAAAATTTGTTAAAAGTGGGATTGAAGAGGTCAAAACTTTACATAGCAATGAACCCATTATTTTGGATTTCAAGCAATTTAATTATGAAAATTGCTCTTTGATAGATTGTATTTCCTTGTTGCAATCCGTGCTAAATTATCCTCATGTTTATAGTCAAAATAAAGCCTTTAACAAACACATTGTTGATGCTTTAATGCATTCTTATGAAGAAAGACTTGAATTAGAAGTTTCTATCCCTAGAAAACTTTATGATGAGTGGGAACCTGCTATTAAAATTAAGATTAAAGATCATGAATGCTATGCTTTGTGTGATTTGGGTGCTAGTGTTTCCACAATTCCAAAAACTTTGTGTGATATGTTAGGTTTCCATGAACTTGATGATTGTTCTTTAAATTTGCATCTTGTGGATTCTACTATTAAGAAACCTATGGGAAGGATTAATGATGTTCTTATTGTTGCAAATAGGAATTATGTGCCCGTAGATTTCATCGTTCGTGATATAGATTGCAATCCTACGTGTCCTATTATTCTTGGTAGACCTTTCCTTAGCACGATTGGTACAATTATTGATATGAAGGAAGGAAATATTAGATTCCAATTTCTGTTACGGAAAGGCACGGAACACTTTCCTAGAAAGAAAATCAAATTACCTTATGAATCTATTATGAGAGCCACTTATGGATTGCCTACCAAAGATGGCAATACCTAGATCTAATCTTGTATCATGCCTAGCTAGGGGCGTTACACAATAGCGCTTGTTGGGAGGCAACCCAATATTATTTTATTTGCTTTTTCTTATGTTTAGTAATAAATAATTTATCTCGCTTCTGGTTAGATGTAGTTTTGTGTTTTAATTAGTGTTTGTGCCAAGTAGAACCTTTGGGAAGACTTGGGTGAAGTTTTTGCGATCTTGCTGTAAAAAACAGAAACTTTTGCGCTCATGAGATTTGCTGCCATTTTTTATTGGAGAGTTCTTTTAAGTTGATTCTTTTTGCAGATGATTAATATAAAAATTACTCACGTCCACCAATTTATTTAAAAAAATTAGAGTTACATAAGTATTTGAAAGTTACAGATTGCTACAGACTATTCTGTGTTGTTTGCTTATTTTGATGAATCTATGAGTAGTATCGGGGGGTATGAATCATATAGAAGTTGGAATACAATAGGTTTAGCACCAATATAAACAAAGAATGAGTTCATTACAGTACCTTAAAGTGGTGGTTTGTTTTCTTATACTAACGGAGCTCACGAGATTTTCTGCTAAGTTTTGTGTTGTGAAGTTTTCAAGTTTTTGGGTAAGGATTTGATGGACTACGGAACAAATAGTGGAAAGAGCCTAAGCTTGGGGATTCCCAAGACACACCAAGGTAAAATTGAAGAACAACCAAAAGCCTAAGCTTGGGGATGCCCCGGGAAGGCATCCCCTCTTTCGTCTTTGTCTATCGGTAACTTTACTTGAGACTATATTTTTATTCACCACATGATATGTGTTTTGCTTGGAGCGTCATGTATGATTTGAGTCTTTGCTTTTTTAGTTTACCACAATCATCCTTTCTGGACACACCTTTTGAGAGAGATACACTTGAATCGGAATTTATTAGAATACTCTATGTGCTTCACTTATATCTTTTGAGCTAGATAGTTTTGCCCTAGTGCTTCACTTATATCTTTTTAGAGCACGGTGGTGGTTTTATTTTATAGAAATTATTGATCTCTCATGCTTCGCTTATATTATTTTGAGAGTCTCTTAGAAAAGCATGGTAATGTGCTTTGGTTATAAAATTAGTCCTAATATGATAGGCATCCAAGATGGGTATAGTAAGAACTTTCATATAAAGTGCATTGAATATTATGAGAAGTTTGATACTTGATGATTGTTTTGAGATATGAGGATGGTGATATTAGAGTCATGCTAGTAGAGTAGTTGTGAATTTGAAAAATACTTGTGTTGAGGTTTGCAAGTCCCGTAGCATGCACGTATGGTAACCGTTGTGTTACAAATTTGAAGCATGAGGTATTTCATTGAGTGCCATCCTTTGTGTGGAGGTCGAGATCGCGCGATGGTTAACTCCTACCAACCCTTACCCTAGGAGCATGCGTTGAATACTTTGTTTTGATGACTTGTAGATTTTTGCAGTAAGTATATGAGTTCTTTATGACTAATGTTGAGTCCATGGATTATACGCACTCTCACCCATCCACTATTGCTTGCCTCTCTTGTACCACGCAACTTTCGTCGGTACCATACACCCACCATATACCTTCCTCAAAACAGCCACCATACCTACCTATTATGGCATTTCCATAGCCATTCCGAGATATATTGCCATGCAACTTTCCACCGTTCTGTTTACTATGACACGCTTCATCATTGTCATATTGTCATGCATGATCATGTAGTTGACATCGTATTTGTGGCAAGGCCACGATGCATAATTTTTTCATACATGTCACTCTTGATTCATTGCACATCCCGGTTCACCGCCGGAGGCATTCACATAGAGTCATATTGTGTTCCAGCTTCGAGTTGTAATCTTTGAGTTGTAAGTAAATAAAAGTGTGATGATCTTCATTACTAGAGCATTGTCCTAGTGAAAAAAGGATGATGGAGACTATGATTCCCCCACAAGTCGGGATGAGACTCCGGACGAAAAAAAGGGGGAGAAAAGAAAAAAAAAGGCCATAGAAAAGGAGAAAATGCTCAAAGAATAAAGAAGAAAAAGAAAAAAATGAGAGAAAAAGAGAGAAGGTGCAATGCTACTATCCTTTTTCCACACTTGTGCTTCAAAGTAGCACCACGATCTTCATGATAGAGAGTCTCTTGTTTTGTCACTTTCATATACTAGTGGGAATTTTCATTATAGAACTTGGCTTGTATATTCCAATGATGGGCTTCATCAAAACGCCCTAGGTCTTCGTGAGCACGCGAGTTGGATGCACACCCACTTTAGTTTATTTTGTTGAGCTTTCATACACTTATAGCTCTAGTGCATCTGTTGCATGGCAATCCCTACTCACTCACATTGATATCTATTGATGGGAATCTCCATAGCCCATAAATACGCCTAGTTGATGTGAGACTATATTCCTTTTTGTCTTCTCCACAACCACCACTCTATACCACCTATAGTGCTATATCCATGGCTCACGATCATGTATTGCATGAAAGTTGAAAAGTTCGAAAAAATTGAAGTGTGAAACAATTGCTTGGCTGAAACCGGGGTTGTGCATGATTTAAATATTTTGTGTGATGAAGATAGAGCATAGCCACACTATATGATTTTGTAGGGATAACTTTCTTTGGCCATGCAATTTTGAGAAGACATAATTGATTTGTTAGTATGCTTGTAGTATTATTATTCTTATGTTAATATTAAACTTTTTTCTTGGATCTTTCGGAGCTGAACATTCATGCCACAATAAAGAAAATTACATTGAGAATTGTGTTGGGTAGCATTCCACATCAAAAATTCTATTTTTATCATTTACCTACTCGAGGACGAGCAGGAATTAAGCTTGGGGATGCTTGATACGTCTCCAATGTATCTATAATTTTTTATTGTTGCTATTATATTATCTGTTTTGGATGTTTAATGGGCTTTATTATACACTTTTATATTATTTTTTGGACTAACCTACTAACCCAAGGCCCAGTGCAAATTGCTGGTTTTTGCCTATTTCAGTGTTTCGCAGAAAAGGAATATCAAACGGAGTCCAAATGGAATGAAACCTTCGTGAAGATCGTTTTTGGAACAAATACAACACATAAGACTTGGAGTACACGCCAGGGAAGCCACGGGGTGGCCACGAGGCAGGGGGTGCGCCCAGGGGGGATAGGCGAGCCCCCACCCTCGTGGGCCCCCCGTAGCTCCCCTGACGTGCCTCTTCCTCTTATATATATATATATATATCCATATACCCTGAAAACATCCGAGAGCACCACGAAACCCTAATTCCACCGCCACAACCTTCTGTACCCGTGAGATCCCATCTTGGGGCCTGTTCCGGAGCTCCACCAGAGGGGGAATCGATCACGGAGGGCTTCTACATCAACACCATAGCCTCTCCGATGAGTTGTGAGTAGTTTACCATAGACCTTCGGGTACATAGTTATTAGCTAGATGTCTTCTTCTCTCTCTTTGAATCTCAATACAAATTTCTCCTCGATCTTCTTGGAGATCTATTCGATCTAATCCTTTTTGCGGTGTGTTTGTCGAGATCCGATGAATTGTGGGTTTATGATCAAGATTATCTATGAACAATATTTGATTCTTCTCTGAAATCTTCTATGCATGATTTAAATATCTTTGCAAGTCTCTTCGAATTATCAGTTTGGTTTGCCCTACTAGATTGATCTTTCTTGCAATGGGAGAAGTGCTTAGCTTTGGGTTCAATCTTGCGGTGTCCTTTCCCAGTGACAGCAGGCGCAACAAGGCATGTATTGTATTGTTGCCATCGAGGATAAAAATATGGGGTTTATATCACATTGCATGAGTTTATCCCTCTACATCATGTCATCTTGCTTAAGGCGTTACTCGGTTCTTATGAACTGAATACTCTAGATGCATGCTGGATAGAGGTCGATGTGTGGAGTAATAGTAGTAGATGGAGAATCGTATCGGACTACTTGTCACGGACGTGATGCCTATATACAATGATCATGCCTAGATATTCTCATAACTATTCGCTTTTCTATCAATTGCTCAACAGTAATTTGTTCACCCATTGTAGAAATCTATCTTGAGAGAAGCCACTAGTGAAACCTATGGCCCCCGTGTCTATCTTCTATCATATCAATCTTCATCAACTATTTATCTTTACTTTACTTTTATTTTGCAATCTTTACTTTCAATCTATAAAACAAATTACCAAAAATATTTATCTTATTATCTCTATCAGATCTCACTTTTGCAAGTGGCCGAGAAGGGATTGGCAATCCCTTTATCGCGTTGGTTGCAAGGTTCTTATTTGTTTGTGTAGGTACGAGGGACTCGAGCGTAGTCTCCTACTAGACTGATACCTTGGTTCTCAAAAACTGAGGGAAATACTTACACTAGTATACTACATCACCCTTTCCTCTTCAAGGGAAAAACAACGCAAGCTCAAGAGGTAGCAATGACATATTGTTGATCAGAAATGATGTAGAATTTCTGGAAAGCATAAAGGGTTGTTTGAACGGAGTTTTTCAAAGGAATACCTGGGTAAACTGCTTACATATTGGGTATCAAGATATATAGAGATAGATCAAGACGCTTGATAAGACTTTCACAGAGCACATACCTTGACATGATTTTGAAGGAGTTCAAAATGGATCAGTCAAAGAAGGAGTTCTTGCCTGAGTTGTAAGGTGTGAAGTTAAGACTTAAAGCTCGACCACGACAGAAGAAAGAAAAAGAGCGAAGGTCGTCCCCTATGCCTTAGTCATAGGCTCTATACGATATGCCATGCTGTGTACCGCACCTGATATGTGCCTTGCCACGTGTCTGGCAAGGGGGTACAGGAGTGATCCAGGAGTGGATCATTGGACAGCGGTCAAAATTGTCCTTAGAGGAATAAGGAAATGTTTCTCGGTTATGGAGGTGATAAAGAGTTCGGCGTAAATGGTTACGTCGATGCAAGCTTCAACACCTATCCAGATGACTCTGAGTAGCAAACCGGATACGTATAGTGGAGCAACCATTTGGGATAGCTCCAAGTGGAGCGTGGAAGCAACATCTACGATATGACATAGAGATTTGTGAAGTACATACGGATCTGAATGTTGCAGACCCATTGACTAAAACCTCTCTCACAAGCATAACATGATCAAACCCGAGAACTCATTGAGTCTTAATCACATGGTGATGTGAACTTGATTATTGACTCTATAAACTCTTGGGTGTTAGTCACATGGCGATGTGAACTATGAATGTTAATCACATGGCGATGTGAACCAGATTATTGACTCTAGTGCAAGTGGGAGACTGTTGGAAATATGCCCTAAAGGCAATAATAAAATGCTTATTATTATATTTCCTTGTTCATGATAATTGTCTATTGTTCATGCTATAATTGTATTAATCGGAAACCGTAATACATGTGTGAATACATAGATCACAATATGTCCCTAGTGAGCCTCTAGTTGACTAGCTCGTTGATCAATAGATGGTTGTGGTTTCCTGACCATGGACATTAGATGTCATTGATAATAGGATCACATAATTAGGAGAATGATGTTATGGACAAGACCCAATCCTAAGCATAGCACAAGATCGTGTAATTCGTTTGCTAGAGCTATTCTAATGCCAAGTATCTTTTCCTTAGACCATGAGATTGTGCAACTCCCGGATGCCGTAGGAATTCTTTGGGTGTATCAAACGTCACAATGTAACTGGGTGACTATAAAGGTGCACTACAGGTATCTCTGAAAGTGTCTATTGGGTTGGCACGAATCGAGACTGGGATTTGTCACTCCATGTGACGGAGAGGTATCTCCGGGCCCACTCGATAAGACATCATCATAATGAGCTCAATGTGACTAAGGAATTGGCCACTGGATGATGTGTTACGGAATGAGTAAAGAGACTTGCCGTTAACGAGGTTGAACAAGGTATAGGGATACCGACGATCGAATCTCGGGCAAGTACTATACCGGTAGACAAAGGGAATTGCATACGGGGTTGATTGAATCCTCGACGTCGTGGTTCATCCGATAAGATCATCGTGGAACATGTGGGAGCCAATATGGGTATCTAGATCCCGCTATTGGTTATTGGTCGGAGAGGTGTCTCGGTCATGTCTGCATGGTTCCCGAACCCGTAGGGTCTACACATGTAACACTCCAAAAAATTAATTGGAAAGAAGGTTATTTTTTTTAAAAGCCTCTCCTTCTCAAGTCTTTTATGACAAATATTTTATGTGTTCTTGTCAACATTGATTTTTGGTCTTGAGGGTTTTTCATCTTTTGTTGGCTCAACACAAATAATTTTTGGAAAGTTTTACAATTCTTTCTATTAAGAAGAATTCCGATGAATTATGGATTTATTCTTCCCCATTCAAAAAAAATTATCTGTTGCCATGACCTATGTTGAGAACTTTCTTCCAAAACCCACCTCCCTACTTTGGGTCAAGTCTAACATCCAATTCCAGCAAGTTTCAACCTCTTTTAGATTTTATTTCTATTTATTTTATCCTCAAACCTTTTTCTGTAATTTAGTTTGGACTCTTGGGATTTACAAAGGAAGTACCGGATCCTTTGAGTTTCTGAGCCCAAGCAAATTACCCTAGCTACTACTTAGTACCCTCAACCTAGATCCATCAAGATCTGCTGGTTCACGGTTCAAACTTTTCAAAATTTGCTTGCTGCAAGTTTGGACCAGATTTGCCATTTTTGGTGAAATTCATTATTTTTCTCTTCCTAAATATCTGAGGTAAATCAGGCAGCCTCTAGATGCATCAAGAGATCACTTCACCAAGTCCCAGCTCCAGAAAAAAATTCCACGTGCCTAAAATATTTCATCGAACAGCTAGTGTGCACTGTTCCTGTCAAAATTCAGAATTCAGTGTTTCAGTTCACAGACAGTGTCGTTTTCGTCAGTCGGCAGCGTCAATCTTGCCAGTGCCCTCGTTGGCTCGTTGCTCACTGCTCCTCCTTCTTATCATGTGCGCCGCACGGTCGTTTGGATGGGCGCAAGCGTCGGTGGCGACGTGTCTCGCCAACGCGAGCGTCTTCCACGATGGCAGAACCGCCCGTGGCGGCCAGCAAGGGCCAGCCCTGTAGTACGGCGCCGTCCAGCACCGCCCACACCACCAGGAGCCTCCGCGTGACCGTCCTCTTCCCCGTGCGTGCTGCAGCACAATCACCGTGGCCTGAGAGGCGCAGAGCGCACTCTCTGCCGCCGACGAGCCCGTGAGGCCGTTCCGTCGAAGGCCTGGAGTATCGCCCAAGTTGTACAAAGATTAGCCGTTGAATGGAACCAGTGAACCAATCCGCAGCTGCCCAGTCACCTAAGTCGCCAGCTCGACCACCACCTCACCGTAATTACTCACGGGAGAAATCCCTTTCTCGGCAACTGCCTCGGGCCGGCTATAAATAGAGGCCCCGAGCTCGCCTTCGACCCAGCACCACTCCTCCACCTGACCAGAGTCACGCCCAGCCACTAGAAGGACCTCGGGGAGGCCTTCTTCCCCAGCTCCGGCCACCCCGATCCGCTTCGGGCTCTGGCAAGATTCTCTCTGATGAGAGCACCTCCGCCCCCCAGACTGTGCTAGTAGCCTCCTAGTGCACCCACTCTTTTAACCCGAGCCCCAATTTGAAGTTTGCAGCCCTCCTCGGCGAGATCCATCACCGCCCGAACCGCCGTCTGCCGGAGTGGAAGCCGCCGTCGACGTGGTGCTTGCCAATGACCAAGTCCACCACCCACCGATGCGGAATTGTCCCGTGAGTGCAACCATACCCTTGCCCTCCTCTGGATCACCGTCGATCGTCGCCGGCGATCGCCATTTGCTTCGGTCAACGGTGAGATTTCAAACTTGACGGGTGGGACCCCCTCGTCAGCCTCTCCTCTCTTATTCGAACCGTTTTCTGAAAGCGCCTTCGGGCAAAGTACGTGTTCCCTTTGGGTTGGCGTATTTCCAACCGAAGCGTTTTCTGTTTTTCTAGACTAGCCACTGGAAAGTTTCTGTTTCATCACAGATTAGTCCCTGGGCTAAAACCTTAATAACTTTTAAACAAAAGATGATTCTTTTTCTATCATCCTTATTTTTCTGTCTACTTTTTATCATATTTATTTGAAAAATATTTGGAACAATTTTTATGCACGCACGGTATTTACGTTAGTATCTGATTTATTTTATAACATAGATACCGAAGGAGGTGACAGAGCCGCAAACTTCGCCGAGCTAGACTCCGACTACTCCGAACCAGGCAAGCATGTTTGAACCTTTGATATGATGAGTGCTTTGCATGTTTGCTTGAGTAGTTTTCTCATGGCATGTTTATATAAGCATTTGTGAGTGTTATATTGCATGCAAGACAAGCTACCAGTGAGCTTCGAAAGTTGATGTGTTCATAAGATGGTGAGACAACCTGATCATGTGGTGGCATGATAGGTTGTAAGCTGGCATTGTTGAAGCATGCCAGTTTTATGTCAACCATTTAACTCCAGTATTAGCAGTGATCAAATCATGTTTCCGCTCGTCTCCCTTTCGTGCTGCCACATGTCTTCTGCAAAGAGTGCGGTTTAGTCAGTTGCAAACCTCTTTCCTTGTACACACCAAATAGAGGGGCCGCGATGAGGGTTCCATGGCCCTGGATTAAAGCCCGTCATCCGGTCAGGGGGCATGGGTTGTTTCCGGTTGGGACCGAGAGGGGGCACCCCTTAGAGCGCGCGATATAAATTTGATCCCATGCTATTAGAGGTTGTCGCCTCCCCGTCTTAAAGTTTTTCTTGAACGTTGCCTAGGGTGATTCCTGGCAGCAGAATGTGGAATGGGTGTGTACTGGTTAGATGTGTTTCTTCTAAAATACTGTAAACGGAACTAGTCCTTTGTGACTACTGAAATCCGTTGGCTGTGGTTAAAGAGTACAAACTCTGCAGAGTCAAAACCATTCGAGTAACCATGTCCATGGTCAAGGACTTTGATCGTCATATCAATGTCAGTACCACCGTCAGTCTCAGCGTCCGTCTCAACGTCAGTCTGAGTGTCAGTCTCAGTGACAGTCTCTGGTGAATAAACATAGAACTAAGAGTGGTAAAACCGGCTGAATGTTATTCTCGTAGATGGACTAACCAATTTATTATTATGTACAGAGTATTTCCTTGGGATGATTTACCCTCACGAGTTACTTGAATTCGAATGATGAAATATAAGCCCTTTATGTGATGTTGCTCAGATGTCCGACTGTGGCATCCTTGTTAATTACGTTTGATATAAGCCCTTTATGCGATGTCGCTCAGACGTCCGACTGTGGCATTCTTGTTATTTACTTTTGATATAAGCCCTTTATGTGATGTCGCTCAGACGTCCGACTGTGGCTTTCTTGTTATTTACTTTTGATATAATCCCTTTATGTGATGTCGCTCAGACATCCGACTGTGGCATTCTTGTTATTTACTTTTGATATAAGCCCTTTATGTGATGCCGCTCAGACGTCCGACTGTGGCATTCTTGTTATTTACTTTTGATATAAGCCCTTTATGTGATGTCGCTCAGACATCCGACTGTGGCATTCTTGTTATTTACTTTTGATATAAGCCATTTATGTGATGTCGCTCAGACGTCCGACTGTGCCATTCTTGTTATTTACTTTTAATATAAGCCCTTTATGTGATGTTGCTCATACGTCCGACTGTGGCATCTTTGTTATTTACTTTCATTATAAGCCCTCTTCGAGATGTCGCTTAGACATACGACTGTGGCACGAGCTGTCATTTAATTTTCAATATAAGCCCTTTATGTGGTGTTGCCTTGACGCCCGACTGCGGCATGTTAATTTATTTTACCTTTCGAGGCGTCGCTTTAGACACCCGATCGGTCTTCAGCTATTTTATTGGGATTTCGGGAGGACTACCGCCTGACTTCCTTTTTATTTAACATGAAGTGCAAATTTATTTATCTGAGTGCGCATTACTAGTATGCTCATGTGCATCATGTTTGCATTTGTTATATCTTATGTCCAAACTATCTTGCGAGTACATTCAAAGTACTCACCTGGTTTGTTGATTTGGCCAGATGTTGACGAAGGCGATCTTATGGATGAAGAGTACGATAGCGAGTCCGACGCCAAGAGGTGTTCCAGTCAGTCCCGTACGATCCTGGAGTTGGTCACTTGTATTATATACGCTTCCGCTACCCAAATAAAGTCATCGAGCCTCACTCCGGCGCTTGATGAGTTGTAAGATTTTGGAGTCATGTCACCCACTTCACTGTGACATATCCACCACCACTTTTATTACGAGTCAGTAGTTATGCCACCATACCCTTTGTGTCATATCCGCCTTTATGTATAATATCGGCGTGCTTGTAATAAATTGTTGAGCAGCCTCAGCTCAACCTTGTATAATATTTAGTACTTCTGGATTTCTATATCAAGGATTTGTCTACCAGTAAGGAGGATTCTTCTATACTGGTCTTCTAAAAGGGTCGGTTTCTCAACAAATATTTTATTGGAAAACCGGTCCTGACAACCTTGGTATCAGAGCCAGGCTGAGTGTAGGAAACCACTAGGTGCGATCGCTAATCGGTTATTAGCGTAATTTTTTTAACATTTTGCAATATGTAGCAATTTTCTGTTAGTCATCATAAATTTATGATTTGACTATTCAGAATTTTTGTCTACTTTTGTAGATGGCTGGCAGCGACTGTGAGTCACAGGTGTTCGCCAATGTACCTGAGGGGTTTATCAGGCTTCTCGTCTCCGTCACCAAGGTCGCGATCGGGCCATCGGCTCGTCCGGAATTCACACTCTACCAGCACAAGATTAGCGACAGTGTGTCTATGCACCAGGCCATAGTGCAATTCAAGGGAGGACGTTCTGAGTCACGCCGCTTCTGATTTGTGGGAAGGGCCATCCTATGGAGAGGCATGCCATGCAGATGGCTGCCCGTGAGGCGATAGCTTGTCTCTGGGATGCTCTTCCTTCGATGAAGGCTCGTCGCTACCGCTACCTCCCATGCCACATGTCCTACACTTGTCACTATGCGTTCGCTTGCCCTAGGGGAGAGAGAGATGAGGCTATTGAAATGTTGGTTGAGTATCTCAAAGCGCTTGAGGCAGCTTTTGATAACCTCATGGACGACTTTGTGGCTGCTCGTATGGACTTCGTTCAGGGCTGTTCCGCCAACAGGGGGAGCTCCTCCATACAGCACCACCACTGACCTACGTCTCGTCTTCAGCATCCTATACACCTGCCATCTTAGCCACCGCTCACCGCCTGCCTACCACTGAGGAGTTTGACCAAGTCATTGCTCCTACTCCAGTCAGTGCTGCACCACCTGCCACGCCCGCACCAGTTCCTCAACCCAGTACTTCGCGCCTGGAGCCTATTAGTGAGGAGGAGGTTGAGTCTCCAGCATCACTGGTTCTTACCCTCGGCAGACCGAGGGAAGTTTTTACCATCTCCGACTGAGTGCGCCTAGCAGCCATGCGATGTACCAGCTTGTATGATATGTTTGTATGTATATAGGTTTGGTGAGAAGTAGTTTGTGTGTGCATCATGTAGGAACTCGGAGAAGTGCACTAGCCTAAATAACATGTCAGGAATGTGTACGCACATCCTGAGTGATGTATTGTATAATTACGGCTTGCGTGTAAGATATGTACTGAGCGGTCCTTCTCCATGCGCAATCAAGTATTTTCTTGAAAAATTGAGTTCTTAAAAATCTGTCTTTGCAAAATTCTTTTTTTTTTACTTTTGCCACTCAGTTTTTTCTCATGAGTTCTGCAAAAATACCCTAGAGTGGAAAATGCATCGTCCCTGGACTCGTTCCATGCCAAGTCCGTCGGAAGAAAATTATGGTACCTAGACCAGTAAGAATTTCACACAGGGGCAGTCAAGTCAGCAAGGCAGTGACGCAGCATTTTCTCAAGTATGCCGCCTTTATGAGCAAAGCCAGCAGCATCATCAAGAAATGATGAACCATGTTATCAATATGGGAAATCACCGTGAACCATATCAGCAGCATTCCAAATTGTCTGAACTACAAAAGACACGTCCCCCAATGTTCTCTCACACTGTTAAACCTCTTGAGGCTGATGACTGGCTTCGGGACATTGAAAGGAAGTTAATTATTGCACAATGTTCGGACCGTGAGAAGGTACTTCATGCACCTCACTGCCTTACTGGAGCAGCTGCATCTTAGTGGGAAAATTTCCTACACATGCACCCAAATGAAAATAACATCACCTGGGAATAATTTAAAGAAGGTTTTCGTGGGGCGCACATACCCAGAAGCATTATGAAGATCAAGAAAAGGGAGTTTGATGACCTCAAGTAGAGAAGCATGACAGTGACCAAGTACAATAGTCAGTTTACTCAATTATCTTGTTATGCCAACGAAGAGCATATGACTGAAAATAAAAAGATGGAAAAATTTCTGGACGGTCTGGCACCAGCACTTAAATGCCAGCTAGTCGTACACACCTTTCCAGATTTCAAAACACTTGTGGACAAAGCTATTACATTGGAAAATGAGCGCCGCATCTTGGAGGATTTTCGCAAGCGCAAAAGGGACAAGACTACTCATGCTCGCAACAACTGGAACAAGACCAATTTTCAGAAAAATGGAGCGAACAAATCCACGACCAATGTCCCACGCCCGAACAAAAAATTTCATGCAAGGTACAAGGATTTTACGTATCGCCCAGGTGTTACTTGCTACGCTTGTGGAGAGGAGGGACACTATGCCAAACAGTGCTCAAAACCAAGAAACTCGGCCCCCAAGCCGAACAACAGTGGAAACAATTCAACACCCAAGCGTAACAACTTCAACCCCAATAACAATCACAAGAAGGGTCACTTGAACCAAGTGACCTAGGAGGAAGCACAAGATGCCCCAGATATTGTACTCAGTACGTTCCCTGTCAACACAATACCTGCCACGGTTTTGTTTGATTCTGGAGCTTCTCACTTGTTCATTTCAAAGAAATTTGCTTTGCAACATGATTTTTTGATGCTTCTCTTGGAAATCCATGACCATCAAGTCCCCCGGGATTAAGAAAATCACTCAGAGTTACAACCATGGTGTGGTTATTGAGATTGAGGGACTAAAGTTTCAGGCAAACCTCATTGTATTGGAAAATAAGGGACTGCATGTTATCCTTGAAATGGACTGGTTAACCACCAACAAGGGATTTATCGACTGCTTCAATCGGACTATAATTCTTACTCATCATCACGGGAAGACGATAAAAGTTGCAGCTCAAGAAAGACCAGTATCACGGCAACCAAGGTTGAACAAGGTGGATATTTCACAGTTAAGAAAAGTTCCAGTGGTGTGTGAGTTCCCGGACATATTTCCCGAAGAATTGCCAGGCATGCCACCAGACCAGGAAATAGAGTTCATCATTGAACTAGCACCTGGAATCACCCCCATTTACAAGAAACCCTATAGAATGGCACCCTTCGAGTTGGTAGAATTAAAGAAGCAAATAAAAAGAATTACTGGACAAAGGATTTATACGGGCCAGCTCCTCACCTTGGGGTTCACCAGTATTATTTGCCAAGAAAAAGGATGGGACACTGAGATTATGTATAGACTATCGAGCACTCAACATGGTCACCATCAAAAACAAATATCCGATGCCACGGGTAAATGATTTATTTGACCAGCTCGCACAAGCCAAGGTTTTCTCAAAAATTGATTTAAGGTCGGGGTATCATCAATTAAAAGTATGGACAGAAGATATCCCTAAGACAACATTCACCTCCAGATACAGATTATATGAATTTACAGTAATGCCGTTTGGACTGACAAACGCCCCTGCATATTTTGTCCACCTCGTGAACAAAGTGTTTATGAAATTTATGGACAAATTTGTTGTGGTGTTCATTGATAATATCCTGGTATACTCTAAGACGCCAGAAGAATATGCTGAACACCTCAGAATTGTACTAGGAGAATTAAGGAAACATCAACTATACGCCAAATTCAGCAAATGTGAATTTTGGTTAAGACGGGTTGGATTTCTAGGCCACGTATTGACCCAAGAAGGTGTTGCCGTGGACCCAAAAAAAGTCAAGGCCGTACTTGGCTGGAAACAACCAGCCAACGTAACAGATGTACGGAGTTTCCTGGTAATGGCTGGATATTACCGAAGGTTTATTGAGGGGTTCTCCACCATAGCAAAACCAATGACACAGTTACTCAAGAAGGATAAGAAATTTGTATGGACTGAAGCTTGCGAGAAAAGTTTCCAAGAACTCAAAAGGAAATTAACAACAGCACCAGTATTGGTTCTACCAGACATACATAAAAGTTTTGAAGTATATTGTGACGCATCCCGGAAGGGCCTTGGATGCGTACTAATGCAAGAAGGCAAAGTAGTCGCATACGCTTCCAGGAAACTACGAAAGCATGAAGAAAATTATCCTACTCATGACTTGGAATTGGCAGCAGTCATTCATGCACTCAAAGAGTGGAGGCACTTTTTGCTTGGGAATCGTTGTGAAATATACACGGACCATAAAAGCCTCAAATATATTTTCACACAACCCGAACTCAATTTACGACAATGACGCTGGTTGGAATTAGTGAAAGATTATGATGTTGGCATTCACTACCATCCGGGAAAGGCGAATGTAGTGGCTGATGCTCTTAGTCAAAACCCCAACTCGGGCAACGACAGTCTACAGAACTTGAGACCTGAATTTCAGCAGGAGTTCTCCAAACTCAACTTGGTGATGGTCACGGAAGGCAATGTGTCAAATTTGGAAATATAGCCCACCCTAATGGAACAAATTAAGAAGGCTCAGCATGGACACCCCAGCATCAAAGGCATAAAAATAAAAGTGAGTCTGGGCAAGGCCTCAGAATTCGTCGTAGACGATAAGGGAATATTATGGTGCGGAGACAGGCTTTGTGTACCCAATATAGAGGACCTCAAATAGCAAATTCTAGCCGAAGGCCACACCGCTCCATATTCAATCCACCCTGGAGGAACCAAAATGTACAAGGACATTCAAGAAAAAATTTGGTGGCACGGTATGAAGAGGGATATAGCCACATTCATTGCATGTTGTGATTCATGTCACTGCATTAAAGCCGAGCACGAAAAACCAGCAAGACTATTACAGCCAAACAAGATACCTGAGTGGAAATGGGACGAAATTGGAATGGATTTTATTGTCGGACTACCTCAGTCATGATACAGAAATGATGCCATATGGGTCATCACAGATAGATTAACTAAGGTGGCACATTTCATCCCAGTAAAGACAACCCACACCACTCAGAAGCTTGCCAAACTTTATCTCTCCCGTATAGTTTGTCTGCATGGAATTCCAAAGACTATAATATCCGACAGAGGCACTCAATTCGTCTCTAGATTTTGGGATCATTTACAACAAGCTCTGGGAACTCAACTAGTATTCAGTACAGCATACCACCCCCACACTGGAGGACAAACTGAACGTGTGAACTAAATTCTAGAGGACATGCTAAGAGCATGTGTTCTCACCTATGGAACCAGTTGGGAAGAAAGCTTGCCGTATGCCGAGTTCGCATACAACAATAGTTACCAAGCCAGTCTACAAATGGCACCTTTTGAAGCCTTGTACGGGCGAAGATGTCGTACCCCATTAAATTGGTCAGAAATAGGAGACAGTCATATCTTCGGCCCAGACATGCTCAAGGAAGCTGAGGAGAAGGTTAGACTAATCAGGGATCAACTCAAGACAGCCCAGAGCCGACAAAAGAGTTATTACGATCAAAAACATCGTGAAGTCAGCTTTGAACCCGGTGAATATGTGTATCTACGAGTATCTCCTATGAGGGGCCTACAACAATTCAAAGTTAAAGGAAAGCTAGCACCACGATTTATTGGACCCTTCTGTGTAGTTGCACGAAGAGGCACAGTAGCCTACCAGCTAGACCTACCCAAAGAACTGTGAGACGTCCACGACGTGTTCCACGTCTCACAGTTGAGGAAGTGTGTAAGCAACCCAGAGAAGCATGTATCTCATGAGAGCATTGACGTGCAACCAGACCTCACCTACTGGGAACGTCCAATAAAAATATTGGAGGAGTCTGAAAGGAGGACCCGTCAGAAAATAATTAAGTTTCTCATGGTTCATTGGAGCAATCACACCGAGGATGAAGCAACATGGGAAAGAGAGGATTTTCTTCGGACAGAGTACCCACACCTATTTGAGAATTAGCTGAAATCTCGGGGACGAGATTTTTCCTAAGGGGGTAGGTGTTGTAACACTCCAAAAATTTTGATTTGGTTTTATCAAATTCTTTAAATAATTGCAAGGAGGTTATTTTTTTTAAAAAAAAGCCTCTCCTTCTCAAATCTTTTATGACAAATATTTTATGTGTTCTTCTCAACATTGATTTTTGGTCTTGAGGGTTTTTCATCTTGTGTTGGCTCAACACAAATAATTTTTGGAAAGTTTTACAATTCTTTCTATTAAAAAGAATTCCTATGAATTATGGATTTATTCTTCCCCATTCAAAAAAAATCTCTCTTGCCATGACCTATGTTGAAAACTTTCTTCCAAAACCCACCTCCCTACTTTGGGTCAAGTCTAACATCCAATTCCACCAAGTTTCAACCTCTTTTAGATTTTATTTCTATTTATTTTATCCTCAAACCTTTTTTTGTAATTTAGTTTGGACTCTTGGGATTTACAAAGGAAGTACCAGATCCTTTGAGTTTCTGAGCCCAAGCAAACTACCCTAGCTACTCCTTAGTACCCTCAACCTAGATCCATCAAGATCTGTCGGTTCACAGTTCAAACTTTTCAAAATTTGTTTGCTGCAAGTTTGGACCAGATTTGCCATTTTTGGTGGAATTCATTTTTTTTCTCTTCCTAAAAATCTACGGTAAATCAGGCAGCCTCTAGATGCATCAAGAGATCACTTCACCAAGTCCGAGCTCCAGAAAAATTTTCCACGTGCCTAAAACATTTCGTCGAACAGCTGGTGTGCACTGTTCCTGTCAAAAATCGGAATTTAGTGTTTCAGTTCAGAGACAGTGTCGTTTTCGTCAGTCGGCGGCGTCAATCTCGCCAGTGCCCTCGTTGGCTCATTGCTCACTGCTCCTCCTTCTTATCCAGTGCGCCGCACGGTCGTTTGGACGGGCGCAAGCGTCGGTGGCGACGTGTCTCACCAACGCCGGCGTCTTCCGCGGTGGCAGAACCGCCCGTGGCGGCCAGCAGGGGCCAGCCCTGCAGTACAGCGCCGTCCAGCACCGCCCACACCACCAGGAGCCTCCGCGTGGCCGTCCTCTTCCCCGTGCGTGCTGCAGCACAGTCACCATGGCCTGAGAGGCGCAGAGCGCGCTCTTTGCCGCTGACGAGCCCGTGAGGCCGTTCCGTTGAAGGCCTGGAGTATTGCCCAAGTTGTACCAAGATTAGCCGTTGAATGGAACTAGTGAACCAATCCGCAGCTGCCCAGTCACCTAAGCCGCCAGCTCGACCACCACCTCGCCGTAATTACTCGCCGGAGAAATCCCGTTCTCGGCAACCGCCTCGGGCCGGCTATAAATAGAGGCCCTGAGCTCGCCTTCGACCCAGCACCACTCCTCCATCTCACCAGAGTCGCGCCCAGCCACTAGAAGGACCTCGAGGAGGCCTTCTTCCCCGGCTCCGGCCGCCCCGATCCGCTTCGGGCTCCAGCAAGATTCTCTCTGATGAGAGCACCTCCGCCCCCTGTGCCAGTAGCCTCCTAGTGCACCCACTCTTCTAACCCGAGCCCCAATTTGACGTTTGCAGCCCTCCTCGGCGAGATCCATCACCGTCCGAACCGCCGTCCGCCGGAGTGGAAGCTGCCGTCGACGTGGTGCTCGCCGACGACCAAGTCCACCACCCATCGACACAGAATTGTCCCGTGAGTGCAACCATACCATTGCCCTCCTCTGGATCGTCGTCGATCGTCGCCGGCGATCGCCGTTTGCTTCGGTCGATGGTGAGATTTCAAACCTGACGGGTGGTACCCCCTCATCAGCCTCACCTCTCTTATTCGAACCATTTTCTGAAAGCGCCTTCGGGCAAAGTATGTGTTCCCTTTGGGTTGGCGTATTTCCAACCGAAGCGTTTTCTGTTTCTCTAGACTAGCCCCTGGAAAGTTTCTGTTTCATCACAGATTAGTCCCTGGGCTAAAACCTTAATAACTTTTAAACAGAAGATGATTCTTTTTCTGTCATTCTTATTTTTCTGTCTAGTTTTTTATCATATTTATTTGAAAAATATTTGGAACAATTTTTATGCACGCACGGTATTTACGTTAGTATCCGATTTATTTTATAACGTATATACCGAAGGCGGTGACGGAGCCGCAAACTTCGCCGAGCTAGACTCCGACTACTCCGAACCACGCAAGCATGTTTGAACCTTTGATATGATTAGTGCTTTGCATGTTTGCTTGAGTAGTTTTCTCATGGCATGTTTATATAAGCATTTGTGAGTGTTATATTGCATACAAGACAAGCTACCAGTGAGCTTCGAAAGTTGATATGTTCATAAGATGGTGAGACAACCTGATCATGTGGTGGCATGATAGGTTGTAAGCTGGTATTGTTGAAGCATGCAATTTTATGTCAACCATTTAACTCCAGTATTAGCGTGGATCAAATCATGTTTCCCCTCATCTCCCTTTCGTGCTGCCACATGTCTTCTGCAAAGAGTGTGGTTTAGTCAGTTGCAAACCTCTTTCCTTGTACACACCAAATAGATTGGCCGCGATGAGGGTTCCATGGCCCTGGATTAAAGCCTGTCATCCGGTTAGGGGGCATGGGTGTTTCCGGTTGGGACCGAGAGGGGGGCACCCCTTAGAGCGCGCGATATAAATTTGATCCCATGCTATTCGAGGTTGTGGCCTCCCCGTCTTAAAGTTTTTCTTGAACATTGCCAAGTGTGATTCCTGGCAGCAGAATGTGGAATGGGGATGTACTGGTTAGATGTGTTTCTTCTAAAATACTGTAAACGGAACTAGTCCTTTGTGACTACTGAAATCCGTTGGATGTGGTTAAAGAGTACAAACTCTGCAGAGTCAAAACCATTCGAGTAACCATGTCCATGGTCAAGGACTTTGATCGTCATATCAATGTCAGTATCACCGTCAGTCTCAGCGTCCGTCTTAACGTAGGTCTCAGTGTCAGTCTCAGTGACAGTCTCTGGTGAATAAACATAGAACTAAGAGTGGTAAACCCGGCTGAATGTTATTCCCGTAGATGGACTAACCAATTTATTATTATGTACGTAGTATTTCCTTGGGATGATTTACCCTCACGAGTTACTTGAATTCGGATGATGAAATATAAGCCCTTTATGTGATGTCGCTCAGACGTCCGACTGTGGCATTCTTGTTAATTACGTTTGATATAAGCCCTTTATGCGATGTCGCTCAGACGTCCGACTGTGGCATTCTTGTTATTTACTTTTGATATAAGCCCTTTATGTGATATCGCTCAGACGTCCGACTATGGCATTCTTGTTATTTACTTTTGATATAAGCCCTTTATGTGATGTCGCTCAGACATCCGAC
>LR738714.1:55968644-55998945 GCA_902687465.1 Secale cereale | reverse complement strand
CCGACTGTGGCACTTGTTATTTACTTTTGATATAAGCCTTTTATGTGATGTCGCTCAGACATCCGACTATGGCATTCTTTTTATTTACTTTTGATATAAGCCCTTTATGTGATGTCGCTCAGACGTTCGACTGTGGCATTCTTGTTATTTACTTTTGATATAAGCCCTTTATATCATGTCGCTTAGACGTCCGACTGTGGCATCCTTGTTATTTACTTTCATTACAAGCCCTCTTCGAGATGTCGCTTAGATGTCCGACTGTGGCACGTACTGTCATTTACTTTTCAATATAAGACCTTTATGTGGTGTCGCCCTGACGCCCGACTGCGGCATGTTAATTTATTTTACCTTTCGAGGCGTCGCTCCAGACACCCGGTCGGTCTTCAGCTATTTTATTGGGATTTCGGGAGGAATACCGCCTGACTTCCTTTTTATTTAACATGTAGTGCAAATTTATTTATCTGAGTGCGCATTACTAGTCTGCTCATGTGCATCATGTTTGCTTTTGTTATATCTTATGTCCAAACTATCTTGCGAGTACATTCAAAGTACTCACATGGCTTGTTGATTTGGCCAGATGTTGACGAAGGCGATCTTATGGATGAAGAGTACGATAGCGAGTCCGACGCCTAGAGGAGTCCAAGTCAGTCCCGTACGATCCTGGAGTTGGTCACTTGTATTATATACGCTTCCGCTACCCAAATAAAGTCATCGAGCCTCACTCCGGCGCTTGATGAGCTGTAAGATTTTGGAGTCATGTCACCCACTTCACTGTGACATATCCACCACCACTTTTATTATGAGTCAGTAGTTATGCCACCATACCCTTTGTGTCATATCCGCCTTTATGTATAATATCGGCGTGCTTGTAATAAATTGTTGAGCAGCCTCAGCTCAACCTTGTATAATATTTCGTACTTCTGGATTTCTGTATCAATGATTTGTCTACCAGTAAGGAGGATTCTTCTATACTGGTCTTATAAAAGGGTCGGTTTCTCAATAAATGTTTTATTGGAAAACCGGTCCTGACAACACACTTAAGGTTCAGTGACGCTAGAGTTGTAATGTGCATAATATGTGGTTACTGAAGGTTGTTCGGAGTCCCGGGCATCACAAGGAGTTCCAGAATGGTCCGAAGGTGAAGATCGATATATTGGACGAAAGGTACTGGAGTCCGGAAGTGTTCTGGAGGTACCAGGCTATAGCCAGCATGACCGAAATGTGTTTCGAGGGCCCCGACAAGTGTTGCATGGCCTCATGGAGCAAGGGAAGGGGGCAAACCAGCCCACTAAGGGGCTATGCACCCCCACACCCTTTCCCACGTTGCTTTGGGAGGTGGGGCACCTCCACCTGAGTTGGGAGGCAAGCCTCCACCTGTCTTGGCTTGGGGGGCAAGTCTTCCTAGGGTCTGCCTTGGCCGCCGCCCCCTAGGGTAAACCCTAGGGAGCCTCCCCCTTTCCCCTTCCCCATATATATTGTGAGGGGGTGGGAGGGCAGCCGCACTCCTTCCCCTAGCGCAGCCCTCTCTCCTCCAACTCCTCCTCCTCATGTGTACTGCTTGGCGAAGCCCTGCCGGAGAACCGCAAGCTCCACCACCACGCCGTCGTGCTACCGAAGCTCTCCCTCAACTTCTTCTCCCCCTTGCTGGATCAAGAAGGAGGAGATGTCCCCGGGATGTACGTGTGTTGAACGCGGAGGCGCCGTCCGTTCCGCGCTAGATCGGATCTTCCGCGATTTGAATTGCCGCGAGTACGACTCCATCAACCGCGTTCTTGTAACGCTTCCGCTTAGCGATCTTCAAGGGTATGAAGATGCTCTCCCTCTCTCTCGTTGGTAGCATCTCCCAGATTGATCTTGGTGACACGTAGGAAATTTTTGAATTACTACTATGTTCCCCAACATGCGAAGTATTGGTTGAACATGAGGGTCCCGCATGATTGAACTTAGTACCGACGAAGTCTGCAGCGTGGAGTCCATGTTTTCTCCGCCGCCATGTCCGACCCCTACTTCATCGCCATGTACGGCCCCTTCCCCGCCGCCGGGTCTAGCCTCTTCCCCGCCGCCATGTCCGGCCCCTTCTTCGCCGCCATTATCGATCATCTCTTCATCTTGCCACGTGTCGTCATTGCCTGCCTCGTCGGCGTCCTCAACATCATCATCCTCATCTTCAATTATCCATCGAGTATAGCCATCCATGAAACCAGTCCTGAGCAGGTGCGCCATCACACGACCATCATCATAGGGGTCGAGCCAAACTCATCCTTTGCATCTTCGACACGGACATAAAATCTCAGTCAGGTTATTTTCTTTCATGTCCTGCACCGCCGACCGCAACCACCTGTCCACCATCGTTCCACTGACCATGATGAACGCCTGCACGGTAATAATAAACAAATTGATTATAAAAATGCATGCATGCATCAAAGTCATACGTTCAGCATGACCTTCCCTAAAAATAGGACATATAGAGTTTGCCAGGAATTCGCTGAAACGGAAATAAATCGACATTTCGACAAAACATAGGCAACTCACAAGCACAATTTGGCGGCAACTCACAAGCACAATTCGGCGGCAACTCATGCCACACACATAATTTCCATCATATCACCCAATTATGTCATATCGCACACATACACATATTTCCATTCCTGCAAAAGCATACATTTTTAATCACATATCTCGAGATCGAGCACGGTGATGATGATGTCGATAGGTGTCGCCACACACACCTATGGAATGATCAAAAGTGGACAAAGCTCTTCTTGACAAGGCTAGATCTAGTTAGGGAGGTACATAGGTCACTTCACTAAATGCCAGATCTACCTAGCTAGCTAGTTTGGGAGGAGACAAGTTCAACTAGTGGAGGGGGAAGGAAAAAGAGAAAGGAGATGCATTAATGGAGGTGGTGTAGTTAGCTAGGAGTAATAAAGAGAGAGAAAGATAGGTAGAAGAAGAAGAATAATGGGGGGAGAAGTAGTGAGGAAGAAGCAAAGTGAGAGAGAGAGGAGGTGGGAGCTAGGGGAAAGTGAAGGAAGCGAGGATGGGGGAGGGGAGGGGCAGGAAAAAGGTGGTATGGCTGCGGTTTAGCAGTAGCATTGGGCGTAAAACGCGCTGCTGCTAATATGATAGAAGTAGCGCGCTTCTGGCAGAGGTGCTACTGCTAAGCAGGGCCCGTCATGCGGCCAGGTTCAAAATTAGAAGTAGCAACTTTCAAAAAAGCGTGCTACTCCTATTACATTAGCAGTAGCGTAGTTGATGTGGGCGCGCTACTCCTAAACCTAGCGTGGCGGAAATGGTCAGTCAATTTTAGTAGTAGCGTGTTTCCACCGAGCCGTGCTACTGCTAAGTCGGTAGCAACAACGTCTATTTATGCCTAGCACTACTGCTAATTAGTAGTAGCGCCCCTTTTTGTCCTGCGCTACTGCTAAGATTCTGTGTATAAGGTTTTCCCTAGTACTGCATTATGGGCTTATATAACTGATATGTCCAAAATGCATCACTATTTTGTATCATAATTTATCCTTATTCATTGATATATTTCACGTTACGGTGATGTTCTTATGTTGTTTTGGTCTATTTTACACAGTTTGCAAACTTTCCGATGCCGAAGCAGCAGACGCAGGATTCAGCGGTAAAAAGTGCACACTGAGTTGCTTAAGAAGAATACCTCCAAATTACCTGAAAATTGACGGGAGATATTTTTCAGACGGATCACGAAGGCACGCGAAAGGGCAACCAGAGGGGGGCCACAGGGTGCCCAGGCGCCCTGGGGGCGCGCCCCGCCCCCCCTGGCCGCGCCGGGGGGTCGCCTGGAGCCCCTGGCCCACCTCTGGCCGCCCCCTTTTGCATATATGCTCTCCGTTATCCAAAAACCCTAGAGACGGGAATTTTTACGGAGTTCCGCCGCCGCTCCGTGGCGGAAACCTACAGAGAAGAAAAAGCCATCTCCGGCGAGCAGATTCCACCGGGGAGATCACCTTCCGGAAGGTGAGATCATCGCCATCGTCATCACCATCGTCACGGGCATCATCGAGATCATCATCAACATCATCCCCAACACCAGCACCATCTCCATCTTCATCCAAATCTCATCTTACAATCGCAACTTGTGTTGTAACTCGTACTACCTATCCTCTCTACTCCATCGGTGTTGATTACTACTTTGTGGTGAATGCTATTGAGTCTTGTTGGAGAAATACTATTATGTCCAGATTGTTTATCACATATTTATCCCCACTGATCATGATCTCTTTTATGTCTCGTGAGTAGTTACCTTAGTTCTTGAGGACATGGGGAAAGTCCTGTTGTTAGTAGTCATATGCTGTTGAAGTAATATGTGTTGTTTGATACTTAAGTTGTGTTGTCATTCTACTAGTGGTGTTGTGTGAGTCGAACACCCAACACTTCGCCTTATTAAGGACCTAGGAGAATACATTGTGTATAAAGAATGCTTATGGTGGGTTGCCGGAGTGACAGAAACCTGAACCCCAGTTCGCACGCTTTTGCATAAGGGAATAATGGATCCTCGATCGTATTGCTATGGTTAGGCTTTTGCCTTAAATTCTATCTTGTATTTGCGGATGCTTGCAAGGTGTTTAATCATAAGAGTGCACTCATCTTAGTCTAGAGAGTGTACAAGCATAGATCCACCCACTCAACACTTATCAACACATAACATAATATTGATACGGAATATGGTGAAAGCACATGACTACCTCTCCCGTGTGTCCTCAGGAACGCTTTAGTCTTTATAAGTTCAGTTGCTAGGCCTCTCCTTTGCTAAGAAAGGATTGGGCCACTTGTTACTCTCAGTACCTTTTGCATTACTTGCTTTTACTTTCCTGTTGCTTATACCGAGAAAACCCCTAAAAGTTATCTTTCAGTGCTTGCAGTAATTTCTTGCTCAGAATCGCTTATCAATACCTTCTGCTCCTCGTTGGGTTCGACACTCTTACTTATCGAAAACGCTGCAATAGATCCCTTACGGTTGTGGGTCATCTAGTACCGTTTTCTGGCGCCGTTGCCGGGGAGCGGAGCGCTATTGGTAAAGTGAAACTGGTAAGAAAGTTTTTTTATATATAATTCTGTTTTTGTTTTTGCTATTGCTGCTCTTTGTCCTGATGGATAACCCTGTTATTGGATCGTTGCTTGCGGGAAGACGCCCCACACCTGTGGTGGTTGATCCTCCCCCTACTGAAATTGTGCCTTATAAAATACCAGCTGGTATTATCGATTATGTTTTGGCTAATCGTTATGCAGGAGACAGACATCCCGGTGAACACTTGCTATATCTGTCACAACTATGTTCATTATTTAAGCTTGCAGGTGTATCGAGGGAGTTTGTCATGAGGAAATTGTTTGTCGTATCACTTATAGATAAAGCTTCAGATTGGTATGGGCTTCTCGATAACTCACACTTGCTGGACTGGCAGGAGCTTATGTCTCTCTTTTATACTAAGTTTTATCCTCTTCATGAAAATCATCGAGACAGGAATTATATCTATAACTTTAGGTCTCGTGACGGAGAAAGCATTGCTCAAGCTTGGGGGAGATTGAAGTCCCTAATGCTCAAATGCCCTATTCATAAGCTTCCCAAGGAAATTATACTTACAAATTTTTATGCCAGGGTTTCTCGTCAGGATAAGGAGATGCTGGATGCCTCCTCTAGTGGGGTATTTCAGAAAAAGAGTGTTGAGGAAAGGTGGGATCTCATTGAAAGGATCCTGACCCTATTTTGCCTGCAGTTATATATGAAAAGCATCCTTTTCCCACGAGGATGAGGGAGCACTCTCTTGTGACAGGCATAATAAATAAAAGTGAGAGAAGAGTTGATGAGCCTGAGGACCAGATCAGGGTCGATCCTCAAGTTGCATTGATTAAAGACCTTGCTACTAATGATGTTTTGCATTCCAATGTAAATTTTTGTGCTGTTTCCACTAAACTTGTCACAGCCAAGAATAAAGGCCCAATTTCAGGTACTCCAGTGGTATCTGTTGAACTAGGAGATCACAATTATTATGGGCTATGCGATTTGGGATCAAGTGCAAGCGCTATCCCCTATTCACTTTATGAAGAGATCATCGGTGAGATTTCCCCTTGTGAACTTGAAGAAGTTGATGTTACTATTCATCTTGCAAACAAAACAACTATCTCTCCTATCGGAATTGTGAGGGACGTTGAAGTCCTATGTGGAAAGGTAAAATACCCTACCGACTTTCTAGTACTTGGTTCAGAGAGGGACAATTTTTGTCCAATTATTTTTGGTAGACCTTTTCTTAGAACTTGTGGAGCTATAATAGATTGCAAGAAAGGTAAAGTTTCTGTTGAATTCAATGGTGAGCCATATGAATTTAATTTTTCTAAGTTCTCTAAGCAGCCTCGTGGTACTGATATACCTAGTGATGATAAAATTATTGAAAGTATTGCCTCTATTGCTATTCCACCTAATGATCCTTTGCAGCAATACATGGAGGACCACGAGAATGATTTGCATATGCAGGAAAGAAATGAACTAGATGAAATATTCTTGAGGCAGCCTGCTATCCTGAAGCACAACCTTCCAGTTGAACCTTTGGGAATTTTATCAAAACCGAAAGAAGATCCGGTGTTCGATCTTAAACCTCTTCCCGATACGCTCAAGTATGCTTATTTAGATGAAAATAAAGTATATCATGTTAGTATCAATTCTAACCTATCAGGATATGAAGAGGAGCGATTATTGGGAGTACTTCGTAAACACCGAGGCGCAATTGGCCATACCCTTGATGACCTTAAGGGGATTAGTCCATCTATCTGTCAACATACTATCAACCTTGAGCCTGATGCTAAACCAGTTGTTGATCATCAACGACGGTTGAACCCGAAGATGATGGATGTTGTGAGAACTGAGATTCTCAAGCTTCTGGCCGCAGGTATTATCTACCCTATAGCTGATAGTAAGTGGGTAAGTCCAGTACATTGTGTTCCTAAGAAAGGAGGTACAACTGTGGTTCCTAATGATAAAAATGAATTAATACCTCAGAGAATTATTATTGGATATAGAATGTGTATTGATTACAGGAAGTTGAACAAGGCAACTAGGAAGGATCACTACCCGTTGCTGTTCATCGACCAAATGCTTGAAAGGTTATCCAAAAATACCCACTTTTGTTATCTCGATGGTTATTCTGGCTTCTCTCAAACTCATGTTAACACTGTCGATCAAGAGAAGACCACTTTTACTTGTCCCTTTGGTACTTATGCTTACAGGCGTATGCCTTTTGGTTTATGTAATGCCCCTGCTACTTTTCAAAGGTGTATGTCTGCTATCTTTCATGGTTTCTGCGGGGATATTATGGAAGTCTTCATGGACGATTTCTCCGTCTATGGAACTTCTTTTGACCATTGTCTTCACAACCTTAATAAAGTTTTGCAGAGATGCGAGGACACAAATTTGGTACTCAATTGGGAAAAGTGCCACTTTATGGTTAATGAAGGAATTGTTCTTGGTCACAAGATTTCCGAAAGGGGAATTGAAGTGGACAAGGCCAAGATCGAAGATATTGAGAGGATGCCCTATCCAAGGGACATCAAAGGTATTCGCAGTTTTCTCGGTCATGCAGGTTTTTATAGAAGATTTATTAAAGACTTTTCTAAAACCTCGAGACCCCTCACTAATCTTCTCCAGAAGGATGTTCCTTTTGTATTTGATGAAAATTGTAAGGAAGCTTTTGAAGTCCTTAAGAAAGCTTTAATAACTGCTCCTATAGTACAACCACCTGACTGGAATTTACCTTTTGAGATTATGTGTGATGCAAGTGATTTTGCTGTTGGAGCTGTTTTAGGACAAAGAGTTGATAAGAAATTGAATGTTATACATTATGCTAGTAAAACCCTTGATAGTGCTCAAAGAAATTATGCTACTACTGAGAAGGAATTATTAGCTGTAGTTTTTGCTTGTGATAAGTTTAGGCAGTATATTGTTGATTCCAAAGTTATTATTCATACTGATCATGCTGCCATTAAGTATCTTATGACAAAGAAGGATGCCAAGCCAAGGCTTATCAGATGGGTGCTCCTTCTTCAAGAATTTGATTTGCAGATTGTTGATAGGAAAGGGGAAGACAATCCGGTGGCGGACAATCTTGCAAGGATGGAAGATATACCGCACGACCCCATCCCAGTTAACGATAGTTTTCCAGACGAGCAACTTGCCGTTGTAAAAGTACAATCTCTTTCCGATCCTTGGTATGCAGATTATGCTAATTTTATTGTTGCAAAGTATTTGCCTCCAGGTCTAACACTTCAGCAAAGGAAGAAGTTCTTTCATGATTTGAGGCACTACTTTTGGGATGACCCACATCTTTTCAAAGAAGGTCCCGACGGGATCGTGAGAAGATGCATTCCGGAACATGAGCAGAAGGACATTCTCAGACGGTGTCATGATAGTCCCTATGGAGGACATCATGCCGGTGAGAGGACTGCACATAAGGTTCTTCAATCAGGTTTTTATTGGCCTACTCTCTTTAAAGATGCTAGAAATTATGTTTTAGCCTGTGATAAATGTCAGAGAGTTGGTAACATTAGTAGAAGGAATGAGATGCCTATGAATTACTCACTAGTGATTGAACCTTTCGATTGTTGGGGTTTTGATTTTATGGGTCCTTTTCCTTCTTCGCACAAGTACACTCACATTTTAGTAGCTGTTGATTATGTGACCAAGTGGGTTGAAGCAATCCCCACTGAAAGTGCTGATCACAAGACATCCTTGAAAATGCTTAAAGATGTAATTTTTCCTAGGTTTGGTGTACCAAGGTATCTCATGATCGATGGAGGATCACACTTCACGCACGGAGCTTCTAGAAAAGCTTTGGCCAAATACGATGTTAATCATAGAATTGCTTCACCATATCATCCTCAAACTAGTGGGCAAGTTGAGCTCACCAATAGAGAGATTAAGTTGATCTTGCAGAAAACAGTAAACAAAAATAGAAAGGACTGGTCAAATAAGTTAGGAGTTGCTTTGTGGGCATATAGAACTGCTTACAAAAACCCCCATGGGCATGTCCCCCTATAAGATGGTGTATGGCAAGGCTTGCCATTTGCCATTAGAGTTAGAGCACAAAGCTTTCTGGGCTGTTAGAGAGCTTAACGCTGACCCAAAATTAGCTGGTGAGAAGCGTCTCATGAACTTGACTTCTCTAGATGAATGGAGAAGTGAAGCTTACGAGAGCGCTAAAATGTTCAAGGAAAGGGTAAAAAGGTGGCATGATAGGAAGATTCTGAAACGTGAATTTAATGTTGGTGATAAAGTTTTGTTGTTCAGATCCCGTTTCAGGTTTTCTCCAGGTAAACTACTTTCCAGGTGGGAAGGACCATTTCATATTGAAGAAGTTTATCGGTCTGGAGCAATTAAGATTAATAATTTTGAAGGTACCAAACCTCAAGTTGTGAATGGGCAAAGACTTAAACATTACATAGCAGGAGACCCTGTCAATGTTGATGTGAATATAATATACACAACAAACCATGAAGAACATGTTGCAGCCCTGTTTCAGACGCCAGCAGAAGCAGAATAAAGAAAAGGTATGTAGTACGGTAAGGAAACATCGCGAACCGCCATAAAAGTTCCGTATTACGAGTTTCTGCAAAATTAGTAAAATTCCGAGTCTAAGTGGAGCCGGAGACGACCTCCAGGGAGTCCAGGCGCCCCCCTGGCGCGCCCCCCTGGGCCGCGCCGGCAGGCCGCCTGGACACCCGGGAGCCCGTCTCCGACCCCGCTTTGGTCCGTTACCTTCCTTTCTGTGCATAAAATTTCCTATATATTTGCCCGGATTGTTCCGGCAACGTATCTTGCGATTTCGCGTGTTTTCTCTTCGATCTGTTTCTGCCAGGGAATCTTTCAGCTGAATTTAGGTGCCATGGCTTCTCCAAGTTCCCCCAAGGACAAGTTCGTCGTCAACGTCATCAACCCTTACCTCGCTGAGGTGAAGAAGCACCCTCAGGTTGTTCGGATGGAGGATGGTGTCCTTCATCAAGAAGATCTGAAGGGACCTATCAAGGAGGGGAGCATCCAGGCCCGGCTGGAAGAAGTGGAGCAAGAAGTCTTCAAGTACAAGAAGATGATCGAGCGTGGTGTTGAAGCTAACTTTAACATCATCGACGAGCTGAAGTCCCACTTCCTGAAGGAGATGAATGAGATGTGGAAAAGCATCACCGCGTCTGAAGAAAGAATTATAGAGCTCCAAGGGCAAATTAATGATCTACATAACCAGAACTATGAGTATGAATTGAGGTTTCTGCGCATGGGTTTGGGAGCTGAATGCAGGATTCAGGAGACGAGCTTCTCATATGAGACTGGAGAACCCCTTCCATGGAAGCGTTTCACCAAGGACTACTTGATCAACGCCAACAAGGATGATGAGTGAAATCTCCTGGGGTAATGGCATTCCCTTAGCTTGTTCCAAGCTTGGGGGAGTGCCCGGTATCTTTATCTTTACCTTTTGTCTTTTAGAGTCAAGTAGAGTCGTATCATGTCTAGGGAGGTTATCATATGAGATAGGTGTGTGCATTGAGGTTTATCACTCCTTTGGTGAAGAATTGTATCCGTGAGTGTGGAGTCGTCTATGATGGAATATTAATGAGAAGTTTATCGGTTCCTTTTGCTGCACTCGGTATTCTCTTCACGCAATCGACCTTATATGATGATTCTTATGGGGAGTATTGACCTTATGTCAGGTATGGCTATGAAACTTTATTTAATCTTGGCAAACATAGCTTTGGCCATAACAACAAGCATGATTTTCTTAAAGTATCAACATAGCCAAAACCTTTATGTTATTATGCTTGAAGTGTTATGCTGACAAGGAAGACAACTTGATGTGTTATGCTTATTTCAATGTTCATGCTTTACATTGCTTTGCATCTTAGTCATCATCAGTCGTCTGCTCTCTCAAAACCTTTGCTAGCCTAACTCTGTACTAAGCGGAATTCTGCTTGTGCATCCATACCCTTAAGCCAATACCTTCCATATGATTCCACCATACCTACCTACTCGTGGTATTCCACTACCACCTCCTAAAAGTATATAATTTATGTGTTATCCTTAAATGTTCAAAATCTTTTATTTTGTGCCTCTGTTTTAGCTCATGAGGAAGTAATAGCTAATTCATAGTCTTTTTGAGTTGGACAAGCTTCACCCCGGGATTGCATGTATAATGTGCAAACCCATAATACAAGGAGCTGGCATAGAGTGCGCCCAGCTTAAAAATAATATAACAAACAAACCCTCCTTCACGCTTTGTTCATGAGAAATCAGAAAACTTTGGCAGTGATAAACAAAGGAGAATAAGAGGATGTTATCGTCCTCGTGCGGGAGCCGTTCCTCGAAACTTGTCCAGCTCAAAAAGCAATTGAGTTATCTATTAGCATTCGTTGACAAATCATGCACCCCTAAAAACTTGTTTTTATTCTATTTGATTTGAGGATAGCACATGAGTTTTCCCTACTACCCTAGAACAGGGCCTATCTTTTAATTTTAAGTTGAGTCAGTTACTTCTACTTCCTTCTATTTCTCAAAGAGAGCAGACGTTTGATGTTGATAAGGATTCATTCATATAAACCTGCATTAAGATTTGTCATATCATATCCTTGTTGACATTATCATTCGATAAGTAAGTTGTTTGTCATGCCCAGCTAAGGCAAATATCTTCCTTTGTGTTAACACTTTCACTTCTTGCCTATTAACATGTTATTTCAAAAAGCTTCAACTGATCTCATCAAAATATAAGAGCAAAAGTTAAATCTATTTGTTGTTCTTTGACCGAAGGACATGTTTGCCATGATATAATGAGTTTCCTTAGCCCTACTTTTGAATATAAGTGTTATCACTCTTTTATAAGGGCTTTATGAATTGAAGATTGCTGTTGAGGATATTTGAGTTGGTAAAGAAACTATGATGCTTCTTGTCCGTATTCTATTTATCGACACTTCACTCTCTAAACTTGTGGACAGGTTTACCGAGTTCATATTCGCTTGGGGACAAGCGAGGTCTAAGCTTGGGGGTGTTGATACGTCCAAAATGCATCACTATTTTGTATCATAATTTATCCTTATTCATTGATATATTTCACGTTACGGTGATGTTCTTATGTTGTTTTGGTCTATTTTACATAGTTTGTAAACTTTCCGATGCCGAAGCAGCAGACGCAGGATTCAGCAGTAAAAAGTGGACACTGAGTTGCTGAAGAAGAATACCTCCAAATTACCTGAAAATTGACGGGAGATATTTTTCAGACGGATCACGAAAGCACGCGAAAGGGCAACCAGAGGGGGGCCACAGGGTGCCCAGGCGCCCTGGGGGCGTGTGACGCCCGAGACCGACGTCCCAGAAGATTCCAGAAGATTCCAGATGTTCCGGGTTCTCCCGTGTGTTTTATTTTGCTTGTGTTATTTATTTTGCATTGCATCATGTCATCATGCCATCATGTCATTTTATTTTGCATCTCAACCTAATAAATTGTGTGGACCTTCGGTCCATTTAAATCGAGGGAGGATGACTTCTCTTTATAACATATAAAAGCCTCTCAATATTTAGGGAGCTATATTTATTAATTATTCCATTGCTTCGGAATCACCATAACACACTTGCATAATTTTCCCCATGTCTTTTCACTTCGAGTTTCACCTTCAAAATCTTGCCAATAATTCTTTTCCGTTGTTTCGAGGTTCGTCCGAAAATTCGAACATTTTTGGACACCTCAATAATCAAGTCTTAGTTCAAAACTATTTGAAGTAAATTCAAATATGTTTGAATTTAATTTCCAATCCTGCCACTTCTATTTTTTTCTATGATCAACTCATTTTTTTTAGTCCAGGGATTTTACCCTATCCTATAATCCTATTCAGATCTCCTCCTTCCTTTTCTTTCTCCTTGTTGTTTTCTATTTCTTTTTGGGAAAACAGCAGCAGTTTTAATAAACAGAAGAGAGCAGCCCGTTCCCAGCCTCCCTCTCCTCCCAGCCTTGGCCCAAGACAGCCACCAGCCCAGGCCTCCCTCTAGGCCCAAGCCCACCAGACCGACCCCCCTAACCCTAGCCCGCACTTCGCTCCTCCCTCTGAATCCCTCACCGCCACCGCAGATTTCAGCCTCGCTCGCCCGACCCCCTTTCCCTCGCTCGCTGGCCCTCTTCTCCTCGCTCTCTCCTCTGTCCCCGACCCCCTCGTTCGCTCGAGCCCCTCGCCTCTCCTCCTCGCGAGCGCCGGCCCCAAGCCTCCCGATCCCTTCTGCGGCTCCCTCCGTTCCAGCTCGCCCTCGAGCCTCCGCGCCAGGACTCCGGCCGCGACCGCAGCTCTCCGCGCCGGCCAGGAGGCCTCGTCTCCAGGCGCCTCTGCCTCGCCCCCTGGCGCCCCGCGGGCGGGCGCCTCTCCATCTCCCTTCCGCCGGCCGTCCGGCCAGCCAGCAGCGGCCCGAGCGCCTCCTCTCCAGATTCGAAGGCCGCAGCCCGGCGCGCCCCTCCTCCATCTTCAGCCCCGGTGCCCCGTCTCAAGGCCGCCCCGAGCTCGACCGCGCCGTCTCCTGCGCGCCCCAGGCAGGCGCCGCGCCTCCATCTTCAGCAGTGCGCCGTCTCCATCGCCACCTCACGCCGTTCCTTCAGCAACCAGCAGCGCCGCACCCCCGCAGTCTTTTCCTGTTTTTTTTTTGTTGTTGCTGTTTTTGTGTATCTCTAGTACCCACGGGACAGCAAGTATATCTACTTTTGGATCCGTGTACAACTACTGTCGCCCGAACGTCTACCGTCGCCCCGTGTACCACTACGGCTCAAGTTCCTCTCCGATACGACCAAGTACCACGACGACCGTACAACTACGACTCGGGACGAGACCGGCAAGATCGAACGGAACGAGTACATCTACCGTCGCCGAGTACCACTACTTCCTCTACCGTCGCCCCGGAAAACGATGGTTGCACCGTGTACCTCTACGTGAACAACTACTTCCTCTTCGGAAACGTGAACCACTACTTCCTCTACGACCCGCGTAAATGACTCCTTCCTCTACGATCTCGAACCGCCCCGAAACGATCGCTCCGAAGGTATAACCCTGAGACGTGACTCGTGGAATGCTTGCTTGTGTTGTATGAAATGTCTCCCTTGTGTGCTCCGTGCCCGTCGTGCCATTTCATCTTTTGTCGTGTTCCTCGGTTGCCTCGTCGCCAACCCGTGGGAACCCGGTAACGGGATCACCCCACCTCTTTCATCTTGTTTCACTCGCTCACGCCATCTATCTTTTGCACCGGTCTCTCAACGAGTTACCGGAACCGATATGTTGCGTGGCATCATTTTCGGATCGTTGTCGTGGCACCCTTTGCATTCCACCACGGTGACAAATGCTTCTTATCTCTTCATGTTAATGTTTAACTAAATTGCATAAATTTGATCATGTCATCCGCATCATGTTAACAACACTAAAATGTTTAATTGTTGTTTGCTTATAATTATTAAACATGCTCATGGGGATTTTCCGGATATGTTGTTGTTATTCTCCGGCCTCATTTAAAATGTCTAAATAGGTAGTTTATTTTTTGTTTCACCTCTTGCCATGTTAACCAACACTTAATCTTGTCTTGTAAATAACGAGAGTCGACTAAATAATTAAATGTGGTGTTTCGTCAATATGCAACTCGTTGCATATTGATCTCCACTTAACTTGTAGTTTTGTTTGTGCACTTTGCCATGCCATGCATATTTAAACCGGACATGCATCATACTTGTTTGTGCATCTTATGCCATGTTTATGCTTGTGTGTTTACCGTGTTGTTTGTTTCTTTCCGGTTTGCTTCTCTTGATAGCTTCGGTTTCGTTTCGGAGTTGTGAGGATTCTCTCGACTGTGTTGCTCCGTCTTCTTCATGGATCCGTTCTTCTCCCTTGTGGAATCCCAGGCAAGATGACCGAACCCGGATACCATTACTATCTTTGCCTATTGCTAGAGTATCGCTCTTTAGTATATTGCCTCGATGCCCATGTTTTCCTGTCAGCCTCCTATTGTAACCATGATCCTGTCTAACCACCCTACCTATGCAAACCGTTGCTTGGCTAAGTACGCTTCGCTCAGCCCTTCTTATAGCATTGCTAGTTGCAGGTGAAGATTGAAGATGCTTGCTTCATGTTGAAGTTTGGTTGGGTTATATCACACTATATAAATGCTTAAATGAAATCATCTATATATTGGCAAGGGTGGAAGGCTAAGCCTTTTGCTTGGTGATTTGTTCCACTCATGCCGTTAGGAACCGTATAAACCGGTGTTATGTTCCTTGATTATGCGTTCCTAACACGGTTGGGGTGTATGGGACCCCCTTGATAAACCGCGAAGTGCTAAGTCTTTTCCAGCAAATCCCAACATTGGTACTATTCGCCTAATAACTAATAAAACATGCATAAGGGTCTTGCAAACCCTCTTTCTTAATTCAACCCCCCGGGCCAGTGCTCCACATGAGTGTTGGTCCGAACTGGGCAACCTGCGGGGCCACCTCAAGGAAACTCAAGGTCTGGTAAAAACCCGTAGCTTGTCCCATCCGGTCGTGTCCTGAGACTAGATACGCGCGGCTACCTATCAGGGTGTTGACACGCCGGGAGGATTTGCTGGATTAGCCTTACCTTAGTTCGGTTTAACTTGAGCACGGGATTCCGAGGATACTCGGGTGTTCCCACTTTGGAGTTGCGACTCCGCGGATCGTGGGCTTGTAATGGGTCAAGTTGGAACACCCCTGCAGGGTTTGAACTTTCGAAACTCGTGCCCGCGGTTATGTGGCAGATGGGAGCTTGTTAATATCCGGTTGTAGATAACTTGACACAACGTTTCAATACACTACCAGCGTGTGTACCGTGATTGTCAATTTCCGAATAGGGATTCGGGAGTTGAACACGGTGGGGTTATGTTTGTTGAGCTTTAGCTAGGATCACTTCGTGATCATCTCTCGACCGATGCGCCCTCTCTTCTCGCTCTCGTATACGTAAGTTAGTGCTAGTTGCTGCTGCAGACTCTTGTTGTTCCTTCACCTCTTGTTCTTTCTTCAGCCTTGTCCTCACCCAAGGCTTAAATAGTCTTGTTACCCGGGAACGGGATTGCTGAGTCCTCTGTGGCTCACAGTTACTTCACCACACCAGATGGAGGTTTAGCCGAGTTTGATGCAGGAGCTGGTTCAAGTTCTTCACTGTGAGTTCGATGAAGATTGTGGCCGTTTGGTTGTGACGTTTCGACGATCAGTAGTGGTTTCTACTAGGATTCGGTCCGGACCTGTGGCTTTATGTTGTTTGGTATCTTTCTTTGGATCTTACCCTTAGATGGGCTGTGATGTTTTGAATGATGTCTTGCTTATGTAATGTATTGTGTGAAGTGGCGAGTGTAAGCCAACTATCTCCTTTTGTAATTTAATCCCTCTTTTACATGAGTCGTGCAAAGATACCAAACTTGAGATCATTCTAGGATGGGCTTATACCTTTAAGTCGTGCCTCGACACGTAGGAGGTATAGTCCCATCCTGGGCATTACAAGTTGGTAGCAGAGCCTTCTCCGACCTAGAAGCCCCCACTGATTGATCGAATCGTTGACGGTTGAGTCTAGGCACACACTGAAAATGTTTTGAGTCCTATATATATATCGGAGAGTAGGATTTCTTTTGCTTCTCATCTCTTTTCTCTCAAGTGAGGACTCCTGACGACTACTCTTGTCTCTCCTATCTTCAAAAATTGCACCAAATTTTTTTTTAGGATCCCGCGAGTATTCTGGGATTGTTTCGATGTTCTTGTGACGAGGATATTGTTCTCGATGCCTCCTGACATTAGGGGTTGTGGCAGTGTCCCGGGGAGTTGAGTTTCGGGGTATTGTCGTCACAAGCATATCACGGCAGTACTAAATACTTAAGACGGCCGACATCGAAAACTCTCATATGCGGTTAGTGGCAAGATAACCCCGACATCACCCAGTACTGGGGAGGTAGCTCGAGAGTATTGCCATAGCTTGTATAGTGGATGCGTTTCGAAGGTCCGAGGTAAACAGTTTCCGAGAACAATTGGTTATGTGTTGAAGGATGGATACACCTGGATGTAGGTTTAGAGTTGATTGTGCGGTGCTTCCCGTGTATCCCCAACACCTGATTGCATAACTGGAACCTTTCAGAAATTCATAGGTGGGTTCATCTAGTAGTTCTAGGCATTCTTCCAACGGATGCACGATATGAAGTTTGGGGTTGAAAGTGCAACTAATCCCCGGGTGGTTTTGGTAATTAATAACAACATATATATCATTGAACTAATATTCTCTTGAGAATCATTTCAGAAAAGTTCGATGATATGGGTATGGAAATGTCTGAAGAAGTGGACCCCTCAAAATGCTAAGACAAGCATTGGCAAAAGCTCAAGACTCCATTTTTGGTTTAGTGATCAAAGATCACATTGAGTCCATAGGAAAAGCCAATACTATTAAAAGGGGATGAGGTTGTGTTAATGTTCTTGTTGCTCAAGTGCTTGGTGATCTAGCTCCCTCAACTATCAGCACTCTTCACTTTACAACACACTCATAAGTAATCTCGGACAAACCGATTCTGCAAACTCAGTCCCACCGAGATGAACCACTTCAGTTATTTCCCTAAACCCTAACTTCTCGGTCCAACCGATTCTGAGTCTCGGTCTCACCGAAAATGTTCTGCCAACCTTCTGTAACCAAATGACAGCATTTCGGAATATCCGAGTTGTTGTTTTCGGTCACACCGAGATGGCAAACCCTAACCTTTGACTCACTTCGAACAAACCGAGATGGTATTTTCGGTCCCACCGAAAATCCCAACGTTCATTATATTTGAACTTTCGGTCTGACCGAGTTTTCACTTCGGTCTCACCGAGATTGGTCAAATGTGTGTGTAACGGCTGGATTTTGTGTGGAGGCTATATATACCCCTCCACCCCCTCTTCACTCGTGAGGAGAGCCATCAGAAAGTACCACCACTTCTACCATACACTTTCTGAGAAGTGAACCACCTACCCTTGTGTTGAGATCAAGCCATTCCATTCCTACCATATGAAACTTGATTTCTAGCCTTCCCAAGTTGCTTTCCACTCAAATCTTTCTTCCACCACAGCCATATCAGTGAGGAGAGTTGAGTGTTGGGGAGATTATCATTTGAAGCACAAGAGCAAGGAGTTCATCATCATCAACACCGTCTATTACCTTTTGGGGGGTGGTGCCTCCTAGATTGGTTAGGTGTCGCTTGGGAGCCTCCGTCTTTGAGATGTGGAGTTGAACCAAGAAGTTTGTAAGGGCAAGGAGATCGCCTACTTCGTGAAGATCTACCCCGAGTAAGGCTAGTCCTCCGTGGGCGTAGGCCGTGATGGAATAGACAAGGTTGCTTCTTCGTGGACCCTTCGTGGGTGGAGCCCTCCGTGGACTCGCGCAGCCGTTACCCTCCGTGGGTTGAAGTCTCCATCAACGTGGATGTACGATAGCACCACCTATCGGAACCACGACAAAAATCTCCGTGTCACCAAACTGCGTTTGATCTTCTCCATCTCCTTTTTACATGTGCAATTTACTTTCCGCTGCATATACTCTAGAATTGCATGTGTAGGGTGTTACTTGAATTGGTCTTAATTGTGAAACTGCCAAAAACTTTGCATGATCTAAAGGCAGATTTTTTATATTGTCAAGTAGTCTAATCACCCCCCCTCTAGACCTACTTTCGATCCTACAGGGGTTCTACATTGAGTGAAGTGGTTTTATGGACTTGTTCTGATCGGGAGTTGCATCTTAAAGGGTCCTTGGCTATGCTGATCCGGGGATTGCAAAACCCTTTTGTAACACGTTCCATGAGCTTTCAGCACGAAGATGTCAAACGAAGCTTCTATCTTGTATTTGTTCTATCTGATCCTTGTTCCTTTTTATTTACTTTTTGTTCTCCAAGTGGCTTCTCGTCAAGTTGATGTAACTACGGAATTCATTCGTTCAATTCTCTGTTCGGATGATATTGTGAAGATCATGTTGCATATCTATCCTTTGTTCTTGTTTTGATTCTGGTATTCGAGTTGCTTCGATGGCAAATGTTGATTCCATACCTTTCGTAATCGGTGTTCTCATATTTCTATGAGAGTGCTAGTCCTTCTTTATCATCAAGATGGTCATGCTAATCCTTTTCAACCGGTGTACCTTCTCTTCAAGTTATTCCATACGGACGCCGTTGAGATCTCTGACGAATTGTCTGTTTCATTCATCCCAAGTTGTCTTTGTTTTTCCCCACCCTCCCACCCTTCTTCTTCTCAGAGCAAGAAATTCTCAGATGAAGTGTCCATTTTATTCATGTGATATTTCTTCATTCTTTCCTTCAATGTTCTTATCCGGTGCTTTATCGTGAAGATGCTCAAGAGCTTCAAGTTCATCATTCTTTTGTTCTCAATTCTGCCGGTGGATGTAATTCAAGATTTCGGTGTTGATCTTATCCTTTTCCTCATTTCATAATGCTTTCTTATTCTGGTGCACCAAATTAATCATTCTCCTCTTGTTATTCATATCCGGAGTGCTGAAGATTCATAATTCCATTCTTAATCCGTTCAAATTATTTTGAGGATTGTCATCTTATTCAAGCCATTTAATTCAACCGGTGTAATATCTCTTAAGCAATCTTTTTCAACGGTGATTTCTTTAGTGGTCCCTAACCCACAGGTCTTTCCCAGGATCTTACCTGACTCTTCTTTCTCCGGAGAATTCTTTTAAAGTGTGACGTAAGAATGATTCCCATCAGTCACATGCCTTCTCCAATATCGCTTTCAAATTCTTTCACCATTGGTCCATCCTTTTAATTCTTCATTCCGGAGTGCTCAACAATTCTTATGGTATTTCTCGTCTTCATTCTCAACATTTGGAGACCGGAGTAGAGTTTCTCTTAAATTTTGACCCGTTCTCTTGAAGATTCATGGTTCTAGCTTCATGCCATCCACATTATCGTTTTGATTGTGAGGAATTCTCTTATATCGTCTGGAGCATTTCATGAATTCTATTCTTTGTGATCCTCCGAAGGCCATCATTTCAGAATATTTCTTCGTTCTCAGTTTTCAACTTCGTCCTCCAAATATTCTTCATTGATGTCTCTTCGTTCGTCTCCACATTTTTTACGGTGGTTCTTTCAAGATTACCCTTCCGTTGTTATCTTTTTTAATTCTTTTGTTCTTTTCATCATCCTACCGGTGGTTCGTTGAAGATTTATCCAAGGTTGTGCTAGACCTCTCTTTAATTCTTTGCAACGAGAATAAGTAGTATGCCAAATCCTTTGGTTGTCATCAATTTAAATTGGTGAAGGAGATGCATGACATAATTCTTATTCTTATTCCTTCAAGGTGATTAATTCTTTTGTCTGGAGCTTGTTCATCATATCATATCCTCGGTTCTAAGTTGTTCATCTTGTTTTCCGGAGCTCCAAGTTATTTCTTTTATATCATTCCAAAGCTCCATCTAATTCATCGCAGGCCTTGAATCTTATTCTTTTCATCTTTCACTTCTCATGCTTTCTTTACCAGAGTTCTTCATGGTAGTTCATCATGTTTTAATTCATCCTCGAATTCTTCATCAAGATTCTTGTTGGAGCTCAAGCATTCTTCATCATGCTTTCCAATTGCAATCCGTTCTACCTTATCATTTCAGATGGTGTTATGTCATTCTTGACAATTCCTTCATGTTTTATGATTCACGAGTTGTCAGGAATGAGTTATTTAAAACCATCATTTTCCTTGTTCAGGAGATCTTTTCAACCCTTTAATTATTCCTTGGAGTTATCTTGGGTTATAATTCACTTAAAAGCTTTCCTTGAGAATTGTTGCTAATTATGGTGCTTATAAATGACCCAAGTTCTTCATTTGTCATTCCGGTGAAATAAGTTTTTCGTCTCCTTGTTGATCTCAATCCAATCAAATGTTTTCGTTAGTGGCTGGTTGTCACCTCATAATTCCGAGATGTTTTCCATAAGCCCACATCAAGCTAATTCGTTTTCGTTGTTGATTTTTCCAACAACTCCATTAAACTCTTCTTCGTAAGGATGCTCTTTCAAATTCAATTTTGAGAGAAGTTGTCTTTTTCTTCTCCGTTCTTTTCTTTCGAACGACCTAGCATATATTCTTTCATTCCGGGGGCATTGAGATGTTGCTCTCTTTAACCATCATCTTGTTTTTTTTTATCGAGATCATGTTCTTTCCTTGCTTATCATTTAACCGGAGTGTTGTGTCCTCCATTCTAATTCTCTAATATTATCAAGTTTTGACTGTCTTTTAACCGGAGTGCTGTCTGAAATCTTTCTTAACCCTTGTGCCATTCTTTCAATTATTTCGGAGGCAATATGTTGTTGTTTTCATCAAGTATCACTCCATCTCCTCAAGTTCTTGTTAATTCCTTCCATTTTCAGACGGAGTGTTGTCCAATTCTGTTATTCTTATTCCTTGGCTATGCCATTGCGGTTTCTTATTCTTTTGGTTCGTAAGCTCTTGTTTCATGTCTTTCAACCTTCAAGGTTCTCGTAATGCTCCTTGTTCCTCTTTTCCAACGGAGTGTTTCATCTTCGTTCATCTCCGTTGCATTCTTTCTTCCAAGATTGTTCAACCTCTCAAGGTTCTTGGTTTCACTCGTCTGTCCAAGAAGCAACTTTGTTTTACCTCTTCCTTTTCCGTTTTTACCCGGTGATATCTCTAGGATCTCGGGTCGAGATCCTCCGTTAGTGTGGGAGAGTTGTGACGCCCGAGACTGACGTCCCAGAAGATTCCAGAAGATTCCAGATGTTCCGGGTTCTCCCGTGTGTTTTATTTTGCTTGTGTTATTTATTTTGCATTGCATCATGTCATCATGCCATCATGTCATTTTATTTTGCATCTCAATCTAATAAATTGTGTGGACCTTCGGTCCATTTAAATCGAGGGAGGATGACTTCTCTTTATAACATATAAAAGCCTCTCAATATTTAGGGAGCTATATTTATTAATTATTCCATTGCTTCGGAATCACCATAACACACTTGCATAATTTTCCCCATGTCTTTTCACTTCGAGTTTCACCTTCAAAATCTTGCCAATAATTCTTTTCCGTTGTTTCGAGGTTCCTCCGAAAATTCGAACATTTTTGGACACCTCAATAATCAAGTCTTAGTTCAAAACTATTTGAAGTAAATTCAAATATGTTTGAATTTAATTTCCAATCCTGCCACTTCTATTTTTTTCTATGATCAACTCATTTTTTTTTAGTCCAGGGATTTTACCCTATCCCATAATCCAATTCAGATCTCCTCCTTCCTTTTCTTTCTCCTTGTTGTTTTCTGTTTCTTTTTGGGAAAACAGCAGCAGTTTTAATAAACAGAAGAGAGCAGCCCGTTCCCAGCCTCCCTCTCCTCCCAGCCTTGGCCCAAGGCAGCCACCAGCCCAGGCCTCCCTCTAGGCCCAAGCCCACCAGACCGACCCCCTAACCCTAGCCCGCACTTCGCTCCTCCCTCTGAATCCCTCGCCGCCGCCGCAGCTTTCAGCCTCGCTCGCCCGACCCCCTTTCCCTCGCTCGCTGGCCCTCTTCTCCTCGCTCTCTCCTCTGTCCCCGACCCCCTCGTTCGCTCGAGCCCCTCGCCTCTCCTCCTCGCGAGTGCCGGCCCCGAGCCTCCCGATCCCCTCTGCGGCTCCCTCCGTTCCAGCTCGCCCTCGAGCCTCCGCGCCAGGACTCCGGCCGTGACCGCAGCTCTCCGCGCCGGCCAGGAGGCCTCGTCTCCAGGCGCCTCTGCCTCGCCCCCTGGCGCCCCGCGGGCGGGCGCTTCTCCATCTCCCTTCCGCCGGCCGTCCGGCCAGCCAGCAGCGGCCCGAGCGCCTCCTCTCCAGATTCGAAGGCCGCAGCCCGGCGCGCCCCTCCTCCATCTTCAGCCCCGGCGCCCCGTCTCAAGGCCGCCCCAAGCTCGACCGCGCCGTCTCCTGCGCGCCCCAGGCAGGCGCCGCGCCTCCATCTTCAGCGGTGCGCCGTCTCCATCGCCACCTCACGCCGTTCCTTCAGCAACCAGCAGCGCCGCACCCCCGCAGTCTTTTCCTGTTTTTTTGTTGTCGCTGTTTTTGTGTATCTCTAGTACCCACGGGACAGCAAGTATATCTACTTTTGGATCCGTGTACAACTACCGTCGCCCGAACGTCTACCGTCGCCCCGTGTACCACTACGGCTCAAGTTCCTCTCCGATACGACAAAGTACCACGACGACCGTACAACTACGACTCGGGACGAGACCGGCAAGACCGAACGGAACGAGTACATCTACCGTCGCCGAGTACCACTACTTCCTCTACCGTCGCCCCGGAAAACGATGGTTGCGCCGTGTACCTCTACGTGAACAACTACTTCCTCTTCGGAAATGTGAACCACTACTTCCTCTACGACCCGCGTGAACGACTCCTTCCTCTACGATCTCGAACCGCCCCGAAACGATCGCTCCGAAGGTATAACCCTGAGACATGACTCGTGGAATGCTTGCTTGTGTTGTATGAAATGTCTCCCTTGTGTGCTCCGTGCCCGTCGTGCCGTTTCATCTTTTGTCGTGTTCCTCGGTTGCCTCGTCGCCGACCCGTGGGAACCCGGTAACGGGATCACCCCACCTCTTTCATCTTGTTTCACTCGCTCACGCCATCTATCTTTTGCACCGGTCTCTCAACGAGTTACCGGAACCGATATGTTGCGTGGCATCATTTTAGGATCGTTGCCGTGGCACCCTTTCCATTCCACCAGGTGACAAATGCTTCTTATCTCTTCATGTTAATGTTTAACTAAATTGCATAAATTTGATCATGTCATCCGCATCATGTTAACAACACTAAAATGTTTAATTGTTGTTTGCTTATAATTATTAAACATGCTCATGGGGATTTTCTGGATATGTTGTTGTTATTCTCCGGCCTCATTTAAAATGTCTAAATAGGTAGTTTATTTTTTGTTTCACCTCTTGCCATGTTAACCAACACTTAATCTTGTCTTGTAAATAACAAGAGTCAACTAAATAATTAAATGTGGTGTTTCGTCAATATGCAACTCGTTGCATATTGATCTCCACTTAACTTGTAGTTTTGTTTGTGCACTTTGCCATGCCATGCATATTTAAACCGGACATGCATCATACTTGTTTGTGCATCTTATGCCATGTTTATGCTTGTGTGTTTACCGTGTTGTTTGTTTCTTTCCGGTTTGCTTCTCTTGATAGCTTCGGTTTCGTTCCGGAGTTGTGAGGATTCTCTCGACTGTGTTGCTCCGTCTTCTTCATGGATCCGTTCTTCTCCCTTGTGGAATCCCAGGCAAGATGACCGAACCCGGATACCATTACTATCTTTGCCTATTGCTAGAGTATCGCTCTTTAGTATATTGCCTCGATGCCCATGTTTTCCTGTCAGCCTCCTATTGTAACCATGATCCTGTCTAACCACCCTACCTATGCAAACCGTTGCTTGGCTAAGTATGCTTCGCTCAGCCCTTCTTATAGCATTGCTAGTTGCAGGTGAAGATTGAAGATGCTTGCTTCATGTTGAAGTTTGGTTGGGTTATATCACACTATATAAATGCTTAAATGAAATCATCTATATATTGGCAAGGGTGGAAGGCTAAGCCTTTTGCTTGGTGATTTGTTCCACTCATGCCGTTAGGAACCGTATAAACCGGTGTTATGTTCCTTGATTATGCGTTCCTAACACGGTTGGGGTGTATGGGACCCCCTTGATAAACCGCTAAGTGCTAAGTCTTTTCCAGCAAATCCCAACATTGGTACTATTCGCCTAATAACTAATAAAACATGCATAAGGGTCTTGCAAACCCTCTTTCTTAATTCAACCCCCCGGGCCAGTGCTCCACATGAGTGTTGGTCCGAACTGGGCAACCTGCGGGGCCACCTCGAGGAAACTCAAGGTCTGGTAAAAACCCGTAGCTTGTCCCATCCGGTCGTGTCCTGAGACTAGATACGCGCGGCTACCTATCAGGGTGTCGACACGCCGGGAGGATTTGCTGGATTAGCCTTACCTTAGTTCGGTTTAACTTGAGCACGGGATTCCGAGGATACTCGGGTCTTCCCACTTTGGAGTTGCGACTCTGCGGATCGTGGGCTTGTAATGGGTCAAGTTGGAACACCCCTGCAGGGTTTGAACTTTCGAAAGCCGTGCCCGCGGTTATGTGGCAGATGGGAGCTTGTTAATATCTGGTTGTAGATAACTTGACACAATGTTTCAATACACTACCAACGTGTGTACCGTGATTGTCAATTTCCGAATAGGGATTCGGGAGTTGAACACGGTGGGGTTATGTTTGTTGAGCTTTAGCTAGGATCACTTCGTGATCATCTCTCGACCGATGCGCCCTCTCTTCTCGCTCTCGTATACGTAAGTTAGTGCTAGTTGCTGCTGCAGACTCTTGTTGTTCCTTCACCTCTTGTTCTTTCTTCAGCCTTGTCCTCACCCAAGGCTTAAATAGTCTTGTTACCCAGGAATGGGATTGCTGAGTCCTCTGTGGCTCACAGTTACTTCACCACACCAGATGCAGGTTTAGCCGAGTTTGATGCAGGAGCTGGTTCAAGTTCTTCACTGGGAGTTCGATGAAGATTGTGGTCGTTTGGTTGTGACATTTCGACGATCAGTAGTGGTTTCTACTAGGATTCGATCCGGACCTGTGGCTTTATGTTGTTTGGTATCTTTCTTTGGATCTTACCCTTAGATGGGCTGTGATGTTTTGAATGATGTCTTGCTTATGTAATGTATTGTGTGAAGTGGCGAGTGTAAGCCAACTATCTCCTTTTGCAATTTAATCCCTCTTTTACATGAGTCGTGCAAAGATACCAAACTTGAGATCATTCTAGGATGGGCTTATACCTTTAAGTCGTGCCTCGACACGTAGGAGGTATAGTCCCATCCTGGGCATTACAGGGCGCGCCCCCCTGGCCGCGCCGGGGGGGTCGCCTGGAGCCCCTGGCCCACCTCTGGCCGCCCCATTTTGCATATATGCTCTCCGTTATCCAAAAACCCTAGAGACGGGAATTTTTACGGAGTTCCGCCGCCGCTCCGTGGCGGAAACCTACAGAGAAGAAAAAGCCATCTCCGGCGGGCAGATTCCGCCGGGGAGATCACCTCCCGGAAGGGGAGATCGTCGCCATCGTCATCACCATCGTCACGGGCATCATCGAGATCTTCATCAACATCATCCCCAACACCAGCACCATCTCCATCTTCATCCAAATCTCATCTTACAATCGCAACTTGTGTTGTAACTCGTACTACCTATCCTCTCTACTCCATCGGTGTTGATTACTACTTTGTGGTGAATGCTATTGAGTCTTGTTGGAGAAATACTATTATGTCCAGATTGTTTATCACATATTTATCCCCACTGATCATGATCTCTTTTATGTCTCGTGAGTAGTTACCTTAGTTCTTGAGGACATGGGGAAAGTCTTGTTGTTAGTAGTCATATGTTGTTGAAGTAATATGTGTTGTTTGATACTTAAGTTGTGTTGTCATTCTATTAATGGTGTTGTGTGAGTCGAACACCCAACACTTCGCCTTATTAAGGACCTAGGAGAATACATTGTGTATAAAGAATGCTTATGGTGGGTTGCCGGAGTGACAGAAACCTGAACCCCAGTTCGCACGCTTTTGCATAAGGGAATAATGGATCCTCGATCGTATTGCTATGGTTAGGCTTTTTCCTTAAATTCTATCTTGTATTTGCGGATGCTTGCAAGGTGTTTAATCATAAGAGTGCACTCATCTTAGTCTAGAGAGTGTACTAGCATAGATCCACCCACTCAACACTTATCAACACATAACATAATATCAATACGGAATATGGTGAAAGCACATGACTACCTCTCCCGTGTGTCCTCAGGAACGCTTTAGTCTTTATAAGTTCAGTTGCTAGGCCTCTCCTTTGCTAAGAAAGGATTGGGCCACTTGTTACTCTCAGTACCTTTTACATTACTTGCTTTTACTTTCCTGTTGCTTATACCGAGAAAACCCCTAAAAGTTATCTTCCAGTGCTTGCAGTAATTTCTTGCTCAGAATCGCTTATCAATACCTTCTGCTCCTCGTTGGGTTCGACACTCTTACTTATCGAAAACGCTGCAATAGATCCCTTACGGTTGTGGGTCATCAAGAACTTCCTACAAAAATCCTATGGGTATGTCTCCGTATAAAATGGTTCATGGGAAATCATGTCACTTACCTCTTGAATTAGAACACAGAGCTTATTGGGCAATTAAAGAGCTCAACTATGATTTCAAACTTGCCGGTGAACAGAGGTTATTTCACATTAGCTCACTTGATGAGTGAAGAACCCAAGTTTATGAAAATGTTATTTAAAAAAAAAGTTGGAATGACAAAAGAATACAAAAGCAGGAATTTAATGTAGGTGGCCAAGTTTTGCTATACAATTCTCGTTTAAGGTTTTTTGCTGGGAAACTTCTCTCTAAATGGGAAGGACCTTACATTATCGAGGAAGTTTAACGTTCCGGTGTCATCAAGATCAACAACGCTACGGGCAATAACCCGAGAGTGGTAAACAGGCAAAGAATCAAATATTATATCTCAGGTACTTCCATAAAATATTGAAACTAATATTATTAATACCATAACACCGGAGGAGTACATAAGGGAAACTTACCAGCACGTTCGAGAACCCTAAAAAATGAGTAGGTATGTGGTACGGTAAGTAAACCGACTCCAAATACTTTCCAAAGTAAATTTTTATTTGTTTTGGAATATTTAAAAAATAGGAAAAAAATAGTCTGAAAAGCGCACGAGGAGGCGACAAGCCATGGGGCGCCCTGGGTAGGGCGCGCCACCCAGGCTTGTGGCCACCTCGTGTGCCCTCCAGACTCTGTTTTCTCCTAGAATACTTGTTTTGCATGATAAAAATTCATTATATAATCTCCCGAAGGTTTTGACCACTGTATCACGGCAATATCCCGTGTTCTTGTTTCGTGTTGTTTTCTGGTCAGGTCTGAAAACATATCTTCTCAAGATTATGACAAAGAGAGTTATGTTTCGCACTATGTTGTGAACCAGATGATTTATGGAGATCTCTCTCTCTCCTTATGTTGGGAATTCGGAAGAAGAAGAAAACTCCGATCATGAAGAAATAAAGGATGTGAGATTGGATGAAGACGACGTCCCTCTACCTCAACCCGGAGATATGCATGTGGAGTTCAAAAAAATCAAGTCTCCCAACCAGGGCAAATCAATCTAAAGATCAGTTTATCTCATCTCGTTTTCTGCGGGAAAGCAAAAGTTCCCTATGCAAAAGAATATTGAAGCTAGAGCGACACAATGATAAACCGAGGGAGGAAAATTTTATGCTATTGTTCACGCTGGAGAGGAGAACTCCTCCTTCTTCACCACCATCATCATCACCACCAAAGAAGGAGACTTGAGTACATGGGTATGGGCACTCCCCTTGGCTTGTGCTAAGCTTGGGGGAGGTGCCCCGGTATCGTATCACCATCACACCTTTACCTTTATCGTTTATCTTAGTTCGATCCTTTTGGTTATATCTCGATCTAGTAGATTAAAAGTTTTAGTATGATCTAGTCTTTTAGTTTTGTTTAGTGATCTATCTATGTCGGGGTAATTGACCACGGGTACCCCGAAGACGGCGAGACAATAATTCAAGACATCGGGGCTAGCATAGCCCCTCAATCCGGCTGCCCGGCCGCTCCTGCCGGCTCCCCGTCCAACTGCTCCACCGAGCCGGCTGCCGGATGCCGACTGCGCCAACCAGCCGGCTGCCCGAAGTCAACTGCAGCCCGATGAGATGATTGTACTTGAGCACTATGCATGCATCACCCCAGCCATTATGTATAGTGCCATTTGTCCCTGGGCACTATTTATGAAGTGACCCAGGGGACAAGCTAGGCATCCACCATGCCTTGCCCATGCCACCACTTAGCTTAGATAGTAAGATAGCCACACTATAAAGCAAGTCATCCATCAGAAAGGAGCACTCACGCATGCATGCTAGCTAGCAAGATTGCTAGCTAGCACACACACGCATGGAGACACATGCATACATGCAGGGGCGGAGCCAGGATTTTGGTATAGGGGGGCCAAGTAAGTTCCTAAACTTTTTCTAGACCAAAAAATAACAATCATCATACTGTAATTTTATGCTACGCACTACAAAACATTGATACAGTTGTATGACTTCAAATTTACCTTTACAATTGTCAATAAAATGATAAAAAATGAATTAATGTTAATAGTGTTTGAGAACGCTTTTCTCTTCATAGCTGCTTTGCAGTATCACAATTAGCTATATTGGATAAATTTGACATGGGGAAAAATTGCATCACAAATAATTACTCATACAAGATAATTTGCATCACGGTCACACTAATTTTTAGGACATGTACAAGATAGGAATTCTTCATAGAATCGTAGCATTACAAATCAGACAACCAAAACATGTAAACTAGTAAAATCTGATGTATATGTTCAACAATGATACAAGATGAGAATTGAGATTAGTAGATGCATAGTCTGATGTGCTGATGTGCTGAAACCATGGGTCCTTGGCTATAGTTTCCGTTGGTTGGAATCAAGCCTGCGTCGCGCCGTCGCATTTATGTCGTATGAATAGAATTGGGAGCAGTAGGGCAGGGAAAAGAGGCGGCCGGGCAGGCGAGGGCAGGGAACGGCGGCGACTAAGCCACGTACATGTTTTTTTTATAAGCCTATAATCCACGTACAGGCTAATCATGCGAAAACGCAGAGCCCAAACCATGGGACTAGAGCGAAACCTGGCCGCTAGTGTGGGCTTCACATGGGCCTTTTCTTTTTTTCATAAATTCACGCGGTGACATAGGGGGGGCCAGAAACGTATAAGCCTAAGGAATACTAGCGTTCGTATCGCTAATTACATAGCATCGTTCGATCATTAGGGGGGGGGGCCAGGCCCCTGCTCGCCCCCCCTTGGCTCCGCCACTGCATACATGCTCACGCCACACACTTGGCCGGCCACCATGGCTCCCTGGGAGCACTCCACTCTCACTTGCTAGCTAGCTCCTACACACATAGGAGATATACACAAGGCCAGATGCCTACGACATTAACCTCAAATACAGCTCCAGGAGCACTCTGTACCAGATATACCAGATATACTCAGACATGCAGGAGTAGGGGTATTATCTTTCCGGAGAGCCCCGAACCTAGGTAAACCATCGCGTGATACTCGCATACCTGTCCCTGGATATTCCAGCAGCAGTCTTTCCCTCACATGAAGCCACCCGTGGCATCTATCGCCTCGCTAACCCCCC
>LR738714.1:55647489-55968515 GCA_902687465.1 Secale cereale | reverse complement strand
GTGAGAATACCACGACAGTTGGCGCCCATCGTGGGGCGGTACTATGATACCACGCTACTGTTGGTTTCGCAGTCCGGGCGGGACCATCTTCGTCTTCACCGCCAGGACGTCGTGCCATCTCTCCGATAGCGGTCGGGGGATCGACATCGACACGCCCCCGGAGTGGCCGCGAGGGGTGGTGCATCCTCGCCGTTAGCTTCGTCATCTTCATCATCACCGCGACGTTGCGGCCATCTCTCCGCAACTAGTCAGGGGCTCGACATCAGCATGTCCCCGGTGCGACCGTGTTGGACGGCGCGTCGTCGTCGTGTGCCCTCGGTCTACGCACTCGTAGCTCCGATCTGCTCCGCGGCTGTCCCGAGCACCTTCGGTCTCTGTGCATGCACGCGTTCGTGCATAGCTAGCTAGCTAGCTAGCGAACACAATGGATTCAGCAGCAGTATGCGTACTAGCTTCGCTAGCTAGCTCAGTTCGTGCGCGCGCATGTGACCCGCCGGACGTGTGAGCCTCGCCGTCGCCCCGGCCGGCGACTCCGTCACTACACTGCACTGTTTCTGCTGCTACCTACCACCACCTGAACACTAACCACGCTATAGCCAGATAATTCCCATACATGCCTCAGACACCGGCCATACAATATTCAGACTACGCCCAGTTTGTTCGTGCTTTGAGCACTAGTGGTTGAGCGCTCACGCCCGCGGCTCCGCGGCTGCCCAAGACCTGCCTCCAGTAGCACCGCGGCGCCGGTCCCGTCACCCTCTGCCTGCTCCACCACGCGTGCCGCTCCACCACCAGCCCCGCCTACTCCAAGGCGCGGGCCCCCACCGGCCGCACAGCGCTGCCGCCCTCCTGGCCGGGGTCGACTGCAAAGAGCGCGCAGGGGCTGCGTCCGCGCGTCCCTCCACCAGCACCGGGGCCGCCTCCTCGCCCGCCTCGCCGCCTGCCAGCTTTGCCTCGCTCCACATGTGCGGCCCGCGCCGCCCGGCCCTGACCGACTCCGTCCGCCCCGCACCCGGCCTCGCGCCTCCTCCGGTAACCCACGCACGGCCGGGTCCGGCTGCGCCCGCGCCGCGTGCTCGCTTGACCGCCTGCTCCCCTGGACCGCGCCTCGGCCACGCGCGAGCAGCACCGGCCGCTCCCACGAGCCCCGCGTCAACCTGCGCCGCTTACAGCTGCTCCTGCGCCAGCGGCTGGCCACCCCGTGCCGCTTGCTCTCTACTCCCACACCGGCTGCCCGCCGCTCATGCGCCGACTGCTCGCCGCGCCTGGCTCCCGTGGTCGCCTCGAACCCGCCGCGGCCGGCCGCCTCCACCTCGCCCGATCGGCTCCTCCTCGCCCAGCCGCCTCCACGGTGCTAGGCCACCTCGCCGTCTGGTCACGCGCCGGCTCTGCGGGACCCGTCCGCTCCAGCCTGCTCAGCGCGCCTCACCTCCGCACCCGGACGGCTGGCTCCGCCCCGCACCCAGACGGCCAGCTCCGTCCGCCCGTCACCCGAACGGCCTCCCCTGCCATCGACTGCTGCGCTCCAGGTCCAGCTGCCTGCTGCGGCCGAGTGCCTGAAGAGAAAAGCAGAGGCTGGCGGAAAAGTATGAAAGAATAAGAGCATCTCCAACAGCCGCGCTACGCGCCGCGTCCAAAAATCGCATTTGCCGCGCGCGTTTCGGCTGGTTTGCCGCGCCGCGCCGCGCTGGCTCCAGCGGCTGCTGTAAAATGCAGCGCGCGCGCTCCGCTTCAACAGCGCGCAAAAATGCAGCGCGCGCCGCTACAGCAGCGCCAAATATGACATTTGGACACAAAATGAAACATTCAATCAAAATGCAATGAACATGTGAAATTTAACAAGTTGATGATGAATACATAAAAAGTCGCCCACAAGTTCATCCAACCAAGTCCAAATGCAAACCAAGTTCAAAATACAAGTGCAACCAACAAAGTTCAAGACATATATAAAACACATCAACCATCTTCTTCGTCTTCTTCCTCTTCTTCCGCCGACGATTCTTCCTCTTCTTCCGCCGATGAATCTTCCTCTTCATGACGCACCACATCACTTGTAGCTCCGACGGTCTTGTCAAGTTCTTCAAGCTTTTCCTCACCTCGTTCGCTTCTTTTCTTGCCTTCACAATAGCTTCCATAGCATTTGTGAGCTCATCATCTCCTTTCCTCTTCTTCTTTTCGGTTTTGTCCTTCTTGCACCCATCCGGTCGTTTTGGTTTCGAGTATGAAACCGAGTTGGGTGTGGGGCTTCTCTTGCCGTCCTCACTTGAGGCATCATCCTCCTCATCATCATCATTCAACTCAATTGTGCGCTTGCGTTTGTTGCTCAAATGCAAATCATCCAAATCTTCACGCTTCCTCCATTTCTCATCATCCTTCAACACTTCATAGCAATGAGGCAAGGTAAAGATCTTTCCTTTCTTGATCTTCCCCTTCTTGGTTGTCCTCGTCTCTTCTCTGAACAAGTTTTGTGCAATGTTGTACTACAAGAAAAACAAAACAAGTTAGCACTTCGGACACCAAAAAAAAGTATGATGAACATGTATGAGATGCCACTTACTCTATCATCCTCATTTGTCCCACTTGGGTTAAGCTTGTCAACTGCCTTTTGTGCGGCCGCCCACTTTTGACAATCCGAGTTGATTGTCGACCATCGGGACCGAAGTGATCTCTCAGAGCGGTCAATTCCACTCATGTTCTGAGCATCAAAGTGTTCTTTCATTCGCCCCCAATAAGCATCTCTACTTTGATCACCTCCAACAGATGGATCCCTCGACACTTGCAACCAAGTATTGCATAGTAATTTGTCATCATTGATGGTGTAATTGCCCGCTCCTTTCGGCGCCTCGACAATGCCCTCACCCTCTTCATCCACCTCAAACTCATGGTCGTCCAAATGGATTTCATTGGTTTGAGACCAATGCGAATTGTTGGACCCAACACCCATAGTTGACATGTATGCATCATCGTTGAGACTACAAATGCAAATATAAGCCATCTATATGATGATGCATTGAACAAGTAACAAGAAAATAAAAGTTGGATTTTTTTTCACCTTGGGGGCATTTCGTCGAGCACGTGGTGCGCGTCGGCCGCCGGCTCAACTATTGAGCTCGCCGGCGCTTCGGTAGACGCCGGAGCCGTCCGCCGCCCTGCAAGCTTCTTCTTCTTCGAGGTGCCGGAACCGTCCGCCGCCTTCTTCTTCGCGGATATTTTTCTTTTCTTCGCCTCCGACGCATTGGGGAGCTTTGACGGTGCGGCGGTAGCACGGGACGGCGCCGGCGCAACGCCGCTCGTCGGCGTGGTCATCCGCGCCGGCAAGAAGAGGCTGCGCGCGAGGCCGACCGATGGCGGAGCTCCGGTGGCGGCGGCAGCGCCAGCGCCAACGCTCGCCGCGCTAGGGTTTTCGGTGGCGGCGGCGGCGGCGGCGGCGGGGGCGGGGGGGGGGTCGCGGCTGTATAGCGGGGTGAGAGGGGCTCCGGTGTGCGCATCCATGGCAGAAGGGGCGCGAGCGCCGGCGCGCGCGAGTGGAAGAAGAAGGAAGAAAGGAAAGTTCGCGCGCGCGCTCGAGTGTGCCGCGCGCGGAAGTGGACGCACCAAATCAACAGCGCGGGATGGGGCTTTCACCAGCGCGCCCAACTCATTTTAGCGCGAGCGCGTTTTTTGCGCGCCCGCTGGAGCTGTCCGACGCGTTGCGCGCGCGCTAAAATGGCGTTTTTGCGGCGCGGCGCTAGTATAGCGCGCCTGTTGAAGATGCTCTAAGAGGCCGGCTGCAAAGAAAAAGGGCCGGCTGATCAAGTCAATAGCCGACTGCTGGTAAAAAAAGAGAGGGAGCCCGGCTGCTCACAGTCGGCAGCAGAAAAAGCGAGAAAGGTGTCCATCCGGCTGTGCCAGGCCGGCTGGACCGCCTCCTGCTCCGACGCCTGACCGACAGGAGCACCGGCCTGGCCGCTTGTCCACCTCGCCGCTCGTTCGGTCAGACCGGACCGGCCGGGACCCTTCTTCGAGTACCCGGAGGCTCGAAGGCTACACCCAGCGGGTGTGCCGGCGTGCTCCGCAAGCGCCGAGCCGCGCCGGCTGTCTTCGGCAACCTCCGCCTTGCCTACACGAAAACCAATGTGAGCTCCTAACCCGCATATTTTTGCACCGCGCAAACACGGATAACCTCGAGCGATGCTCGGAGGGCTATCTCTGCATTTTATTACAGTTGCACTACTATTTGCTCTGGTGCCAGCCAGAGTTGGCCCGAAGGCTGGCCGCTTGGCCTGAGACGTTTGTTCCCGCAGACGGCTTGGTAGCGTGTGCGGTACCAAAGGCCCACTCTTAGTCACAGACCGCAGAGCGGCTGTTCGGCTAGCAAGAACGAACGCTGGAGGCCACCCACGCGAAAAACGTCCGGGAAGAAAAATGGTTCGGGCGACCCGGCCGTTTCCTTTATGAGTATCTACTTGGTTAAATCCGTTCCCAGAGCCTGAGTATTGTACACTCCACTTCGCGGCCCACTCTCAACCATAGACCGTAGAGCGGCTGTCCGGCAAATGAGAGCACAAGCCAAAGAGTGAAGGGAACATGAAAAGATTGAAGGGGGCTCAGGCGAAACCGAGTCGTCACCCTCCGCATAAAACTTGCAATGCTAAAAGCAAGCATTTGATATATCTGCGCGGGCTAACTTTGTCTTTGGCATGATCATTTTCGTGGGGAACCCCCCTCCTCGCTCGGAGGCTACACCCAGTGGGTGAGCCGGCGCGCCCCCACTAGAAGCAAGCCGCGCCGGCTGCAGCCGGCAACCGGCTGTCGGCAACAACATCAGTCGGCGGACCCCCATGTCCACGCCCGACATCATCAGTCGGTGGACCCCGCTTCCGTGCCCGACAGCTTCAGTCGGCAAACCCCGCGTCCGCGCCCGACACCACCAGTCGGCGACTTCGTGTCCGCGCCCGGCACCCTCGACACCAACATCTCCACCAACAACCGTGAAAAGCCTCTGCCCAAATTTTCCAAGTTGCCCGGAGGCACAGAGGCTACACCCAGCGGGTGCGCTTGCGCGTCCCCGCCGGAAGCGAGCCGCGCCGGCTACAGTTCGCAGCCGGCCGTCATCGATATTTTCTACATCGACACCCGCCAAAAAACCTCCGCCCAACTTTTCCAAGTTGCCCGGAGGCTCGGAGGCTACTATTAGGGTAATTGACCACAGGTATCCCGAAGACGGCGAGACAATTATTCAAGACATCGGGGCTAGCGAAGCCCCTCAGTCCGACTGCCCGGCCGCTCCTGCCGGCTCCCCGTCCTACTGCTCCACCCGGCCGGCTGCTCGGCCGACTGCCAACTGCGCCAACCAGCCGGCTGCCCGAAGTCAACTGCAGCCCAACGAGATGGATGTACCTGAACACTATGCACGCATCACCCCAGCCATCATGTATAGTTACACTTGTCCCTGGGCACTATTTATGAAGTGACCCAAGGGACAAGCTTGACATCCACCATGCCTTGCCCATGCCACCACTTAGCTTAGATAGTAAGCTAGCCATACTATAAAGCAAGCCATCCATCCATCCGTCAGGAAGGAGCACTCATGCATGCATGCTAGCTAGCAAGATTGCTAGCTAGCACACACACGTATGGACACACATGCATACATGCTTACGCCACACACTTGGTCGGCCACCATGGCTCCCTCGGAGCACTCCACTCCCACTTGATAGCTAGCTCCTACACACATATGAGATATATACGAGGCCAGATGCCTACGGCACTGACCTCAGATACAACTCCAGAAGCATTTTGTACCAGATATACCATAGATACTCAGACATGCAGGAGTAGGGGTATTATCTCTCCGGAGAGCCCCGAACCTGGGTAAACCACCGCATGATACTCGCATACCCGTCCCTGGATATTTCAGCAGCAGTCTTTCCCTCACACGAAGCCACCTCGTGGCATCTGTCGCCTCGCTAACCCCCCGTGAGAATACCACGACAATCTATGTAGTCGAGTGTGACAAGTTATATAATAAAGAGTAGTTTTGATTTGAGGCAAGCATTAAGCATAGCAAAGTCATAGCGACATCAATCTTACAACATAGTGGATACTAGGCATCAAACCCTAACAAAACTAACTCGATTACATGATAAATCTCATTCAACCCATCACCGTCAAGTCTACGATGGAATTACTCACGCATGGCGGTGAGCATCATGAAATTGGTGATGGAGGAGGTTGATGATGACGACGGCGATGGATTCCACTCTCCGGAGCACTGAACGGACTCCAGATCAGCCCTCCCGATGAAGAAGAGGAGGTGATGACGGCTCCGTATCATAAAACGCGATGAATCATTCTCTCTAAAAATTTTCTCCGCAAATAGGAATATATAGAGTTGGAGTTAGGGTCAGAGACGGTCCAGGGGGCCCACAAGCCAGGGGCGCCCCAGGGTTTGTGGCCTCTCGGTGGCCCCCCTCAGGTAACTCTTTGCGCTAGTATTTTTAATATTTTCCAAAAGTATTCTCCGTAGATTTTTAGGTCATTCCGAGAACTTTGATTTATGTACAAAAATAACACCATGGCAATTCTACTGAAAACAGCGTCAGTCCAAGTTAATTCCATTCAAATAATGCAAATTAGAGTGCAAAATAAGGGCAAAAGAGTTTGGAAAAGTATATACGATGGAGACGTATCAATACACCTTCTCCTCCTCATCTGCCTTACGCCGTTCTTCCTCCTCGCTTTCATAGAGGGCAGCCGCCAACGCCGCCTGGTAGGCGGCCGCCTCATCCTGGTCCTCGTCGCGCATGACGAGGCGTGGCGGGGGTGTTGGCCCGTACATGCTGGACGTCGCGCCGGCGCTGCTCCTTGTGATCGAACGTGAATGAGACCTCCCGATCGAGAGAGTCTGGTGCATAGGCGGGGTTCAAGCATTGCTTCGGCGTCAACTGTTGCCGCCGGCGCCGCACCTCCTCTATGTGCGCCCGCGTCGACCGCGGCACCGCCAGCACTAAGATCCTCTCCGGATTCAAATGCCAGTTATATGGTAGCGTGACGTCGGGGCACGTGAGGGGGATGCGGTGCTCCTAGTGCCACTTCGCGTGGTGCACTGGGACGTTTACCCGCTGCCTCAGTGGGGCAGACGCCGACGGAGGCAGGGAGAGCAAGCGAAGGGCCGACGGGGGTCTTGCCTTTGTTCTTGCCGGCGAAGAAGCCCATGGTGGCTAGGGTTATCGCCAATGGGGGATCAGAAGGGTGGCTAGATGGGGACGGGCGTCTGAAAGAGGATGAGGATGGCCTCCCCCGCACGCCAGGATTAAAAAAAGCCGCTTGTCGTCGCTGAAGCGTGGGCCCGCGGCTGACGATCATCATTAATAAAGACGTGGGAGGTAGTTGACCGGTCGCCATATGTCGGCGTCCTGGGAACCAGGGTACCCAGACTTGCCTGTCTGCGGGCCGTAGTGTAATGCCCAGGATGGGACTATACCTCCTACGTGTCGAGGCACGACTTAAAGGTATAAGCCCATCCTAGAATGATCTCAAGTTTGGTATCTTTGCACGACTCATGTAAAAGAGGGATTAAATTGCAAAAGGAGATAGTTGGCTTACACTCGCCACTTCACACAAAACATTACATAAGCAAAACATCATTCAAAACATCACAACCCGACTACGGGCGAAGATCCAAAAGAAAGATACCAAAACAACATAAAGCCACAGGCCTAGATCGAATCCTAGTATAAACCACTACTGATCGTCGAAAACGTCACAAGCATACGGCCACTCACTTCATCGAGCTCCAAGAGTAGAACTTGAACCAGCTCCTGCATCAAACTCGGCTGAACCTGCATCTGGTGTTGTAGTATCTGTGAGCCACGAGGACTCAGCAATCCCATAACCATGGGTATCAAGACTAGCAAAGCTTTATGGGTAGGAAAAGGTAAAGTGGTGAGGCTGCAGCAGCGACTAAGCATAATATGGTGGCTAACTTACGAGTACAAGAATAAGATGAGCATCTACGCAACGGTCGCAAAAGTAGTGATCGCTAAAGATCCTAAACTACATACGAATCAAACATAACCCCACCGTGTTCTCTTCTCAAAGTGAAAAGAGACAGTCACGGTTACTCACACAGTTGTGTGTTTTACTTCGGATCATCTGTCAAGTTTTCTACAACCGGACATTAACAAATTCCAATCTGTCACATAACCGCGGGCACGGCTTTCAAAAGATTATAACCCTGCAGGGGTGTCCCAACTTAGCCCATCACAAGCTCTCACGATTAGCTGAAGTGATAAATGTAATATCATCACCCCTTATATTAGGGAAATCCGATCAGGCTCGGCATCCCGGTAGCACAAGACATTTCGACAATGGTAAAACAAGTCCAGCAAGACCTCCCGGCGTGCCGACACCCTGATGGTAGCCGCGCGCATCTCGTCTCAGGCCACGTCCGGATGAGCGCTACGTACAGTAACCGAAGACCCCAGATAACTGGGTGGTACCGCAAGTGGCTCTAGTTTGGGACCAACACCATCAGCACTGGCCCCCCTGCTATGTAGAATTAAGAACCCGAGGGTGCGACCCCCTATGCAAATTTTAATTATTTAATTAAGTTGTTATTATGAGGCAAATTAAAACCAATGTTGGGCCTTGCTGGAGGAGTTTTATTCAAAGTCGAACTGTCAAGGGGTCCCCATCCACCCATCGTGTAAGGAACGCAAAATCAAGGAACATAATGCCGGTTTATCGGCGCCTAAGGTGGCATGAGTGGAACAAAACACCGAGCAAAAGGCCAAGCCTTCCACCCATGCCCAGTATATAGGTGTGTTAATAATAATTATAGATATTGTGATATGCCAACAACAAGTTCCCACCTAGAACGGTCTTCATCTTCACCTGCAACTAACAACGCTATAAGAGGGGGCTGAGCAAGCGGGTAACATAGCCAAATAGTGGTTTTTCTAGGAAGGTGTCAAAGGTTAGAGGTTTCATGGCAACAAGGAGAGGCTGACATAAAAGATGGGTAGCGCGACATGTAACAATAGCATCGAGACAACTAAGCATGGCAATGGTAGTAAAAGGTATCCAAGGGTATGATCATCTTGCCTGGGATTCCGCAAGGGAAGAAGAACGGGTCCAGGAAGCAGAAGGAGCAACAGCCGAGCGAATCCTCACAACTCTGGAACGAAACCGAAGCTAACAAGAGAAGCAACCGGAAAGAAGCAAACAACACGGTAAACACACAATCATAAACATGGCATACGATGCACATCCAAGTATGATGCATGTCCGGTTTAAATATGCAAGGCATGGCAAGTGCACAAACAAAACTACAAGTTAAGTGGAGCTCAATATGCAACGAGTTGCATATTGACGAAACACCACATTTAATTATTTAATTGACTCTCGTTTATTTGCAAGACAAGATTAAATGTTTGTTAGCATGGCAAGAGGTGAAGCATAATAAAACTATACTATTTAGGCATTTTAAATGAGGCCGGAAAATAACAACAACATATCCGGAAAATCCCCATGAGCATGTTTAGTAATTATAAGCAACAACAATTCACACATATAATGTTGTTAACATGATGCGGATGACATGATCAAGTTTATGCAATTAATTAATTAAAGGTTGACATGAAGAAGATATGAAGCATTTGCCACCGTGGCGGAAAGAAAAGGTGCCACGGCAACGATCCGAAAATGATGCAACGCAACATCTCGGTTCCGGTAACTCGTTGAGAGACCGGTGCAAAAGAAGGTGGCGTGAGCGGGTCGAGCAAGATGAAAGTGGAGTGATCCCGTCACCGGGTTCCCACGGGTCGGCGACGAGGCAACCGAGGAACATGACAAAAGATGGGCACAACGGGCACACACGGGAAACATTTCATACAACACATGCAAGCATACAACCACGGGTCATCGTCTCGGGGTTATACCTTCGAAACATTTGTTCTCGGAGGGGTTCGAGTCGTCGAGGGACGTAGTGGAAGTAGTGGTTCCGTAGAGGTACACGTGTCGTAGAGGAAGTAGTTGTTCTCGTTCGGAGAGGAAGTAGTCGTTCTCAAGGTCGCCAACGAGTAGTCGTTCCGTTCGAAGAGGTACTTGACGGTCTCGGTCTCGGCAACGTAGACGAACTTGACGGGCCCCATGTGTAGTCGTACTCGGCGAATCCGCGTAGTTGTACATGTTTCGTAGACGTCCGGTGCATACGTAGATGTACTTGGCGTGACTCGAGCGTAGGCGTACTTGCTGCTCCGTGGTATGCTGGACAAAACAAAACAAGACGAAGCACAAGGCCGGGCAGCACGACGGTGAAGGACAAAGTGGCCGACGTGGTACTTGAGACGGCCGGAGGAAGATTGAGGTCGGGGCTGCAGCTCCTGGGGTCAGCCATGGTCGGAGGAAGGCGCGGCCGCTGGGGTGCTGCTGCATCCTTGGCACAGGAGGGAACGAGGCAGAGACCTGGCGAGGCGCACGGCGAGGAAGAGGCCCGGGGCGAGGAGGCGAGCCTGGCCGGCCTGGGGCGCGCGGGAGGGACCGGGCGCGGCGGCTCCCGCGGCGGAGTTCGGGCGCACGGTAGGGCGCTCGAGATCGAAGGGAGGCTGCACGGCGCTCTGGAGGCGCGAGGAAGGACCCGCGCGGCGCGAGGCAGTGGCCGCGGCCTGTCGACGCGAGGAGGAAAAGGAGGCAGGGCGACGCAGGAGCCGGGGAGGCCATGGCGACGGCCGGAGCATGGAGGACGGGCGCAGCCTTGAAGAGGAGGGGGAAGAGGGAGACGGAGGACTAGCGGCGCGTGGGGGAGATCGAGGCGCATGAGGGAATCGGGGAATCGGGCACGGGGTGCGATGGAAGGAGCGGGTGGCGGCGGTCGAGCGAGGGGAAACGGGAGAGGAGGACGGTCGGGCTAGAGAGCTAGGGTTGGAGGAGTTGGCCAATGGGCCGGCTGGGAGCAGGCCAGCTACGGTTGCCTGAGGTGGAGGCTGGGCCTGGCCTGGCCTAGGAAGGAGGCGCCCAGGGAGGGAAGCTGGGCTCCCTGCGGCTGAGATGGCCTAGATGGCCTCTTCATATTTTGCAATAACAGGAAAAAATGCAAAGAAAGAGAAGGATGGTAGAAAAGGTTAGATAAGAGATTTAGTCACGGAGTTAAATTCCTGGACTCACACAAAATGTAAGGAAATAAATAAAATTGTTGGAGGGTTTTTGGAAGAACCTCGATAACGGGAAAAGAAATATAGTGAGGTTTTTGATGGAGAACTTGGAGTGAAAAAATAGGCATGGGGAAAAATATGCACGTGTGTTGGGTTAATTCCAAACAAATGGAATATTATTATATAGCTCCCTAATAATATTGAGAGGCTTTTATATGTTATAAAGAGAAGTCATCCTTCCCTCGAATTAAATGGACCGAAGGTCCACACAATTTATTTAGGTTGAGATGCAAAAATAAATATGACATGATGGCATGATGACATGATGCAATGCAAAATAAATAAGGCAAGCACAAAAGAAACACACGGGAGAACCCGGAACATCTAGAATCTCTGGAATCTTCTGGGACGTCGGTCTTCGGGCATCACAACTCTCCCACACTAACAGAGGATCTCGACCCGAGATCCTAGAGATAGCACCGGGTAAAAACGGAAGAGGAGGAGGTAAAACAAAGTTGCTTCTTTGACAGACGAGTGAAACCAAAGAACCTTGAGAGGTTAAACAAGTTGAATAAAGAATACAATGGAGATGAACAAAGATGAAAACTCCGGTAAGCAGGAGGAACAAGGAACATTATGAGAACCTTGTAGGTTAAAAGACATGAAACAAGAGCTTACGAACCAAAAGAATATGAAACTGCAACGGTATAGCCAAGGAATAAGAATGACAGAATTTGAACAGCACTCCGTCTGAAAATGGAAGGAATTGAACAAGAACTAGAGAAGATGGAGTGATACTTGATGAAAACAACAACACACAGCCTCCGGAACAAATAAAAGAATGGCACAAGGGGTAAGAAAGATTCAGATAACACTCCGGTTGAAAAAAAAAGAGGCAAAACATGAAAGGATGACGGAACTAGAATGAAGAATACAACACTCCGGTTAAATGATAAGCAAGGGAAAAATATGATCTTGATAAAAACGAGATGATGGTCAAAGAGAGCAATATCACAAAGCCTCCGGAATGACAGAATAGCATATAACTCAATGAAAGACTTGAACGGAGAAGAAAATGACAACATCTCTCAAAATTGAATTTGAAAGAGCATCCTTACGAAGAAGGGTTGAACAGAGTTGTTGGAATTCAACAACGAAAAGAATAAGCTTGATGTGGGCTTATGGAAAACATCTCAAAATTAAGAGGTGACAACCAGCCACTAACGAAAACATTTGATTGGATTGAGATCAACAAGGAGACGAAAACTTATTTCATCGGAATGATAAACGAAGAACTTGGGTCATTTATAAGCACCATAATAGCAACAATCCTTAGGGAAAGCTTTTAGGTGAAATACAACCCAAGATTACTCCAACGAATAAAATGAGGGGTTGAAGGATCTCCTAAAGAGAAAGAAATGATGGTTTTAATTATCTCATTCTTGATAACTCGTGAATCATGAAACATGAAGGAATTGTCAAAATGACATAACACCATCTCAAAAGATAAGGGAGAAAGAATTGCACTTGGAAAGCATGATGAAGAATGCTTGAGCTCCAACAAGAATCTTGATGAAGACTTCGAGGATGAATTAAATGATGATGAACCACCATGAAGAACTCCGGTAATGAAAGCATGAGAAGTGAAAGATGAAAAGAATAAGGTTCAAGGTCTGCGATGAATTAGATGGATCTTGAAATGATATAATAGAAATAACTTGGAGCTCCGGAAAACAAGATGAACAACTTAGAACCAAGGATATGATATGATGAACAAGCTCCAGACAAAAGAATTAAATCACCTTGAAGGAATAAGAATAAGAATTATGTCATGCATCTCCTTCACCAATTAAATTGATGACAACCAAGGATTTGGCATACTACTTATTCTCGTTGCAAGGAATTAAGAGAGATCTAGTACAACCTTGGATAGATCTTCAATGAACCACCGGTAGGATTATGAAAAGAACGAGTGAATTAAAACGATAACAACGGAAGAGTGATCTAGAATGAACCACCGTAAGAATATGGAGACGAACGAAGAGGCATCAATGCAGAATATTTAGAGGACGAAGTTGAAAACTGAGAACGAAGAAATATTCTGAAATGATGGCCTTCGGAGGATCACAAAGGAAGAATTCATGAAATGCTTCGGATGGCATAAAAGAATTCCTCACAATCGAAACAATAATGAGGATGGCATGAAGCTAGAACCACGAATCTTGAAGAGAACGGGCCAAGATTTAAGAGAAACACTTCTTCGATCTTCAAATGTTGAGAATGAAGACGAGAAATGCCATGAAGAATTGTTGAGCACTCCGGAATGAAGAATTAAAAGGTTGAACCAACGAAGAAAAAAAATTGAAAGCGGTCCTGGAGAAGGCATGTGACTGATGGAAATCATTCTTACGTCACACTTTGAAAAGAATTTGAGTAAAACTCCAGAAAAATTAGAAGAGTCAGGTAAGATCCTGGAGAAAGACCTGTGGGTTAGGGCCCACTCAAAAGAAATCACCGTTGGAAAAGATAGCTTGAGAGATATTGCACCGGATGAATTAAATGGCTTGAATAAGATGATAATCCTTAAAATAGCTTGAACGGATTAAGAATGAAAACACGAATGTTCAGCACTCCGGATATGAATAACAAGGGGATAATGATTAATTGGTGCACCAGAATACGAAAGCATTGTGAAAAGAGGAAAAGGATAAGATGAACACCGAAATCTTGAATTACATCCACCGGCAGAATTTGAGAACAAAAGAATGATGAACTTGAAGCTCTTGAGCATCTTCACGATAAATCACCGGATAAGAACATTGAAGGAAAAGAATGAGGAAACATCACATGAATAAATTGGATACTTGATTAAGAATTCTGACTCCGAGAAGAAGAAGGGTGGGAGGGTGGGGAAAACAAAGACAACTTGGGATGAATGAAACAGACAAATCGTCAGGTTTCTCAACGGCGTCCGTATGGAATAACTTGAAGAGAAGGCACACCGGTTGAAAGGATTAACATGACAATCTTGATGGTCAAGAAGAATTAGCACTCCCATAGAAATATGAGAACACCGATTAGGAAAGGTATGGAATCAACACTTGACATCGAAGCAACTCGAATACCAGAATCAAAACAAAACAAAGATAGATATGTTTATGAAGAAGATTATGTTGCAACATATCTATCCGAACAGAGAATTGAACGAATGAATTCCGCAGGTACATCAACTGGTCGAGAAGCCACTAGGGAGAACAAAAGATAGATAAAAAGGAACAAGGATCAGATAGAACAAATACAAGATAGAAGCTTCGTTCGACATCTTCGTGCTGAAAGCTCATGGAACGTGTTACAAAAGGGTTTTGCAATCCCCGGATCAGCATAGCCAAGGACCCTTTAAGATGCAACTCCCGATCGGAACAAGCCCATAAAACCACTTCACTCAATGTAGAACCCCGAACTTCATATCATGCACTCGTTGGAAGAATGCCTAGAACTACTAGATGAACCCACCTATTAATTTCCGAAAGTTTCCAGTTATGCAATCAGGTGTTGGGGATACAGGGGAAGCACCGCGCACTCAACTCTAAACCTACATCCAGCTGTATCCATCCTTCACCACATAACCAGTTGTTCTCGGAAACCGTTTACCTCGGACCTTCGAAACGCATCCACTATACAAGCTATGGCAATACTCCCGAACTACCTCCCCAGTATTGGGTGATGTCGGGGTTATCTTGCCACTAACCGCATATGAGAGTTTTCGATGTCGGTCGTCTTAAGTATTCTAGTACTGTCGCGATGGATTTGTGACGACAACACCTCGGAGCTCAACTCCCCGGGAAACTGCCACAACCCCTAATGACAGGAGGCATCGAGAACAATGTTCTCGTCACAAAGACATCGAAACAATCCAAACAATACTCGCGAGATCCTAAAAAAAATTTGGTGCATTTTTTGAAGGTAGAAGAGGCAAGAGTAATCGTCAGGAGTCCTCACCAGAGTGAAAAGAGAAGAGGAGCAAAAGAAATCCTACTCTCCGATATATATAGGACTCAAAACATTTTCAAGTGTGTGCCTAGACTCAACCGTCAACGATTCGATCAATCAATGGGGGCTTCTAGGTCGGAGAAGGCTCTGAATACCAACTTGTAATGCCCAGGATGGGACTATACCTCCTACGTGTCGAGGCACGACTTAAAGGTATAAGCCCATCTTAGAATGATCTCAAGTTTGGTATCTTTGCACGACTCATGTAAAAGAGGGATTAAATTGCAAAAGGAGATAGTTGGCTTACACTTGCCACTTCACAAAAAACATTACATAAGCAAAACATCATTCAAAACATCACAACCCGACTACGGGCGAAGATCCAAAAGAAAGATACCAAAACAACATAAAGCCACAGGCCTAGATCGAATCCTAGTAGAAACCACTACTGATCGTCGAAAACGTCACAAGCATACGGCCACTCACTTCATCGAGCTCCAAGAGTAGAACTTGAACCAGCTCCTGCATCAAACTGGGTTGAACCTGCATCTGGTGTTGTAGTATCTGTGAGCCAGGAGGACTCAGCAATCCCATAACCATGGGTATCAAGACTAGCAAAGCTTTATGGGTAGGAAAAGGTAAAGTGGTGAGGCTGCAGCAGCGACTAAGCATAATATGGTGGCTAACTTACGAGTACAAGAATAAGATGAGCATCTACGCAACGGTCGCAAAAGTAGTGATCGCTAAAGATCCTAAACTACATACGAATCAAACATAACCCCACCGTGTTCTCTTCTCAAAGTGAAAAGAGACAGTCACGATTACTCACACAGTTGTGTGTTTTACTTCGGATCATCTGTCAAGTTTTCTACAACCGGACATTAACAAATTCCAACCTATCACATAACCGCGGGCACGGCTTTCAAAAGATTATAACCCTGCAGGGGTGTCCCAACTTAGCCCATCACAAGCTCTCACGATTAGTTGAAGTGATAAATATAATATCATCACCCCTTATCCTAGGGAAATCCGATCAGGCTCGGCATCCCGGTAGCACAAGACATTTCGACAATGGTAAAACAAGTCCAGCAAGACCTCCCGGCGTGCCGACACCCTAACGGTAGCCGCGCACATCTCGTCTCAGGCCACGTCCGGATGAGCGCTACGTACAGTAACCGAAGACCCCGGATAACTGGGTGGTACCGCAAGTGGCTCTAGTTTGGGACCAACACCATCAGCACTGGCCCCCCCTGCTATGTAGAATTAAGAACCCGAGGGTGCGACCCCCTATGCAAATTTTAATTATTTAATTAAGTTGTTATTATGATGCAAATTAAAACCAATGTTGGGCCTTGCTGGAGGAGTTTTATTCAAAGTCGAACTGTCAAGGGGTCCCCATCCACCCATCGTGTAAGGAACGCAAAATCAAGGAACATAATGCCGGTTTATCGGCGCCTAAGGTGGCATGAGTGGAACAAAACACCGAGCAAAAGGCCAAGCCTTCCACCCATGCCCAGTATATAGGTGTGTTAATAATAATTATAGATATTGTGATATGCCAACAACAAGTTCCCACCTAGAACGGTCTTCATCTTCACCTGCAACTAACAACGCTATAAGAGGGGGCTGAGCAAGCGGGTAACATAGCCAAACAGTGGTTTTGCTAGGAAGGTGTCAAAGGTTAGAGGTTTCATGGCAACAAGGAGAGGCTGACATAAAAGATGGGTAGCGCGACATGTAACGATAGCATCGAGACAACTAAGCATTGCAATGGTAGTAAAGGTATCCAAGGGTATGATCATCTTGCCTGGGATTCCGCAAGGGAAGAAGAACGGGTCTAGGAAGCAGAAGGAGCAACAGCCGAGCGAATCCTCACAACTCCGGAACAAAACCGAAGCTAACAAGAGAAGCAACCGGAAAGAAGCAAACAACACGGTAAACACACAATCATAAACATGGCATACGATGCACATCCAAGTATGATGCATGTCCGATTTAAATATGCAAGGCATGGCAAGTGCACAAACAAAACTACAAGTTAAGTGGAGCTCAATATGCAACGAGTTGCATATTGACGAAACACCACATTTAATTATTTAATTAACTCTCGTTTATTTGCAAGACAAGATTAAATGTTTGTTAGCATGGCAAGAGGTGAAGCATAATAAAACTACACTATTTAGGCATTTAAAATGAGGCCGGAAAATAACAACAACATATCCGGAAAATCCCCATGAGCATGTTTAGTAATTATAAGCAACAACAATTCACACATATAATGTTGTTAACATGATGCGGATGACATGATCAAGTTTATGCAATTAATTAATTAAAGGTTGACATGAAGAAGATATGAAGCATTTGCCACCGTGGTGGAAAGAAAAGGTGCCACGGCAACGATCCGAAAATGATGCAACGCAACATCTCGGTTCCGGTAACTCGTTGAGAGACCGGTGCAAAAGTAGGTGGCGTGAGTGGGTCGAGCAAGATGAAAGTGGAGTGATCCCGTCACCGGGTTCCCACGGGTCGGCGACGAGGCAACCGAGGAACATGACAAAAGATGGGCACAACGGGCACACACGGGAAACATTTCATACAACACATGCAAGCATACAACCACGGGTCATCATCTCGGGGTTATACCTTCGAAACATTTGTTCTCGGAGGGGTTCGAGTCGTCGAGGGACGTAGTGGAAGTAGTGGTTCCGTAGAGGTACATGTGTCGTAGAGGAAGTAGTTGTTCTCGTTCGGAGAGGAAGTAGTCGTTCTCAAGGTCGCCAACGAGTAGTCGTTCCGTTCGAAGAGGTACTTGACGGTCTCGGTCTCAGCAACGTAGACGAACTTGACGGGCCCCATGTGTAGTCGTACTCGGTGAATCTGCGTAGTTGTACATGTTTCGTAGACGTCCGGTGCATACGTAGATGTACTTGGCGTGACTCGAGCGTAGGCGTACTTGCTGCTCCGTGGTACGCTGGACAAAACAAAACAAGACGAAGCACAAGGCCGGGCAGCACGACGGTGAAGGACAAAGTGGCCGACGTGGTACTTGAGACGGCCGGAGGAAGATTGAGGTCGGGGCTGCAGCTCCTGGGGTCGGCCATGGTCGGAGGAAGGCGCGGCCGCTGGGGTGCTGCTGCATCCTTGGCGCAGGAGGGAACGAGGCAGAGACCTGGCGAGGCGCACGGCGAGGAAGAGGCCCGGGGCGAGGAGGCGAGCCTGGCCGGCCTGGGGCGCGCAGGAGGGACCGGGCGCGGCGGGTCCCGCGGCGGAGTTCGGGCGCACGGTAGGGCGCTCGAGATCGAAGGGAGGCTGCACGGCGCTCTGGAGGCGCGAGGAAGGACCCGCGCGGCGCGAGGCAGTGGCCACGGCCTGTCGACGCGAGGAGGAAAAGGACGCAGGGCGACGCAGGAGCCTGGGAGGCCATGGCGAAGGCCGGAGCATGGAGGACGGGCGCACCCTTGAAGAGGAGGGGGAAGAGGGAGACGGAGGACTGGCGGCGCGAGGGGGAGATCGAGGCGTAGGAGGGAATCGGGGAATCGGGCACGGGGTCCGATGGAAGGAGCGGGTGGCGGCGGTCGAGCGAGGGTAAACGGGAGAGGAGGACGGTCGGGCTGGAGAGATAGGGTTGGAGGAGTTGGCCAATGGGCCGGCTGTGAGCAGGCTAGCTCCGGCTGCCTGAGGTGGAGGCTGGGCCTGGCCTGGCCTAGGAAGGAGGCGCCCAGGGAGGGAAGCTGGGCTTCCTGCGGCTGAGATGGCCTAGATGGCATCTTCATATTTTCCAATAACAGGAAAAAAATGCAAAGAAAGAGAAGGATGGTAGAAAAGGTTAGATAAGAGATTTAGTCATGGAGTTAAATTCCTGGACTCACACAAAATGTAAGGAAATAAATAAAATTGTCTGAGGGTTTTTGGAAGAACCTCGATAACGGGAAAAGAAATATAGTGAGGTTTTTGATGGAGAACTTGGAGTGAAAAAATAGGCATGGGGAAAAATATGCACGTGTGTTGGGTTAATTCCAAACAAATGGAATATTATTATATAGCTCCCTAATAATATTGAGAGGCTTTTATATGTTATAAAGAGAAGTCATCCTTCCCTCGATTTAAATGGACCGAAGGTCCACACAATTTATTTAGGTTGAGATGCAAAAATAAATATGACATGATGGCATGATGACATGATGCAATGCAAAATAAATAAGGCAAGCACAAAAGAAACACACGGGAGAACCCGGAACATCTAGAATCTCTGGAATCTTCTGGGACGTCGGTCTTCGGGCGTCACACGTAGCGCGCTCCTGGCACGGCCTGGTACGGCCCAACTGATCGACCAGCTGTTCAAGACCCTCGCGAGGGGGCTGGACATCGCGAGGAGAACGACGTCAAGACCCCCTCGGGAGCAGCCTCAGTTAGGTTGCTCAGGAGGGGCAGAGAATCCAAGGCCAAGCCTGCCTCAGGAGAAGGCAGTGATGCAAGCAATGACACACCACGCCAGTGGGTGCCAGCGCATGCCAGTGGCGCAGTTGCCATTTTTGTGCAAAGGGGGACAGCGCAGGCGCATATTCCCGAGGAGCAGGACAAAGGTTTCTCCATTGGTGCAACAAGACCGGAGACCGCAAGGACGACTGGGAGGATGTCACCGCCGAGCCCACCACCGCGTCACCGCCTGATCCTTTTGCAGGCGAAGACTGCTTTTATCAGGATAGAAACGTCCTTGTGTTCCCGCTCAAAATGGCCGTTGTGGGATCCCTTCCCGCCTAAACATTTCGGGGGAAGAGGACCCTGGTCGCCTATATAAGTAGCTGGGATCCCCACTATGAAGGAGAGAGAGGATCAGATCCATAAACTCTGCCCTCGCACATAGGAGCCAGAACTCTTGCCTCCTGACCCTCCGGCGCTCTCTTCCTGAGCCCAGGAACCAATGTACTAGTCCATATTCAAGCCCTCCTGAGGCCAATCCACCAAAGAAGGAAGTATGGTTTTACACCACAAGGTGGCCTGAACCTGGGTAAATTCTTGTGTGCTATACTTGCTATTCGCTTGAATCTCTTCACTGGACGAGGGTGAGGCGCTAGGTAGACGTGAGTGGGGGACATCTTCGTTCACGCCCCTGTGTTCGAACTTCTTGGGTTTGCGGAGTCCGTAATCCGACATTGGGCGCGCCAGGTAGGGGGCGTATCGAAATCTCACCTCTCCAACGGCTTCGCCTCCCCTCCCCTTGTCCGCGTGGAGGCTGGCACTCTTCCCGTGACCCGAGCAGTATCAGCGGACCGCGCCACCCATGGGCGCTCCGCCTCCTTCCCCAACGACGTTCTCGCAGGTCGGGCCACCGGAGAGCGGCCTACTTCGCCACTCCCGCTCCCTGTGGCCACACCGGCGACGCTCTTGGTGGCACGACGGCTGCCCCGGCACCGACCAGCCATGGGAGAGTTCGGTGCTCGAACGGCCCGCGGCAGCAGGCTGCGGAGCATTGCCGGCAGGGAGCTGCGCTGCCGCGGGGTCGCCTGTATCCTCGAAGGATCGCAAGCGCTGACATCGGCTCGACACCCTAAGTCGCACTTTCGGCAGGTCGGGGCCGCCGCCCAGCCGCAGGAGGCCTCACGGGCGCAGAGCGCGCCCGGGCACGTCATCACCTTCGGCCCTAGCGACCTCGCCACAGAAGCGGCCGGCACGAGCGTTCTCCCAACGGTATGCACGCCCACCATCCGCGGGGTGGCCGTCACAAGAACCCTCATCAACGGCGGCGCCGGGCTCAACATCCTCTCCCCCGAGGCCTTCGGCCATCTGCCCGTGTCCTACAGGCAGCTCCTCCCCACCAAGCCCTTCTCAGGGGTCGCGGGCTCGGTCGTCCTGCTCGGCCAGATCCGCCTCTCGGTCACCTTCGGCACACCCGCCAACTACCGGACTGAGCTCATCGATTTCGACATTGCGCCCATCCACCTGCCCTACAACGCCATCCTCGGCTTCCCAGCCTTGGCGAAATTCATGGCGGCGACTCACCCGGGCTACAACACCGCAAAGATGCCTGGGAGCAACAGCGTCGTCACCATCAAAGGGGACCCCAAGGTCGCCCTTCAGGTCCTCGGGCGCGCTTACAGGGCTGCTGCCGCAGCTCATCCAGGAGCAAAGGGGGCACCGGAAGCTACACCTGCCAAGAAGAAGCAACTCTTCTTTCAGGACCCCGACGAGACGAAGCAGGTGCCCGCTGATGAGGAGGGCTCAGGAGCAACCTTCACCATCGCACGGGCATGGACCCTGAGCAAGAGGCAGCACTTGTCAGCTTCCTCAGGGCCAACAAAGATGTGTTCGCCTGGAAAGCCACTGACTTGGTCGGGGTGCCTAGGCACGTCATCGAGCATCACCTCACGGTGTGCCCCAACACGCGCCCTATCAAGCAGAAAGCACGCAGACAAGCCCCGGAGAAGCAGGCCTTCATCGTTTAGGAGGTTCGGAAGCTAGAAGAAGCAAGCGTCATACGGGAAGTACGGCACCCGGAGTGGCTGGCCAACCCCGTCATAGTTCCGAAGAAAGGAGGCAAGGAGCGCATGTGCGTCGACTTCACGAGCCTCAACAAGTTCTGCCCTCAGGACCCATTCCCTCTCCCGCGCATCGACCAAATCGTAGACTCAACGGCTGAGTGCGACCTGCTCTGCTTCCTCGACGCCTTCTCGGGCTACCACCAAATTAAGATGGTGGTGGACGATGTGGAGAAGACGGTGTTCCTGACCCCATGCGGGGTCTACTGATACACCTACATGCCTTTCGGGCTGAGGAACACTGTAACGCCCCGAGACCGACGCTCCAGAAGAATTCCAGCTAATCCGGGTTTCGCCGTGTTTTTTTTATTTTGTTTGTTGCATTTCATCATGTCATCATCCGCATTGCATTGGCACTCGTGTCGTCATTCTTTTCAAAACTCGTAGTCGTTCCTAGTAGGCTTCCCGTTTATCCCTGTTGAGCTTTCTCAGACCCCCTTGCCTTTGTTGACCATTCCGAGACCAACCGGGTTTCGAGTCCCTTTTGTCTGGCCGCATAATCTCTCTCCACAGTGCACCGATCCCTCGTGCCCATGTCCGAAATTTCTCCCGGACCCGACCCGGGCAGTCGTGACCCATGGGTCCGGATCGTCCCCCAAACATCCCTAAAATATCTCCGTTTTCTCGTTTGGACGTCTGTTGCCTATTTTCTCTCGACCGTCTGATTCCAATCGAATGATCCAGATTAACCCTCATATCACCACTTGCTATATATACTCCTAGACCAATCCCTAAAACCTAGGCTTCCTGTCCAATCCTCATCGCCGCCGCCGCCACTCCTCTTGTCTCCCCCTTCCTCGGGATCCCACCCGATCCAAAATCCCCCAACCCCAGCAGCCTCCGACGACCTACCTTGCTCTGCGCCCGACCGATCGTAGCAGCGTCGATCCCGAGCACCTCCTCTGCTTCTTCCAGAGGCGCCCGAAGCCACCTCTTCCCCCTCGATCCCGAATGGATCATGAAGCTGCTCGAGCACTGAGCAGGAGAGCTCGGCCTCGTCCCTCGCACCACTGCCTGGAGCAAGTCCGCCGGCCAGCCTCCGCTTCGATCCCACAAGGAACGGGACCCCGGCGACCTCCTGTGACCGGATCCGGCCACCCCGACCACCTGCGCCTCGTGCCGCGTCGGACCTCCTCCTCCTCTGCGCCAAATCCCGCCGGTGCCATGCCCACGAGCGCCTCCTCCAGCGGTCCAGCCTCGCCTCGTCAGCCTCCTCTGCTACCTCACCGGCGAGGAGCATCAGCTCCGCCGTCCCCACAGGTCACATGTTCCACTTCCACTACTCCCTCTCCTCCTCTCTTCGGTGCTCTCCTTCTTTCCCTCTGCTCACATCTCTCTCCCTCCGAACTAGGCTGCCGCCGCCATGGCCTCAGCTCTCCGCAGCACCCGAGCCTGTCATCGCTCCGGAGCTCATCCCCAAAGCTCCTTCCTCCAACCTCCTCCTCGCCTCGTCAGGGACCACTGCTGCCAGACGCCTCCTGCCGGTACCCTCCACCACCCAGGCGAGTACCCGTCCCCGCGCGCTGGATGCGTCCATTCCCGGTGTCCACAGCTCGCCAGCAAGCCGCCGCTGCGCCTGGCCCCTGCCTCTGCACTGCTGCGCCCCACTTCGTCTCGCTACTGGTGGAGCGGCGAGCCAGCGCCCGCAACTTGCTTCGCCCGAGGCCCGCCCCGCGTTGACTGCTCCAGCGCCGGCATGGACGAGGCCAGCGCCTCCACTTTTCGCGAGGCCCAACTGCGCGCGCCCCCTGCCAGGCCTGCAAGGCCTCTTCGCCAGCGGGGCTGAAGCCCGATGTGAGCAGCCGCCTGAACCCCCTCTGCACTATTGGGCCAGCCAGTTTCGGCCCAACTCCTGTTTTTTTTTTCTTTTCTGCGAATTTAGCTATTTTTTCAGGAAAAGCAGTTTTACAGTTTGACCCTACATGTTCATGTAATTAATAACTCCACGACCATGCATCGGAATTAAACAACTTATATATGTAAATTGTTTAGAATTCTGTGTAGTTTCATAATAACCAACTTTCATGCATGTTTAAAATGTTAAACTTGTTGTTTGCATTATTTTTGCTTAAATAACATGTTAAAATGGATTTATTCATAACTAAATAACCGTAGCTCCAAATTTAATAAACCTTATATGTAAATTGGGTGGGAAAATGTGTAGAATAACATGGTGCACTTTGTTTTGCTGTTTAACAACATTAAAATGTGGTAATAGGAAGAACAGTACCAAATTCATAAATATGCACATGAGGAGTTTCCGGAATTGTTGTTGTTATTTCCGGCCTCATTTAAAATGACTAAATAGGTTGTTTGTTTTTGCTTCACCTCTTGCCATGTTAACAAACATTTAACCTTGCCTTGTAAGAGTCAACTAAATAAATAAAATGTGGTGTTTCGTCAATATGCAACTCGTTGCATATTGAGCCCCACTTAACTTGTAATTTTATCTTGTGCACCTTGCCATGCCATGCATATTTAAACCGGACATGCATCGTACTTGTTTGTGCATCATTTGCCATGGTTATGATATGTGTGTTTACCATGTTGTTTGCTTCTTTCCGGTTGCTCCTCTTGTTAGCTTCAGTTCCGTTGCGGAGTTGTGAGGATTTGTTCGACCACTTCATGGACTTGTTCTTCTTCCTTGCGGAATCCCAGGCAAGATGACCATCCCCTTGGATACCTTTACTATCATTGCCATTCTAGAAGTCGCGATGCTATCATTATATGTCGCGCTACCTATCTTTTGTTGTCAGCCTCTCCTTGTTGCCATGAAACCTCTAACCTTTGACACCGTCCCAGCAAACCGTTGTTTGGCTATGTTACCCCTTGCTCAGCCCCTCTTATAGCGTTGTTAGTTGCAGGTGAAGATGAAGATTGTTCCATGTTGGAACTTGTTGTTGGAATATCACAATATCTTGTATTATTATTAACACACCTATATACTTGGCAATGGGTGGAAGGCTTGGCCTTTTGCTCGGTGTTTTGTTCCACTCATGCCACCTTAGGAGCCGATAAACCGGCGTTATGTTCCTTGATTTTGCGTTCCTTACACGGTTGGGTATATGGGGACCCCTTGACAGTTTATCTTTGAATAAAACTCCTCCAGCAAGGCCCAACATTGGTTTTAATTTGCCTCATAATAACAACTTAATTAATTAATTAATTTGCATAGAGGGTCATGTCCCCGAGGATTCTTCTACATAACAGGGGGGCCAGTGCTGATGGTGTTGGTCCCAAATAGAGCACTGTGCGGGACCGCCCCTTGGCAACTTGGGGTATCTGGCTCCTGTACGCTTCGCTCATCCGGACGTGGACTGAGACGAGATACGCGCGGCTACTATCAGGGTATCGGCACCCCGGGAGATCTTGCTGGACTTGTTTTACCATTGTCGAAATGTCTTGTGCACCGGGATTCTGAGTCTGATCGGGTTGTCCCTGAGATAAGGGGTAATATTATTATTACTTCTGCTGATCGTGAGAGCTTGTGATGGGCTAAGTTGGGACACCCCCGCTGGGTTATAATCTTTCGAAGCCGTGCCCGTGGTTATGTGGCAGATTGGAATTTGTTAATGTCCGGTTGTAGAAAACTTGACAGAGAATCTGAGTTAAAACACACAACTGTGTGAGTAACCGTGACTGTCTCTTTTCACTTTGAGAAGAGAACACGGTGGGGTTATGTTTGACTCGTAGGTAGTTCAGCATCATTAGCGATCATTACTAGTTTGTGACAGCTTGCGTAGATGCTCATCTTACTCTTGTACTCGTAAGGTAGCCACCATATATTGCTTAGCCGCAGCTGCAACCTCACCACTTAACCTCTCCTTACCATTAAGCTTTGCTAGTCTTGATACCCATGGTTATGGGATTGCTGAGTCCTCGTGGCTCACAGTTACTACAACACCAGATGCAGGTATAGCTGAGTACAACACAGGAGATGGATCAGAACTTCACGGAGAGTTCGATGAAGAGCTTGGCCGTATTTATGTAACGTGTTTCGACGATCAGTAGTGGTTCTACTAGGGGCGATCCGGGCTTGTGTTCTTTATGGTATCTTTCATTTGGATCTTCGTCCGTAGTCGGACTGTGATGTTATTTTGATGATGAATGTTAATATAATGCATTGTGTGACGTGGCGAGTGTAAGCCAACTATTCTTTTCCAATTTCATCCCTCTTTTACATAAGTTGTGCAAAGATACCATTCTTGAGATCATTCCAGTATGGTATTATGCCTTTAAGTCGTGCCTCGACACGTGGGAGGTATAATCTCATATTGGGCATTACAAGTTGGTAATCAGAGCCTTCTCCGACCTAGGAGCCCCCACTGATTGATCGAATCGTTGACGGTTGAGTCTAGGCACACACATGAAAATGTTTTGAGTCTAGGCACACACGGAGAGTGGGATTTATTTTTACTCCTCATGCCTTTATCACTCTGGTGAGGACTCCTGACGATTACTCTATCTCTTCTACTCTCCAAAATTCACTAAACTTTTTTTAGGATCACGCGAGTATTGTTTGGATTGTTCTGATATCTTTGTGACAAGAACATTGTTCTCGATGCCTCTTGTCATTAGGGGTTGTGGCAGTGTCCCGGGGAGTTGAGCTCCGAGGTGTTGTCATCACAAATCTATCGCAGCAGTTCTGGAATACTTAAGACGGCCGACATCGAAAACTCTTCTATGCGGTTAGTGGCAAGATAACCCCGACATCACCCAATACTGGGGAGGTAGTTCGGGAGTATTGCCATAGCTTGTATAGCAGATGCGTTTCGAAGGTCCGAGGTAAACGGTTTCCGGAAATAACTGGTTATGTGTTGAAGGATGGATACAGCTGGATGTAGGATTAGAGTTGAGTGCGCGGTGCTTCCCCTGTATCCCCAACACCCGATTGCATAACTGGAAACTTTCGGAAATTAATAGGTGGGTTCATCCAGTAGTTCGTAGGCATTCTTCCAACGAATGCATGATATGGAGTTCGGGGTTCAACATTGAGTGAAGTGGTTTTATGGGCGTTGCTCCGATCAGGAGTTGCATCTTAAAGGGTCCTTGGCTATGCTTATTCGGGGATTGCAAAACCCTTTTGTAACACGTTCCATGAGCTTTAAGCACGAATATGTGGAACGAAACTTCTATCTTGTATTTGTTCTATCTGCTCCTTGTTGTTTTTATTTACCTTTTGTTCTCCCAAGTGGCTTCTCGAGAGGATTGTTGTATCATTAAACTATGGAATTCATTCGTTCAATTCACTGTTTGAAGGATATTGTGAAGATTATGTTGCAACATATCTATCCTTTGTTTTTGTTTTGATTCTGGTATTCTAGTTGCTTCGATGTCAGGTGTTGATTCCATACCTTTCCTAATCGATATTATCATATTTCTATGAGAGTGCTAGTCCTTCTGATCATCGAGATTGTCATGTAAATTCTTTTCAACCGGCGTGCTTCTCTTCAAGTTAACCCGATCCTTTCAATTTGTGCAAGACCAATTCTTGATTTTTATCAACGGTGTCTGTTTCATTCATCCCAAGTTGTCTTTGTTTTTCCCCACCCTCCCACCCTTTTCTTATGGAGGCAGAATTCTTAATCAAGTATCCATTTTATTAATGTGATGTTTCTTCATTCTTTTCGTTCAATTTCATTATTCGGTGATTTCTCAGGATGATGCTCAGGAGCTTCAAGTTTTTCATTCTCCGTCTTTTCTTCTCCGGTGGATGTAATTCAAGCTTCTGTGTTAATCATACCCTTCCTCTTTTTTCACATGTTTTTCCCATGTTGAATTTCTTATTCGAAGTCTCTCTTGTTTATTCAACTCTCTCTAATTCTTCTCCGGAGTGTTCAAGATATCTCGGAAGATTCGCATTTCAATTCTTAATCCGTTCAAGCTTTTTGGAGGATTGTCATCTTATTCAAGCCATTTAATTCAACCGGTGCATTATCTCTCAAGCAATCTTTTCCAACGGTGTTTCTTTTGAGTGGGCCCATAACCCACATGTCTTTTTCCAGGATCTTACCTGACTCTTCTATTTTTTCCGGAGTTATACTCAAATTATTTTCAAAGTGTGACGTAAGAATGATTCCCATCAGTCACATGCCTTTTCTAAGATCGCTTTCATTCATTGTTGCTTCAACCTTTATATTTTTCATTCTTTCAGATTATCTCAAATTATTCATGGTAGTTCTCGTTTTCATTCTCAACATTTGTAGACCGAAGAAGAATTTCTCCTAAATCTTGGTATTTTTCCTTCAAGATTCATGGTTCTGGCTTCTTTCCATCCTCATAGTTGTTTTCGATCATGAGGAACCTTTTTATACCCATCCGAAGCATTTCTTGAATTATTTCCATTGTGATCCTCCGAAGGCCATCATTCAGAAGATTTCTTTGTTCTCAGTTTTCAACTTTGTCCTCCAACTATTCTTTGTCGATGCCTCTTCGTTCGTCTCCATAATTCTTCAGGTGCATTGTTCAAGTATTCTTTAATCAGTTCGCGATCTCTTCGTTCTCTTATATCTAAATTTCCTCAAGTGCTTTTTCTCCCTGGTGGATTATTCTCTTTCATCACCCGGTCTCAATTGTTACGGTGGTTCAGTCAAGATTTCTCTTCCTTTGTTATCGTATTAATTCATTCGTTCTTTCAAAACCCTACCGTGATTCATTGAATACTCTCTCAAGTTCGTGTGAGATCTCTCTTTAATTCTTTGCAACAATAATAAGTAGTATGCCAAATTATTGGTTGTCATCAATTTAAATTGGTGAAGGATAAGCATGACATAATTCTTATTCTTATTTCTTCAAGGTGATTTAATTCCGTTGTCTGAAGTTCGTCCATGATATCAAATTATTGGATGTTCATCTTTTCTTTCCGGAGTTCCAAACTCTCTCAATTATCTTGTTACGAAGCTCCACCTAATCATGGCAAGGCTTCAATCTTACTCTTTTCATCCTTCACTTATCATCATTTTGTTACCGGAGGTCTTCATGGTGGTTCATCATCATTTAATTCATCCTCGAACACTTGTTCTTCAAGATTCTTGATGGACCTAAAGTATTCTTCTTCATGCATTTTAAGTGTAATTCTTTCTACCTTATCTTTTGAGATGGTGTTATGTCATTCTTGACAATTTCCCTTCATGTTTCATGATTCACAAGTTATCAAGAATGAGATATTTAAACCCATCATTTTCTCTTCGTTCAAGAGATCTTTCAACCCTTCAATCTCTATGTTGGAGTTATTTGGGTTATACTTCACCTAAAGCTTTCCCCTAAGGATTGTTGCTATTATGGTGCATATAAATGATCCAAATTCTTCATTTATACTCTCGGTGAAAGAAGTTTTTCATCTCTTCATTGAACCAAGGCAACCAATTGTTTTCCGTTAGTGGCCAGTGGTCACCTCATAACTTTGGGATGTTTTCCATAAGCCCACAACAAACTTATTCTTTTCGTTGTTGAATTTCCAACAACGTCGTTCAATCCTTCTTCCTAAGGAGGATTTTCTAATTAATTTGTGGGAGAAGTTGTCATTTTTCTTCTCGGTTCATTTCTTTCATTGATTTATATGCTATTCTTTCATTCCGGAGGCATTGTGATGTTGCTCTCTCCAAACCACCATCTCGTTTTATCGATATCGTGTTCTTTCCTTTGCTTATCCATTAACCGGAGTGTTGTATTATCCATTCAAGTTCCCTCATCTTATGAAGTTTTGCCTCTCTTTTCAACCGGAGTGTGGCCTGAAATCTTTCTTACCCCTTGTGCCATTCTTTTAATTGTATTGGAGGAAGTGTGTTGCGGATTTCATCAACTATCACCCCATCTTCTCAAGTTCATGTTCAATTCCTTCCATTTTCAGTCGGAATGCTGTCCAAATTCTTTCATTCATATTCCTTCTCTAGCTCTATTCAACCAGAGTGGTTTAAATTCTTTTGGTTCGTTAGGCTCTTGTCTCATGTCTTTCAACCTACAAGGTTCTCATAATGTTCCTTGTTCCTCCTTTTACCGGAGTGCTCTTAACTTCGTTCATCTCCATTGTATTCCTTCCTTCAAGATTGTTCAACCTCTCAAGGTTCGTGGTTTCACTCGTTTGTCCAAGAAGCAACTTTGTTTTACCTATTCCTTTCCCTTTTCTATCCGGTGCCATCTCCAGGATCTCGGGTCGAGATCATCTGTTAGTGTGGGAGAGCTGTGACGCCCCGAGACCGACGCTCCAGAAGACTTCCAGCTAATCCGGGTTTCGTCGTGTTTTTTTATTTTGTTTGTTGCATTTCATCATGTCATCATCCGCATTGCATCGGCACTCGTGTCATCATTCTTTTCAAAACTCGTAGTCGTTCCTAGTAGGCTTCCCGTTTGTCCCTGTTGAGCTTTCTCAGACCCCCTTGCCATTGTTGACCATTCCGAGACCAACCGGGTTTCGAGTCCCTTTTGTCTGGCCGCATAATCTCTCTCCACAGTGTACCGATCCCTCGCGCCCATGTCCGAAATTTCTCCCGGACCCGACCCGGGCAGTTGTGACCCATGGGTCCGGATCGTCCCCCAAACATCCCTAAAATATCTCCGTTTTCTCGTTTGGACGTCTGTTGCCTATTTTCTCTCGACCGTCTGATTCCAATCGAATGATCCAGATTAACCCTCATATCACCACTTGCTATATATACTCCTAGACCAATCCCTAAAACCTAGGCTTCCTGTCCAATCCTCATCGCCGCCGCCGCCACTCCTCTTGTCTTCCCCTTCCTCGGGATGCCTCCCGATCCAAAATCCCCCAACCCCAGCAGCCTCCGACGACCTCCCTTGCTCTGCGCCCAACCGATCGCAGCAGCGTCGATCCCGAGCACCTCCTCTGCTTCTTCCAGAGGCACCCAAAGCCACCTGTTCCCCCTCGATCCCGAATGGGTCGTGAAGCTGCTCGAGGCACTGAGCAGGAGAGCTCGGCCTCGTCCCTTGCGCCACCACCTAGAGCAAGTCCGCCGGCCAGCCTCCGCTTCGATCCCACAAGGAACGGGACCCCGGCGACCTCCTGTGACCGGATCCGGCCACCCCGACCACCTGCGCCTCATACCCCGTCGGACCTCCTCCTCCTCTGCGCCAAATCCCGCCGGTGCCATGCCCACTAGCGCCTCCACCAGCGGTCCAGCCTCGCCTCGTCAGCCTCCTCTACTACCTTACCGGCGAGGAGCATCAGCTCCGCCGTCCCCACAGGTCGCGTGTTCCGCTTCCACTGCTCCCTCTCCTCCTCCCTTCGGTGCTCTCCTTCTTCCCCTCCGCTCACATCTCTCTCCCTCTGAACCAGGCTGCCGCCGCCATGGCCTCGGCTCTCCGCAGCGCCCGAGCCTGTCATCGCTCCGGAGCTCATCCCCAAAGCTCCTTCCTCCAACCTCATCCTCGCCTCGCCAGGGACCACTGCTGCCAGATGCCTCCTGCCGGTACCCTCCACCACCCAGGCGAGTACCCGTCCCCGCACGTCGGATGCGTCCATTCCCGGCGTCCATAGCTCGCCAGCAAGCTGCTGCTGCGCCTGGCCCCTGCTTCTGCACTGCTGCGCCCCGCTTCGTCTCGCTACTGGTGGAGCAGCGAGCCAGCGCCCGCAACCTGCTTCGCCCGAGGCCCGCCCCGCGTTGACTGCTCCAACGCCAGCATGGACGAGGCCAGCGCCTCCACTTTTCGCCAGGCCCAACTACGCGCGCCCCCTGCCAGGCCTGCAAGGCCTCTTCGCCAGCCGGGCTGAAGCCCGATGTGAGCAGCCGCCTGAACCCCCTCTGCACTGTTGGGCCAGCCAGTTTCGGCCCAACTCCTGTTTTTTTTTCCTTTCTACGAATTTAGCTATTTTTTCCAGGAAAAGCAGTTTTACAGTTTGACCCTCCATGTTCATGTAATTAATAACTCCACGACCGTGCATCGGAATTAACCAACTTATATATGTAAATTGTTTAGAATTTTGTGTAGTTTCATAATAACCAACTTTCATGCATGTTTAAAATGTTAAACTTGTTGTTTGCATTATTTTTGCTTAAATAACATGTTAAAATGGTTTTATTCATAACTAAATAACCGTAGCTCCAAATTTCATAAACTTTATATGTAAATGGGGTGGAAAAATGTGTAGAATAACATGGCGCACTTTGTTTTGCTGTTTAACAACATTAAAATGTGGTAATAGGCAGAACAGTACCAAATTCATAAATATGCACATGAGGAGTTTCCGAAATTGTTGTTTTTATTTCCGGCCTCATTTAAAATGACTAAATAGGTAGTTTGTTTTTGCTTCACCTCTTGCCATGTTAACAAACATTTAACCTTGCCTTGTAAATAAACGAGAGTCAACTAAATAAATAAAATGTGGTGTTTCATCAATATGCAACTCGTTGCATATTGAGCCCCACTTAACTTGTAATTTTTGCTTGTGTACCTTGTCATGTCATGCATATTTAAACCGGACATGCATCATACTTGTTTGTGCATCATTTGCCATGGTTATGATATGTGTGTTTACCATGTTGTTTGCTTCTTTCCGGTTGCTTCTCTTGTTAGCTTCGGTTCCGTTGCGGAGTTGTGAGGATTTGTTCGACCACTTCATGGACTTGTTCTTCTTCCTTGCGGAATCCCAGGCAAGATGACCATCCCCTTGGATACATTTACTATCATTGCCATGCTAGAAGTCTCGATGCTATCGTTATATGTCACGCTACCTATCTTTTGTTGTCAGCCTCTCCTTGTTGCCATGAAACCTCTAACCTTTGACACCGTCCCAGCAAACCGTTGTTTGGCTATGTTAGCCGCTTGCTCAGCCCCTCTTATAGCGTTGTTAGTTGCAGGTGAAGATGAAGATTGTTCCATGTTGGAACTTGTTGTTGGAATATCACAATATCTTCTATTATTATTAACACACCTATATACTTGGCAATGGGTGGAAGGCTTGGCCTTTTGCTCGGTGTTTTGTTCCACTCATGGCACCTTAGGAGCCGATAAACCGGTGTTATGTTCCTTGATTTTGCGTTTTTTACACGGTTGGGTATATGGGGACCCCTTGACAGTTCATCTTTGAATAAAACTCCTCCAGCAAGGCCCAACATTGGTTTTAATTTGCCTCATAATAACAACTTAATTAATTAATTAATTTGCATAGGGGGTCATTTCCTCGAGGATTCTTCTACATAACAGGGGGGCCAGTGCTGATGGTGTTGGTCCCAAATAGAGCACTGTGTGGGACCGCCCCTTGGCAACTTGGGGTATCTGGCTCCTGTACGCTTCGCTCATCCGGACATGGCCTGAGACGAGATACGCGCGGCTACTATCAGGGTGTCGGCACGCCGGGAGGTCTTGCTGGACTTGTTTTACCATTGTCGAAATGTCTTGTGCACCGGGATTCCGAGTCTGATCGGGCTATCCCTAAGATAAGGGGTAATATTATTATTACTTCTGCTGATCGTGAGAGCTTGTGATGGGCTAAGTTGGGACACCCCTGCAGGGTTATGATCTTTCGAAAGCCGTGCCCGCGGTTATGTGGCAGATTGGAATTTGTTAATATCCGGTTGTAGAAAACTTGACCGAGAATCCGAGTTAAAACACACAACCGTGTGAGTAATCGTGACTGTCTCTTTTCACTTTGAGAAGAGAACATGGTGGGGTTATGTTTGACTCGTAGGTAGTTCAGGATCTTTAGCGAGCATTACTAGTTTGCGACCGCTTGCGTAGATGCTCATCTTACTCTTGTACTCGTAAGGTAGCCACCATATATTGCTTAGCCGCTGCTGCAACCTCACCACTTAACCTCTCCTTACCCATTAAGCTTTGCTAGTCTTGATACCCATGGTTATGGGATTGCTGAGTCCTCGTGGCTCACAGTTACTACAACACCAGATGCAAGTATAGCTGAGTACGACGCAGGAGATGGATCAGAACTTCACTGAGAGTTCGATGAAGAGCTTGGCCGTATGTATGTGACGTGTTTCGACGATCAGTAGTGGTTCCTACTATGGGCCATCCGGGCTTGTGTTCTTTATGGTATCTTTCATTTGGATCTTCGTTCGTAGTCGGACTGTGATGTTATTTGGATGATGAATGTTAATGTAATGCATTGTGTGATGTGGCGAGTGTAAGCCAACTACTCTTTTCCAATTTCATCCCTCTTTTACATAAGTTGTGCAAAGATACCATTCTTGAGATCATTCCAGTATGATATTATGCCTTTAAGTCATGCCTCGACACGTGGGAGGTATAATCTCATACTGGGCATTACAAACACGGGCACCACCTTCCAGTGCCTGATGTACATCACCCTCGGCCCTCAGCTCGGGAGGAACGCAGAGGCCTATGTCGACGACATCGTGGTCAAGACCAGAGAGGACAGGACTCTCGTCCAGGACCTAGAAGAAACGTTCGCCAACCTACGCAAGGTGAAGTTGTGCCTCAACCCGGAGAAGTGCGTGTTTGGTGTACCTTCCGGCAAACTGCTAGGATTCCTGGTTTCACACCGGGGCATTGAAGCTGACCCGGAGAAGATCAAGGCCATCGAAAGAATGAAGCCACCCACAAACCTGAAGGAGATGCAGAAACTTGCGGGATGCGTAACGTCCCCGGGACGTTTCATCTCTAAGCTTGGTGAACACACCCTCCCGTTCTTCAAGCTCATGAATAAGAAGGGGCCCTTTGAGTGGACTTCGGAGGCCGATGCCGCCTTCCGTGATCTCAAGGAATACCTCACCAGCTCGCCGGTCATGGTAGCGCCATGACCCCTGGAACCTATGACTCTCTATCTCGCCGCGACGCATCACTCCGCCAGTGCAGCACTAGTGGTGGAGCGCGAGGAAAGGCCTTGAAGCGTGAGGCCACCGGACAATTCGGCGTCTCCAGGGCCCCCATCGCCCCCTGACGCAATTCCAAAGGTAGATTCAACCGCGGTTACTACCTCCCCCGCCGTCCAGCAAGAGGCACCCAAGATTCCTGAAGCGCCTGAGGATCCTACTACGCCGACCCTCGTGGAGCACCCAGTGTACTTCGTCAGCACCGTACTGCGTGACGCGCGCTCGCGCTACCCAATGCCTCAGAAACTGCTCCTGGCGCTCCTTGTCGCCTCTAGGAAGCTGCGCCATTACTTCCAGGGCCACCCCATCAAGGTTGTCTCATCATACCCTCTCGAGAAGGTACTCCGGGGCCCGAACGTCGTCGGGAGAGTAGCCGAGTGGAACATCGAGCTTCAGGCGTTCCATTTGGAGTTTAGCACCACGCGAGTGATCAAGGGAGCGGCTCTGGCAGACTTTGTGGCGGAATGGACTGACGCGCCGGAGCGGGGGGCTGGCGAGGATCGTGAAGGAAATATGCCCTAGAGGCAATAATAAAGTTGTTATTTATATTTCCTTATATCATGATAAATGTTTATTATTCATGCTAGAATTGTATTAACCAGAAACTTAGTACATGTGTGAATACATAGACAAAACAGAGTGTCCCTAGTATGCCTCTACTAGACTAGCTCATTGATCAAAGATGGTTATGTTTCCTATCCATAAACATGAGTTGTCATTTGATTAACGGGATCAATTCATTAGGAGAATGATGTGATGGACAAGACCCATCAGTTAGCTTAGCACTATGATCGTTTAAGTTTTACTGGTATTGCTTTCTTCATGACTTATACATGTTCCTATGACTATGAGATTATGCAACTCCCGAAGACCGGAGGAACACTTTGTGTGCTACCAAACGTCACAACGTAACTGGGTGATTATAAAGGTACTCTACAGGTGTCTCCGAAGGTACTTGTTGGGTTGGCGTATTTCGAGATTAGGATTTGTCACTCCGATTGTCGGAGAGGTATCTCTAGGCCCACTCGGTAATGCACATCACTATAAGCCTTGCAAGCATTGCAGCTAATGAGTTAGTTGCGGGATGATGTATTACGGAACGAGTAAAGAGACTTGCCGGTAACGAGATTGAACTAGGTATTGAGATACCGACGATCGAATCTCGAGCAAGTAACATACCGATGACAAAGGGAACAACGTATGTTGTTATGCGGTTTGACCGATAAAGATATTCATAGAATATGTGGGAGCCAATATGAGCATCCAGGTTCCGCTATTGGTTATTAACTGAAGACGTGTCTCGGTCATGTCTACATAGTTCTCGAACCCGTAGGGTCCGCACGCTTAAGGTTTCGATGACAGTTTTATTATGAGTATATGATTTTTGATGTACCGAAGGAGTTCGGAGTCCCGGATGAGATCAGGGACATGATGATGAGTCTCGAAATGGTCGAGATGTAAAAATCGATATGTTGGACGACTATATTCGGACATCGGAAAGGTTCCGAGTGATTCGGGTATTTTCGGAGTACCGGGGAGTTACGGGAATAGAAGAGAGAGGCCAAAAGGAAGGAGGCGCGCGCCCCCCTTCTGGTCCGAATTGGACAAGGGGTGCAGCCCCCTTTTCCTTCTCTCTCTCCCCCTCTTTCCGTCTCTCCTACTCCGGAAAGGAAAGGGGAATCCTACTAGGACTTGGGAGTCCTAGTAGGACTCCCCACACTTGGCGCGCCCCCTCTAGGGCCGGCCTCTCCCTCCCTCCTTTATATACGGGGGCAAGGGGGCACCTCTAGACACAACAATTGATCTCTTGATCTCTTAGCCGTGTGCGGTGCCCCGCTCCACCATAGTTCTCCTCGATAATATTGTAGTGGTGCTTAGGCGAAGCCCTGCGGCGGTAGAACATCAAGATCATCACCACGCCGTCGTGCTGACGGAACTCTCCCTCGACACTCGGCTGGATCGGAGTTCGAGGGACGTCATCGAGCTGAATGTGTGCTAGAACTCGGAGGTACCGTAGTTTCCGTGCTTGATCGGTCGGGCCGTGAAGATGTACGACTACATCAACCGCGTTGTTCTAACACTTCCACTTTCGGTCTACGAGGGTACATAGACACACTCTCCCCTCTCGTTGCTACGCATCTGGTAGATAGATCTTGCGTGATCGTAGGAAAATTTTAAAATACTACGTTCCCCAACAGTGGTATCAGAGCCAGGTCTATGCGTAGATGATATGCACGAGTAGAACACAATGAGTTGTGGGCGATACTAGTCATACTGCTTACCAGCATGTCATACTTTGCTTCGGCGGTATTGTGAGATGAAGCGGCCCGGACCGACATTACGCGTACGCTTACGCGAGACTGGTTTCACCGTTATGAGCACTCGTTGCTTAAAGATGACTGGCGGGTGTCTGTCTCTCTCAGTTTAGCTGAATCAAGTGTGGCTACGCCCGGTCCTTGTGAAGGTTAAAACAGCACATACTTGACGAAACATCGTTGTGGTTTTTGTATGCGTAGGTAAGAACGGTTCTTGCTAAGCCCGTAACAGCCACGTAAAACTTGCAACAACAAAGTAGAGGACGTCTAACTTGTTTTTGCAGGGCATGTTCTGATGTGATATGGTCAAGACATGATGAGATATACAGTTTTGTATGAGATGATCATGTTTTGTAAAGTTATCGGCAACTGGCAGGAGCCATATGGTTGTCGCTTTATTGTATGAAATGCAATCGCCATGTAATTGCTTTACTTTATCACTAAGCGGTAGCGATAGTCGTAGAAGCAATAGTTGGCGAGACGACAACGATGCTACGATGGAGATCAAGGTGTTGCGCCGGTGACGAAGGTGATCATGAAGGTGCTTTGGAGATGGAGATCAAAAGCACAAGATGATGATGGCCATATCATGTCACATATTTTGATTGCATGTGATGTTTATCTTATTATGCTTCTAATTTTGCTTAGTTCGACGGTAGTAAGATGATCCCTTACTAAATTTCAAGGTATAAGTGTTCTCCCTGAGTATGCACCGTTGCGAAAGTTCGTCGTGCCGAGACACCACGTGATGATCGGGTGTGATAAGCTCTACGTTTAAATACAACGGGTGTAAGCCAGTTTTGCACACGCAGAATACTCGGGTTAAACTTGACGAGCCTAGCATATGCAGATATGGCCTTGGAACACTGGAGACCGAAAGGTCGAGCGTGAATCATATAGTAGATATGATCAACATAAGATGTTCACCATTGAAACTACTCCATCTCACGTGATGATCGGACATGGTTTAGTTGATTTGGATCACGTGATCATTTAGATGACTAGAGGGATGTCTATCTAAGTGGGAGTTCTTAAGTAATATGATTAAATTGAACTTTAATTTATCATGAACTTAGTCCTCGTAGTATTAGCATATCTATGTTGTAGATCAATAGCTCACGAAGTTGCTCCCCGTTTATTTTTTCCTAGAGAAAACTAAGTTGAAAGATGTTAGTAGCAATGATGCGGAATTGTTTCGTGATATGAGGATTATCCTCATTGCTGCACAGAGAATTATGTCCTTGATGCAACCGCTAGGTGACAGACCTATTGCAGGAGCAGATGTAGACGTTATGAAAGTTTTGACAAAAGCTCGGTATGATGACTACTTGATAATTTAAGTGCACCATGCTTTACGGCTTAGAACCGGGACTTCAAAAAAGTTTTGAACGCCACAGAACATATAAGATGTTGCAAGAGTTGAAATTAGTATTTCATACTCATGCCCGTGTCGAGAGGTATAAGACTTCTGACAGTACTTTGCCTACAAGATGGAGGAGAATAGCTCAACCAGTGAGCATGTGCTCAGATTGTCTGGGTACTACAATTACTTGAATCAAGTGGGAGTTAATCTTCCAGATAAGATAGTAATTGACAAAGTTCTCTAGTCACTATCACCAAGTTTGTGGAACTTCGTGATGAACTATAATATGCAAGGGATGACGAAGGTAATTCCCGAGCTCTTCGCGATCCTGAAATCGGCGAAGGTAGAAATCAAGAAAGAGCATCAAGTGTTGATGGTTAATAAGACCACTTGTTTCAAGTAAAGGGCAAAGGGATAGAAGGGGAACTTCAAGAAGAATGACAAGCAAGTTGTCACTCCCATGGAGAAACCCAAAGCTAAACTCAAGCCTGAAACTAAGTGCTTCTACTGCAAAGGAAATGGTCACTGGAAGTGGAACTGCCCTAGATATTTGGCGGATTAGAAGGATGGCAAAGTGAACAAAGGTATATTTGATATACAGATTATTGATGTGTATTTTACTAGTGTTCATAGCAACCCCTCGGTATTTGATACTGGTTTAGTTGCTAAAGAGTAGTAACTCGAAATGGGAGTTGCATAATGAACAGAAACTAGTTAAAGAATGAAGTGACGATGTGTATTGGAAGTAGTTCCAAGATTGATATGATCATCATCGCACACTCCCTATACTTTCGGGATTAGTGTTGAAACTAAATAAGTGTTATTTGGTGTTTGTGTTGAGCATGAATATGATTTGATCATGTTTATTGCAATACTGTTATTCATGTAAGTTAGAGAATAATTATTGTTCTGTTTACATGAATAAAACCTTCTATGGTCATACACCCAATGAAAATGGTTTGTTGGATCTCGATCGTGTGATACACATACTCATAATATTGAAGCCAAAAGATGCAAGGTTAATAATGATAGTGCAACTTATTTGTGGCACTGCCGTTTAGGTCATATTGGTGTAAAGCGCATGAAGAAACTCCATAGTGATGGACTTTTGGAATCACTTGATTATGAATCACTTGGTGCTTGCGAACCATGCCTCATGGGCAAGATGACTAAAACTCCGTTCTCCGGAACAATGGAGCGAGCAACAGATTTGTTGGAGATCATACATAGAAATGTATGTGGACCAATGAGTGTTGAAGCTCGTGGCGGGTATCGTTATTTTCTGACCTTCACTGATGATTTGAGAAGATATGGGTATATCTACTTAATGAAGCACAAGTCTGAAACATTTGAAAAGTTCAAAGAATTTCAGAGTGAAGTGGAGAATCATCGTAACAAGAAAATAAGAGTTTCTACGATATGATCGTAGAGGTAAAATATTTGAGTTAGCGAGTTTGGCCTTCAGTAAAAACAATGTGAAATAGTTTCACTACTCACGCCACCTGGAACACCACAGTGTAATGGTGTATCCGAACGTCATAACCGTACTTTATTAGATATGGTGCGATCGATGATGTCTCTTACCGATCTACCACTATCGCTTTTGGGGTTATGCATTAGAGACAGCTACATTCACGTTAAATAGGGCACCATCAAAATCCGTGGAGATGACACCGTATGAACTGTAGTTTGATGAGAAACCTAAGCTGTCATTTCTTTAAGTTTGGGACTGCGATGCTTATGTGAAAAAGTTTCAACATGATAAGCTCGAACCCAAATCGGAGAAGTAAATCTTCATAGGATACCCAAAAGAAACTGTTGGGTACACCTTCTATCACAGATCCGAAGGCAAGGTCTTTGTTGCTAAGAATGGATCCTTTCTAGAGAAGGAGTTTCTCTCGAAAGAAGTGAGTGGGAGGAAAGTAGAACTTGATGAGGTAATTGTACCTTCTCCCGAATTGGAAAGTGGAACATCACAGAAACTAGTTCCAGTGATTCCTACACCAATTAGTGAGGAAGCTAATGATGATGATCTTGAAACTTCAGATCAAGTTTCTGCTGAACTTCGTAGATCAACCAGAGTTTGTTCCGCATCAGAGTGGTACGGCAACCCGGTTCTGGAAGTCATGTTACTGGACCATGATGAACCTACGAACTATGAGGAAGCAATGATGAGCCCAGATTCCGCAAAATGGCTTGAGGCCATGAAATCTGAGATGGGATCCATGTATGAGAACAAAGTGTGGACTTTGGTTGACTTTCCCGATGATCGGCTTCCGGCGTCCACTCCATTGGGCCCGCCTTTTTCAAGATCTTGAAAAATGGGAGGGCGCGCTTGGCAGACTTGGAAATAAATCTGCTCATGGCGGCAACGCAGCCAGCAAGCCGACGCACGTCCTTGCCCCGCTTGGGTGCTTCAATCTGCTTTATAGCTTTGATCTTGTCTCGATTGGCTTCTATCCCACGTTGTGACACAAAGAATCTGAGAAGCTTGCCAGACGGAACGCCGAAGACGCACTTCTCAGGGTTCAGCTTAAGGTTGATCTTGCGCAGGTTCACAAATGTTTCTTGTAAATTCGGTACAAGGATTGCCTTGTTCTTGGTCTTGACCACTATATCATCCATATAAGCCTCCATATTTCTATGGAGCTGGGGTTCAAAACCAATCTGGACTGCCCTTGCAAATGTCGAGCCAGCACTCTTCAACCCGAAAGGCATTTGTACGAAACAGTACGTGCCACATGGGGTGATGAATGATGTCTTCTCTTCGTCTTCTCTTGCCATGAAGATCTGGTGGTAGCCGGAGCAGGCATCGAGGAATGATAGCAGGTCACACCCTGCCATGGAGTCAACAATCTGGTCTATGCGCGGCAACGGGAAGGGGTCCTTGGGACAAGCTTTATTGATATATGTGTAATCAATACACACCCTCCACTTCCCATTTGCCTTGCGCACTACCACTGGATTGGCCAACCACATTGGGTGGAGCACCCCTCTCACCAAACCCGCAGCTTCCAGTTTCCGGATCTCCTCGGTGATGAACTCTTGCCGTTCCAAAGCTTGCTTCCTGACCTTCTGCTTGACGGGCCGCGCATGAGGACAGACAGCAAGGTGGTGCTCAATCACTTCCCTGGGAACGCCGGGGATGTCGGATGCTTGCTAGGCAAACACGTCGACATTCGCCCGCAAGAAGGTGACGAGCGCGTCTTCCTATTTATTGTCAAGGGCGGAGCTTATGGTAAAAGCCCCTCCCGTGCCGTCCTCCTTGACAGAAACCTTCTTGGTTCCTGGCGGCACGGCCCTGGATCTCTTGTTCCTGCCGGTGGAGCTCTCTGGCACGTCCTTGACGGGAGCGCGACACTCCGAAGAGGTGCGCTTGCCGGAGTGGGTGTCTGAGGTCTCGCTGGTCTTCTTCTTTCCGGTGGAGCTCTCAGGCACGTCCTCGACGGGAGCACATCACTCCGAAGAGGTGCGCTTGCCGGAGTGGGCGCCCGAGGTCTCGCCGGTCTTCTTCCCCTCGGGGCTCTAGCGGCAGGAGCAAGTGCCCTCGTGGCGGCAGTTGCTGCAACTGCTTGCTGGTACAATTGGTCGGCGCAAATTAGCGCATCTTTCTTGTGGGAGGGGATAGTGATGATCGTCATGGGCCCTGGCATCTTGAGGGTGTTGTAGGCATAGTGTGATGTTGCCATGAACTTGGCCAGTGCTGGGCGGCCAAGGATCCCGTTGTAAGGCAGGGGGATCTTGGCGACATCGAATACGATCCTCTCTGTCATGTAGTTCAGATCACTTCCAAAAGTCACGGGCAGTGTGACTATTCCCTTCGGTTGACTCCTTCCTGGGCTGACCCCTTGAAACGTGCCCATCTCCTCGAGGTCTCCATCAGGAACTTGCAGCTTCTCGATCACGGTGGGCGAAAGTAGGTTCAGACCGGCCCCACCGTCGACTAGCATCTTCGTCACCTTGAGGTTGCATATTGTTGGTGAAACCAACAACGGCAAGCACCCGACCGCGGTAGTGCGATCAGGGTGACCCTCGGCGTCAAAGATGATAGGTGTGCTGGACCATTTCAGCGGCTTTTGGGCACCGGATGATGGCTCCGCTGCAATAATCTCACGCACCCACTGTTTAAGCTGGCGGTGAGAAGCGTGCAGCGAGGCGCCACCATCGACGCACATGGCGTCCGTAGCCTTCTGAAACCCTAGGCCGTCGGACTCGTCATCCTCTTCGTGATCGTCGTCTTCAGACCTTCTGTCGCGGCCCCGGGCGGGCCTTTCCTGATGTTTCTCCTTGCCGCGATGGCCTGCTTGGCTGTCACGCTTCTTGCTGGATCCGTCGGCGCCGTCTTGGCCCTTCTCCTTGTCCCGCCTCTCGTATTCAGCTCTTTGCTTCTCAGCAAGGAGCTCAACCTGGTGGCAGTCCTGGAGATCATGGCCCTTGGTGCAATGGATCTTGCAGTACCGCTTGCCGGAGTTTCCTGGCTTCTCGGCAGCCGCCAAGGCCCAGCAGGCGACACACCCGGCAATTTCCTTGCCAGGGTCACCCTCCTTGGTTTTCTTGGCGGAGCCGGCGTCATCAGATCCCTCGACGGCAAGCACGGCCTTCCCCTTGCGCTTCCTGTTACGGTTCCGGCCCTTCTTCGCTGGAGCGGCAGTATCCTCATCCGAGGAGTCGGTTTCCGCACCGGCGCTTTCGCCGGGGTACTTCCTTCCCTCTTCAGCCCAGGCACATCTGTCGGCAAGAACGTAGAGCTCCGCCACATCCTTCACCTTGGTCATCACCAGCTCTTCACGCATCTTGCGGTTGCGCACGTTCTGGTGGAACGCGCTGATGATGGCGGCAGGGTGAACATCGGGGATATTGTATTGTACCCGGCTGAATCTCTGTATGTATTTGCGCAGAGTCTCGCCTTCCTTCTGGGGTATGACATGCAGGTCACTCGCCTGGCCATGGGCTTGGTGGCCTCCGGTAAAGGCGCCAACAAACTCATGGCACAGGTCGGGCCAGGAGGAAATAGAGTCTACTCGCAAGTGCATCAACCACGACATGGCGTTAGGTTTAAGAGCCAACGGAAAGTAATTCTCAAGCACCTTTCGTCGCGAGCCCCGGCAGCTTGCATCGCGATGGTGTAGATGCTGAGGAACTCCGACGGGTGGGTCTTGCCGTTGTACTTTTCGCCAACGTCAGGCTTGAAGGTGCGGTGAGAGGGCCACTGGAACGTCCGCAGCTCACGGGTGAAAGCTGGACAGCCTACCTCGTACGGTAGACCCCCAGGGCTTTCCGATGCTGGGCGGTCTGCAGCAGGCCCTGCTCAATTGTCTGACTGGTGGCGCGTTTCGCGCCGGCGCTCGATGGTGGTTCGAGCGTCTTCATGAGCTCGCTCTTGAAGAACTTGATGCTGGTCGCCACGGGTCCGTGGATCGGACGATGCTATGGAGATAGCGTTGCCCGCGACGTCTCGACTGGTCGACGCACGCGGCACCGGGCGAGGGGGAGGCGAATGCACTGTAGCCACGGCGCTGCCGGCTCTCCCGCCACCGGTGTGCGGGGCCCCATCGGAGCGTCGGCATGGGAACTCCGCTGGATTTAGGTCATCCCTGTTGGTGACTGCGACAAGGCTTCGGATGGTGGCTCTCCATTCGTCGAGTTTCCCCGTAACGGGAGGAAAGTCGAGGAGCAACTGCGCGCGCCAAAGCTTCGGATGGTGTCAACGATAGCGAAACCTGCACGGATCGTGACGCGCTTCGACCCCTGACTGTGTCAGGGGGAGCTCCATCACGATCCCGCGGTCGCCTACCGTCTCCACCAGTGCTCCGGCAGGCGGGCAGGTCTTCTACGTCCCGGGAACGGCGGTCGAGGCTCTTCCCATGGCGACGCCCGGGGTCTTCGGGACGACGACGCCATTCGTCGCGCGCTGCTTGAGAAGAGCGCGCAGTTGGTGCCGGCGTGGGAGTTCTGGAGGGCCTCGCGTCGCCCTCGGGTGGTGCGGCCGCGACCTTGGAGGGCCCCGTGCCACCCGCGGAGGGCCGGATTCCATCTCTGGAACTGGCGGTGTGCGTCCTGTTACCAGGCGCACAAGCGTCCCCACCTCCCAAACTCCGGCTGTCAGGATGGCGTTGGTGTTCGCGAGCAGCGCCCCGAGTCCTTTCCGCGACTGGTCCACTGCTCGCCCGTGTCGGGACGGGCTGTCCGGCTTCCGACTGGCCAACCGCCGCCGTCGTCTTCTTCTTGGGCGCCATGACGATGCAGGAGCGTCGAACTAACCGCTAAAGCCGATTCTCACAACTGCGCCCCCTACCTGGCGCGCCAAAGATGTCGGTGTATTTGGATCGACACCTATGGGATAACAAGAATCCCTACTACGGTTGCGGGGCGCGGGGTTGAGAGAAGAGCGGATCTAACGATCATGACACGGTTCCTTTACCCAGGTTCGGGCCGCAAAGATGCATAAAACCCTACTCCTGATTTGGTGGATTATATGTTGGTGTTCTTCAGCCAACGAGGAGCTCCAAGAGAGTCGTGAGGAGTTCTAAAAAGCCGAATCCTCCTCCTGGTCGCCTCGGGCCTCCTTTTATAGGGAAAAGGGGTTGCCACAGTGGCACACAGGAGGTGGAAAGGATACAGTGATGCGAGGTTATCCCTCGCATTACAGGACAAGGTGCATTTAATGCGCCCAGCTTAGGTGTCCTTACTTTATCGGGGACGAGGGAAGACACCCGTCTTGTTCATCGCCGCCCCTCCTCGCGTTGACACGCGCCCTGGCCAGCGGTGCCTGAGGTGCCATGTAGGTAGACAGGCAGCTGAGGTGGCGTAACGGCAGGTCTCCACGAGGATCTGTGGGTTGCCACGCAGGAGCCTTTCAAGCTGGTCGGGTCGGCAGCTGCGTGGGTCGGTGGAAACCAAGTTGGTGCGGGCCTGACGGTGGCCCCGTGGGTGTCCTCGGCAAGGTTCTTGCCGCGGCGCCTGTTGTCATCCCCGGCAAGGTGCTTGCCGGGGGCCTTGTAGTCCTCCTTGCCTGGGATCCCGCCAAGGGTCGTTGTCTTCTTAACTTGCATTTGATCTTGAATGTCTTCACAAAGATCTGCATGCCACCACGGGGATATCTCCCAAATCCTTGCCCCATGGGGGTGGTGGACTCAAGGGTGATTCGCTCCGTAGGCGCGGGGCGAGCTGCCGCGGCAAGGGTCTTGCCGGGGCTGCCAGAGCCGGCCCCGGCAAGGATCTTGCAGGGGGAAGCTGCTTCGTCCCTTTGCTCTTTGTGGTCTTGTTCTTGGTGTCGCTCCAGTCTCCATTGAGCTTCAGTCTTGCCCCAGCTCGCCTCCCTCGCCATGCTTGGTGTGGTGGCGCCATGGCTCAGACTGCCCGTGCACAGTCATAGGGGTACAAAAAGTGTACCCCTCTTTTTGTACACCGACACCTCCTGATAACCCACAAGTGTAGGGGATCAGTTGTAGCCTCTTTCGATAAGTAAGAGTGTCGAATCCAACGAGGAGCTAAAGGTAGAAGAAATATTCCCTCAAGTTCTATCGTCCACCGATACAACTCTATGCACGCTTGACATTTACTTTACCTAGAACAAGTATGAAACTAGAAGTACTTTGTGGTTTTTGTGGGATAGGTTTGCAAGAATATAAAGAGCACGTTAATAAAACTAGGGGCTGTTAAGATAACGACACAGCTAAATTAGTTTTAGTAGAGAGTTTTTTGTCACGAGAAAGTTATTTGTCCCTAGGCAATCGATAACTAGACCTGTAATCACTATTGTAATTTTATTTGAGGGAGAGGCATAAGCTAACATACTTTCTATTCTTGGATCATATGCACTTATGATTGGAACTCTATCAAGCATCCGCAACTACTAAAGATCATTAAGGTAAAACCCGACCATAGCATTAAAGTGTATGAAAGCTCAAAAATAAAACTAGTATATAGCCATACATCATAGGATAGCCATACATCATTGGTAAATAATATATAGCATTGAGCACCATGTTTAAGTAGAGATTACAGCGGGTAGAAGAGGGGTTACACCACTGCATAGAGGGGGGAAGAGTTGGTGATGATGGCGATGAAGTTGTTGGTGTAGATTGCGGTGACGATGATGGCCGGCGGCACTCCGGTACCACCGAAAGCGAGGGGGAGAGAGCCCCCCTCCTTCTTCTTCTTCCATGACCTTCTCCCTAGATGGGAGAAGGGTTTCCCCTCTGGTCCATGGTATCCATGGCATGGGAGGGGCGAGAGCCCCTCCGAGATTGGACATGTCTCTCCGTCTCTCTCTATTTTTGTGTTCCCAGATTCTGGCCCTTCACCGTTTGTTAAAATTCCCGGAAATCTGTAACTCCGATTGGGATGAATTTTTGACACGATTTTTATCTGGATATTAGCTTTCTTACGGCAAAAGAAGGGCATCAACCGCCTTACAGAGTGGCCACTCGGGCATCAACCGCCTGCCACCCTGGGCACGCCCCTCACCCTCGTGGGCCACTCGGGCATCGTCTCACGCTGGTTCCGCTTCCCAAAATTCACATATATTCCAAAAAAATCTCCATCCATTTTTATCCCATTTGGACTCCGTTTGATATGGATATTCCGCGAAACAAAAAACATGCAACAAAGAGGAACTGGCACTGTGCATTGGATCAATATGTTAGTCCCAAAAAATAGTATAAAAAGTTGCCAAAAGTATATGAAAGTTGTAGAATATTGGCATGGAACAATCAAAAATTATAGATACGACGAAGACGTATCAGCATCCCCAAGCTTAATTCCCGCTCGTCCTCGAGTAGGTAAATGGTAAAAAAGATATTTTTTATGTTGAATGCTACCTAGCATAATCTTGATCATGTAATCTAATCATGGCATGAATATTAAGACGCGAGTGATTCAAAGCAATAGTCTATTATTTGACATTAAGGCAATAATACTTCAATCATACTAATAAAGCAATCATGTCTTTTCAAAATAACATGGCCAAAGAAAGCGATCCCTACAAAATCATATGGTCAGGCTATGCTCCATCTTCACCACACAAAGTATTTAAATCATGCACAACCCCCGTTTTAGCCAAGCAACTGTTTCATACTTTAGTATTCTCAAACTTTTTCAACTTTCACGCAATACATGAGCGTGAGCCATGGACATAGCACTATGGGTGGAATAGAAGGTGGTGATAGACAAAAGGAGGGAGAAAGTCTCACATCAACTAGGCAAACCAATGGACTATGGAGATGTCCATCAATCGATATCGATGTGAGTGAGTAGGGATTGCCATGTAACGGATGCACTAGAGCTATAAGTGTATGAAAGCTCAAAAAGAAAACTAGTGGGTGTGCATCAACTTGCTTGCTCATGAAGACCTAGGGCATTTGAGGAAGCCCGTCGTTGGAATATACAAACCAAGTTCTATAATGAAAATTCCCACTAGTATATGAAAGTGACAACATAGGAGACTCTCTATCATGAAGAACATGGTGCTATGATGAAGCACAAGTGTGGTAAAAGGATAGTAACATTGTCGCTTCTCTTTTTTTTAGCCCCCTCCCTATTTTTGGGCCATCTCTTTTTTTGGCCTTTCTCTCTTTTTTTGTTTTTTTTCCTCACACGGGACAATGCTCTAATAATGAAGATCATCACACTTTTATTTACTTACAACTCAAAGCTAGAACAAAATATGACTCTATGTGAATGCCTCCGGTGGTGTACCGGGATGTGCAATGATCTAGTGTAGCAATGACATCAAAAAAGGGACAAGCCATGGAAGCATCATGCTAGCTATCTTACGATCATGCAAGGCAATATGACAATGATGGTGCGTGTCATAATGAACGGAACGGTGGAGTTACATGGCAATATATCTCGGAATGGCTACGGAAATGCCATGATGGGTAGGTATGGTGGCTGTTTTGAGGAAGGTATATGGTGGGTGTATGGTACCGGCGAAACTTGCGCGGTACAAGAGAGGCTAATAAAGGTGGAAGGGTGAGAGTGCGTATAATCCATGGACTCAACATTAGTCATAAAGAACTCACATACTTATTGCAAAAATTTATTAGCCATCGAACAAAGTACTACACGCATGCTCCTAGGGGAAGGGTTGGTAGGAGTTAACCATCACGCGTTCCCGACCTCCACACAAAGGATGACAATCAAAAAATAAATCATGCTCCGACTTCGTCACATAACGGTTCACCTTACGTGCATGCTTCGGGAATCACAAACCACAACACAAGTATTTCTACAATCCACAACTACCCACTAGCATGACTCTAATATCACAATCTTTGTATCGCAAACTATTGTAAGGAATCAAACATATCATATTCAGCGATCTACAAGTTTATGTAGGATTTTATGACTAACCATGTGAATGACCAATTCATGTCAACTCTCTAAATAGATATAAGTGAAGCAAGAGAGTTTAAATTCTTTCTACAAAAGATATGCCCATGCTCTAACAAATATAAGTGAAGCAGAAGAGCATTCTACAAATGGCGGTTTTCTATGTGAAGGGAAACAGGCAATCCAAACTTCAAATGATATAAGTGAAGCACATGAAGCATTCTATAAAGCCATACTTAAAAGATATAAGTGAAGTGCAAAGATCATTCTATAAATCAACCAAGGACTATCTCATACCAGCATGGTGCATTTATTAAAAGGGAAAATAAAAAGCACACGACGCTCCAAGAGTTTACGCATAACATGTGAACGAAACGAAACCGAAAACATACTGATACTTGTTGAAGAAAGATGGGATGCCTTCCGGGGCATCCCCAATCTTAGACGCTTGAGTCTCCTTGAATATTTACTTGGGGTGCCTCGGGCATCCCCAAGCTTGAGCTCTTGCCTCTCCTCATTCTCCTCATATCGAGACCTCCTCGATCTTCAAACACTTCATCCACACAAAACTTAACCAAACTTTTAGTGGCGGGGTTAGTGCATATGATCAATAAAATCCCATCATGTACTGCCCTAATATTATTGTATAATTATGAACAAACATTACCCACAGTATGCTATCACAATTCTATGGCCCCAAGTCAAGGAGGTTTCAACAAGAATTCAAACATATGCAAATAATAAAGCTATAACAGCAATCTATGAAAACAGGACAGTCTGGAGTAATCTGAACATTAACCATACTTCTGTAACTCTAACAATTCTGGCAAAATTAGTAAAAATCAACAATTTGTATAGCAAGACTTTGCAAAATGTTTCAGATCCTTTCGACATTCCAGTAAAAAAATGTAAAATCATGCACTACAGCTAAAGTTTCTGTTTTTGCACCGCACAAACCAACAAGCAGTTTAATCATCCTAAAGGAAACTCTTGGCACATTATTTTTATAATACAATGGAATTGTACAAGGGGGTAATTATTTTTGTTGAAAAGTTTATGTAATTCAAGATTTGCAAAGTTTCCATGGGCATGAACAAAATTCAAGGAGCTCCCCCATTTCAACGGTGTTTGTCCTTCTTACTTTCACTTTTCTTTTTGAAAAAGTTTTAGGTTCCCCACTTTTTTTTTGTTTTTGAACTTTCTAAAAGCACACAACAGAAATAAATGACTCTCTAAAACTTCCAGGTTGTCTCCCTGGCAGCACTTTCTTTAAAGCCATAAAGCTAGGCATATGGTGCTGAAGTAATGGATCCACCCGGATCCCAAGGTATATCAAAGCCAATTTTAATTAGCAATGATTTGGCATTTAGTAGTGAGCACAAAGTGATATGTGTCATGCAAAAACGAAGTCTAAATCTCTTCCTATGCATAGGCATGTCATACAAGAACAATTCATGCACATCAAGTAAAGGCCAATGCATTGTATAGGCAGTTTCTTGCAATTTTATCGTGTTGGAAACATAGAGAGGCGGAGATGTAGTTCCTCTCTCATAATAATTGCAAGTAGGAGCACGAAGCACATGCATATTATATTCATCAAAAGCATCATGTGTAATGGAAAAAGGCAACCCATCAATATAATCCTTAATAAGTGCAAACTTCTCCAATATAGTGTAGTTTGGAGATTTCAAAAAGATAATAGGACTATCATGTGTGGGTGCAATAGCAAATATCTCATGTTGAACATAAGGAACTATAGCAAGTTCATCTCCATAGGCATAATTCATATTGGCATCTTGGCCACAAGCATAGCAAGCATCATCAAAAAGGGATATTTCAAAAGAATCAACGGGATCATAACAATCATCATGGAATTCATCCTTTGATAAGCACGAAGGGAAATTAAACAATGTATGGGATAAAGAGTTACTCTCATTAGAAGGTGGGCATGGGTGATCAATCCGCTCTTCCTCCTTTTGTTCTTTGCTCTCCTCCTCATCTTTTTCATCCAATGAGCTCACAATGTCATTAATTTCTACTTCTATAGACTCCTGCAAAATATTAGTCTCTTCTTGGACAGCAGAGACCTTCTCAATAAACGCATCAATATCGGAGTTGTATTCATAATTCAAATAGAAATATTTCAATATAGCTAGATTTTCACGCCTATAAACATCATCATCAAAGCATCATTCTTTTTAAACAAAGATTCAATTTCATAAGCATCCTTAAAAACAACAAAATCTTCTATTTGTTCCACATCATAATAATCATATATACCATTAGCATAAGAAGCTAAGGTTTCATTATCATTGAATTTGCATGAAAAGGGAAGGTGTGGGGCCTTCATCCTAGAGCAACAAGTATAATCATATCTCAAGCATAGTTGCCGAGCATACCAATGCAACATATAAATTTGATCCCATAATAGTTTCCCTTTTTGTGTCAAGCGATAATCCCTAAAGTATTCACGTTGACCCAACGTTATTCCCATTATATAGTTGAATGGGGTTTTCTCAGGATTATCAAAGTAGTACATAATATCTTTCACATACTGAGCATCGAGGGTTTTAGGAGGTTCCCCATCTCCAAGAGTAGCAAGTACACCTATTTTTTTGGTATTTCGTGTTCCATATCCATAACTAAAGATAGAGAACAACTTAGAACAGCAAATAAAATATACTTAGTGATAAAGCAAACAAGCACACACGAGAATACTCACCCCACGCTATTGCTCCCGGGCAACGATGCCAGAAAAAGGTCTTGGTAACCCACAAGTGTAGGGGATCAGTTGTAGCCTCTTTCAATACGTAAAAGTGTCAAACCCAATGAGGAGCTAAAGGCAGAACAAATATTCCCTCAAGTTCTATCGACCACCGATACAACTCTACGCACGCTTGACGTTTACTTTACCTAGAACAAGTATGAAACTAGAAGTACTTTCTGGTTTTTGTGGGATAGGTTTGCAAGAATATAAAGAGCACGTTAATAAAACTAGGGGCTATTAAGATAAAGACGCAAATAAATTAGTTTTACTAGAGATCTTTTTGTCACGAGAAAGTTATTTGTCCCTAGGCAATCGATAATTAGACCGGTGGTCACTATTGCAATTTTATTTGAGGGAGAGGCATAAGCTAACATACTTTCTCTTCTTGGATCATATGCACTTATGATTGGAACTCTAGCAAGCATCCGCAACTACTAAAGATCATTAAGGTAAAACCCAACCATAGCATTAAAGTATCAAGTCCTCTTTATTCCCATACGCAAACAACCTACTTACTCGGGTTTGTGCTTCTGTCACTCCTGCCACCCACCATAAGAAAATCATGAACATATTGCAAACCCTACAGCGGGTATCCCTCACGCTTGCGCGGCACGGAGAGCAGCATAGGACAGCACCAATAATAAAACATGCAACTTAAACCAATCACGATCATCAATTAACCCATAGGACAAAACAGATCTACTCAAACATCATAGGATAGCCATACATCATTGGGAAATAATATATAGCATTGAGCACCATGTTTAAGTAGAGATTACAGTAGGTAGAAGAGGCGTTACACTGCTGCATAGAGGGGGGAAGAGTTGGTGATGATGGAGGTGAAGTTGTTGGTGTAGGTTGCGGTGACGATGATGGCCCCGACGGCACTCCGGTGCCACCGGAAGCGAGGGGGAGAGAGCCCCCCTCCTTCTTATTCTTCCTTGACATTCTCCCTAGATGGGAGAAGGGTTTCCCCTCTGGTCCATGGTCTCCATGGCGTGGGAGGGCGAGCCCCTCCGAGATTGGATCTGTCTCTCTGTCTCTCTCTGTTTCTGCGTTCCCAGATTCTGGCCCTTCACCGTTTCTTAAATTCCTGGAGATCAGTAACTCCAATTGGGCTGAATTTTTGACACGATTTTTATCCATGTATTAGATTTCTTGAGGCGAAAGAAGGGCATAAACCGCCTTACAGAGTGTCCACGAGGGCCCAGGGCGCGCCCCTCACCCTCGTGGGACACTCGGGCATCGTCTCACGTTGGTTCCGCTTCCCAAAATTCACATATATTCCAAAAAAATCTCCGTCCATTTTATCCCGTTTGGACTCTGTTTGATATGGATATTCTGCGATAATAGCAATTGGGGTATGCAGCTGTGGGCCAGCAGCCTGACAATTGTTTTGAAAAGAAGGTAATCCTGCCTCCACAAATTGTGCGGGTGAGATCGCATCATTCACGGGGGACAGTTCCTCAGAAATCGGATCACTCACCGGAGCAGGAATTGCCGGCCGGCTCAACTCCGGCATTGGAGTGACCGTGCCAGACACAATGGGTGGACGAGCCACCGTCCAAAGCAAATCCGCTGGAGGAGACTAATGTATGACTACACGCTCTTGTGGAAGAGGATCATATCCAGCCTCCCTAATTGTATCAATACACTGTTGCGTGGCTGGAAATCTATATCCCTTGCAAGCAGGGTATCGCTCGAACGTAGCAAAAGAGAGCTTCTTATTAGTATATGCAATAGACTTAATAGCAGAAATAATAGGAGGTTTATCCATAGCCAAAAGCCCCAAACATGATGGACGCTTAGAAGGACTAACTAGAATCCATTCAGCATCGCATTCTTTCCTCTACATCTTGAGTTCTCTAATCCAATTAGGACCCCCATTACCCCACAAGTGAAAGAAGCACTTGAACAAATCACAAGCCAACAAATGAAGGTCCATAATAATAAAACCAACTTGCTTGCAAGAGACATGGAAAGAGTAAACCTTTTCTTTGACGTGTGCCACCTGAAGATCAATTGCCGAACCCCCAATTGTAGCTTCCAAAGCCGCCGACACAGAACCTTCCGAGATACGGAAAGCATGACGCCTAAGGAGACAATCAAAATAAATGACCTACGGCGCCCCAACGGATGAATCGTGTGCCCCGTTGATTTAAAAACTTCATCTGAAAAAACCCTACCCTTGGAGAAATCCAAGCCAAGGGTAGATCCACCAGAAGAACCCATAGAATATGGGTATAGCCGTGATCCAGAGAAGACGCCGGAGAAGATGATCAGAGAGGATCCACATATTAGTGGATAATGAAGGAGATCACCGGGGAATGAGTCAGCGCCGGGGTGGATGGTGGGAGCGCCATCGCAGCTATGCTACCCACCATTGATTGATGAATAAATCATCTTTCATACCGCGTACAAGATGGTCCAGGTGTTTCATCGTCTTTGCTTGCAAGGTAGAAGATGTTGCTGGTCCAGGCCAGTGACTTAGGTTGAGCATCATTATGAATCTCATCATTATCATTATCACTAGTTTAATGTTCAATACCAGATTGTGTTTCAGCATCAAAAATAGAAATATCATTTGGATTTTCAGGTGTGTCTATAGTAGGTTCACTAGAAGCACGCAAAGTCTTATCATTTTTCCTTTTAGATGAACTAGGTGCATCTATATTAATTCTTTGAGAGTCTTGTTCAATTCTTTAAGGATGGCCTTGAGGATACAAAGTTTCCTGAGTCATTTTATCACCTCCAGTTGTAACTCTAACAACATGATCACTTTTCTTATTATTCATCTCATTAATCAAATCATTTTGTGCTTTGAGAACTTGTTCTACTTAAGTTTTTATCTTCGAAGCATGTTTACTAACGATCTTAAGATCATCTTTAACTCTAGACATATAGTCACTCAAGTGTTCAACCATATAAGCACGTCGTTTCAATTGTCTACTAACATATGCATTGAAGTTTTCCTGTTTCACAATAAAGTTATCAAATTCATCCTTGCATTTACTAGCAGATTTAATATGAGGAATATCACCTTCATCAAATATATAAAGAGAATTTACCTTTATTACCTATGTCGGGGTATTGAGACCATGTATTTCTTCGATAGGTAGTGAATTCTTAACATCTTCAGCTTTAATACATTTTTCTTTGATTGATTTATTCGCCTCTTGCATAGTTTTATGATATAGAAATAGAATTCCTCTCTTCTTCGGAGTTGTCTTGGGAGGTTTAGGAAGAGTCCACTCATTATCATTTCTCAATAAGTTATTTAATAGTTCTTCAGCTTGTTCAACAGTACGTTCCCTGAAAACACAACAAGCACAAATATCTAGGTGGTCCCTAGAAGCATTTGTTAGTCCAATATAAAAGATATCAAGTATTTCATTTTTCTTGAGAAGATGATCAGGCAAAGCATTAAATAAATGGAGAATCCCCCCCCCCCAGCTTGTGGGAGACTCTCTTCTTCAGTTTGCACAAAGTTAAATATTTCGTGTACTGCAGCTCGTTTCTTATGAGGAGGAAAATATTTTCAGAGAAGTAGTAAAGCATATCATGTGGACTACGCGCACACCCAGGAGCAAGAGAATTAAACCATATCTTAGCATCACCCTTTAACGAGAAAGGAAACAACTTAAGGATATACTAGTAGCAATTTTTTCCTCATGAGTAAATCGGGTAGCTATATCATTCGGTTTAGTAAGATGTGCTACAACAGTTTCAGTTTCATAACCCTGAAAAGGATTAGATTCAACCAAAGTAATTAACTCAAGATCGATAGAGAACTCATAATCCTTATCAGTAACACAGATAGGTGAAGTAGCAAACTCAGGATTATATTTCATACTAGCATTTAAGGATTTCTCCTTCCACTTGCATAACAATTTTTTCAAATCATCTCTATCCATACAAGCAAGAAAGTCTCTAGCTACCTCTCCCTCCATAACATAACCTTTAGGTATATTAGGCAGTTCATATCTAGGGGAGTTAGGTCTAATAGGTGTTTCATAATTTTCAGTTTCAAAGACTTCATCAGTTTCAGCATGCTCAATATTTTGAACTCTAGCAAGTTGTTCATCAAGAAATTCACCTAGTAGCAGATCATCATGCAAAGTACTAGCATCATCATAAGTATCATTCATAGCGGAAGTAGCATCATCAATTACTTGCGACATATCAAGATTAATAGCGGGTGGTGGTGTCGCGAGCTTACTTAAAATAGAAGGCGAATCAAGTGCAGAGTTAGATGACAGTTCCGTACCTCCCCTTGTCCTAGAGGGAAAAATCTTGGTTCTATCATCCTTCAGACTCCTCATAGTGATCAACAGATATAAATCCCAAGTGACTCAGCAAATATAGCTGTGCTCCCCGACAACGACGCCAGAAAAAGGTCTTGTTAACGCACAAGTATAGGGGATCACAACAGTTTTCGAGGGTAGAGTATTCAACCCAAATTTATTGATTTGACACAAGGGGAGCCAAAGAATATTCAAGAGTATTAGCAGTTTAGTTGTCAATTCAACCACCCCTAAAAGACATAATATCTACAACAAAGTATTTCGTAGCAAAGTGGTATGATAGTAACGGTAGCGGTGGCAATAGTAATAGTAGAGGTTTTGTAATGATTGTAACAGCAGTAGCAACGAAGGTAACTTAGCAAAGATCAATATGTGATGAACTTGTAGGCAATGGATTGGTGATGATATGTGTCGGATGATATTCATCATGTAAAAGCAATAACCTAGAGCAACGACGAACTAGCTCCAATTCATCAATGTAATGTAGGCATGTATTCCATATATAGTCATGCGTGTTTATGGAAAAGAACTTGCATGACGTCTGTTGTCCTACACTCCCGTGGCAGCAGGGTCCTAATGGAAATTAAGGGATATTAAGGCCTCCGTTTAATAGAAAACCAGACCAATGCATTATCAGTTAGTGAATACATGAACTCCTGAAACTACGACAATCACCAGAAAGAATCCCAATTACTGTCACCTTGGGTATGAAGATCATAACATGTAATAGGTGTCTATAACTTGCAAGATAGGATCAAGAACACATATATATTCATGAAAATATAATAGGTTCTGATCTGAAATCACGGCACTCGGGCCCTACTGACAAGCATTAAGCATAGCAAAGGCATTGCAACATCAATCTTAGAACATAGTGGGTACTAGGCATCAAGCCCTAACAAAACCAACTCGATTACATGATAAATCTCATCCAACCCATCACCGTCCAATAAGCCTACGATGGAATTACTCATGCACGGCGGTGGGAATCATGAAATTGGTGATGGAGGAAGGTTGATGATGACGACAGCGACTGATTCCACTCTTCGGAGCCCCAAATGGACTCCATATCAACCCTCCTGATGAAGAACAGGAGGTGACGGTGGCTCCGTATCATAAAACAAGATGAATCATTCTCTTTGTTTTTTCTTCATGAATAGGAATATATGGAGTTGGAGTTGGGGTTGCCGGACTTGTGGGGGTAGGCGCGCCCCCAGGGCTTATGGTCTCTGGGTGCCCCCCTCTGGTATATTTTTCTGCCAGTATTTTATATATATTCCACAAAAATTCTCCATAAAATTTTAGGGTAATCCGAGAATTTTTATTTCTGCACAAAAATAACACCATACCAATTCTACTGAAAAGAACGTTAGTTCGGGTTAGTTCCAGTTAAATCATGCAAATTAGAGTCCAAAACAAGAGCAAAAGAGTTTGGAAAAGTACATACGATGGAGACGTATCACTACCACATATGAACTACTGTATCCTCTCATAACTGGTCAAATGCATAAGTGGGCAGAGCCGGGTGTAGTACATGTTCTGCTCTATATATCTTCGTGTCACGCACGTCATCATCATGGGTAAGGTAAACGTTCTACTCTAGGCAGACTTCGTGCCACGCATGCCACCATCATAGTCTCCTCCATAGGGTTACAACTCATGAAAATTAAGGGTTGCCCCGTGGACGCGGCCTCTCTAAGGGTTCTCCGCACTCCCCTATCCACTGTGATGGTGAGGAATCCAAGGCTTTTACTATCAGCTCGAATTACCCCAACGCCCCGACCCTTGACAACGACAACATCTACTCTACGTTCAATCTTGACAATAGTGCGAGTGAGGCCTCCTCTCAACACTGGTGAGAATACTAACTCGAATCACGAACATGTAATATCGAATCATACCTAGAATCACATAGACTTCAACCATATCTTCAAGAACTAATGTAATTACTCAAACATACGCATGAAGGTTAGGGTCAGGTTACAAGCCGACATGAAGCCGGTGAAGGGAAGAGCTATGTCGGCGCAGTGATGATGGTGATGATGATGTGTCCACTGCCGGTGGTGATGGAGATGGGGGCACCACCGATGGTGATGGGGATGGGGCGCCACTAGTGTTGGCGGCGCTAGGGTCGGTGCCCATCGTGGTGGAGCCTCCTCCTTCCCTTGGCTTGGTTCGTTCCTCTCAGGTGGTGGAGTAGCAATGGAGGTTTTCTTGGTGAATGAGATGTGATGTAGCATTCTTGACGGCGGCTAGATTTTTGGGTGACTTATATGGAAAGGCTCCCTAGCCTCCTCTCTTGATGGGCTTCATCCAAGGGCTCTCCTTGAGCCTAGTTCTCCCCCAATCTATTCTTTACAAGCCAAGGATCTAATGTGTCAGATTTAGGGCTTCGGAGACCCGAGAAGGTTTAAACACTGGGGCGTGTGTGAAGATCCTTGACCTCTCCGGCCCCAATCCGCTGCCCCGTGACTTAACCTGGCTAGATTCATGTAAGAGGAGAAGAAGATGAACATGGTAGTTTACCCAGGTTCGGGCCACCTTGCGGTGTAAAACCCTACTCTTGCTTTGTGGTGGATTGGCCTCGCGAGGGGCATAATATGAACTTGCTGCAGTGGGGGAACGGCCTCGGGAGGGCTCTTGAGAGGAAGGTGGACTCGAAGGATCGATCCCCCTCTATGAAGGATGCTAGTCCCTATTTATAGTGGTCTAGGTCCTCTTCTCGCAAAATTTGGGCGGGAAGGGATCCCACAACGGCCAATTTCGAAGGGATACAAGAGGTACATCTTATCCTGACGAAAGGTAGTCTTCACCTGCAAAGCCTCTGAACATGACGGGTGGTGGGCTCGGCGGTGACATTTGCCTTGCAAAGCCCGTGGTCTTGGTCTTGTAACACCAGAATGGAAACCTTTGGCCCTCCTCTCGGGATCACGCGCATGACCTTGTCCTTCTTGCACTAAAGAGGAAACTACTCCTTCTGCGCACGCTGGCGCCCGCCTGGCGTTGGCTGTCATAGCTCACGTCACCGCGCCCTCTTGACGGGGGGCGCTTACATAGGAATCTTCGCCCCTCGGGAGGCAACTTGCAGAGTCGCTCCCTAGGAGGTCTTGGCGAGCCTCTCATTCTGATGGCAGGGGGCCCTCATGAGGGTTCTCCTTGATCCGTCTTGAACTGGGTCTTGTTGGGCCATTGTGAGGTCGTGCGTTGGGCCTCAAGCCGGCAAGTCTGGGTACCCTGGTTCCCAGAATGCCAATAGTAGCCCCCGGGCCCAAGGCGCGCTTGATCTGGTACTTAGGCAGAGCCAAAGAGGGAAGAACGAAGCGCCACGGGCCCCAAACGCCTGTGGACCTGGCACGATGCGTGGCACGCGACGGGTCACCGGCGCCTCCACTTCCCCATGTCGCCTCGGGAACAGCCTTTCCATGTCGTGGTGCTTGAATCTGAACGGGCGTCGGTTGGCCTTTGGTCGCCGATAAAAGGGCAAAGGGGACGGAGTCACAGTTCTCCTTCGCCCGCCTGCTTCTCAACCCCGCTCCCTTGCGACAGTACCCATGGCGCTAGTGAGGAGGTTTTCAGCCACCGAGAAGGGGAAGGCTCTGCTGGACAGGCCCGAGTCACCCCCGCCGAAAAGGGGGCGTGGCCGTCCTCGCAAGAACTCCGCCACGTCGTTGGTCGCCAATCCGGGACGTGAGAGCAACTCTGCCAGTGTTGACATCGCTCCTGCCAGCTGGGGGAAAGACCACCACCGCGGAGGGTGCGGCGGAGGTTGTGGTGATCGTGGTCAAAGCAGAGGTCCATCGGTGGTCACCTGGCCGCCGCGCCCATTAATTCACTTGGCCGATGCGGCTCGGGAGTTCGTGGTGTGGGTGGAGAGGTGGGAGGACCCTTGGATCCGCCTCCCGAACATCTTTGCGCAAGAGCTGCTAGCTGGAGGACCGGGTCACCTATGGTTGCAGGCCGACGGCTGCTACAGCAGGGCCTCATGGGCGGAGGTCCAGGTCACTCCCGTGGGGTATGTGTTCTTGAACAGCGACTGCTAGACATTTGCCCGCGCCCATGGCTTGGTGGGGAGGCGCACCCTGCACTTCAAGTACGACGGAGCAACCACGCTTTACGTCAAGATCTTCGGGGGGATGGCAAGCTCCTGGGGTGCATCCCTGAGGACGGCGGCAACGACGACGACCACCCCTCCGATGGCGCCGCTCGCCGCGGCCGCGACGTCCTCGGTAGTGAACTTTCCCTTGGTGATGGTCGTGAGTTCTTCAGCAGCACCAGCACCTCATCCGCCAAAGCTCTAGCAACGACGACTACAGCGAGTATTTTATTAGCATTTCCTGCACATATTTTTCCCTTTGCACAAGTTTTAATTGAAGGGCTCCTACCCAACGTGATTAGGATGCTTAACTAAATGCACTCAACAATTGATGGTGGCTTACCGCGTCACAAAGGTACGCCCTTCCAGAGATTTTGATCCATCACACCCTCCCGGGCCGGTTGGCCCCGAAGCCCCCTGGGGACTTGCGGGCACACATGTCTCCAGAGACCCCCTGCGGAGTCCGTCCTGCACCATAGACCCTAACAAAAGATGTTCCGGAGGTAACGTCCGCGGTCCGGCGCCGCGTTCGTCTGCTGATTTGTCTGAGAGTGCCGCGCGGGGGCCGGACACCAAAGATTTAGCGAGGTGTGTGCATGGGCAGGCCCATGGCAATCATGTCCTTGGCCCTACGGGCGCATACCATGCCCAGCCCCCGCTCGCTAGGTGCTTAGGAGGAGGCAAGAGGAAGCGGGCATCTGATGTCGCTTGAGATGCATCGGTGTTTCCCCAGGGAATAAGGGAGGATGCTGCACATCAACAGTAAGGTATTTCCCTCAGTGATGAAACCAAGGTTATAGAACCAGTAGGAGAACCAAGCAATACTATGTAAATTGTACCTGCACACAAAGAACAAATACTTGCAACCTGACGCGTTAAAAGGGTTGTCAATCCCTTCCGGGTAACGATGCCAAAAAGTTACCTAAGGATAGGATAAAATTGTAGTAGGTTGAAAGATGCAAATAAAAGCAAATAAAACGCAGCAAAGTATTTTTGGGTTTTTGATAATATAGATCTTAAGATAAAAGTTGCAAATATAGAAAAAGGAAAATGGCAATATAGATCTAAAAGTATATGATTGGAAAATAGACCCGGGGGCAGTAGATTTCACTAGTGGCTTCTCTCGAGAAAATAGCATACGGTGGGTAGACAAATTACTGTTGGGCAATTGATGGAAAAGCAAATAATTATGACGATATCCAAGACAATGATCATGTATATAGGCATCACACCCAAGATAAGTAGACTGACTCATGCCTGCATCTACTACTATTACTCCACACATCGACCGCTATCCAGCATGCATCTAGTGTATTAATTTCATAAAAAAAACGGAGTACTGCAATAAGAACGATGACATGATGTAGAAAAGATCTATTCATGTAGGAATAGACCCCACCTTTTTATCCTTAATAGCAACAATACATGTGTGCCTTGCTGCCCCTTCTGTCACTGGAGAAGGACGCCGCAAGATTGAACCCATTACAAAGCACCTCCTCCCATTGCAAGATAAATATATCAAGTTGGCCAAACAAAACCCAAATATGGGAGAAGAAATATGAGGCTATAATAATCAAGAATGCATATTAAATCAAGGCAAATATGATCATACACTCACAATTCATCGGATCCCAACAAACACACCGCAAAAATTCATTACATCAAATAGATCTCCAAGAGACCATTGTATTGAGATACAAAGAGAGAAGAAGCCATCTAGCTACTGCCTACGGACCCGTAGGTCTGTGGTAAACTACTCACACATCATCAGAGAGGCACCAATGCGGATGATGAACCCATCAGTGATCGTGTTCCCCTCCGGCGGAGTGCCGAAAAAGGGTTATTGATTGGATCTCATGGTTCTGGAACTTGCGGCGGCTGGAACAAAATTTCGTCGACTCCCCTAGGGTTTCTGGAGTATGGAGGTATTTATAAAGCGAAGAGGCGGTGCGGGAGGCCACTGAGGTGGGCACAACCCACCTAGGCGTGCCTGGGGGCCCAGGCATGCCCTGATAAGTTGTACCCCCCCCCCCCCTCAGGGCACCCCCAGGTGCTTCTCTGGCCCATTGGATGTCTTCTGGTCCAAAAAATGCCACCAAAAGTTTCGATGCATTTGGACTCCGTTTGATATTGATTTTCTACGATGTAAAAAACAAGCAGAAAACATCAACTGGCACTTGGCACGATGTCAATAGGTTAGTCCCAGAAAAATGATAAAAATTGATTGTAAAACATCCAAGAATGATAATATAACAACATGGAACAATAAAAATTATAGACACGTTGGAGACGTATCAGCCTCCAAAGATATGAACATAAGGAGGGAGAGAAAAGTAAGATCGCAACAAAAAATTCGCTCTTTCTTTCAAATAAAGACATGAAACTTCAAAGTTCATTTAAGAAATAGCAAATTTGAATACAAGAGACAATCGAAAAACACCGCATCTGACGCCTATGCTATTGTTATCACCAGCGCGGAGCATGGTGCTACCATTGGGCGTGGGCATAGTCATTGGTCGACAGTGTCGACTGCCAGCGCACAGCATGGTGCTTCCACTAGTGCGGGGGGCGGGGGCCCCCGCGGGGGCCGAGGGGCGACGCACCGGGGACCCCGGGGCATGCACAGCCCCACTCATTATTACGTGAGAGTGTCACGCGTAAAACTTGCGGAGGTGCTGGATGTTATAGGCGTTCTGGACGGGGATCCCGTCCTCTGTCTCCAGGCGCACGGCGCCAGGCCTAGAGACACGGATGACTTTGAATGGGCCCACCCACATGGGAGAGAGCTTATGAAGGCCCTCCCTGAGAGGACCCGCCTTAGGATGATATCCCCGACCTCCAGAGTCCGAGGGCGGATGTCACGGCAATGGTATCGCCACAATGCTTGTTGGTACCTTGCGGCACGAAGGGCAGATTGGCGGCGAGCTTCCTCCTCGAGCACGAGGTCGGCCCCTCACAAGGCATCTTGACGCGCCTCATCAAATGTCAGGACTCGCGGGGAGCGATGCCTGACCTCATGTAGGAGGACCGCCTCGGCCCCATAGACAAGGAAGAAAGGGGTTTCGCCGGTGGGCTTGGTCGTGGTGGTACGGATAGACCACAACACAGACTGAAGCTCATCGAGCCAACCCCGACTGCAAGCCTCAAGCTTTTTCTTGAAGCTTCTCGCTTTTAGGCCCCTTAGGACCTCCGCGTTGGCGCGCTCGGTCTGGCCATTGCTCCTTGGCTAGGCCACCGAAGCATAGCACATCTCCGTTCCAAGGTTAGCACAATATGTCCTGAAAAGGTTGCTCGTGAACTGAGAGCCATTGTCAGTAATGATGCAATTTGGGATGCTAAAACGTCTCACGAGGCCCTTAATGAACCGACCGCTGAGCCGGCGGGGATGGTGCACAGGGGCTCCACCTCCGCCCACTTGGTGAACTTATCGATGGCGATGTACAAGTAGTGGTAGTATCCAGATGCTCGGGGAAAAGGGCCCAGTATGTCCAGCCCCCATACCGCAAAGGGCCATGAAAGCGAGATAGTCTGGAGGCCATGCGCCGGCTAATGAATCTGTTGGCATGGAACTGGCAAGCCTCGTAGGTCCGGACCAGTTCGGTGGCATCTTGGAGTGTTGTGGGCCAGTAGAAACCGTTGTGGAATGCTTTGCCCATGAGGGTGCATGATGACCCACAATTATAGGGGATTATTGTAGTCCTTTCGATAAGTAAGAGTGTCGAACCCAACGAGGAGCAAAAGGAAATGACAAGCGGTTTTCAGCAAGGTATTTTCTGCAAGCACTGAAATTATCGGTAAGAGATAGATGTGTGATAAGATAATTTGTAATGGGTAACAAGTAACAAAGGTAACTAAGGTGCAGAAAGGTGGCCCAATCCGTTTTGTAGCAAAGGACAAGCCTGGACGAACTCTTATATAAAGAAAAGTGCTCCAGAGGACACATGGGAATTGTTGTCATGTTGATTTTCATCATGCTCATATGATTCTCGTTCGTTACTTTGATAATTTGATATGTGCGTGGACCAGTGCTTGGGTGCTGCCCTTACTTGGACAAGCCTCCCACTTATGATTAACCCCTCTCGCAAGCATCCGCAACTACGAAAGAAGAATTAAGATAAATCTAACCATAGCATAAAACATATGGATCCAAATCAGCCCCTTACGAAGCAACGCATAAACTGGGGTTTAAGCTTCTGTCACTCTGGCAACCCATCATCTACTTATTACTTCCCAATGCCTTCCGTGTGACATCCTGGTCTTCTCTCTTTTTCCGGAGTTCATTTGCCTCTGCTTTGAATTTGGGTTTTTTGAATCAATTCAAATGGACTTAAACACTTGGGCATGTCCTTGATTTTCACCCAAGTGACCCATCCCTCTCTATATCATCATTTCCCTCTCTGAGAAATCCCAAAATAACCCAAGGAATATTTTTCTTAAAAAAATATTCATTTTCTTCTGTGATAATCAATTCAGAAACTTGTGCTCCAAAGCAACCCTCATTTTTCTTGCACCCAAAAATCTGAGAAAATTCCCAAATATTCTTTGGACCTTGGACACCCCCCTAAGAAAAAATAATGCATAAGTTTTTGGAATATATTTGCTACAGAAAATCATTACTGTTCTGGCCTCAAAATGCACTTTGTACAGCAAGTGTATTTTTCCTTGATCCAATGAGACTGATTTTTCTTGAGCTTCTTTACCCTCCTTAGTAAAGCTTAACTCCAGAAGATTAGCCCTAATCTCCTTCTAGAAGCCCTCCAAACTTGGCAACCAAGTTTCTGTCCACAAACTTGCCAAGAAGCTCAAGTCTCATCTGGTCGGCCTGGCAGTGTGCCATCACCCCTCTTAGACCAAACACTGCATGGAAAACACACCAGACATGGTTTGGCATCGCGTGGGCGTCGTTTTCACCATGCCAACATGGTGAACGCGTGAGGACACAGCTCTGGCAATGCGCCCGGCGCGCTCTGTGTTGCGCCCGTGCGTATGTTCGTCATGTGATCCTCTCAGGGCTCGCCGACGACTGCCGCACCGTGCCACCATCTTCGTCTCATCGCCCTTGACCCCTCCCTGTCGCTCGCCGACGCCGGAGCAGCCGCAGCAAGCACGGGCACATCACGGTCAAAGCCACAGTGCACCCGTGCCCCTGTCTTCTTCTCCCACCGACTCATGTGCTCGTCTTTGAGCTTCACAGTCCCCGCGTGAGCTTTGAAGCACTGTCCCCTCCTTGTTGGCGCTCTTCATCGCCGTGCGCCACTTCCAGAGAGCTTCGGCGGAGCCACGTACCTCGTTCCCCTCTGGCTATAAATTTGGACCCCTCCGGCCTCTCCGAGCACTCCAAGCTCACCACCCAACCTCCACAAACCCGTAGCATAGCCGCAGCCCACTGGTCAGGCCTCTGGCCGCTGTCCCCGACCAGAGCTCGCCGACAATCCCCACAACCCCTCCTCCTCACTCCAGGGCCCCTCGAGCTCAACCCACTCCTCAGGCAACTCCCTAGTGGTTCAATGGTGTCGTCCGAACCCGTAGGAGACCCTGGTGCAGCCCCACTTCGCCGTCGTCTTCAACTTCGAGAGCCCCACCTTCTGCAGGAGCTGCAGAAGCCCGTTCCGACCCCGTCCGTCCACCTCTAGCCAAGACATAGGTACAGGCAGGTGCGCGAGCGTCTCCTCTATCCATCTATCCCTCTTGATCTGGCTGTCGAACCCTCCTCGCCGGTGAACGCGCCGGCGAAGCGCCGCCCGTCTCTACTTCTCTCTCTCTCTCCCTGACCTGATGCGTGGGCCCCGCTGTCATTCTATCGCTCATGCCCGAAGTGGTATGAGTGGAGGCGTATTCCTAGAATGCGCCATCGACGTCAGCCCCTGGTTTTCTGTTAATTCAAATTTAAATCGAAGTTTGACTAGAAACTTTGACCAGCCACAACTCTTAAACCATAAGTCCAAATGAGTTGATTCTTCTTGCATTGTGTTTGTTTTGAAAAGTTCTAGCAACACACCAGAATGGAGATTTTTCCTTACTGTCTAGAATTTTTGGTGATTTTCAGAGTGGTTCTTGATATTTTATTTTCATGTTTTAATTATTTTCAGAGGGAGAAGCTTGTCTTGAAGATAACCAGGAGGAGTGTGAACCCCCTCTGCACTAAGGCAAGTCGCACCAACATTTGGATGGTGTCATTTCAATATCTATGATTTTTCCAACTTCAATATGAGTTATTTTCATGCATTTAATTATTTAAATCAACATTGCTTATGCTAGTTACTTTGTCATTCTTGGTATGCTAGTTTCTAGTACTGATTGGATGCATGAACTAGTTTAAGGCAGTAGATGGAATTTTATTTGTGTGGTTATGTTTTTTAATATGATTATAGTATTTTCGTTCGTGACAAATTGATTTTAATATATTTTGGCATAACCAAAAAAATGAGTGTTAAAACTAGTGAAGTAAAATCAGTAAAACTTGATCGTGAGTAGTGCAAGAAGGAAACTTTGATGATGTTGATTTGGTTACTTGAAGTGGTATGTGTTGCATATCGAATAGTTGCATGTTCGTGGCATGATCACTCGAGTTATTTTATTTCAAGTTAAACCCGATGTTAATTCAACTTGAACATAACCTTGATCGAGTCATGGTGACACTGAATCGAGTTTTTCCTAGTGCAACCACATTTTCCTTTATGGAAAGGCCTTTATTCGGTCCGTTGTCATGCCTCTGGTCGATACCTCCAACGAGAGAAGGTTATGGGCGTGCGGTGCCTTGGCCCGGTAAGCATACATAACCTTGTGTGCCCGTTTTTTGTTATGGTACCTTGTCCCCGTTTGGGACCGTTTTTGCCATGACGGTGGGTTTTGATGCCTTCGGTAAAAACGGGGCCACCCATGACTTAGCCCAGTGGGGAGTTAGTCGGAGTGGTCGGAAGAGTGTCATGGCAATGGAAGGGTTTCTTCAGAATGTCGTTGGTCCACCCGAATGCCATGGGTTCCGTGGTGTGGGTAAAGCACGCTACCTCTGCATAGTGTATTTAATCTATCGATAGCCGCGTCCTCGGTTACGGACATAGCTCGTGACTAAGTCACACCATGGATCAACATTAATAAGTAATCTTGCACACTAAATTTTAGTGTTTGGCATTGTTTATGTGATGATTTGTGAGATCATGAAGATGATTGTTGTGGGAACCAAAGTGTTGGTTTCGGTTGTGATCCGGGTATGATCACAGTTCCGGTTACAAGGTAACCCATCTGGTAAGGGAGTCCAAGGGACTCGGTGCACAAGTTGTTTTTCACTGCATCAGTAGTATGTATGCATTGCATTTAACCTGTTTAATTGTCATGATATTGTTTGCCATTATGCTTATGCTTGTTGTGAGCTTGCAAGTACATTCAATGTACTGACCTGGCGTGTCATGCCAGCTTTCAGGCAAGTCGTATTAGATCGGAGTGCTTCCCGTGTCTAGATCGTGTCCACATCGGTGTCCATGTGCTATGGAGTTCCACTTCGTCGTCGCTCCACTGCCTCTTAGTTATCGTGATCGAGGCCCCTTCATCTTCATTAAATAATGTACATATCGTTCAACCGCACCATGTGTGCCGCTTGGCCTCGCTACTTGATGTAATATCAAACCTATGTTTCCGCTAGTATCAATAAAGCGGTTGTTTTCTATTCCAAGTTGTTGTGTGTTGCTAGAAGACTTTATCTCTAGGCTGGCAATGCAAGGTAATCCGGTTGCTCTGAGCCGGGGTGCCACAACGCTTGTCGCGCTAACTGTAGGACATGCTAGATCGACGATGCGCTAGATGAAAGGTAGTTAGCTTAGTTTGAGTGCCGGAAGTAATAGAAATTAAGTGTTGCATCGCATGCATTTTATTTGTTGTTATTACTAAATGTCTGATGATTGTGAGTGTAGATGGCTCCGGTTTTGTTCCTGTACCAGTCTGATCCAGCATCGTATACCTCGCCGCACGTGCTTCAGAACGTGTGGCGACGACTCTACCCAGAGGATGTTGATCCAGTGTATCAGGTGTATCGGGACCACCTGGACGGTTCGATGTATGAGTATTATGCGAAGGTCACTTTATACCACAGTTCTCCTTCCAGTGCTTACACATGTTCCTCTAAGGGTGGTTTTGCTACCACGCCATCTCAGGCTATCCAATTTGCTGCACTCGTTGATCTTGTAGACCTGCGCTACAACGAGGTTCGTATGCAGACCCACCCAGGTTTCTTCTTCTACCCGTCTCTGCACGAGAACGGGTGTATCCGCTTTCCTTTCATTGATCCGGCGTGCGCTCGTCTTGCTAGCCACCTTTCTCGCTATATCATTGCCAGTTATCTGTTGATCTTTGAGTTGGCCTGAGAGCTGATCCGAGCCCGGATAGCCCTTGTCGTGGCTCCGAATAGGAACCCTCCACCTACTATCAGATTCACTTCGTTCGTTCCTCCAGCCTCTATTACTCTGGTTACTTCGGTGACCACTCAGGGTACCACGAACCCTTTGGCAGTGACTCCTCGCAGTGCTCCTGCTGCGTGGGCTTCCCTTGTCGCTACTTCTGCAACCCCTATGCTTAGGTCTCGCCCCACACCTGCCCCTGAGGGAGAGTCCTCAAGGCAGCGCCGCTGTGTCACTTTTAACCCGGAGGTTTCCACTATCAGCTCAGGATCTGAGTCCGGCTCAATAGAGGAGTCTGCAGCACCCGTCAAGCACTAGATCGTTAGAGTACCCGCAATCGTCATGAGGTTTATGTACGGATGTAGTCGTTCGTGCCATGATGCTTAGTTTAATGCGTGAGTGTAGTCGAACCAGTCATGATGTTTATCTTTCATGTATGAGTCTATGTATAATTATGTTGGAACCTTTTTATTCGCCTTGGTTTCTTTTTCGTTGCTTTCTTTCGGTTTGTCGCTGGCTTTTCTTCCCATTTTTGGATATTTCTCATCTCGGTTGCTTTATATTGGGAAAATAAACAATAGGATGACGCGGGGAGGCAACAACAGCCACGCTTGTGAGGATGTCCCTGTTCGTCGCTCAGCAAGGCAGGCAGGACATTCCCCCAAGTCATATCAGCCACCACCGCCTCCACCGCCACATCCGCCATCCACTAAGAAAATCATGCATATGTTTGAAGAAAGAAGGAACAACGATCTGATTGAGCTGCTGAAAAGCATGCAAGCTATGGTTGGGCGGAATGGAAATCAGAATGGTCATCTCTCCAAGCTGTCAGATTTTCAGAGGACCAAGCCTCCCGGTTTCAGTCAATTTATCGATCCTTTGGAAGCCGATGATTGGTTAAGGACTATTGAGAAGAAGCTTGAGATTTCTCGTACTGAAGAAGCTGACATGGTTCCATTTGTTATGCATTATCTTGAATGGTGGGATAATGCTAAGGCTATGTGGCCTGCAGACGAAGAAATTACCTAGACTAAATTCAAGGACCATTTCCACAAGTACCATATTCCAGCCGGGATTATGAAGGTCAAGCAATGCGAATTCCTCGCTCTCACACAAGGAAGCCTGTCAGTAAGTGAGTACCTACACAAGTTCAACCATTTGGTCCGTTATTCCCTTTATGATGTGGCCATGGTAGAAAGGAAGATCGACAGATTTCTTGGAGGACTGAACCAACACCTCAGATGCACTCTCAGTATGTTTGATTTCCAGGATTTCCAAACTCTGGTAAACATGGCCCTCATCGCAGAAAGGGAACACAAGCTCGTGCACGACAACAGGCTCGCTAATAATGACCACAAGCGCAAATTCGAGCCTAAGAAGGATGGACAACCAGTGCAGAAGGCTCGTACTTCGCAGCAGACTCAGGTTGAGTAGAAACCAAATTGGCAACAGAATGTTAACAAGACCACTACTCAAGTCAAGAACGTTGTGACCAACCCGATGCGCGAAGAGTGTCAGCGCAATAATTCTTGCTTCAATTGTGGGCAAACCGGACATTATGCCAGACAGTGCCCCAAGAACAGCAAGCCAACTGCTCCATTCAGGCCACAAGTCAATCACCTGGTGCCCTACTCTATCCAGAGGACCATCCAAGGGTAAGTTCACCACCTCCCCGCAGACGAAGCCCAAGAGGACCCAGAAGTTGTCATTGGTATGTTTCCTGTTAATAGCATACCTGCAATAATTTTATTTGACTCTGGGGCTTCCCACTCTTTTATTTCGCAGAGTTTCATTGCCCAAAAAGAAATTTCCTTGCTCGATTTTAGGAAAAAGCATGATGGTACAATCCTCGGGATCCGTGCTTAGAAGCAATCTGGTATGTCATAATTTGGAAATTGATATCAAGGGAGTCGGATTTCAAATATCCTTGATAGTCATCGAGTCTGCCAAATTGGATATTATTTTGGGAATGAATTGGTTAAGCCAATATCAAGTCTGCATCAACTATGCGACCAGAGAAGTCACCATGACAAGTCAGGGAGGTCAAACCACAAAATTCTATGCCCGGAGGAGCATACCCAAGAAAGAAATGGTTTTCACGGCCGTGGTTGAAGAATTGGAATTAATTCCTATGGTCAGTGGGTTTCTAGATGTATTCCCTGAGGAATTACCAGGAATGCCGCCAGACAAGGAGCTTGAGTTTGCAATTGATCGTGTGCCTGGAACCGCACCGTTATACAAGAAGTATTATCGTATGCTTTCGTCAGAATTGGTGGAATTAAAGGAAAAATTGATGAGATGCTTCAGAAAGGATACATCCGTCCGAGCTCTTCACCATGGGGATCACCCGCAATATTTGTGGACAAGAAATACGGCAGTCTCCGAATGTGTGTGGATTACTGTCAGCTAAATGATGTCACTATCAAGAAAAAATATCCATTACCAAGGATTGATGATTTGTTTGATCAACTCCGTGGGGAAAAGTAATCTCCAAGATTGATTTGAGGACCGGATATCACCAGCTCAAAATCAAGAAGGAAGATATTGCCAAGACCGTGTTCACAACTCGATACGGTCTTTATGAATATACAGTTATGTCTTTCGGTCTCACCAATGCCCCTACCTTTTTCATGCATATGATGAATAAGGTATTTATGGATTTCTTCGATAAGTTTGTGGTGGTCTTCATCGATGACATCCTCATATACTCGAAAGGTGAAGAAGAGCACAAGGAACACCTCAGAGCAATTTTGCAAAGGCTCCGTGACCATCAGCTATATGTGAAGTTTAGCAAATGTGAGTTTTGGCTCAAGCAAGTTGGATTCTTAGGGCATGTTCTTTCAGTAGAAGGGATAGCCGTGGATCCAAGTAAGGTGAAAGACGTGCTGGATTGGACCGCACCCACGACAGTATCCGAGATCCAGAGTTTCCTTGGATTAGCCGGATACTACCGCCACTTCATCAAAGGTTTCTCTAAAATTTCCAAGCCAATGACAGAGCTCCTCGAGAAAGATAGGAAGTTTGAATGGACTGAGGATTTTGAGAAAAGGTTCAATGAGCTAAAAACCAAACTAACAACAGCACACGTGTCGAGCCTTCTAGACATCTACCGCAGCTTTGATGTATACTGCAACACATCCAGGAGAGGTATTGGATGTGTACTCATGCAAGATGGCAAGGTTGTGGACTACGCATCTTGACAGTTATGTCCTCATGAAGGGAACTACCCAACACATGATTTGGAATTGGCCATGGTTGTGCATGCTTTGAAAATTTGGCAACACTACCTCATTGGAAAAAGGTGTCAGATATTTACCGACCACAAGAGTCTCAAGTATATATTCACTTAGCTAGACTTAAACCTTAGACAGCAAAGATGGCTCGAGTTGGTCAAGAATTATAACCTTGGGATAAATTATCATCCGGGTAAAGCCAGAGTGGTTGTCAATGCCCTCAGCCGCAAGCCTGCCAGTCTGAATGCCATAATGGATTCCTTGCCTCCCGAACTCCAAGAAGAGATCGCTCAGCTCAATTTGATTATATTTGATGCCAGTCTTGCCAATATATTGGAAGTTACTCCTACCGATGAGGATGTGATTCACAGGGCCCAGACAGATGACTTAGCGCTACAACAACATGTCAAGTGTATGCTAGAAGTCAAGACCCATGATTTCTCTAAGGATCAGCAAGGTACGCTAAGGTTTCAAGGATGGATTTGTGCACCTGAGCAAGCAGACCTGAGAAAGAAGATCTTGGCAGAAGCACACGAATCTTTGTATTAAATTCACCCAGGAGATACCAAAATGTACGAAGACCTTCGCCAGATATTTTGGTGGGATGGAATGAAGAAAGATATTGCATACTTTCTCGCTTGCTGTTATATATGCAACAAGGTGAAGGCAGAACATCGGAAACCCGCCAGACTCCTTCAACCCCTACCCGTCTCACAATGGAAGTGGGATGATGTCTGCATGGATTTCATCACGAGACTACCAAGGACTCATTGAGGCAATGATGCAGTATGGTCGTGGTGGACATGCTGACTAAGGTAGCCCACTTCATCCCCATCCAAACCACCTAAAGAGCCGACCAACTCGCACAGTTATATGTGTATAGAATCGTCAGTTTGCATGGAGTACTAAGAACAATTACTTCAGACCGAGGTTCTCTCTTTACCTCAGCATTCTGGTCACGTCTCCATCAAGCCTTAGGGACTGCCCAAAAATACATCACAGCGTATCACCCTCAGACAGACGGGCAGACTGAGCGAGTAAATTAGATACTTGAAGATATGCTCCAAGCATGTGCTTTGGCCCAAGGACCCAAGTGAGAAGATTGTCTGCCATATGATGAGTTCTCCTACAACAACATTTTCCAAACCAGCCTGAAGATGCCACCTTATGAAGCTCTGTCTGGCCGTAAGTGCCGCACTCCACTAAACTGGTCTCAAACCGGAGATAACCGCATTTTCGGAACTGATTTGATGATGGAGGTTGAAAAGCAAGTAAAGGATATCCGAGATAGACTGCAGTTGGCCAAGTTCTGACAGAAGTGTAAATATGATGCAAAGCACCATCAGATCAGTTTCGAACCCGGAGAGCCTGTGTACCTCCGAGTCACACCCATGAAATGAGTCAAGAGATTTCAGACCCAAGGAAAACTGGCACCCAGATATATTGGTATGTTTCCAGTCATGTCCAGAGTTGGAACAGTTGCTTATCAATTGGAATTGCCACCGGAATTGTCAGAAGTGCACAATGTGTTCCATGTCTCACAGTTAAGAAGGTGCATCTCACCACTAGAGAAAAGGACTGATGTGGCAGAGATAGAGCTTGCTAAGGATTTGACTTATGAGGAGAGACCGCTTAGAATAATGGATGAGGCAGAAAGAGTCACTTGAAGTAGAGTGATAAAGTTTCATAAGGTTTAGTGGGAGCATCACACCGAGGAAGAAGAAACATGGGAAAGAGAGTAATTTTTAAGGACAACCTACCCAAAATTGTTTTCCCGAGCAACTGAATCTCGAGGACGAGATTCATCCTAAGTGGGGGAGGTTTGTGATAGCTTGGTTTTTGCCTTCTCTCTTTTTTCCGGACTTCATTTGCCTCTGATTTGAATTTGGGGTTTTTGAATCAATTCAAATGGACTTAAACACTTGGGAATGTCCTTGGTTTTCATCCAAGTGAACCATCCCTCTCTATATCATCATTTCCCTCTCTAAAAAATCCAAAATAGCCCAAGGAATATTTTTCATAAAAGAAAAAATATTCATTTTCTTCTCTGATAATCAATTCAGAAACTTGTGCTCCAAAGCAACCCTCATTTTTCCTGCACCCAAAAATCTGAGAAAATTCCCTAATATTCTTTGGACATTGGCACACCTCCGTGAGAAAAATATTGCATACTTTTTTGGAATATTTTTGCTACAGAAAATCATTTCTGTTTTGGCCTCAAAATGCACTTTGTACAACAAGTGTATTTTTCCTTGATCCAATGAGGCTGATTTTTCTTGACCTTCATTACCCTCCTAAGTAAAGCTTAACTCCAGAAGATTAGCCCTAATCTTGTTCCAGAAGCCCTCTAAACTTGGCGGCCAAGTTTCTGTCCAGAAACTTGCCAAGAAGCTCAAGTCTCATCTGGTCGGCCTAGCAGTGTGCCATCACCCCTCTTAGACCACACACTGCATGGACAACACACCAGACATGGTTTGGCATCGTGTGGGCGTCATTTTGACCATGCCAACATGATTACCGCGTGAGGACACGGCTCTGGCAACGCGCCCGATGCGCTCTGCGCTGCGCCCATGCATCCTTTCATCTTGTGATCGTCACAGAGCTTGCCGATGACTGTCGCACCGTGCCACCATCTTCGTCTCATCGCCCTTGACCCCTCCCTATCGCTCGCCGATGCCGGAGCAGCCGCAGCAAGCACGGGCACGTCGCGGCCAAATCCACAGTGCACTTGGGCCCATGTCTACTTCTCCCACCGCCTCGTGTGCTCGTCTTCGAGCTTCACAGTGCCCGCGTGAGCTCTGAAGCACTACCCCCTCCTTGCTGGCGCTCTTCGTCGCCGTGCACCACTTCTAGAGAGATTTGGTGGAGCCATGTACTCTCTTCCCCTCTGGCTATAAATTCGGACCCTCCATCCTCTCCGAGCACTCCAAGCTTACCACCCAACCTCCACAAGCCCGTAGCATAGCCGCAGCCCGACCGAGCAGGCCTCTAGCCGCCGTCCCCGACTAGAGCTCGGCGATGATCCCCACAGCCCCTCCTGCTCACTCTCGTGCCCTTCGAGCTCAACCCACTCCTCAAGCGACTCCCTAGTGGCTCACTGGTGTCGTCCGAACCCATAGGAGCCCTTGGTGCAGGCCGACTTCGCCGTCGTCTTCAACTCCGGCGAGCCCCACCTTCTACAGCAGCTGGAGAAGCCCGTTCCGACCCCGTCCGTCCACCTCTAGCCAAGCCACGGGTACAAGTAGGTGCCCGAGTGTCTCCTCTATCCATCTATCCCTCCCGATCTGGCCGACGAGCCCTCCTCGCCGGAGAACACGCCGACGAAGCGCCGCCCGTCTCTGCTTCTCTCTCTCTCTCTCTCCTTGACCTGACGCGTGGGACCCGCTGTCAGCCTCACCGCTCACGCCCGAAGTGGTATGAGTGGAGGCGTATTCCTGGAATGCGCCATCAACGTCACCCCCTGGTTTTATGTTAATTCAAATTTATATCAAAGTTTGACCAGAAACTTTGACCAACCACAACTCTTAAACCATGAGTCCAAATGAGTTGATTCTTTTTGCATTGTGTTTGTTTTCGAAAGTTCTAGAAGCACACCAAAATGGAGATTTTTCCTTGTTGTATAGAATTTCTAGTGATTTTCAGAGTGGTTCTTGATATTTTATTTTGCTATTTTTAATTATTTTCATAGGGAGAAGTTTGTCTTGAAGATAACCAGGAGGAGTGTGAACCTCCTCTGCACTAAGGCAAGCCACACCAACATTTGGATGGTGTCATTTCAATATTTGTGATTTTCCAACTTGAATATGAGTTATTTTCATGCATTTAATTATTTAAATGAACATTGCTTATGCTAGTTACTTTGTCATGCTTGATATGCTTAGTTTCTAGTACTGATTGGATGCATGAACTAGTTTAAGGCAGCAGAAGGAATTTTGTTTGTGTGGTTATGTTTTCTAATATGATTATAGTATTTTCTTTTGTGACAAATTGGTTTTAATATATTTTAGCATAACCAAAAAGATGAGTGTTAAAACGAGTGAAGTAAAATCAGTAAAACTTGATGATGAGTAGTGCAAGAAGGAAACTTTGATGATGTTGATTTGGTTACTTGAAGTGGTATGTGTTGCATATCGAATAGTTGCATGTTCATGGCATGATGTGACTCGAGTTATTTTATTTCAAGTTAAACTTGATGTTAATTCAACTTGAACATAACATTGATCGAGTCATGGTGCCACTGAATCGTGTTTTCCCAGTGCAACCACATTAGCCTTTATGGGAAGGCCTTTATTCAGTCTGTTGTAATGCCTCTGGTTGGTACCCCCAACGAGGGAAGGTTATTGGCGTGCGGTACCCTGACCTAGTAAGCAGGCATAACCTTGTGTGCCCGTTTGTTGTTATGGTACCTTGTCCCCGTTTGGGACTGTTTTTGCCGCAACGGTAGCCGTTGATGCCTTTGGTAGTTATGGGGCCACCCAAGACTTAGCTCAGTGGGGAGTTAGTCGGAGTGGTCGGGAGAGTGTCATGGCAATGGGAGGGTTTCATCGGAATGTCGTTGGTCCACCCGAATGGGAAGAAGAGGCCATGGGTTTCATGGTGTGGGTAAAGTGCGCTACCTCTGCAGAGTGTATTTAATCTATCGATTGCCGTGTCCTCGATTATGTACATAGCTTATGAGTAAGTCACACCATGGATCAACATTAATAAGTAATCTTGCACACTAAATTTTAGTGTTTGGCACTATTTATGTGATGATTTGTGAGATCGTGAAGATGATCATTGTGGGAACCAAAGTGTTGGTTTCGGTTGTGATCCGGGTATGATCACCGTTCCGGTTACGAGGTAACCCGTCTAGTAAGGGAGACCTAGGGACTTGGTGCACAAGTTGTTTTTCACTGGATTAGTAGTATGTATGCATTGCATTTAACATGTTTAATTGACATGATATTGTTTGCCATTATACTTATGCTTGTTGTGAGCTTGCAAGTACATTCAATGTACTGACCTGGCGTGTCATGCCAGCTTTCAGGCAAGTCGTATCGGATCGGAGTGCTTCCCGTGTCTAGATCGCGTCCACATCGGTGTCCCTATGCTATGGAGTTCCACTTCGGCGTCGTTCCGCTGCCGCTTAGTTATCGTGATCGAGGCCCCTTCATGTTCATTAAATAATGTACATATTGTTCAGCTGCACCGTGTGTGCCGCTTGGCATTGCTACTTGATGTAATATCAAACCTATGTTTCCGCTAGTATCAATAAAGCGGTTGTTTTTTGTTCCAAGTTGTTGTGTGTTGCCAGAAGACTTGATCTCTGGGTTGGCAATGCAAGGTAATACGGTTGCTCTGAGCCGGGCTGCCACATTCCCCTAGGCCCAAATATGGTGAATTGTCATGTAGTCGACCTTCACATAACACCACTAGAGGAAATACAACATACATCTCATCAAACTATCAAACGACTACCAAATTCAGATGATTACTTATAACAAGACTTCTCATCTTTAGGAACAAAAGTAACTACTCACAAAGCATATTCATGTTCATAATCAGAGGGATATTGAATGGCATTAAGGATCTGAGCATATGATCTTCCACCAAATAAACCAACTAGCATCTGCTACAAGGAGTAATCAACACTACTAGCAACCCACAGGTACCAATCTCAGGTTTTGAGACAAAGATCGGATACAAGAGATGAACTAAAGTTTGAGAGTAGATGGTGATGGTGAAAATGTTGATGTAGATTGACCCCCTCACAATGAGAGGATCATTGCTAATGACGATGGCTTCGATTTCCCCCTCCCTAGGAGAAGTTTCCCGGCAGAACAGCTTCGCCGGAGCCCTAGATTGGTTCTGCCCATGTTCCGCCTCGAGACGGCGGCGCTTCTCCCGAAAGCTTCCCCCTTATTTTTCCCGGGTCAAAACACATCATCTAGCAGAAGATGGGCATCGGGGGCGGGCCTGGTGGCCCACAAGGCAGGGGCACGCCCAGGGGGGTAGGGCGCGCCCCCCCACCCTTGTGGATGGCTGGTGGCCCCCCTTTGGTACTTTCTTTGCCTAATATTTTTTATATTTTCCAAAACTACTCCCCGTGAAGTTTCAGGACTTTTGGAGTTGTGCAGAATAGGTCTCTATTATTATCTCCTTTTCTAGTCCAGAATTCCAGCTGCCGACATTCTCCCTCTTCATGTAAACCTTGTAAAGTAAGAGAGAAAAGGCATAAGTATTGTGCTACAATGTGTAATAACATCCCATAATGCAATAAATATTGACATAAAAGCATGATGCAAAATGGACGTGTCAACTCCCCCAATCTTAGACCTCGCTTGTCCTCAAGCAAAAGCCGAAATCGAAAAATATGTCCACATGTTTAGAGATAAAGGTGTCGAAAAAAATAAAATACAGACATGAGGGCATCTTGATCATCTTTAGAATAGCAACATATATTGTCACATAGATTTTTATGCCAAAGTAACAATTCATTCACAAGGTAAAGTATCAATCAAAAACTTCATTGAAAACTAACAAACTATGATCTCAGTCATTGAAGCAATTGCAATTTATCATAACATCAGAAAGAGTCAATATAAGAGCTTTTCAGCAAGTGCACATACTCAACTATCATTTAATCTATCACAATTGTTAACACTCATGCAATACTTATTAGTTCAAAGGTTCAATTGGACACAGAGAAAGATAGGGGCTTATAGTTTCGCCTCCCAATGATTTACCTCAAGGGTAATATCAACTATAATGGTTCATGGCTCTCTACATATATATATATATATATATATATATATATATATATATAGAGAGAGAGAGAGAGAGAGAGAGATCTAGCTCCAACATATTGTGCTTACCAAAGGATAAAAGTAAAAGGGGGAGGTGAACATCACATTGACTCTTCTATAATGGTAAAAGATAAAAGATAGGCCCTTCGCAGAGGAAAGCAGAGGTTTTCATGCGCTTTTATGGTTGGATGCACAAAATCTTAATGCAAAAGAACGTCAATTTATATTGTCGCTTGTGATAAAGAAATATATTATGCAGTCTGTTACTTTTATTTCTTCCATATCACAAGTTCGTATAAAGCTTATTTTCTTCACACTAATAGATCAGACATATTTAGAGAGCAATTTTTATTGCTTGCACCAATAAAAACTTACTTGAGGGATCTTACTCAATCAATAGGTAGGTATGGTGGACTTTCATGGCAAAACTGGGTTCAAGGATATTTGGATGCACAAGTAGTATCTCTACTTAGTACAAAGAATTTGGCTAGCATGAGAGAGAAAAGCAAGCTCAACATGTCGGAGGATCCATGACAATATAACTTCTATTCGGATGTAAGAAGACATAACCCATTATGTTGTCTTCCTTGTCCAACCTCAACTTTTTAGCATGTCATATTTTAATGAGTGCTCACAATCATAAAAGATGTCCAAGATAGTATATTTATATGTATAACCTCTCTTTCTTTATTAATTCCTATTAATTGCAACAATGACCAAAACTATGTTTGTCAACTCCCAATAACTTTTATTCATCATACTCTTTATATGTGAAGTCATTACTCTCCATGGGATCAACATATGATCTTTTTGTTTCTTTTTATTCTCTTTCTATTCTTTCTCTTATTTTATTCTCTCAAGATCATAGCAAGAAAGTAAAGTCCTCAACTCAAAACTACTCTTTATTATATAACTCACGAACTCGATTACATAGATAGATCTCAATGCAAAGCTCAAAACTAGATCATACTCAAAACTTTATTCTACTAGATCAAGTATAACCAAAAGGATCGAACTGAGAAAAACGATAAAGATAAAGGTGTGATGGTGATACGATACTGGGGCACCTCCCCCAAGGTTGGCAGTCGCCAAGTGGAGTTCCCAAACCCATGTGTTTATGTCTCTTTCTTCGAAGGTGATGTTGTGTTATCTTGGCGATGATGCCCCTTAGGATGTGATTCTCCTCCTCTAGCTTATTAATTTGCTGCTTAAGATCCATTATTTCCTTGCGGAGTTTGCCCGTGACGGCTAGAGCTCCAATCACCCATGGATGTTTCATAGCTGTGGGAGAAAAAGCAACACTCATTTTCATATTTTCATAAGAGAGAAACTTAGCATTGGGAGGGATGACCAAATTTGGTAGCGCTAAGCTCTGAAGTTCCTCCAGCCTGAATCCAGCTTGGAGACGAGAAGTAACTTCTTGATCCTCCTCCGTGGCATCCATCCTTTTCAAGTCAGCCTCCATCTCTTCCTCCGTTGACTGCCCAAAGTGGTCAGGTTCGCTGATCCCTCTTGGGTCCGATGTTGGGTGAGAGACACGACTCTCCCTGGCCGACTCTTGCGAAGAGATCTCTTTAGATCTGTCCAGAAAATAGCATGAAAGAAGAACAAAGGATTTTACCGTGATACGGTGGTCAAAACCTTCGGTAGATTATAAAATGATTTTTTACCGACCAAAAGGAGTATTGTGCAAGAAAACAGAGTCCGGAGGGTACACGAGGTGGCCATAAGGTAGGGGGCGCGCCCCGCCCTTGTGGTTGCCTCGTCCACTCTTCGAACTGCTTTTAATTTTCCTATTTTTCTAAATATTCCAAAATAGAGAAAAATTGTTGTTGGAAACGTTTTGGAGTCCGTTTACTTAATGTACCACATACCTATTCCTTTTCGAAGTCTGAAACGCCCTGGAAAGTATCCCTTATGTATTCCTCTGGTGTCATGGTATTAATTATATTGGTATCAACATTTAAGGGTGTACCTGAGACATAATGTTTAATTCTTTGAGTGTTTACCACCTTCGTATTTATGCCTTCAGCGTTGTTGATTTTGATGGCACCGGAGTGATAAACCTCCTCGATAATGTAAGGACCTTCCCATTTAGAGAGAAGCTTTGCTACAAAAAATCTTAAATGAGAGTTGTATAACAAAACATGATCACCTACATTAAACTCGCACTTTTGTATCCTTTTGTCATACCATCTTTTATATTTTTCTTTAAACAACTTGGCATTCTCATAGGCTTGGGTTCTCCATTCATCAAGTGAGCTAATGTCAAATAACCTCTTCTCACCGGCAAGTTTGAAATCATAGAGCTCTTTGATTGCCGAATAAGCCTTATGTTCTAATTCAAGAGGTAAGTGTCATGCTTTTCCATAAACCATCTTATACGGATACATACCCATATGGTTTTTATAAGCAGTTGTATAAGCCCATAATGCATCATCAAGTTTCTTAGGCCAGTTCTTTCTAGATCTATTAATAGTATTTTGCAAAATCAATTTAATCTCTCTATTGCTCAATTCTACTTGACCACTAGACTGAGGATGGTATGGAGATGCAATTCTATGGTTGACATCATATTTACCAAGCATTTTATGGAAAGCACCGTGAATAAAATGTGAACTACCATCAGTCATTAAATATCTAGGGACTCCAAACCACGGAAAAATAACTTCTTTAAGCATCTTAATAGAGGTGTTATGATCAGCAGTACTAGTTGGAATAGCTTCTACCCACTTAATGACATAATCAACAACAACTAAAATATGTGTATACCCATTAGAGGAAGGAAAAGGTCCCATATAATCAAAGCTCCAAACATCAAATGGTTCAATAACAAGTGAATAGTTCATAGGCATTTCATGGCGTCTACTAATATTATCAATTCTTTGGAATTCATCACAAGACAAAACAAACTTGCGAGCATCCTTGAAGAGAGTAGGCCAATCAAAACCGGATTTTAATACCATGTGTGCAGTTCTATCTCCAGCATGGTGTCCTGACTGTCCTCTGTAAGCCTCAGAGTGACACTTACATAGGATTTGTTCCTATTCATGCTCAGGTACACAATGTCTAGTAACACCATCTACTCCTTCTTTATAAAGATGTGGTTCATCCCAGAAGTAATGTCTTAAATCATAGAAAACCTTCTTATTTTCCTGGTATGTGAAGGTAGGTGGTATAAATTTAGCAACTATGTAATTAGCGTAATCAACATACCATGGAGCATTATGAGGAGCATTTATGACAACTAATTGTTCATCAGGAAAGCTATCATCAATAGGTAGTAGGTCATCAAGAACATTTTATAACCTAGACAAGTTGTCTGCAACGGGGTTCTCATCTCCCTTTCTATCAATGATATGCAAATCAAATTCTTGCAGCAATAGAACCCATCTAATAAGTCTAGGTTTAGCATCTTTCTTTTCCATAAGATATTTAATAGCATCATGCTCAGTGTGAACAATTACTTTAGAATCAACAATATAAGATCTGAACTTATCACAAGCAAAAACAACTACTAAGAATTCTTTTTCAGTAGTCGCATAATTTCACTGGGCACTGTCTAGAGTTTTACTAGCATAATGAATAACATTCAATTTCTTATCAACTCTTTGTCCTAGAACAGCACCAACAGCATAATCACTCGCATCACACATAATTTAAAAGGGTAAATTCCAATCATGTGGTTGAACAATAGGTGCAGAAATCAAGGCCTTCTTAAGTATTTCAAATGCTTCTACACAATCATCATAAAAAACAAAAGGAATGTCTTTTTATAGGAGATTAGTGAGAGGCCTGGAAATTTTAGAGAAGTCTTCAATAAACCTCCTAAAGAAACCAGCATGACCAAGAAAACTTCTTATACCTTTGATATCTTTAGGACACAGCATCTTTTCAATAGCGTCTACTTTAGCTTTATCAACTTCAATACCTCTTCCAGAAATCTTATGCCCCAAGGCAATACCTTCATTAACCATAAAGTGGCACTTCTCCCAATTCAAGACAAGGTTAGTTTCTTCGCATCTCTACAAAACTCGATCAAGGTTGATTAAGCAATCATCAAAAGAAGTTCCGTAAACGGAGAAATCATCCATGAAAACCTCAACAATCTTTTCACAAAAGTCAGAAAATATAGCAGTCGTACATCTTTGAAAGGTAGCAAGTGCATTGCATAGCCCGAAAGGCATACGTCTATAGGCAAATGTACCGAAAGGGCAAGTAAAAGTGGTCTTTTCTTGATCCTCTTTTGACACAGGTATTTGAGAAAAACCAGAATAACCATCTAGAAAGCAAAAATGAGTATGTTTCGATAGTCTTTCTAGCATTTGATCAATAAAAGGTAGAGGATAATGATCTTTTCTAGTAGCTTTGTTCAATTTGCGAAAATCAATTATCATTCTATAACCTGTAACAATTTTATGTGGAATAATTCATTCTTATCACTAGGAACAATGGTAATACCTCCTCTCTTAGGGACACAATGAATATGACTTACCCATCTACTATCAGATAAATTATACCTGCCTCCAGAAGCTTTAGTATTTCATTTCTTACAACTTCTTTCATTTTAGGATTTAACGGTCGTTGGTGATCCACAACTGGTTTAGCATCGGGTTCCATATTAATTTTGCGCCGACATAGAGTTGGATTAATGCCCTTAAAATCATCAAGAGTACATCCAATAGTGGCCCGATGCTTCTTTAGGGTCTTTAATAATCTCTTTTCTTCATGCTCTGAAAGGTTATCACTAATAATAACAGGACATATCTTCTTTTCATCAAGATAAGCATACTTCAAAGTATCAGGTAATTGCTTAAGCTCAAACATGGGATCACCCTTGGGTGGAGGAGGATCCCCATGGATTTCAATAGGATTTTTTTTCAAAATGGGCCCTTGATTAAGGAATATTTCATCTAGTTCCCTTCGTTCTTTCATGAACATATCATTTTCATGGTCTAGCAAATATTGTTCCGAAGGATCAATAGGAGGGACGGCAATAGAAGCAAGACCAATAATTTCATCCTTACTTGGCAATTCTTTATCACGGGGTTTTCTACGAAATTAGAGAAATTAAAATCATGATACATATCCCCAAAACCGACAGTAACAATTTCTTTTTCGCAGTCTATCTTAGCATTAATGGTATTCAAGAAAGGTCTACCAAATATAATGGGACAAAAGTCATCTTGTGGAGAAGCAAGAATAAGAAAATCAGCATGGTATTTTATTTTCCCACACAAGACTTCAACATCTCTAACAATCCAAATTGGTGATATAGTATCTCTATTAGCAAGCTTGATAGTAACATCAATTTCTTCTATTTCAGCAGGCGCAATTTCATTCATAATTTCTTTATATAAAGTAAAGGGAATTGTACTCACACTAGCACCAACATCACATAAGCCATGATAACAATGATCTCCTATTTTAACAAAAACAACTAGCATGCCAACAATAGGTCTATGTTTATCTTTAATATCGGGTTTAACAATTCTAGCAGCTTCATCAACGAAGTAAATAACATGCCCATCAATATTATCGACCAGTAGATCCTTAACCATAGCAACATTAGGTTCTACTCTAATTTTTTCATGTGATCTAGGTGATCTAATATTACTTTTTTTTTAACCATAGTTGAAGCTTTAGCATGATCCTTTATTCTAGCAGGAAAAGATGGTTTCTCAATGTAGGCAGTAGGAACGATATGATCAACATTATAGGTAATGGTTTCTTCTTCAACTTTAATAGGTTCTACTACTTTCACTTCAATGGGAGGATGATATTTAAACCACTTCTCTTTAGGGAGATCAACATGAGTAGCAAATGATTCAGAGAAAGAAGCTACTATCTCAGAGTCAAGTCCATATTTAGTGCTAAATTCATGAGAAGCATCGGTATCCATAAAAGATTTAACACAATCAAACTTAAGGAATATACCTGACTCATTACCATCGTCGAGTTCCCAATATTCATATTTGCATTTAATTCTTTCCAATAAACCCCATTTGAGTTCAATACTCTTCTTCATAAAAGAAGCGGTACAATAAGTATCGAGCATGGATTGATCATTATGAGAAAGCTGAGCATAAAAATTCTAAATAATAATTTCCCTTGAGAGGTCATTATTGGGGCATGAATATAACATTGACTTAAGCCTCCCCCAAGCTTGAGCGATACTTTCTCCTTCACGAGGCCAAAAATTATATACATAATTCCAATCAAGATGAACCAGATGCATAGGATAAAACTTCTGATGAAATTCCAATTTCAATCGGTTGTCGTTCCATGATCCAATGTCATCACGCAACCTATACCATGTGAATGCATTTCCCTACAAAGATAAAGGGAAGACCTTCTTATTTACATCATCCTCGGTCAAACCTGCAAGCTGAAATAATCCACAAACTTCATTCACATAGATTAGGTGCATATCGGGATGTAATGTTCCATCTCCTGCATAAGGATTAGCTAGCAGTTTCTCTATCATACCCGAAGGAATTTCATAGTAAATATTTTCAGTAGGTGCAGTAGGTTGAGGAGAATTTTTTTTGTTCTTCCGGTCGAGGTGAAGATACCCCGAACAAACCCCTCAAAGGATTATTTTCCATAGTAAACACTATATAAATGTTTCCTTACCAAATTTCACTTACCAAAGGCACAAAATTCCACTTACCAAAGGCGCTTCACTCCCCGGCAACGGTGCCAGAAAAGAGTCTTGATGACCCACAAGTATAGGTGATCTATTGTAGTCCTTTCGATAAGTAAGAGTGTCAAACCCAACGATGAGCAGAAGGAAATGACAAGCGGTTTTTAGCAAGGTATTTTCTGCAAGCACTGAAATTATCGGTAACAGAAGGTTGTGTGATAAGATAATTTGTAACGAGTAACAAGTAACTAAAGTAATTAAGGTGCAGCAAGGTGCCCTAATCCCTTTTTTAGCAAAGGACAAGCCTGGACAAACTCTTATATAAAGGAAAGTGCTCCCGGGGACACATGGGAAATGTTGTCAAGTTGGTTTTCATCATGTTCATATGATTCACGTTCGTTACTTTGATAATTTGATATGTGTGTGGACCGGTGCTTGGGTGCTTCCCTTACTTGGACAAGCCTCCCACTTATGGTTGACCCCTCCTGCAAGCATCCACAACTATGAAAGAAGAATTAAGATAAATTTAACCATAGCATGAAACATATGGATCCAAATCAACCCCTTACGAAGCAACACATAAACTGGGGTTTAAGCTTCTATCACTCTAGCAACCCATCATCTACTTATTACTTCCCAATGCCTTCCCCTAGGACAAAATCATAGTGAAGTGTCATATAGTCGACGGTCACATAACACCACTAGAGGAAAGACAACATACATCTCATCAAAATATCGAACGTATACCAAATTCACATGATTACTTATAACAAGACTTCTCCCATGTCCTCGGGAACAAAAGTAACTACTCACAAAGCATATTCATGTTCATAATAAGAGGGGTATTGAATGGCATTAAGGATTTGAACATATCATATTCCACCAAATAAACCAACTAGTATCAACTACAAGGAGTAATCAACACTACTAGCAACCCGCATGTACCAATTTGAGGTTTTGAGACAAAGATCAGATACAAGAGATGAACTAGGGTTTGAGAGGAGATGGTGCTGGTGAAGATGTTAATGGAGATCGACCCGCTCTCGATGAGAGGATCGTTGGTGATGACGATGGCTTCGATTTTCCCCTCCCGGAGGGAAGTATCCCCGGCAGAACAGCTCCGCCGGAGCCCTAGATTGGTTCTGCCCATGTTCCGCCTCGAGACGGCGGCGCTTCGTCACGAAAGCTTCTCCCTTATTTTTCCATGTCAGAACACATCATATAGCAGTAGATGGGCATCGGGGGCCTACCAGGTAGCCCACAAGGCAGGGGGCGTGCCTAGGGGGGTAGGGCGCGCCCCCCATCCTTGTGGATGGATGGTGGCCCCCTCTGGTACTTTCTTCGCTCAATATTTTTTATATTTTCCAAAACTGCTCCCCGTGAAGTTTGAGGACTTTTGCAGTTGTGCAGAATAGGTCTCTATTATTTTCTCCTTTTCCAGTCCAGAATTCCAGTTGCCGGCATTCTCCCTCTTCATGTAAACCTTGTAAAGTAAGAGAGAAAAGGCATAAGTATTGTGCCACAATGTGTAATAACAACCCATAATGCAATAAATCTTGATATAAAAGCATGATGCAAAATGGACGTATCAGTGCGTGACGAAGAGTGGTGCCCGCAGTCCCCACCATGGATATCGGCGAGTAGCTCTCTCCCCTGCTCTTTGGATATGCACCGCAATGAGACGTCGTTGGGACGCCTGTGGTACAACTCGTCATCTTGCAAGCAGTAGGCAATAGCCTGCCAAGCCACGTGCTCCGCGTCCGCCTCCTCCTATGGTAAGGTGCCGTGAAGCAGATACGCCTTGAGCCCCTCGGTCTAGTCGCCATCCTGAGGCTCCAGTGAGAGAAGCAGATGAGCTCCTGTGGCCGGGCCATAGGCCGCCCCCCTGAGGTTGGCGCTAGAGGCAGCTCCTCCTGGGACAGTGCACGCCCGCAGCCTGGGGCGTGGCTGCTGACTTGAAGAGCCTCTCCTCGAAGATGTCGGGCTTCTGGGGCTCGCGGCGCGATGCTCTCTTGGAGATGCCGTTGGCCTCCTTGTTCGCGTTGCATGGCACGTGCAGCAGTTCCAGTCCTGGAAAATTCTTCTCAATTTTACATACCTCCTCTAGGTACGCCTCCATGTGCTCATCTTTCGTTGTGTACTCTTTGTTGGAGAAGTTGATGAGGAGCTGTGAGTCGCCCTTGATGGTGAGGCTTTTGATCCCCAAGGCAGTCGCGGCCTTGAGGCCTGTGATTAGACCCTCGTATTTCGCGATGTTGTTGGAGACCTTCTCGCCATGCCGGAAGCATAGCTGCATGGCATAGTAGAGATTGTACTTGGTGGGTGAGATGAGCATGACCCCAACCCCCGCGCCCTGCCACGAAGGTGTTGTCGATGTGCATGACCCACCCCTCAGGAGCTTTGTCACCAGGCATGAGGGACTGGTCCTTGCCCATCCCCTGGTCTGGAGCGTCCGTCTATTCGGCCACGAAATCGGCAAGGGTTGCGCCCTTGATGACTCTGGTGGTGCTGAACTCCAGTTGTAATGCTTGCAGCTCAATGTTCCACTCCACGACTCTCCCAGCCGCGTTGGGGTTCTGCAGTATCTTCTCCAGGAGGAATGCAGGGACGACCTTGATGGGGTGACCTTGGAAGTAGTGGCACAGCTTTCTCTACGCGATGATGAGCGCGAGGAGGAGCTTCTGCTGCATCGGGTAGTGTGCGCGTGTGTCCCGTAGCACGGTGCTGACAAAGTACACCGGGTGTTCGATGAGTGGCGAGGTGTGGGCGACGTCCTCCCCATCGCAGGGCTCAGGAGCCACATCGGCTGGTGAAGTGGCACAGGGCTCTGGAGCGTTATCGTGAGGGGGTAGCCACGCCGCGTCCTCCTGAGTCTCCTCTGTCTCCTGAAGGCTCCTCGAGGCCATCTTCGCGTCAGCGCGCTGCTCCTGAACAGCCATGAGCGCCACACTGGCGGAGTGTGGGGTGGCTGCCAAGTAGAGTACCAACGGCTCGCGGGGGCGAGACGCCACCATGATGGGCAGGCTTGTGAGGTATTTCTTGAGGCCTTGGAAAGCAGCCTCCACCTCCGGAGTCCACTCAAAAGGGGCTTTCTTCTTCATGAGATCGAAGAAAGGGAGAGCTCACTCACCTAGCATGGAGATGAAATGTCCCAGTGCGGTTATGCAGCCTGCCAATTTCTACATTTCCTTGAGAGTTTGAGGCGGGCGCATCTTCTCGATTGCCTTGATCTTGTCAAGGTTGGCCTCGATTCCTCGGTGCGACGCGAGGAAACCCAACAGCTTTGGACGGGACCCCAAAGACGCACTTCTCCAGGTTGAGCTTCAAGTCAATTCGGCGCAGGTTGGCGAACGTCTCCTCTAGGTCTTCGATCAGTGTCTTTGCCTCTCGTGTCTTGACCATGATGTCATCGACATAGGCTTCGACCATCCTTACCACCTGCGGCCCCAGCGCAATGTGCATCAGCCGTTGGAAGGTCGCTCCATCATTGTGCAACCCGAATGCCATGCAGGTCCAGCAATATATCTTGCACGGAGAGATGAAGGCCATTTTCTCAACGTCTTCTGTCGCCATCTTGATCTAGTGGTATCCGGAGAAAGCGTCCAAGAAGCATAGCAGATCACAGTTAGCGGTGGAGTCCACGATCTGGTCAATGCGCGGGAGCGGGAAGGGGTCCTAAGGACATGCCTTGCTGAGGCTCGTTAAGTCAATGCACATGCACTCCCTCCCTCCCTTCTTGGGGACGACGACGGGGTTGGCCAACAACTCGGGGTGCCACACTTCATGGATGACCCCTGCTTCTTGCAACTTGCGCACCTCTTGGACGATGAATGTCTGCTTCTCTTGTGCTTAGCACCGTGCCTTATGCTTCACCGGGCAGGCATTGGGGCATACCGCCAGGTGATGCTCTATTACTCCTCGAGGGACGCCCACCAGGTCAGACGCCTCCCATGCGAATACGTCCTTGTTGGCCTGGAGGAAGCTGACCACTGCTTCCTCTTGCTCCGGAGGGAGGCCACTTCCAATGGGGAAGGTGAGGCCCGAGCCCCTTTCATCAACAGTCACTTGCTTTGTCTCGGCTCGGTCCTAAGTGAATAACTTCTTCTTCTTTGCTAGCGCAGCCCCCGGAGCCTCTGGAGCGCCTGCTGGGCCGGGGCGTGAGGTCGCGGTGGCCTTAAAGACATGCTTGAGGGCTCAAACCGCCTCCTTCGTATCTCCAGCCACCATGACGGTGCCGCTGCTGCCCGGCATCTTGATGATGTTGTAGCCCGGATGGGTCGCTGCCATGAACTTAGCAATGGCGGGGAACACGAAAATGGCGTTGTACGGCAGGCTAATTTGTGCCACATCGAAGTCGCCAAACTCGGTTTGGTAGTTGTCGCGGGTGCCGAAGGTCAATGGGAGGCGCACCTGCCCGAGGGGGCAACGGAGCCCCAGGTCAACCCCACGAATGGCTTGGTGGGTGCGAGCTGGTCATGTGACATCGGGAGCATGTCAAAAGTCACCGGAGAGAGAAGGTTGTGGCCGGCGCCGCCGTAGATGAGAGTCTTGGTGAGTGTGACGTTGCTGGTGGTCGGTGTGCAGAGCATGGGGAGCGCACCGGCGGCCGCCGTGGTCCTGGAGTGGTCTCTGGAGTCGAAGATGATGTCGGTCTCCAGCCCCTCTCAGCCCTGTGGAGCCTCCTGCTCCGGCCTAGCGGAGCCCGCCTAGCGAAGAAACTGCTTGGTGTGGCAGTTTGACACGGGCGCCTGTGACCCGCCAAGGATGGATGCGACTGCGTGCAGTCCCGGGGCCGTGAAGCACGCAATGAATTGGTTGTGGAGCTCCTCCCAAGAAGAGATCGAGGCATCCAAAAGGCCACGGAGCCAAGACCAAGGGACCTTCGTCAGGGCCAAAGGGAACCAGTTCGCCGCGACCTTGTCATCGTCGCCCGCCGCTTGGATGGCCCGCTCATAAGACCAGAGGAAAACCTTTGGGCCTGCATCGTCGCCATACCGTGGGGGTAGCATCGGCTGAACTTCGCTGCCCACCTTATTCTGCGCAGGTCTGGAGTAAAGTTCGGGCAGCCCGCGGCGCCCCCGTAAGCTTCGGGCAGCCATCCTCGTAGGGCAGCACCCGCCATGAGGGCGAGGAAGCTAGGGTGGAGAGGAGTTGGAGGAGAGCTGGAGCTTCGACACGCCCCCACCTGGCGCGCCAAATGTCGGATTTAGGGCTCCGCGGACCCGAGAAGGTTCGAACATTGGGCCGTGTGTGAAGATCCTTGACCTCTCCAGCCCCAATCCGCTATCCCTATCCTGTGACCTAACCTAGCTAGATTTACGTAAGAGGGAGAGAAGATGAACACGACAGTTTACCCTAGTTGGGGCCACCTTGCGGTGTAAAACCCTAATCCTGCTTTGTGGTTGATTGGCCTCACCAGGGGTAGAATATGAACTTGCTACCGTGAGGGAACGGCCTCGGGAGGGCTCATGAGAGGAAGGTGGACTCAAAGGATCGATCCCCCTCGACGAAGGATGGTCCTCTTCCCACATCATTTGGGCGGGAAGGGATTGATACGTCCAAAACGTATCTATAATTTCTGCTTGCTCCATGCCTCTTTTGGGTGACATTGCTATGATATTTATACACTTCAATACACTTTTGATCATATTTGGACTAACCTATTAACTCAGTGCACCCCAGTGCCAGTTTCTGTATTCTGCTGTTTTTGTATTTCAGGTTTTCCCATTACGAGAACTGCCAGAAAAATCCCGGAAAAATTATATAAAAAATCAGCGTTCGAGAAGCTTCCCGGTAGCCAAAGTACAGTCGGAGGGGGGCCACCAGGGCTCCAGGCGCCCTGGTGGCACGGCCCCCCTCCTGGCCGCGCCGGGGGGGGCGCCTGGGCCCCCCAGGCCTCCGCTGATGCCCCCCTTTGGCATATATTTATATCGTGTCCCGAAACCCTCGAGACGGGAACCCTTTTTCGCGATCTCATCTCTGTTCTGCCGCCGCCGCGCTTCCAAGATCAGGAGCACCAGGAGAACTCTTCCCGGCACCCTGCCGGAGGGGAGGATCACCACCGGGAGCTTCTCCACCACCATGGACGCCTCTCGGATGAGTTGTGAGTAGTCTCCCTTGGACCATGGGTCCATGACCAGTAGCTATGTGATGTTCTCCTCCCGTTCTTGTGCTTCACTAATTAGTCCTCGTGAGCTTCCCTACATGATCGAGGCACATATGTAATCCTTATGCTGTTGCTATGTTGAGTTTGCTGGGATCCGATGGATTGTGAGATTATGTTCAGATTGTGTTTGAGTAATATATTTGATCTACCTCTTTTATATTTATGTTCGTAACTAATTCTTGCATGTTCTCTGTTGTTATTTATTGCTTTGGACAAGTAGTAGGTAGTGACTCCAAGAGGGAACGTTATGCTTGATTGTGGGTTCATGCCCCTCGATGACTAGCTTGAGTGACAGAAACATGAGTCTAGGGGATGTGCTATTGCCACAAGGGGGAAAACAACGGTGCTTGTGCCCGCGGGTGCAAGGATTGTTTACTTTACGCAAAGTTCTTTTAATGCAGTTGTTTGTTGCTTTGAGTTTACACTATGGGTGGGACTCGCAACTTAATACCAGCGAGATGTTCTGGATAGATATCTCAAGGTGGATGATTAGTAGTAGATGCAGATGGATTTCGGTCTACTTGCCTTGGCGTACCACCCATGCTTTGAACCTCTACCTTTCTTGCAACATAGTTAGCATTGGTTTGCGCACATAATTTTGTCAATTGCCCAGCTGTAATTCGTTTACCTCACATAGCTGTTTTATCGTCTTTTGGGAGAGAGATATCACTAGTGAACATCATGGGACCCCGGTCCATATTACCATCATTGATCACATCCGCTATTTACTTTCTGCTTTTTACTTACTATTGCAGTAATACCTATCACTATTATCACTTGCGTTTGATCCTTTGTAAACGACAAGACCGGAGGGATTGACAACCTCTCTGTACTCGTTGGGAGCAAAGTTATTTGTATCTGTGTGCAGGTCCACGTTGATTGCTAATATCTGGCGCCGTTAGCAGTTGACACCTTCTTGTTGAAACTGGGAGTCTCAGGGAAATCGATCCTTGGTATCTTTGCCAAGGGAAAACTTCCGCTACACTGCATCTCAAACCTTCCACTTGGGGTAACCAACGAGGGGCGAGAAGCCATCAAGCAAAGTTTTCTGGCGCCGTTGCCGGGGACTCCACTGTTCAAGATAGGGGAGTTGCATGCTATCTTTTATCTTTGCTTTTTAGTCTTGTTAGTTTACCTTTCAGTTTTCTTTATGTCTTTTCACTAGTTTTGCTTAATGGAAAACAACAAAAATATGAGAGAGCTTTATAAGCTCTACCTTGCTTTGGGACATGATGTGTTTGAAGAGAAAATTAAAAAACCTTTGGAACTTTATTATTTGCATAACAATCATGATGGTGGTGATGTTATTAGTATGCTTTCTTTGAATATCAATATTGCTAATGACATGGAAAGCTCTAAGCTTGGGGATGACACGTTTGATGAACATGATATTAGTCCCCCAACTTTTGAGGAGAAAATTTACTTAGATGATACTATGCCTCCTATATATGATGATTACCATGATGGTTATGATAGTCTTACTCTCACTATTCCTAATAAGAAAGATTTTGCTTATATGAAGAGTAATGACACTTTTATGCTTTTGGATCATGGAAATAATGCCTTATGTGATAGTTATATTGTTGAGTTCATACATGATGCCACTGAAATTTATAATGAGAGAGGGAGACTTGGTTCTAAATATCTTAATAATAAGAAGTTTCTTCTCTTTATGGTGAATATTTTGAAGTTATGCTTGTTTTGCCTTCCTATGCTAGTTGCTTTGTGCTTCAATGAACTATTCTATTGCAATATTCCTATGCATAGGAAGCATGTTAGGCTTAAATGTGTTTGATATTTGCTTCTTGATGCTCTCTTTTGTTCTTCAACTCTTATTTCTACGAGAGCATCATTAAAGTCTTAAGCCTATCTTTATGGCTATAAAGAAAGAGCTCTAGGGAGACAACCCTTGTTATCTTTGCTTTCAGTTTGTTCTTTCAGTTTTTAGTGGTCTTGATGTTTGTTACTACTGTAGCAACATCATTGTATCTTTACTTTTCAACTTTGTGCCAAGTATAGCCTCTGATTGCAAGAAAGTTCAAAAGTTATGACGTGCTGTCCAGGAAACAGATTCTGTCCTTGGATAGAAAAATACGTATAAAATCACCAGATCATCTTTTTGGTCTGAAATTTTTCGACAGCGTGCTCTATACAATTGTCTTTCGTGCGTCTGTTCTGAGTTTTTTTATTAGAGTTGCTGAAGTGCCCCGAAAAAATCATTTACTACTTGCTGTTCTGTTTTTCACAGATTATGTCATGTTTTGCCTTTCCTTCATTTTGCAAACCTTGAGCTTGCTTTTTCTTTGCAAAAACCTTTTGGCAATCTTGAGAAATAGTAGACCTTCAAGAATATCCTTATTTCTAGCAAGGAACAATTATTTTATTATGGGTACTAACCTCGCTAATCAGATTATGATGAGTTATGTATGAAGGGAGTTTTCAAGTGTGCGAGGGAAGATGATAAAAAGATTCAGGAGTGTCAAACGCTCAAGCTTGGGGATGCCCCCATGCACCCCCAAGAAATATTCAAGGATACTCAAGCGTCTAAGCTTGGGGATGCCCCCGTGCATCCCCTTCTCCATCAACATTATCAGTTCGTCTTTCGTTCCACTATATTTTTATCACTTCATGTGTTATGTGCTATGCTTGGAGCGTCTTGCTTTTAGTTTTCCTTTTTAGTTTTCCTTAGCTTTTCATAACGAGTCGGAACTCAGCTTTCGTTATGTGGGAGAGAAACACGCTCCACTTCTACCTAGAACATAACATAGAATTTTCATGTCTATCTTTGATGTGTGTGTTCTTTGTCTTTCAATAGCTACTATCATGTTCAGCTCTTAGTTTTCATGCTTATCTTTTTAAAGAGCTTTTGTTTAGTTGGTTGCTTGAACTCTCTTTATTTATCATGATTATCTTATTAAGAGAGTTTGCTTCTGTTGCATGGTTGATATGTCTATGATAAAGATGCTACGTGCATAATGGTGCTTAGTAGTTCATGTTTTCTTATGGTTAGTCTCAAATAGCTGGGGGGTTCCCAATGTGTTATTGGAGTGCCAACATGATTTGTTTGCCTATGATGTGGTATGGTTTAGTAATATCTTCCTTCAAGAATTTATTTTGATTGACTTGGCGTATGCTCACGCATATTTAAGACTGTAAAGAAAGTCTGTCAAGCCTTGATGATCTTTTGTTTCTGAGTAGCGATATAACTTCCATGCCTAATTCAATGTTGCTTTGCCGCTCTGCATGATTATGACCGTCATTGCTCTTTTAGTTGGTCGCTCCCAGTCTTTTGCTAACCTCCACCTGTACTAAGCGGACTGACTGCTTGTGCATCCAAATTATTTTAAACCAGTTATGCCATATGAGTCCACCATACCTTCCTACATGGTATTTACCTGCCATTCCTAACGAAGACTTGCATGTACCATCTCGAAATTATTCAAAAAGAAAAAAAAGCATTCATATTTTGTGCCTCTGTTTTAAGTTCATGAGGAAGTAGTAGTTAATTCATGATCTTTTTAAGTTGGACAAGCTTCACCCCGGGATTGCATGTCTAATGTGCAAACCCATAACACGAGAAGGAACTGGCATTGTGTAACGACCCGAATCTGATAAGATTCGATGTCTCTGTGCTTACCGTGCTAGTCCCTGGATCGACTCGCTAGCACACACAGTACATAAGAATATCAAATAACAAGTGCATCATTTACTATAACGTATGATCCAGAATTTACAAAGTATTACAAACTAAATAGCACAAGGCTAGCTTATTCAATAATAACAACGGAAAGGTAGCATAATAAACGATGAGTCCATCAATGCCCACTGGAGAACATGTTGAGTGAAGACTCGCGACCCTACTGTATCTCACTGATCATCTGAAAATCCTGCAACATGATAAGTTGCAGCCACAAAGGGTCAATACATTGAATGTATTGGCAAATCACACAATATGATATAGCAACCTACATCCACAAGTAAAGTATGACAACAAAACACTCAAGTCAATTTGGAGAAGAAAGTCTTCACCTACCCCCACTAAATGAACTCGTAACCGGCTCTAATATACTCGCCCAAGATAACCCAAAGATTCTAATAAACATGATAAGAACTTCAGAAAGGGTCTCAAGTGCGCTCTGTCAGTGGCGCATTCTCTAGGAACAATAGAGCGCTCTGCCAAGGACGCATCCACCTGATTTAAGTTCCGAAAACTATACCTCGCCTCAAGTGCGCTCTGTCAATGGCGCATTCTCTAGGGACAATAGAGCGCTCTGCCAGTGACGCATTCACCTGGTTAATAATCCCGAGCCTACGGCTATAAACACTCACCACTTTCATGGATCACTCGACACATGCCCGCGTCTACCATATCAAGTTGATCACACCATCACATAACACATCAACAACCAAACATGGCAACACGAGATACACATATCAAGCCAAACATTTATCATAACATGAAACCACACTTGCACAGCAGAATATAGGATGAGCAAAACCAAAAGTGCAAACTTGCCTGGAACGGTGTTGAAGTACTCTAGTGATTAACTCCGATCCGCTTCACACTCCGGACAAACTATACGATAGCGAAAGCACCGATAAACAAATCGTATTCGCATAACACTAAAGTAAAGTCAATAGTAAGGAATTCAAATAAAAACTTAATTAACACAACATATCAACAGGTATAGAATATCTACAGGATACTAGGATCACAATGCAAAAAGAATCAACTGATTTGGATATACGGTTTAAAAGATACGGCCTCCGGAAGTTTGAATTCAAATTTAAACAAATTCAAATTTGAAAAGTGCAAACATGTGCGAAGTTGGTACTGTGATAAAGATCTGGTTTTTGTGAGTTCATAGGAAAAATAAATACCTAATTTGGACATATAGAATAAAAGATATGACAAAACGAAGTTAGAGTTGAAAAACTCAAGGAAAAAAAAGACAAAAAGCCAACCGAAATCACCTGGTCTGAAACCTGCGGTACTGTAGCGGTGGCCATGTGGCAGCACGGGATTGGTCAAAGGGGTTGCTGTGCGCGCGTGCTCATCCGCAGCAGAGGAACGCGGCGGTAGTCTCCGGCGTCGATGGCGGTGCTTCTCCGGCGGGACCCCGACGTGGGTGAGGTGATGGATGGGTGCGGCATCGGACGACGGAGACGGTGGTGGTTCAAACGACGGCGGGTCTCCCTCTGTGGCGGCGGTGACGACGTGAACGCCGGCGTGCTCCGGTGCTTCTACCCGGAGTCGGGTGGCTCTGGATGGCGATGGCTAAGGTGGTTCCCGACCTCGGATAGAGGGTGCGTCGGGTGAGGTGTGACATGGCGAACTCAGGGATTGAGGAGTCGCCGGAATTCCTCACCGGCGTCCGGCGCGGTGGCGGATCTCGTCGAGCTCGGCGGACTCAATTCTGTGGACGAACTCAGGCCGCGAGGGTGGGAATCGGACAAGGAGAGCGGCACGCATCAATCGGTGTCCATAGGTTGGGAGAGGGTCGACGAACGGAGCGAATTGAGCCCGATTTGATTCGGACGTGGAGGCTCTGTCGTACAGGAGCAGGAGTCCGAGCAAAGGAAGAAGACGCGTGGGGGCTCCACCAGCCAGCGGCAGAGAAAGAAGGAAAAAAACAAAATGGGGGTCGCCTGGGCCCTCACTGTCAGCGGGAGAGATAGGTGGAAGAAAAAAAACAAAGGGCTGGCCTGCGGTGCTGCTGGGCTGCTCGCTGCAAAGATGGGTCGCGGCAGCTGGGCTGCTGTGTGCGCAGGAGCTGTGCGCTCGAGCCTAAACTCTGTTACAGAAGTAAAACTATAGCTAAACAAATCTAAAGAAATAGTATAAAATAAAAACTAATAAGATCATCAAAGCACTCAGTAGAATATTATTCCTAATATACCAAACAGTGAACATTTTTATAACACAAATACACAAAAAAAAATATTTTTATGCAATACAAGCATATAAAGAGCATTATAGCAACTTTAAAAATAATTTTGAGTTTTAACAACTCCAAAATATTTTATTCAAACTCCAGAATATTTTCTTAGTATTTTCCAAATACAAGTAACAAGGGAGAAGTCATATTATCTCCACTCCAAAAACAATTGCCTTGAATTGAAAAACACTTTAAATATTCAGAAAATTTAAATATGCATAGAAATCATAATGAAAAAGAATGATCCTATTAACAAATCCAAATTTAATAATTTGGGATGTTACAAATCTACCACCCTTAAAATGAATCTCGTCCTCGAGATTCGAAGAGGCTAGAAAGAAAAGGTTAGGGTTGAGGTCTCCTTGAGTAACCATTATCCATCCGAGACTGTGGAGTACTACCACCTTGGAATAAGAGTCACCGGTCTTCAAAAATATTGCTCCTTCAATGACATCCTCGAAATATAAGTCATACACTCCTTTGTGATCTTGATTGGATCCTTTGCAAAGAAGTGGTCTTCCAAATCACGGGCCCTCATGGTGAAAGGTATTATGCCGGTACTAAAAAAATATAGATACGCTCATGGTAGTCATCAAGAATGGTTCCTGCAGAAAAGAGTCTAGATTTATTCTCACCGTACAACCTACTATTGGCAACGATTGCCTTTTACAAGGGTCAAGCGTCATACCATTCTAAGGTTCAGGCTTGATTTCGTCGTCACTCTATATCTAGGTAAGTCACTCTAGATTTACCATCCCATATAACAAAAGCGAATAATAAGAGTAAGTCGGTATGGTGATCAATCCATTCCGCACCCAAATCATTACCTTGTATATGGTTTAGAAAATCTCGCATTCTAACACTCGGGCATCCTCACAAGCATTGCAAAAATTTCTCTTGTTCATGAACTGGGTTCGGATAAATCCATTGGTTCTGCGTGCCAAGCAAACATCTATCGTTCCTGTCAACTCCCAGGTTTGCGTCAACTACTATAAAAACATATACTGATGAATTGTAGCTTCCTCCAGGTTTCTTCCTTCAGCAAGATTGTGCTTGCTTCTTGGTGGATCCTGACTTATGTGGTCAAACTTGAACTCATCACCGGGTTGCAGCAGAGATTAGGATATAGACAGAATAAAGATCTAAGGAGAGAACACTACCCATATGCTCATGCTAGCAACAAAAAAAATCAAACACTAAATTCACACAATTCACACCAGTCACCCAAGCTATCCTAAAGTAATCACATCAAAATAGCACATAAGATCAATCAAAGCACCCAATTGCATAATACAAACATTCCACGAAATATGACAACACGAAAGGCAATGACCAACCAAACATATATATAACATATCACACAACACAAGCAAAACCTACAGGTAAGGTCATATCCACAAGAGATATGATCTCATCATACTACCGCAAATCGTTTATCAAAAACAACTTAGTAATGGTGGTCTGTAACTAAAACTCCTCACAATATACAAATATAAGTAAAGGGTCATCTATATATTTGAAAAGAAAGGATATGAGTATAAGAGTATGAACTAACAAGTAGACAACAAGTGGTAAAGTAAGTTTTTCACTCCTATGGCTTTTCTAATCCATTTTCTAGGGTCACAACCTACAGTCAACACACTGCTCTGATACCATCTGTAACGACCCGAATCTGATAAGATTCGATGTCTCTGTGCTTACCGTGCTAGTCCCTGGATCGACTCGCTAGCACACACAGTACATAAGAATATCAAATAACAAGTGCATCATTTACTATAACGTATGATCCAGAATTTACAAAGTATTACAAACTAAATAGCACAAGGCTAGCTTATTCAATAATAACAACGGAAAGGTAGCATAATAAACGATGAGTCCATCAATGCCCACTGGAGAACATGTTGAGTGAAGACTCGCGACCCTACTGTATCTCACTGATCATCTGAAAATCCTGCAACATGATAAGTTGCAGCCACAAAGGGTCAATACATTGAATGTATTGGCAAATCACACAATATGATATAGCAACCTACATCCACAAGTAAAGTATGACAACAAAACACTCAAGTCAATTTGGAGAAGAAAGTCTTCACCTACCCCCACTAAATGAACTCGTAACCGGCTCTAATATACTTGCCCAAGATAACCCAAAGATTCTAATAAACATGATAAGAACTTCAGAAAGGGTCTCAAGTGCGCTCTGTCAGTGGCGCATTCTCTAGGAACAATAGAGCGCTCTGCCAAGGACGCATCCACCTGATTTAAGTTCCGAAAACTATACCTCGCCTCAAGTGCGCTCTGTTAATGGCGCATTCTCTAGGGACAATAGAGCGCTCTGCCGGTGACGCATTCACCTGGTTAATAATCCCGAGCCTACGGCTATAAACTCTCACCACTTTCATGGATCACTCGACACATGCCCGCGTCTACCATATCAAGTTGATCACACCATCACATAACACATCAACAACCAAACATGGCAACACGAGATACACATATCAAGCCAAACATTTATCATAACATGAAACCACACTTGCACAGCAGAATATAGGATGAGCAAAACCAAAAGTGCAAACTTGCCTGGAACGGTGTTGAAGTACTCTAGTGATTAACTCCGATCCGCTTCACACTCCGGACAAACTATACGATAGCGAAAGCACCGATAAACAAATCGTATTCGCATAACACTAAAGTAAAGTCAATAGTAAGGAATTCAAATAAAAACTTAATTAACACAACATATCAGCAGGTATAGAATATCTATAGGATACTAGGATCACAATGCAAAAAGAATCAACTGATTTGGATATACGGTTTAAAAGATACGGCCTCCGGAAGTTTGAATTCAAATTTAAACAAATTCAAATTTGAAAAGTGCAAACATGTGCGTAGTTGGTACTGTGATAAAGATCTGGTTTTTGTGAGTTCATAGGAAAAATAAATACCTAATTTGGACATATAGAATAAAAGATATGACAAAACGAAGTTAGAGTTGAAAAACTCAAGAAAAAAAAGACAAAAAGCCAACCGAAATCACCTGGTCTGAAACCTGCGGTACTGTAGCGGTGGCCATGTGGCAGCACGGGATTGGTCAAAGGGGTTGTTGTGCGCGCGTGCTCATCCGCAGCAGAGGAACGCGGCGGTAGTCTCCGGCGTCGATGGCGGTGCTTCTCCGGCGGGACCCCGACGTGGGTGAGGTGATGGATGGGTGCGGCATCGGACGACGGAGACGGTGGTGGTTCAAACGACGGCGGGTCTCCCTCTGTGGCGGCGGTGACGACTGTGATGCTTATGTGAAAAAGCTTCAACCTGATAAGCTCGAACCCAAGTCGGAGAAATGTGTCTTCATAGGATACCTAAAGAAGACTGTTGGGTACACCTTCTATCACAGATCCGAAGGCAAGATATTCGTTGCTAAGAATGGATCCTTTCTAGAGAAGGAGTTTCTCTCGAAAGAAGTAAGTGGGAGGAAAGTGGAACTTGATGAGGTAATTGTACCTTCTCCCGAATTGGAAAGTAGTACATCACAGAAACTAGTTTCAGTGATTCCTACACCAATTAGTGAGGAAGCTAATGATGATGATCATGAAACTTTGGATCAAGTTACTACTGAACTCGTAAATCAACCAGAGTACGTTCCGCGCCAGAGTGGTACGGCAACCCAGTTCTGGAAGTCATGTTACTAGACCATGATGAACCTACAAACTATGAGGAAGCAATGATGAGCCCAAATTCCGCAAAATGGCTTGAGGCCATGAAATCTAAGATGGGATCCATGTATGAGAACAAAGTGTGGACTTTGGTTGACTTGCCCGATGATCGGCAAGCCATCGAAAATAAATGGATCTAAAAGAGGAAGACTGACGCTGACAGTAATGTTACTGTTTACAAAGCTCGACTTGTTGCGAAAGGTTTTCGACAAGTTCAAGGAGTTGACTACGATGAGATTTTCTCACCCGTAGCGATGCTTAAGTCTGTCTGAATCATGTTAGCAATGGCCGCATTTTATGATTATGAAATCTGGCAAATGGATGTCAAAACCGCATTCCTGAATGGATATCTTAAAGAAGAGTTGTATATGATGCAACCAGAAGGTTTTGTCGATCCTAAAGGTGCTGACAAAGTGTGCAAGCTCCAGCGATCCATCTATGGACTGGTGCAAGCATCTCAGAGTTGGAATATACGCTTTGATAAGTTGATCAAAGCATATAGTTTTATACAGACTTGCGGTGAAGCCTGTATTTACAAGAAAGTGAGTAGGAGCACTATAGCCTTTCTGATAAGTATATGTGAATGACATATTGTTGATCAGAAATGATGTAGAAATTTTCTGGAAAGCATAAAGGAGTGTTTGAAAGGAGTTTTTTTTCAAAGAAAAACCTCGGTAAAGCTGCTTACATATTGAGCCTCAAGATCTATATAGATAGATCGAGACGCTTGATAAAGTTTTTCAATAAATACACACCTTGACAAGTTTTTGAAGTAGTTCAAAATGGATCAGTCAGAGAAGGAGTTTGTGCCTAAGTTGTAAGGTATGAAGTTGAGTAAGACTCAAATCCCGACCTCGGCAAAAGATAGAGAAATAATGAAAGTCATTCCCTATGCCTCAGTGATAGGTTCTATAAAGTATGCCATGCTGTGTACCAAACTTGTTGTGTACCTTACCATGAGTTTGGCAAGAAGGTACAATAGTGATCCAGGAGTAGATCACTGTACCGCGGTCAAAATTACCCTTAGTAACTGGATGACTAAGGAAATGTTTCTCGATTATGGAGGTGATAAAGAGTTCGTCGTAAAGGGTTACGCCGATGCAAGCTTTGACACTAAATCCAGATGACTCTAAGTATCAATCTGGATGCGTATTGAAAGTGGGAGCAATTAGCTAGAGTAGCTCTATGCAGAGCATTGTAGACATAGAAATTTGCGAAATACATACGGATCTGAATGTGACAGACCCGTTGACTAAACTTCTCTCACAAGCAAAACATGATCACACCTTATTACTCTTGGGTATTAATCACATAGCGATGTGAACTAGATTATTGACTCTAGTAAACCCTTTGGGTGTTGGTCACATGGCGATGTGAACTATGGGTGTTATTCACATAATGATGTGAACTATCGGTATTAAATCACATGGCGATGTGAGCTAGTTATTGACTCTAGTGCAAGTGGGAGACTGAAGGAAATATGCCCTAGAGGCAATAATAAAGTTGTTATTTATATTTCCTTATATCATGATAAATGTTTATTATTCATGCTAGAATTGTATTAACCGGAAACTTAGTACATGTGTGAATACATAGACAAAACAGAGTATCCCTAGTATGCCTCTACTAGACTAGCTCATTGATCAAAGATGGTTATGTTTCCTAACCATAGACATGAGTTGTCATTTGATTAACGGGATCACATCATTAGGAGAATGATGTGATGGACAAGACCCATCAGTTAGCTTAGCACTATGATCGTTTAAGTTTTACTGCTATTGCTTTCTTCATGACTTATACATGTTCCTCTGACTATGAGATTATGCAACTCCCGAATACCGGAGGAACACTTTGTGTGCTACCAAACGTCACAACGTAACTGGGTGATTATAAAGGTACTCTACAGGTGTCTCCGAAGGTACTTGTTGGGTTGGCGTATTTCAAGATTAGGATTTGTCACTCCGATTGTCGGAGAGGTATCTCTGGGCCCACTCGGTAATGCACATCACTATAAGCCTTGCAAGCATTGCAGCTAATGAGTTAGTTGCGGGATGATGTATTACGGAACGAGTAAAGAGACTTGCCGGTAACGAGATTGAGCTAGGTATTGAGATACCGACGATCGAATCTCGGGCAAGTAACATACCGATGACAAAGGGAACAACGTATGTTGTTATGCGGTTTGACCGATAAAGATATTCGTAGAATGTGTGGGAGCTAATATGAGCATCCAGGTTCCGCTATTGGTTATTGACTGGAGACGTGTCTCGGTCATGTCTACATAGTTCTCGAACCCGTAGGGTCCGCACTCTTAAGGTTTCGATGACAGTTTTATTATGAGTTTATGAGTTTTGATGTACCGAAGGAGTTCGGAGTCTCGGATGAGATCGGGGACATGACGAGGAGTCTCGAAATGGTCGAGACGTAAAAATCGATATATTGGACGACTATATTCGTGTTGGAAATATGCCCTAGAGGCAATAATAAATTGGTTATTATTATATTTCCTTGTTCATGATAATCGGTTATTATCCATGCTAGAATTGTATTGATAGGAAACTCAGATACATGTGTGGATACATAGACAAACACCATGTCCCTAGTGAGCCTCTAGATGACTAGCTCGTTGATCAATAGATGGTTACGGTTTCCTGACCATGGACATTGGATGTCGTTGATAACGGGATCACATCATTAGGAGAATGATGTGATGGACAAGACCCAATCCTAAGCCTAGCACAGATCGTGTAGTTCGTATGCTAATGCTTTTCTATATGTCAAGTATCTTTTCCTTAGACCATGAGATTGTGCAACTCCCGGATACCGTAGGAATGCTTTGGGTGTACCAAACGTCACAACGTAACTGGGTGGCTATAAAGGTGCACTACAGGTATCTCCGAAAGTGTTTGTTGGGTTGGCACGAATCGAGACTGGGATTTGTCACTCCGTATGACGGAGAGGTATCTCTGGGCCCACTCGGTAGGACATCATCATAATGTGCACAATGTGATCAAGGAGTTGATCACGGGATGATGTGTTACGGAACGAGTAAAGAGACTTGCCGGTAACGAGATTGAACGAGGTATCGGTATACCGACGATCGAATCTCGGGCAAGTACTATGCCGATAGACAAAGGGAATTGTATACGGGATTGATTGAATCCTTGACATCGTGGTTCATCCGATGAGATCATCGTGGAACATGTGGGAACCAACATGGGTATCCAGATCCCGTTGTTGGTTATTGGCCGGAGAGTTGTCTCGGTCATGTCTGCATGGTTCCCGAGCCCGTAGGGTCTACACACTTAAGGTTCGATGACGCTAGGGTTATAGGGAAAGTATGTACGCGGTTACCGAATGTTGTTCGGAGTCCCGGATGAGATCCCGGACGTCACGAGGAGTTCCGGAATGGTCCGGAGGTAAAGATTTATATATGGGAATTCATAATACGGTCACCGGAATAATTCGGGGGGTTACCCGTATTGTACCGGGACCACCGGAGGGGTTCCGGGGGTCCACCGGGAGGGTCCACCTGCCCCGGAGGGCCCTATGGGCTGTATGTGGAGAGGGACCAGCCCCTTAGTGGGCTGGGCGCCTCCCCCCCCCCTAGGGCCCATGCACCTAGGGTTGTGGGGGAAACCCTAAGGGGGGCGCCCCCCTTGACTTGGGGGGCAAGGCAACCGCCCTGGCCGCCGCCCCTCCTCAGATTGGATCTGAGGGGGCCGGCCCCCCTCTCCCTTGCCCCTATATATATATATATGTGGGGGTGGGAGGGCAGCCGTACCAAAAGTTCTGGCACAGCCCTCCCCCTCTCCCAAGTCCTTCTCCTCTCCCACGGTGCTTGGCGAAGCCCTGCAGGATTCCCGCGCTCCTCCACTACCACCACGCCGTCGTGCTGCTGTTGGATGGAGTCTTCCCCAACCTCTCCCTCTCTCCTTGCTGGATCAAGGCGTAGGAGACGTCACCGGGCTGCACGTGTGTTGAACGCGGAGGCGCCGTTGTTCGGCGCTTAGATCGGAATCAACCACGATCTGAATCGCAGCGAGTACGACTCCTTCATCCGCGTTCTTGCAACGCTTCCGCATCGCGATCTACAAGGGTATGTTGATGCACTCCACTCTCCTTTATGCTCGTTGCTAGATTACTCCATAGATAGATCTTGGTGATGCGTAGGAAATTTTTTGATTTTCTGCTACGTAACCCAACAGTGGCATCATGAGCTAGGTCTATGCGTAGTATCTTGCACGAGTAGAACACAAAGTAGTTGTGGGCATGGATTTGTCAATTTACTTGCCGTTACTAGTCTTATCTTGATTCGGCGGCATCGTGGGATGAAGCGGCCCGGACCGACCTTACACGTACTCTTACGTGAGACAGGTTCCACCGACTGACATGCACTAGTTGCATAAGGTGGCTAGCGGGTGTCTGTCTCTCCCACTTTAGTCGGATCGGATTCGATGAAAAGGGTCCTTATGAAGGGTAAATAGAAATTGGCATATCACGTTGTGGTTTTGGCGTAGGTAAGAAACGTTCTTGCTAGATACCTATAGCAGCCACGTAAAAACTTGCAACAACAATTAGAGGACGTCTAACTTGTTCTTGCAGCATGTGCCGTGTGATGTGATATGGCCAAAAGGATGTGATGAATGATATATATGTGATGTATGAGATTGATCATGTTCTTGTAATAGGAATCACGACTTGCATGTCGATGAGAATGACAACCGGCAGGAGCCATAGGAGTTGTCTTAATTTATTGTATGACCTGCGTGTCACTGAATAACACCATGTAATTACTTTACTTTATTGCTAAACGTTAGCCATAGTAGTAGAAGTAATGTTTGGCGAGACGACTTCATGAAGACACGATGATGGAGATCATGATGATGGAGATCATGGTGTCATGCCGGTGACGATGATGATCATGGAGCCCCGAAGATGAAGATCAAAGGAGCAAGATGATATTGGCCATATCATGTCACTATTTGATTGCATGTGATGTTTATCATGTTTTACATCTTATTTTCTTAGAACGACGGTAGTGAATAAGATGATCTCTCACTAAAATTTCAAGAATTGTGTTCCCCCTAACTGTGCACCGTTGTTAAGGTTCGTTGTTCCGAAGCACCACGTGATGATCGGGTGTGATAGGTTCTAACGTTCGCATACAACGGGTGTAAGCCAGATTTACACACGCGATACACTTAGGGTTGACTTGACGAGCCTAGCATGTACAGACATGGCCTCGGAACACGGAAGACCGAAAGGTCAAACATGAGTCGTATAGAAGATATGATCAACATGAAGATGTTCACCGTTGATGACTAGTCCGTCTCACGTGATGATCGGACACGGCCTAGTCGATTCGGATCATGTATCACTTAGATGACTAGAGAGATGTCTATCTGAGTGGGAGTTCATTAGATGAACTTAATTGTCATGAACAATAGTCTAAGTTGTCTTCGCAAATTATGTTGTAGACCAATAACTGTGTTGTAGCTCCCTGTTTAATACGATCCTAGAGGAAGACCAAGTTGAAAGATATTGTAAGCAATGATACGGATTGGGTCCGTAGTCCGAGGAGTGTCCTCACTGCTACACAGAAGGCTTACGTCTTTGATGTACCGCTCGATGTCCAAACCCCTACAATGTCGTCTGTGGATGTTGTGAACACTTGACATACACGTCTTGATGACTACTTGATAGTTTAGTGCACCATACTTTACGGCTTAGAAACGGGTTTACCAATGATGTTTTGAACGCCATAGGACATATGAGATGTTCCAAGAGCTGAAACTGGGATTTCAGGCTTATGCCCGTGTTGAGAGGTACGAGACCTCTGACAAGTTCTTTTGCCAAAAAGATGGAGGAGAATAGCTCAACTGGTGAGCATGTACTCAGAATGTCTGGGTGCTAAAATCACTTGAACCAAGTGGGAGTTAATCTTCCAGATGAGATAGTGGTTGACGGAATTCTCTAGACACCATCACCAAGCTACTAGAACTTCGTGATGAACTATGACATGCAAAGGATGGAGATGATCCCGGAGCTATTAGCGGTGCTTAAGACCGCGGAAGTAGAAATCAAGAAGGAGCATCAAGTGTTGATGGTTTATCAAGACCACTGGTTTCAAAGGGGGCAAGGGCTAGAAGGGAAACTTCATGAATGGCAAACCAGTTGTCGCTCTAATGAAGGAACCCAAGGTTGAACCCAAACCTCGAGACTAAGTGCTTCTATTGTAAGGGGAACGATCACATAGTAGCGGATCTACCCCAAATACATGGTAGATAAGAAAAGCAGGCAACTTCAACAAAGTATATTTGATATATGTGTTATTGATGTGTACCTTACTAGTACTCCTTGTAGCACATGGGTATTGGATACCGGTTCTGCTATTATTAGTGACTTGAAGCAAAAGCTACGGACTAAACGGAGACTAGCTAAGGGCGAGGTGACGATGTGTGTTGGAAGTGTTTCCAAGGTTGATAAGATCACCATCGCACGCTCCCTCTACCTTCGGGATTAGTGTTGAACCTAGATAAATGTTATCAGGTGTCTGCGTTGAGCATGAAAATGATTAGATCATGTTCATTGCAATACGGTTATTCATTTAAGTTAGAGAATAATGGTTATTCTGTTTACATGAATAATACCTTTATGGTCATGCACCCAATGGTTTGTTGAATCTCGATTATAGTAATACACATGATGAAAATATTAATGCCAAAAGATGTAGAGTTAATAATGATAGTACCACTTTCTTGTGGCACTGCCGCTTAGGTCATTTTGGCATAAAATGCATGAAGAAACTCCATGCTGATGGATGTTTGGAGTCACTTGATTTTGAATCGCTTGACACATGCGAGCCATGCCTCATGGGCAGGATGACTGAGATCCCGTTTTCAGGTACAATGAAACGGGCAAGTGACTTGTTGGAAATCATACATACAGATGTATGTGATCCAATGAGAATTAAGGCGTGTGGTGGATATCGTTATTTTCTCATCTTCACTGACGATTTGAGTAGATATGGGTATATTTACTCAATGAAGCAAAAGTCTGAAGCGTTTGAAAAGTTCAAGCAATTTCAGAGTGAAGTTAAGAATCATCATAACAAGAAGATCATGTTCCTACGATCTGATCAAGGGGAGATTTTCTGAGTTGTGAGTTTGGCAATCACTTAAGACATTGTGGAATTGTTTCGCAGTTGAAGCCACCTGGAACACCACAACGTAATGGTGAGTCCGGACATCGTAGTCGAACCTTATGAGATATGGTACGATCTATGATATCTCTTACCGATCTACCGCTATTATTTTGAGGTTATGCATTAGAGACAGTTGCATTCACTTTAGATAGGGCACCATCTAAGTCCGTTGAGACAACGCCGTATGAACTATGGTTTGGCAAGAAACCAAAGTTGTCGTTTCTTGATGTTTGGGGCTGCGATGCTTATGGCTTCAGCCGGAAAAAGCTCGAACCCAAAGCGGACAACTACATCTTCATGGGATACCCAAAGGTAACAGTTGGGTATACCTTCTATCTCAGATCCAAGGACAAAATGTTTGTCGCTAAGAACGGGTCCTTTCTCGAGAAGGAGTTTCTCTCGAAAGATTTGAATGGGAGGAAGATAGAACTTGATGAGGTTGTCAAACCCTCACTTCAATCGGAGAGTAGTGCAACACAGAAAGATGTTTCTGTGGAACCTACGACTGTTGAACAGGAAACTAATGATAGTGATCATGAAGCTTTGGATCAAGTTGCTATCGAACCTCGTAGGTCGACAAGGATATGTACTACTCCTGAGTGGTACGGTGATCCTGTCTTAGAGGTCATGTTGTTGGACAACAATGATCCTACGAACTATGGAGAAGCGATGGTGGGCCCGTATTCCGACAAATGGTTAGAAGCCGAGAAATCCGAGATAGGATCCATGTATCAAAACAAAGTATGAACTTTGGTGGACTTGCCCAATGATTGGCAAGCCATTGAGATGAATGGATCTTTAAGACAAAGACGGATGTGGACGGTAATGTCACCGTCTATGAAGCTCGACTTGTGGCAAAGAGTTTTTCGCAAGTTCAAGGAGTTGACTACGATGAGATTTTCTCACACGTAGCGATGCTTGAGTCCGTCGGAATCATATTAGCATTAGCTGCATTTATGAAATCTAGCAGATGGATGACAAAACAAGTTTCCTTACCAGTTTTCATAAGGAAAGGTTGTATGTGATACAATCAAAAAGGTTTTGTCGATCCTAAGGATGCTAAAAGGTATGCTAGCTCCAGCGATCCTTCCATGGACTGGAGCAAGCATCTCGGTGTCGGAATATACGCTTTGATGGAGTTATCAAAGTTTTTGGGTATACAAAGTTTGTTAGAAACTTGTATTTACAATAAAGTGAGTGGGAGCACTACAACATTTCTGATAAGTATATGTGAATGACATATTGTTGATCCGAAATGATGTAGAATTTCTGGAAAGCATAAAGGGTTGTTTGAAAGGTGTTTTTCAAAGGAAGACCTGGATAAAGCTGCTTATATAATTGGGCATCAAGATCTATAGAGATAGATCAAGACGCCTAATGAAACTTTCAAAAGAACACACACCTTTGACATAATTTTGAAGGAGTTCAAAATAGATCAGTCAAAGAAGGATTTCTTACCTGAGTTGTAAGGTGTGAAGTTGAGTAAGACTCAAAGATTGACCACGGCAGAAGGAAGAGGAAGGACGAAGGTCGTCCCCTATGCTTTTGTCATAGGCTCTATACGGTATGCCATGCTGAGTACCGCACCTGATGTGTGCCTTGCCACATGTCTGGCAAGAATGTACAAAGGTGATCCAGGGGTGGATTACTAGATAGTGGTCAAAATTATCCTTAGTGGAATAAGGAAATGTTTCTCGGTTATGGAGGTGATAAGGAGTTCGATGTAAAGAGTTACGTCGATGCAAGCTTAACACCTATCCGGATAACTCTGAGTAGAAATGCCGGATACGTATAATGGAGCAACAGTTTGGAATAGCTCCAAGTGGAACGTGATAGCAGCATCTACGATATGACATAAAGTTTTGCGAAGTACATAGGGATCTGAATGTTGCAGACCCGTTGACTACAACCTCTCTCACAAGCGTAACATGATCAAACCCAGAACTCTTTGAGTGTTAATCACATATTGATGTGAACTAGATTACTGACTCTAGTATACTCTTTGGATGTTGGTCACATGGCGATGTGACCTGTGAGTGTTAATCACATGGCGATGTGAACTAGATTATTGACTCTAGTGCAAGTGGGAGACTGTTGGAAATATGCCCTAGAGGCAATAATAAATTGGTTATTATTATATTTCCTTGTTCATGATAATCGTTTATTATCCATGCTAGAATTGTATTGATAGGAAACTCAGATACATGTGTGGATACATAGACAAACACCATGTCCCTAGTGAGCCTCTAGATGACTAGCTCATTGATCAATAGATGGTTACGGTTTCCTGACCATGGACATTGGATGTCGTTGATAACGGGATCACATCATTAGGAGAATGATGTGATGGACAAGACCCAATCCTAAGCCTAGCACAGATCGTGTAGTTCGTGTGCTAATGATTTTCTATATGTCAAGTATCTTTTCCTTAGACCATGAGATTGTGCAACTCCCGGATACCGTAGGAATGCTTTGGGTGTACCAAACGTCACAACGTAACTGGGTGGCTATAAAGGTGCACTACAGGTATCTCCGAAAGTGTTTGTTGGGTTGGCACGAATCGAGACTGGGATTTGTCACTCCGTATGACGGAGAGGTATCTCTGGGCCCACTCGGTAGGACATCATCATAATGTGCACAATGTGATCAAGGAGTTGATCACGGGATGATGTGTTACGGAACGAGTAAAGAGACTTGCCGGTAACGAGATTGAACGAGGTATCGGTATACCGACGATCGAATCTCGGGCAAGTACTATGCCGATAGACAAAGGGAATTGTATACGGGATTGATTGAATCCTTGACATCGTGGTTCATCCGATGAGATCATCGTGGAACATGTGGGAACCAACATGGGTATCCAGATCCCGCTGTTGGTTATTGGCCGGAGAGTTGTCTTGGTCATGTCTGCATGGTTCCCGAGCCCGTAGGGTCTACACACTTAAGGTTCAATGACGCTAGGGTTATAGGGAAAGTATGTACGCGGTTACCGAATGTTGTTCGGAGTCCCGGATGAGATCCCGGACATCACGAGGAGTTCCGGAATGGTCCGGAGGTAAAGATTTATATATGGGAATTCATCATACGGTCACCGGAATAATTCGGGGGGTTACCGGTATTGTACCGGGACCACCGAAGGGGTTCCGGGGGTCTACCTGCCCCGTAGGGCCCTATGGGCTGTATGTGGAGAGGGACCAGCCCCTTAATGGGCTGGGCGCCTCCCCCCCTAGGGCCCATGCGCCTAGGGTTGTGGGGGGAACCCTAAGGGGGGCGCCCCCCTTGCCTTGGGGGGCAAGGCAACCCCCCTGGCCGCCGCCCCCTCCTCAGATTGGATCTGAGGGGGCCGGCCCCCCTCTCCCTTGCCCCTATATATATGTGGGGGGTGGGAGGGCAGCCGTACCAAAAGTTCTGGCGCAGCCCTCCCCCTCTCCCAAGTCCTTCTCCTCTCCCGCGGTGCTTGGCAAAGCCCTGCAGGATTCCCGCGCTCCTCCACCACCACCACGCCGTCGTGCTGCTGTTGGATGGAGTCTTCCCCAACCTCTCCCTCTCTCTTTGTTGGATCAAGGCGTGGGAGACGTCACCGGGCTGCACGTGTGTTGAACGCGAAGGCGCCGTTGTTCGGCGCTTAGATCGGAATCAACCACGATCTGAATCGCAGCGAGTACGACTCCTTCATCCGCGTTCTTGCAACGCTTCCGCATCGCGATCTACAAGGGTATGTAGATGCACTCCACTCTCCTTTATGCTCGTTGCTAGATTACTCCATAGATAGATCTTGGTGATGCGTAGGAATTTTTTTGATTTTCTGCTACGTAACCCAACAATTCGGACATCGGAAAGGTTCCGAGTGATTCGGGTATTTTCGGAGTACCGGGGAGTTACGAGAATAGAAGAGAGAGGCCAAAAGGAAGGAGGCACGCGCCCCCCTTCTGGTCCGAGTTGGACAAGGGGTGCAGCCCCCTTTTCCTTCTCCCTCTCCCCCTCTTTCCTTCTCTCCTACTCCGGAAAGGTAAGGGGAATCCTACTAGGACTTGGGAGTCCTAGTAGGACTCCCCACACTTGGCGCGCCCCCTCTAGGGCCGGCCTCTCCCTCCCTCCTTTATATACGGGGGCAAGGGGGCACCTCTAGACACAACAATTGATCTCTTGATCTCTTAGCCGTGTGCGGTGCCCCGCTCCACCATAGTTCTCCTCGATAATATTGTAGCGGTGCTTAGGCGAAGCCCTGCGACGGTAGAACATCAAGATCGTCACCACGCCGTGGTGCTGACGGAACTCTCCCTCGACACTCGGTTGGATCGGAGTTCGAGGGACATCATCGAGCTGAACGTGTGCTAGAACTCGGAGGTGCCGTAGTTTCGGTGCTTGATCGGTCGGGCCGTGAAGACGTACGACTACATCAACCGCGTTGTTCTAACGCTTCCGCTTTCGGTCTACGAGGGTACGTAGACACACTCTCCCCTCTCGTTGCTATGCATCTGGTAGATAGATCTTGCGTGATCGTAGGAAAATTTTAAAATACTACGTTCCCCAATAGATCGCTCGCTGGCCCCCGGTGATGAAGCCCCGGACGGATGGGTGGTATACTTTGACGGCGCCTTCTCGCGCCTTGGCACAGGGGCTGGCGCTGTGTTAGTATCTCCCACTCAGGACAAGTTGTACTACGCTGTGCAGCTTTGCTTCCAGCAAGGCGAGAAGGTCTCCAACAACATCGCAGAGTACGAGGGCCTAATTGCTGGGCTCAAGGCCACCGCTGCACTGGGGGTTAAGCGTCTCACCATTAGAGGTGATTCGCAACTCTTCGTCAACTTCTCCAACAAGAAATACAAGCCCAAGGACGAGCACATGGAGGCATATCTGGAGGAGGTGCGTAAGATGGAGAAGCGATTCCGAGGACTGGAGGTGTAGCACGTACCAAGAGGCACCAACAAGGAAGCGGATGACATCACCAAACGAGCCTCCAGGAGGGGGCCTCAGAGGCCGAGCGTCTTCGAGGAGCGGCTGCTCAAACCATCGGCAACACCGCCCGTTCCTGAGCCGGTGTCCCCTCAGCAGGGGCTACCTGCGGTGCCTGCGGACGGTGCCCCGCCCCGTGGACCGGCCTCCGGAGCCCGCCTGCTACTCGCCGCGGAGCCCGAGGAGGGTTGCTGGATCCAAGAGCTCAAGGTGTACCTGCAACACGACACCCTGCCAGACAAGGAAGAATACGTAGAGCGCATGGTCCGACAGGCCTCGGCTTACTACATCCAAGACGACGAACTCTACAGAAGGCGCCCCAACGACGTCTCACTAAAATTCATCTCGAGGAAACAGGGGCGCGAGCTGCTGGCCGACATCCACGGTGGGGACTGCGGTCATCACTCGTCGTCCCGCACCCTCGTGGGCAAGGCCTTCCGCAGCGGTTTCTACTGGCCCACATCGCTCAATGATGCCACAGAGCTTGTGCGGGCTTGCGAGGCATGCCAGTTTCACGCCAAGCAGATCCACCAGCCAGCACAGGGCCTCCAGACGATCCCGCTCTCCTGCCTCAAATGCCCATAATCCCGCTCTCCTGGCCCTTTGCGGTCTGGGGATTGGACATCCTGGGTCCGTTTCCCCGGGCAGTGGGGGGCTATCGCTTCCTCTACGTCGCCATCGACAAATTCACCAAGTGGGCGGAGGTGGAGCCTATTCGCGCGATCCCAGCCGGGTCGGCCGTCAAGTTCATCCAGGGCCTCGTGAGGAGATTCAGGGTCCCCAGCCGCATCACCACGGATAACGGTTCGCAGTTCACAAGCAATCTCTTCAGGTCATATTGTGCTAACCTTGGAACACAGATCTGCTACGCCTCGGTGGCTCACCCCAGGAGCAACAGTCAGGCCGAACGCGCCAACGTGGAAGTCCTACGCGGCCTCAAGACGTGCAGCTTTAATAAGAAGCGCGAGGCTTGTGACAGGGGCTGGATCGACGAGCTCCAGTCCGTGACGTGGTCAATCCGAACCACTGCCACCAAACCCATGGGAGAACCTCCTTTCTTTCTCGTATATGGGGCGGAGGCGGTCCTCCCTCACGAGGTCAAGCATCGCTCCCCACGGGTCTTGGCTTTCAATGAGGAATGCCAGGACGCCGCCTGGCGGATGGACCTCGTGCTCGGAAGGAGGGCCGCCGCCAAGCTGCCCTCAGGGCGGCACGATATCAGCAGGCGCTACGGCGGTACCACTGCCGCAGCGTCCGTGTGAAAACACTTGAAGTTGGTGACTTGGTCCTGAGGCGGGTCCTCTCCAAGGAGGGATTACATAAGCTCTCGCCCATGTGGGAGGGCCCGTTCAAAATCGCCCGTGTCTCTAGGCCTGGTGTTGTGCGCTTGAGACGCAGGATGGGATACATATCCAGAATTCCTGGAACATTGAACACCTCAGGAGGTTCTATCGGTAATCAAGGCTCCGTGCTCGTGAAGGTCTCCGCTCGTGATACTCTCACGTAATAATGAGTTGGGGCTATACACGCCTCGGAGTCTCCTGTGCGTTGCCTACGGGCCCTCGGACGGGGCTCCCACCCACGTCCCAGTGGCAGTTCTTAGCTCCGTGCTGGGAAGAAGACGTAGTGTAGGGGTCGGACGCGACCTTTTTCCTTTTTGGCTTGGTGTTTGGCTGTCAGCCTTTTCTACTTCCTTGGTTATCAGCCCTTCCTCTACCCCGTGCTATGAAGTTCTCGTGTTTCTTGCATTTGGTTGGAAGTCTTGCTTGGGATCTTTCTCGCCGGTTTTAAGTTCAGCTTGTTAAGCAGGGGATGCGCCACTCGCTCTTCTTCGCGCGCCTCGCGCGTGGGGGCTGGGGCACGGTCGGTCACCGGCCTTCGTCTGCCACGGTCCCATGACCTCGCCTGGCCGAGCCTGCTCAGGCTCTGGCGTCGGGCTTCTCAGTCCGCGCAATCTATCCTACCGAGCCGGCTCAGGCTTTGGCGCCTTAACCCACACTCGGCACTCTCATCAGCTCTCAGCGGCTCACCCATGCTCGGGGGTTGCACGAGCTCTCTGGATTCGGCCGTCCTCACGACCCGATGGGGGCTCATGACGGCAAAGAGTCAGGAGCACTCCGCCTCAAGACATCGCAATGCATAAGCTAAGTAATCTCACCAAGACCAAAAACATGATAGCAAGTTCTCTCTTCATACATACGTCGCAGTCCATTACACGCCTTCTCGAGGCAACTTAAAGTTTTGGCACAGGAAGGACATGAAGAAAAAAAGGGGAGAAGAAGAAGAAGCAAAGGCCGCTCCCGCTCAGTCGGAGTCTCCCAGTTCCTCCGGCTTCACCGAGCCACAGCGACGCAGCGACCCCCTCCCCTCACTGAGCCGAGCTCGGCGGTGTGGTGGCTCGTTGTAGCCGCCGCTGCTAGAGGAGCTGCTGCTGCCATAGAGGGGGTACCTGCGGCGCCCCCCAGGACCAAGATTATCTCCGGAGGAGGAGCTGTTCCTCCGGACGCTGTCCCCGCCGTCCTCTTCGTCATCAGCCTCAGGACAGCACCCAAGGCGCCTCCCTTCCTCCGAGAAGACCCTGACGAACAACATGGAGGCGCCATCGTACCTGAAGTGGAGCGTACACCTCCCCTGCAGCCGGCGCGCGCGTGCAAAAAATTGCCAGCCGCTCTCCAGGAACACGTCGCCCGAGGGAGCCACATCGACCTCCACCTAGGATGCACCGCTGCAGCAACCGTCGGTTTGCAGCCAGACGCCGCCGGGGCCTCCGGCCGGTAGCACGTCGCCAAACGAGCGGGGAAGCCGGAGCCACGAGCCGCCAGGCTTCTCCGCCCACACCACGAACTCCGACGACACGTCGAAGGAGTGGAGTTGCGGGCGCGGGGGACGCACGACTGCCATACGTCGCCTCGCGCCTCCTCTCCCACCACGGCCGCGGCCACCTTCACCGCGGGAAGACGCACCGCGCCTCTCACTGGTGACTGAGGCGAGACCTGGAAGGCAGCGCCCGCTCCCTCGAGGAGTTGCCGTGGGCGCGGCGGCATGCTTACGGGGACGCCCGCGACCCCTCTTCGACGTCGGCAAGGCCAAATCCTTTGGGTCCTTCCCCTTCTCCGCGGCAGACGGCTTCCTCGGCGGCGCCATGGAGATCTCGCAGCAAGAGGGAGAGCGGAGAGCAAGCAAGGAGGCAGATGGCGCTGGCTTGAAGATGGCTTGGGGGCTCCCCCCTAGTCCCATTTATAGGGCAGAGGAGCCCAACCGCGAGTCGCTGGCGTCGTAGCCATAACGGCCCCGTCGTCTGCGCCAGGGATTTATCAAGTCACACTGTTACCAAGATAGCGTGGGGAGCGGAGTCGCCACGTCCCATCCAACCATCGCGCGCCAGCCTGGCCCGCAACCTTTTGGGGCCCGCGACGCTTCGTCCTCGACTAAGGCTTCGCCCCGAAGCCAACTCCGCGCGCGCCTTGGGCCCGGGGGCTACTGTCGGCGTCCTGGGAACCAGGGTACCCAGACTTGCTTGTCTATGGGCCGCAGCGCGCTCTTGGCGCGGCCTTGTATGGCCCAGCTGATCGACTAGCTGTTCAAGACCCTCGCGAGGGGGCTGGACCTCGCGAGGAGAACGACGTCAAGACCCCCTCGGGAGCGGCCTCGGTTAGGTTGCTCAGGAGGGGCGGAGAATCCAAGGCCAAGCCTGCCTCGGGAGGAGGCAGTGACGCAAGCAATGACACACCACGCCAGCGGGTGCCAGCGCGTGCCAGCGACGCATTTGCCGTTTTGGTGCAAAGGGGGACAGCGCAGACGCAGGTTCCCGAGGAGCAGGACAAAGGTTTCTCCATTGGTGCAACAAGAACGAAGACCGCAAGGACGACTGGGAGGATGTCACCGCCGAGCCCACCACCGCGTCACCGTCTGATCCTTTTGCAGGTGAAGACTGTTTTTGTCAGGATAGCTACATCCTTGTGTTCCCGCTCAAAATGGCCGTTGTGGGATCCCTTCCCGCCTAAACATTTCGGGGGAAGAGGACACTGGCCGCCTATATAAGTAGTTAGGATCCCCACTATGAAGGAGAGAGAGGATCAGATCCATAAACTCTGCCCTCGCACATAGGAGCAAGAACTCTTGTCTCCTGACCCTCTTGCGCTCTCCTCCTGAGCCCAGGAACCACTGTACTAGTCCATATTCAATCCCTCCTGAGGCCAATCCACCAAAGTAGGAAGTAGGATTTTACACCACAAGGTGGCCTGAACCTGGATAAATTCTTGTGTGCTCTACTTGCTGTTCGCTTGAATCTCTTCGCTGGATGAGGGTGAGGCGCTAGGTAGACGTGAGTAGGGGAGATCTTCGTCCACGCCCCTGTCTTCGAACTTCTTGGGTTTGCGGAGCCCGTAATCCGACACCATATGAGAACGCGGCGGACACCAAAAGAACGCGAGACCACACATTTCACGCTCAAATTTGAGTCAAAAATGGGTCCGCGTGAATGTGAAGCGGACGCATTTTAGAAATGGATCGGCGCGGGCATCACTTTTGTCCTCGAGGACCCAAATGAACGCGGCGGATTGCTCAGCCATTTTACCATTCCGCCGTTCATACATTCAGCCCGGAGGGGACCCCCTTTTCGAAAGAAAAAAATACATTCAGCCCGGATGAAAAAAGAAAAACATCCCTTCTAGTCTAGTCATATGGGCCGAACACCATTCGCTCGAAACAATTCCAAGTACCGGTCCAGCCCTAAAATAAAGGGGAGCGTCCAGCCCCATTAAAGAAACTGAAAAAATTCGCAGGGGCGCGTGCTCGGTAGGGCAGGGTGGGGGGTCCCCGATTTCAAATGCCTCCCCATTCCACGCCGAAAAGGGGGAGAAGAGACGAGCACCCGCACCCACCCCGTGAGGTTTCCGTTGTCCACTCCTGCTGCCGCTGCTGCTCGCGTCAGCCGCCGCCGCCGCCGCCGCCGACGCGAGGAGGGAGACCGTGGATGGAGATCGCGCGGTCCGCCGCCGCCGTGGGCTGCTCCAAGGAGCACCAGAGGATCTACGCCGACTGGTTCGCCATCGCCGACCCAGGTGCGTGTTCTCGCAACCTTCGCAGTTCCCCCCACCAGCGCCCCCAAATCGAAGGATTGGGAGGGAGATGGCCGATGCTTTGCTGATTCTCCTGGGGCCGCGTCCCCGGCTGTCCCTGCAGATGGAGACGGGCGCGTCACGGGCGCCGACGCCACCAAGTTCTTCGCCATGTCCGGTCTCTCCCGCGCCGACCTCAAGCAGGTGAGTGAACCGGCCGCCGATACCTCTTATTGCCGCTGGTGAATGGGGGTCTAACTAGTCCGTTGTCGATCGATTCAAGGTCTGGGCGATTGCTGACTCCAAGCGGCAGGGGTACCTCGGCTTCGGCGAGTTCGCGGCCGCGATGCAGGTTTCCCCACTTTTGCCCTCTCTGTTTAGGAGCTACAGTAGTTCGCTAGTCTGCTGCTGGTAGTAGGAGATGTGACTGCGGTGTTGATGGTTTCGTCTGTTGCAATCTGCAGCTCGTTTCCCTCGCTCAAGCGGGCAATGAGATCACCCAGGACAGTCTCAAGCGTGAAGGTTGGTGGAACCTTGTTATGATGTGGGCTGTGAACTGGCGCCTCATCTGTTTTTATTTCTGCTGAGTTCATCCGCGTGTGAAGTTTGAGCTGGATGGCTTATGGTTGTGTTTGCAGATCTGAGTAGCCTCGATCCTCCTGTGATGAAAGGTCTTGATGAACTACTTGCTGTAAGTTTACAAAATGTACAGATTATCCTGTGTCATTCAAGTGCATTTACGGCCTCTTACACTAACATGGTATTTTGCAATGGGTATTTCTTTTTTAGAGATCAATGGCTATCGTGAACGTAGTTCGCCCACAAGAAAATGGTAACCAGTCTGTCCCCTTTCGCCATGGTAAATCATGTTAATAAAGTCCTGTATGATGCCAATCATTTCTGTTGTGTTCAGGCACCTCTCAGGTGCAAGCACCTTCTACAAACAGCTGGTTCAGTTCCAAATCAGCAAAGAAGGTACTCTACTTATGTGCAATCTTTCCATTTTCAGTAACTTTGTCATTGCAGCACATATTAATTCCCTCTCTTCGTTAATTACTAAACTACTGGAACTTATTGAATCATCGAAGCTGTCTTTGCCAATTAGAGTATGCATTCACAACAGTTTCTTTCTTTGGTGCTTTGTAGATTCAAACGCCTCTGACTGCTGTTACTTCTGTAATTGATGGCTTGAAAAGACTGTACATCGAAAAACTGAAGCCTCTAGAAGTTGCATACCGGTTCAATGATTTTGCCTCCCCATTGCTGGTATAGACCTCTGTTTAAATAGTTGTTTCCCTACAGATCACATTGTTCTCAACCCCATCTTCTTTCATCCTGATTGTGTTATCGAGTCATTACTTTCATGTCATTGCATTTATTCTTCCATATTTCAGACGAACAGTGACTTCGATGCCAAGCCGATGGTTATGCTCTTGGGTCAATATTCTACAGGGAAAACAACATTCATTAAGCACCTGTTGAAATCAAACTTCCCAGGTTTGGGGCTTTATTTAATACAGAAAACCTGAGTTTCATTTTTGGTCACACCATCTAATTTGGTGGTACGTTTCTCTGTAACATCAGACTGCAACTTTAATTGGCCTTTCTAATTGCAGGAGCTCATATCGGACCAGAGCCCACTACTGACAGATTTGTAGTTGTGATGGTAAGTGTTGCATGAATATTTATGTACATGCAGCAAGGATACGAGATTTTTCAGATAATTATTGCTTGAGCATATTTACTCGGAATGCTTGCTTTTCAGTGTTAACAGAATTATTTATGTTGATTGGAAAACATCAGCTCTTTCTTTTGTAAGAAACAAATATGGCATAAAGATATGGACCAATGACAGTAGAGTCTGGTCTGCCCAGCTTTATCAAATTTGTAGCATGATGTGAGGATGTAATAGTTGCTTTTGTTTCTATGTCAACAAAAGCATGAATTGACGAGAGCTGGTAATAAACACATAACTTGGTATTAACCCAGGAGTTTGAGAAGTTCTTTTATCACGACGGTGCTGTGTTCGTAGTTTGCTGAAATACAATGGGACACAGAAGACAACTGCTGTTTTGTTAATCCCACTCTTCATTAAAAAAAATCCTTTAATGGCTAGACTTTTAATGCACATGTCTGAAATATTTATGCACTCTTTTTGAGACAGGACTTGTTGCTGACATTTGACACAAAAAACCCAATCAATCTACATTCCCTATTTGCTTCTAGTGTTAATGTACTCGTATTTATCCCATTGATCTCTCATATTTTTTTTCCCACATCAGTCAGGATCTGATGAAAGGACTGTTCCTGGCAATACAATTGCAGTCCAAGCGGATATGCCTTTCAATGGTCTTACCACATTTGGGGGTGCATTCCTATCAAAGTTTGAATGCTCTCAGATGCCACATCCTGTAAGCATTAATTGAGATACTAATACATGTGAGACAATCATTCCAGACACTGATAGCTGTTTTTTTTTTTCTGAAGCTGCTAGATCATATCACTTTTGTTGACACTCCTGGTGTTCTCTCTGGTGAAAAGCAAAGGACCCAGCGTAGTTATGATTTCACTGGTGTAACTTCTTGGTTTGCTGCAAAGTGCGATGTTATTCTTCTACTGTTTGATCCTCACAAGCTTGATATCAGTGATGAATTCAAGCGTGTCATTTCTTCTTTACGTGGGAATGAAGACAAAATACGTGTGGTGCTGAACAAGGCAGACCAAGTTGACACTCAGCAGGTATATGTTCTTCTTGCAATCTATTTGTATGGTCCTGCTATATTTTTTCCCTATGTGTAATCCGGTGCACATGGTTATATGAACCAAAATTCTCCCTTATGCATGCTGCAGCTTATGAGAGTGTACGGCGCACTGATGTGGTCCCTTGGGAAAGTTCTAAATACTCCTGAGGTTATGCGTGTCTACATTGGGTAATACTTGTTTTCTATTCTTTATCACCCTTTTCTCTGTAGTGATGTAATACTATCAGTGAAAAAGAATCTACATTTAAAATATTGTTTGAAGACCAAAATGTAGTGTAAATCCAGCACCAGGTGCTGGACTGACTGTGTGTTCATGTTTTTGCATCGTAACCTGAAACTCACGTCGAAGCTAATATTTGCAGGTCATTTAATGACAAACCTGTGAATGAATCAGCTGTTGGGCCAATTGGAAAGGAATTGTTTGAGAAAGAGCAAGAGGATCTCCTTGCTGACCTGAAAGACATACCTAAGAAGGCCTGTGATCGTCGGGTAAGTAATGTCTCATATGTATGAAATTCTCTTATGGACTGCAGAATTTCAATATGACTGGCCCGCCATTTCCATGCGTAGGTCAATGAGTTTGTCAAGCGTGCTAGAGCTGCAAAGATCCATGCTTACATAATTGGCCAGTTGAAGAAGGAGATGCCTGCAATGATGGGGAAAGCCAAGGCTCAACAGCGACTCATCGACAACTTACAAGATGAGTTTGCAAAGGTACTTCCATACAAACTGTCCCAAGATCCATTCGTTAGACCCTTCTTCCACCGCAAAGTGAAATCAAATGAATTTCAGATACATAATGTTCATATCATATGGTTGCATCTTGATCCTTTCTGCACAATGTGCTCGCTCCACTGACGCCTGGGATCTATTGGAAACAGGTCCAGAGGGAGTACCACCTTCCAGCGGGCGACTTCCCCGACGTGGAGCACTTCAAGCAGGTGCTGGCCGGGTACAGCATCGACAAGTTCGAGAAGATCAAGCCCAAGATGGTGCAGGCCGTGGACGACATGCTCGCGCACGACATCCCGGACCTCCTCAAGAACTTCAGCAACCCTTACCAGTGAACTTTGTTGCTGACCTCTCGTCAGTCGCAACTTATTCCTCAAGTGTTGTTCGTCTGCCATGACTCATGATGGAAGTAGGCAAGCGCGAGAGACCCATGGCATGTGCAAGGTTATGCCTGCCCTTTTGTGTGGGAAAAGTGATAAACGTGTAACACAATGTTCAGAGATGCATTGGCTCTTTCGTTTTGTCTTCACTCTTCAGTGCTGTACTGCCGTAGCCTATGCATCTTTGACCACTGTTCGGAATATATGTAGAACTTGGGTGGGAGAATTCAAGATGTAGAACTTGTGTTTATTGGAGCAATTTTGGCAGAAACATACATGGATTTGCCGGTTTCAAAAATGCAGAAATGAAGTTTAGAAGGACGAATCATTTCCTGAAGAATTAAAATTCCATGTGTGGCAGCAGAGCAGACGCTACCCGCCTGCTACCATTTGTCGCTGTGTCGGCTCCCAGCAATCTCATCCACAAATCGTGCGTCGTAAAAAATAAAATAAACGGCGCAAGCAAGATCGACCGCACGGCACGCACCGGCAGGCGAGGCGGCAGCGTCGGCGAATATGCCCCGCTAGTGGCCGACGGCGCTACTGCCGACCGTGCCCACCACCGCGATTCCGCACCCATCCGTCGTCCATCACAGAAAGGAAAGGGAAAAAAATCCGTCCACCAGACAGACAGACGGTCAGTCTACCAGCGGCCGGGAGAGGGGGTACGCGTCGCGCTGACGCGGGCCGGGAACGCGGTGCGGGGAGGGGAGGTGACGACCCGACCTCAACCTCAACCTCACCCGACCCGAGGACGGGGACGTGGACGCGGTCGATTGGAATGGAATAATAATCATAAACAAACCGACGCGACGCCCGGTCGTGGGCGGGCCCGCCGCGTCAGCCGGCCAGCCCGCTGCCGACCAAACACACAAACAAGGCGCGCACGGTGGAGTCGCCGAGGGAGGCCGAGCGCGAGGCGAGAGAGACCACACCAGACGAGCGCGAGCGAGACCCAGGCTCCGCCGAGGGAGGCGACGCGATGCGGCGCGCGAGGCCGCCGCCGGGGCCTGGGCTGGAGGGCGAGGAGGTGAGGTACCGCGGGGTGCGGCGGCGCCCGTCGGGCCGGTACGCGGCCGAGATCCGCGACCCGGCGAAGAAGACCCCGATCTGGCTTGGCACCTTCGACTCCGCCGAGGCCGCCGCGCGCGCCTACGACGCCGCCGCCAGGAACCTCCGCGGCGCCGCCGCGCGCACCAACTTCCCCGCCTCCCCCGCCGCGGCGCCGCCGCGCGCGCCGCCCCCCGCCCCCGTCACCGCGCCGGCGATGGCCGCGGCGGCCACATCTAGCCACAGCAGCACGATCGAGTCCTGGAGCGGCGGCGTCCCGGCCACCAGCGTCCTCTTCCGCGCCGCGATCGGCGCCCCGGCCGTCGAGGAGGACTGCCGCAGCTACTGCGGCTCCTCCTCGTCCGCGGTGTGCGAGGACGGCGCATCGGGGGGCGCCGCAGCCGCGGCCGACGAGGCCGCCGCGCCGCCGCGCCCCTCCTCGTCCTCGCTGCCCTTCGATCTGAACCTGCCGGACCCCGCGGCCGCCGACGAGATGGACTGGCGCTGCGACACGCTGCTCCGCCTCTGATCGGCCTCCCGCGCGGTACCCGCCTGCTGCTTCGGATGCGTCCCCTCCCTCCCCCTTCCCGCTCCCGGACTAACGCGGCTGCCTACTGCGAAGTGCTTCTTCTACTATCTCGATAGAATTGGATTTTTGGTCTCCGTTTTACTACCACTCAAGTTCTGAATATCTGATACTCTGTCTTATGTGATAATGTGAATAAGTTCATCATCATCATATCATCATGTAATCCACGGGAAATAGACTGATAATTTTTGCCATCTCTCTGTCTTCTTACTTGTGTTGTGTATCATCCACGGCAGGCGGCTGCTGCTGCTGCTGTTATGTTGATATGGTATCGATTAATTAGATTCCTAATGGAAGAAAGCAAGAGGAAATTTACGTGTAACTTGTGTGAACTGGGTCATTTGATTTCTGAGATTGTTGGCTGCTTGACGATAGAGAGGTTTGGCTCCTGAAAGAGTGCCTGATTTTTTTGCTGTTCTGTATCTCTGCATTATACAGCATGGCCTGAAAGCTTTTGGCCTGTGGTCTTCCAGCCGACACGATACGCCACCGATGTGCACCACAAGAATTTCGAAGAATTTGGATCATAACGCTCCTCTGATGTGTGTATGGTCTTGAGCAAATCATCACACTGGGAAGAAGAACCCCAAATCGAGCAGTAGATGCAGGGCTCCGCTCTGGATCTCTCTGTGTGTCTTCCCGTTCTGTTGTAGCTGCTTTCTCTCGAGGTCCATTGTCCATGGACCATGGTGCTAAGCTCTGCTAAGTCTTGAGGTCTGATGTACTCTACTGCCACTAGTGTCCTTTGGGCAGGGATTACCACAGGACCAGGATATCGTCAAAACGGTGCCCGCGTGGTAGAAATGGCTTGATGACCATCCCTTTCTGTTTCGAGTACCTGGGCGTTGTGCCTTTTCCGTGAAGGCAAAAGCAGAGCACGGCGGAAACAAAAAGAAATCGGATCATAAGAGCTAGCTTTACAATGGCGATCATAGCTCTAACTAAGGCGATCTCTCAAATTCCAGACTTGTCGAACAGAAGTACAACTACGACGTCCCTACTTCTCCATTCACATTTGTTTGCCGGTTTGCTTGTTTCAACAAAATAAAACTGTTCAAGATTCGAAAGTAGAGCTCCTATCCTGTACATAAGGCGGGGGATAGCTAGCAAACTAGCACTGTCAAAACTTTTGTGAGTATTTTTAGTAATATGTATTTGATGTTTCTATAAATTATTCAAATTCTTCCAAACGGTCGCTTGCTTAAAAATCAGTAATTACTAAAAAAATCATGGATTTCGAAAATATGGTGAAAATTAGGAAAATCACATATTTTAGAAAATATTTGCGCATTTAAAGAATTTTCATAAACTTTGAAAGGCATTCATTAAGCAAATAAAATACTCACAAAGCGAAAAAAATATCAAAATATTTAAGAATATTATAAAAATATTCATGGGTATTTTGAAAAGTTCCTGAATTTTAAAGGAATATTTGCCAATTTAAAAGTATCCATGTATAAAATCAAAATCACGAGGAAAAAGAAGCAATAAGAAAAGGGCGCAGAAAGAAAGGGGGAAATGCGAACAGAAAAAAGTGCGCACGAATGTGAAAACCAGAAAACCCGGACAAAACCAGGAAACGGTGGCAACCCACTATAGAGTGCGGGGCTTAAAATCGAAGTAGTAGTACATCCGCAGGGAGTATTTCTCGCATTAAGCAAGAGTCCGTTCGTTTTGATGGTAGAGGGTGTGGCGGACCTGGTATTGCATCTATATTTGGGCCTGGACGTGGTAGAGGTGATCCTACACTCGTACCAGGAAGAGAGGTGCCGCAAAGTTGGAGGCATAACGCAATGTACAAGCCTCATGGTGTGGTAGATATGGAGATAGAAGTTGGAGGCAGCAAGAATGGGGCTGACAGTCAAGATGTGAGAAACTCTAATGTTCTGGGCAAGCATACGGCGGATTCCCAATCTAACCCAGCGGCCCCTGGAACAACTCTTGCAATCATACCATTGGGAACTAGTAAACTGTCAGTTGTGGCTAATCTTGTTGAGCAGATTGAGGGTGAGCGTTCCTATCCACTTGTAATGGATGATAGTAGCACTCCCCAAAAGAATGTCAACAAAAGAAACAGAAAGGAAAATACGGCGATGTTGTTGCGAGTACATCTACAAACCAAAACCTTGAGATATCGGCGTCCTCACGTGAGGGGGGCGACCGGACGCAATGAAAATATTATCATGGAATTGCCGGGGGCTTGGGAACGCCCCGACAATTCGGGCTTTGATGGGTGTCCAGCGAAGATGTAGCCCCGATGTGATGTTCTTGTCGGAGACTCACCTCGAAACTTTTCCAGATGAGTGTTTGCGTAAGAGGACTAAGATGGATCAAAAAAAAATTATGCCCTGGAGATAGTAGAAAAGGTGGTTTTATTTTATTTTGAAACAATAATGTGAAAGTCCATACATTAGCTCTTGATGCTATGTTCACTGATGTTAGAATAGTGGATAAGAATAATATAGTCTGGCGATTGACAGGAATGTATGATGAATTCAAGTGGGCTAATAAACACTTGATGTGGAGCCGCATGCGACAACTTCAACAGAATTATAATATGCCCTGGCTTTTAGTGGGGGGGGGGGGCTAAATGAGATCCAATTTTTGCATGAGAAGGAAGGAGGGAATCCAAGACCAACTCAGTGTATGAAGGCCTTCCAAGTGGCGATTGAGGATTGTGCTCTTCATGATCTTGGCTTTGTGGAAGACTGGTACACATGGTATAGAAGAAGAATTAGAGAAAGATTAGATCAGGGTCTAGTCAATGATGCCTGGTCGTCCCTATTCCCGCAAGCAGTGTTCCAAAATCTAGAGTACAACCATTCGGATCACCGACCTATTCTAGTGGATACGGAGTACTATATTGACCCATGAACAACATCTAATGCACCACCGAAGAGATTTGAGTCCCGATGGCTCTGAGAAGATGGGTTTAGCTCTCTGGTGGAACAAGCATGGATTGATATTGGGACCGATCCGCAGGCAAATAGTAATTGTGAACGGTTAACTAAAATGCAGTCCCAGTTCCATGACTGGGACCAACGGGTCCTGAAGAAGCCGAAAATGGTTGCGCAAGGCGCAGAAGGATCTCGAGCAAGTTATGAATGTCCCAATGAATGATGAAAACGAAGAGAAACAAAAGGAGCTTTCTGAACTGATTGAATATCTTCTGGAATTGGATGAAATTCAAGTTATGCAGAGATCAAGAGTAAATTGGCTGAAGTATGGGGATCAGAACACGGGGTTCTTTCAAGCGTTTGTATCCGCCCTAAGGAAGAATTTTTATGTGAAAAAATTAAAGGATGGAGGGGGAAATTGGCTAGAAGGGGTGCAAGAATTAAATATCCATGTGTAGAACTATTTCTCACATTTATTTACATCTGAGGTTCAGCATACAAATTCAGAAATTCTGCATAAGGTACATCGCAAAGTAATTAATCAGATGAATGACTTTTTGATGGAGACTTTCACTAGTGATGATGTTAAAAAGATTGTCCATAGCATGGGAGACCTAAAGGCACCGGGCCCCGATGACCTACACGCGATATTCTTTAAAAAAATCTGGCATATTATTGGAGAGGATATCACAGTGGAGGTGCTGGTTGCAATTAACTTCAGAAACATTCCAGCTAATTGGAATGATACCACTATTGTCATGATCCCAAAGAATGAATCACCTGAAGTGGTAACTCAATATCGCTCCATTACCCTTTGTAATGTTCTTTATAAAATCATCTCTAAGATGTTAGCCCAACGCTTGAAAAATATTCTTCCTGAAATAATATCCCCTACTCAAAGTGCTTTTGTTCCTGGTAGAATGATCACACACAATATTTTGATTGCATATGAATGCACCCATAAGATCAAAAATAAATGGCCATGTGATACGTATCTACTTTTCCAAACACTTTTGCCCTTGTTTTGGACTCTAACTTGCATGATTTGAACGGAACTAACCCGGACTAACGCTGTTTTCAGCAGAATTGTCATGGTGTTATTTTTGTGCAGAAATAAAAGTTCTCGGAATGACCTGAAAATTAACGGAGATTTTTTTGGAATATATAAAAATACTGGCGAAAGAATCAAGACCAGGGGGCCCACACCCTGTCCACGAGGGTGGGGGCCGCGCCCACCCCCCCTCGGCACGCCCTCTGTCTCGTGGGCCCCCTGAGGCTACACCGACATCAACCCCAACTCCATATATTCACTCTCGGGGAGGAAAAAATTAAAGAGAAGCATTCATCGCGTTTTACGATATGGAGCCGCCGCCAAGCCCTAATCTCTCTCGGGAGGGCTGATCTGGAGTCCATTCGGGGCTCCGCAGAGTGGAGATCGTCGCCGTCGTCATCATCAACCTTCCTCCATCACCAATTCCATGATGCTCACCATCGTGCGTGAGTAATCTCATCGTAGGCTTGCTGGACGGTAATGGGTTGGATGAGATTTACCATGTAATCGAGTTAGTTTTGTTAGGGTTTGATCCCTAGTATCCATCATGTTCTAAGATTGATGTTGCTATGACTTTGCCATGCTTCATGCTTGTCACTAGGGCCCGAGTGCCATGATTTCAGATCTAAACCTATTATATTTTGATGAATATATGTGAGTTCTTGATCCTATCTTGCAAGTCAATAGTCACCTACTATGTGTTATGATCCGGCAACCCCGAAGTGACAATAATCGGGACCACTCCTGGTGATGACCGTAGTTTGAGGAGTTCATGTATTCACTAAGTGTTAATGCTTTGGTCCGGTACTCTATTAAAAGGAGGCCTTAATATCCCTTAGTTTCCAATAGGACCCCGCTACCACGGGAGGGTAGGACAAAAGATGTCATGCAAGTTCTTTCCCATAAGCACGTATGACTATATTCGGAATACATGCCTACATTACATTGATGAACTGGAGCTAGTTCTGTGTCACCCTATGTTATAACTATTACATGAGGAATCGCATCCGACATAATTATCCATCACTGATCCAATGACTACGAGCTTTTCACATATTGCTACTTGCTTAGTTACTTTTCCGCTGCTACTGTTATAATCACTACAAAACTGCTACTGTTACTTTTGCCACTATTACCGTTACTTCCATACTACTTTGCTGCAGATATTAAGTCTTCCAGGTGTGGTTGAATTGACAACTCAACTTCTAATACTTGAGAGTATTCTTTGGCTCCCCTTGTGTCGAATCAATAAATTTGGGTTGAATACTCTACCCTCGAAAACTGTTTCAATCCCCTATACTTGTGGGTTATCAAGACTATTTTCTGGCGTTGTTGTCGGGGATCATAGCTATATTCTTTGAGTCACTTGGGATTTATATCTGTTGATCACTATGAAGAACTTGAGAGACGAAAAAACCAAGATTTGTCCCTCATCTACGAGGGGAGGTAAGGAACTGCCATCTAGCTCTGCACTTGATTCACCCTCTGTTATGAGTAAATTTGCGACACCTACACCTGTTATTGAATATGATATGTCGCATGTTCTTGATGATGCCACTTCTGCTATGCATGATACTTATGATGAAACTATTTCTATGCTTGATAATATTGTGCCACTAGGTGAATTTCTTGATGAACAAATTGCTAGGGCTAGAGAGAATGAATTATTGAAACTGATAATATTGATGAAAGTGATGATGAAGATTCTCCCCCTAGATATGAATTGCCTATTGTGCCTGAGGGTTATGTTATGGATGAAGAAACTTCTAGAGACTTTCTTGCTTGCAATGATAGATATGATCTTAAGAAACTGTTAGCTAAGCTGAAAGAAAAGTCTTTGAATGCTAGAATGAAATATAACCCTTCTTTTGCTACTTCACCTATCTGCATCTCTGATAAGGATTATGATTTCTCTGTCGATCCTGAGTTAATTATTTTGGTTGAATCTGATCCTTTCCATGGCTATGAATTTGAAACTATTATGGCACATCTTACTAAACTGAATGATATAGCCACCCTATTCACCAATGAGGAAAAAATTCGTTACTATTATATCCTTAAGTTATTTCCGTTCTCCTTAAAGGGTGATGCTAAAACATGGTTTAATTCTCTTGATCCTGGTTGTGTGCGTAGTCCCCAGGATATGATTTATTACTTCTCTGCTAAATATTTTCCCGCTCATAAGAAACAAGCTGCCTTAAGGGAAATATATGAATTTGTGAAAATTGAAGAAGAGAGTCTCCCACAAGCTTCGGGGAGGCTTCTCCGATTACTTAATGCTTTGCCTGATCATCCTCTTAAGAAAAATGAAATACTTGATATCTTTTATAATGGACTAACCGATGCTTCCACAGACCACCTGGATAGTTGTGCTGGTTGTGTTTTCAGGGAAAGAACTGTCAATCAAGCTGAATTGCTATTGAATAATATGTTGAGTAATGAAAATAATTGGGCACTTCCTGAACCAACTCCGAAGAAAGGGAGTGTTCTGTTTCTCAGTCCTGAAGATATGCAAGAGGCAAAGAAATATATGAAAGAAAAATGTATTAAAGCTGAAGATGTTATGAATTTACCACCTATTGAAGAAATACATGGTCTTGATAACCGACACAGGTAGTAAAGGTAAATTCTCTCTATAAATTTGATGAAGGTGATATTCCTCGTTATAAATCTGCTAGACAATGTTTAGATGAGTTTGACAATTTTATTATCAAGCAAGAAAACTTCAATGCTTATGTTGGTAGACAATTGCAACGTAATTCTTACATGATTGAACACTTGAGTGATTATATGTCTAGAGTTAAAGGTGAACTTAAACTCATTAGTAAACATGCTTCTATGGTTACCACTCAAGTAGAACAAGTACTTAAAGCACAAAATGATATGCTTAATGAATTAAATAGTAAGAAAAATGGTAATGATGTTAGAGTTGTGACTAGAGGAGGTAGAATGACTCGGGAACCTCTGTATCCTGAGGGCTACCCTAAGAGAATTGAGCAAGATTCTCAGAGAACTAATGTAGATGCACCTAATCCTTCTAAGAAGAAGAAAAAGAAAAATGGTAGGACTTTGCATGCTTCTAGTGAACTTGTTGTTGACACACCTGAGAATCCCAATGATATTTCTACCTCTGATGCTGAAACACAATCTGATAATGAACATGAACCTAGTGATAATGTTAATGATGATGTTCATGATGATGCTCAACCTAGCAATAACAATAATGTAGAGATTGAACCTGTTGTTGATCTTGATAACCCACAATCAAAGAATCAACGTTACGATAAGAGAGACTTTGTTGCTAGGAAGCACGACAAGGAAAGAGAACCATGGTTTCAGAAACCTATGCCTTTTCCTCCTAAACCATCCAAGAAAAAAGATGATGAGGATTTTGAGCGCTTTGCTGAAATGATTAGACGTATCTTTTTGCGTATGTGTTTGACTGATATGCATAAAACAAATCCTTATGCTAAGTATATGAAAGATATTATTACAAATAAAAGGAAGATACTTGAGGTTGAAATTTCCACCATGCTTGGCAATTATACTTTTAAAGGTGGAATACCTAAGAAACTAGGAGATCCAGGAGTACCAACTATACCATGCTCCGCTAAAAGAAACTATGTTAAAACTGCTTTATGTGATCTTGGAGCCGGTGTTAGTGTTATGCCTCTCTTTTTATATCGTAGACTTGATTTGAATAAGTTGACACCTACTGAAATATCTTTGTAAATGGCCGATAAATCCACTGCTATACGTGTCGATATTTGTGAGGATGTGCCTGTTGTGGTTGCAAATGTTACTATTTTAACGGACTTTGTTATCCTTGATATCCCCGAGGATGATAGTATGTCGATTATCCTTGGTAGACCCTTTTTGAATACTGCAGGGGGCTGTTATTGATTTCAACATAGGCAATGTCACTTTTCATGTCAATGGTAATGAGCATACGGTACACTTTCCGAGGAAACAACCTCAGGTCCACAGTATCAATTCTATTGGAGAAATTTCAATGACTATTATTGGAGGTTTTGAATTTCCTCTTCCTATTGCCAAGAAGAAATATGATATTCTTATTGTTGGGGATATACATATCCCCATTGAGGTAACCTAGTGTTATTCGAAAATTCTCCGGTTTCATGTTATTCGGAAAGAGTTGTTAACAAGACTTGATCAACCTTGTTAATGGATTCCTTTTGATGAGCATGAGATGGATGAATTTAGAAATCACAACTTTCTGTACCCTCCTTTTACTTTTTGTTATTTAGATTAAATAAAGAAAAATTAGTATTTTCTGTCTGTTTCCTGAGGTAACCGTGCAATAAAAAATACCCCAAAAATAAAAGTTCTCCAAATGCCCCGAAAATGAAGTATGATTTTTTCTAGAATATTTAAAAATATTTGGCACTCAGAACACATCAGGGGGCCACACCATCTGGCCACGAGGGTGCAGGGCGCGCCCACCCCCGTGGGCGCGCCCCCTGCCTCGTAGGACCCACGTGGCCCCCCTTCACTTACTCCAGCACCCACACACTTCATCTTCCTCCAGAAAAAATCCTTCCACATCTCAAACTCGTGTTCTAGATCATCTTGCTGCCATTTTCGATCTCCTTGCTCAAAGCTCCATTCACAAAACTATTTTGGGAGATTGTTCTTCGGTATGTGACTCCTCCATTGGTCCAATTAGTTTTGTTCTAGTGCTTTATTTATTGCAAATTTTTGTTGCTTAGGTGACCATGTTCTTGAGCTTGCATGTCAAATTTATGTGGTTCTAAGTAGTTCTAATGCATGATATAGTCTCTAGGCACTTGTGGGAGTAGTTGCTATCAATCTTGTTGAGTTTGGTTCACTTTTATTTTGAGTCACTAAAAATTTCAGAAATTTTTCCAGAAAAAATGCATAGGAAAATCTACCAAGGTGGTTCCTCAAGGAAGCAAGGACCAAGGCTCGCGATACATGAGCCGGACGATGAACTACCGAGGGAAGCTCAAGTGCGGCCTTGTGAATGGCCATGAGAGGAGTTTATGATCCAGGCAAACATCAAGGAACAATTTTACACATATGTGTGTAATGCTGATATTGAGGACTTCGTGTCAGATAAGTGCCCACAGTACCACTACTTAATTGATTCCTTTGTGAGAAGGTTTAAATTTACATCTTCACGTAATTCTCACACTATCTTGTTTGATCTTTATGATAAATCTTATACTATGGACCTAGAGGATTTTAATGATGCTTGTAAACTTCCACAGTGGGGTAATGTTGGTGAACCTCGCAAATCTGAGTATAAGGACTTTCTAGCTAGTATCACTATGGGAGAATCTAGAGTAATCACAGAAGCTACCATAGGGAGCATTCATTTCCCTATTATACATTATTTTGCTCTCTTCATTGGTAGATGCATTAACGGTAAAGATGGGGCTTGCCACATGCGCGTTCCAGATCTTAGTGTCCTCAAAAGTGCGGTACTGGGTGATACACAATATAATTTGGGGGCCATTGTTGCACGAAGGTTACATCTTAAACTGTTTAAATGGAGATTTGTTTGGTGGAATTTATGCAACTCGCTTGGCTAATTATCTTCATGTACCCATACACGAGAATGATGCGAAGTTGCCGCCTACTTATCTAGATTATAATGCTATGGTTCACCATCAGTTGGTTGAGAGGGATGAACAATCCCTCCCGTACCGACTAATCTTTGATAGGCGTCGCATTGTCCATATTGCTCTCCCTGCTCCTACTTTCTTTGACTTTCACGAAAAAAGGAGATATGTTATAACCAGGGAGGAGGCGAACGAGTATGAGGAGAGGACGGAGGCGGCTCGTCTCCAAGCTGCAGCTCATCATGCAATAGCCACTGCATCTCAGTACAACCCCAACTACGACTTTGGATATCCGTCAGGCCAGTACTGGCCATAGACCAACTTAGGCCAAAAGCCTAAGCTTGGGGGAGTACGCATTTCTCACCGACATTACATTCATGTTTACACACTCACTCCAGTTGTCGGTGCTCATATTTTTTCATTGTAGTTTATTTTCTTTTCCAAGTCTTTTTCTTGTGTGGTAGAAAAACCTTAATAAAAAAAATTAGTTGTAGCTATTAGCTAGTTTGTAATGCCCAGGATGCGACTATATCTCCTACGTGTTGAGGCACGAGTTATAGACATAATCGCATTCTGGAATGATCGCAAGCGTGGTATCTTTGCACAACTCATGTAATGAACAGGGATGAAAGAGTTAAATAGTTTACTTACACTCGCCACGTCACACAATTAATTCAACATTCATACATTCATCCAAATAACACAGAGTCTGACTATGGACGAAATCAAACGAGAAAAGATACCACAACCACAAGTCCTGATTGCCCCTAGTAGGAACCACTACTGATCGTCGGGATACGTCACATACATACGACCACGCTCTTCATCGAACTCCCAGTGAAGTACTTGTCCATCTCCTGCGTTGTACTCAGTTGTACCCGCATCTGGTGTGTGTTGTAATCTGTGAGTCACAAGGACTCAGCAATCCCATTCCCGGGTATCAAAACTAACAAAGCCTTTTAGGTGGGGAGAGGTAATTAAGTGGCTGTAGCAAGCACTGAGCAACTAGCTTACGAATTCAGAGCGAAATGAGGATATGTGCCAACGGTCGCCAAAGATGATCAATAAGTGATCCTAGCTACTCACGTTCATGCATAACCCCACCGTGTTTACTTTTCGAAAACCCTTTCGAAAAGAGACCGTCACAGTTACTAACACAGATAGTGTATTCTTAAGGATATGGTGTCAAGTTATCTACAACCGGATATTAACAAATTCCCATTGGCCACATAACCGCGGGCACGGCTTTCGAAACTTCATGACTTGCAGGGGTGTCCCAACTTAGCCCATCACAAGCTCACGATCCGCGGAGTCGCAACTCCATGTTGGGAAGACCCGAGTGTTCTCGGAATCGCGTGCTCAAGATATTTTGACAAAGGTAAAACTAATCCAGCAAGGCCTCCTGACGTGCCGACACCCTGATAAGAGCCGCGCGTATCTCGTCTCAGGCCACGATCGGATGAGCTAAGCTTACGGATCACTCAAGTCCAAGTTTCTGAGGGATCAACGCAAGGTGCTCTAGGTTGGACCAACACTCATGAGGAGCACTGGCCCGGGGGTTGATTAAGAACTCGGGTTTATAACTCCCTATGCAAGTTTTTAGTTGTTAGGCAAATGTAGTACCAAGGTTGGCCCTTGCTGGAAAAGCTTTAAGCAAACCGAATTATCAAGGGGGGCCCATAAACCCCAACTATGTTAGGAATGCAAAATCAAGGAACATAATACTGGTTTATCGGGTCCTAAGGTGGCATGAGTGGAACAAAACACCAAGCAGAAGGCCAAGCCTTCTACGCATTACCAATATATATGTGCATTAATTGATTAAGATATATATATATATATATATATATATATATATATATATATATATATATATATATATATATATATATATATATATAGTGTTATCCCAATAAAGAAGTCCAAACGTGGAGCAATCTTCAAACTTCACCTGCAACTAACTATAGAGCGAGCTTAGCAAAAGCGTACTTAGCCAATCGACGGTTTGCTAGGAAGGCAGTTAGAGTGTTTCATGGCAACATAGGATGGCATCGAGGCATAACTATAGAGCGAGACAACTAGCAAAGCAAAGATAGAGGTGATATCGGGGAACGGTACTTGATAACCCTCAACCGTAAGGGATCGAGATAGTCTTCGCGGGTAAGAATAACCCAATTTATTGATTCGACACACGGGGAGCCAAAGGGTATTTATAAGCTTTGACAGTTGAGTTGTCAATTCAACTGCACCTGAAATATACTTACTTGCAACAAAAGATAAGTGGTAACAGTGATATGATAGTGATGATAGTAATAGTAAAAGTAAACAGCAAAAGTAAATAGCAGTAGTAAATGGCAAAAGTAGCAACTAGTGACAAGCAGGGTTTAAAACACTGTAGGCTAGGGAGATGGATGGTTGGGCACTGCATGGATGAGATAGATTCTAACTTGGGGCACGACACACGGAAAAGTAATGATCATCTAGGCAAATATCAAACATTAGGCATGTATCCCGTAGGTAGTTGTGCGTGCTTGCAATAAGAACTTGCACAACATCTTTTGTCCTACCATCCCGCTGCGAACGGGGCCAAAAGGAACTTATGGATATTAAGGTGCTCCTGTCAAAGAGCACCGGAACAAAGCAACGAACTCAATGGATACATGTAATCCTCAAACTACGGACCATCCCCTTTGGTGTCCCAAGCTGTCACTTTTGGGATCGCCGGTTCCGGACCGTAACAGGTGCAAACAACTCATAGATAGGATCACGAACACAAATATATTCATGCAAACACATATGGTTCAGATCTGAAATCATGGCACTCGGGCCCTAAGTGTCAAGCATTAAGAATAACAAGTTGTAGCAAAGATGATAAACACCATAGTAGATGATAGGCAACATGCCCCCAACGATCTGATAAACTATTACATGATCTAACTCATCCAATCCCTACCATCCCCTTCACCTACAGCAGGGGAATTACTCACACATGAAAGGGGAAGTCATGGAGGGATGATGGAGTGGTGATGATGATGACGATGGCGACGATCTCCCCTCTCCGGAGGCCAATTCAGCCTCCAGATTAGTCCCCCCGAGGAAGAACAGAGGGTGGCGACGGCTCCACGACGGAAAACTGCGAAAGAACTTCTGATCTGGGGTTTCTGCGTCGGGAGTAAAAATACGAGGCAAAGTAGGGCACCAGGGGGTGTGGGACCCACCCAGGCGGCCCCCGGCGCAGCCTGGGGGGGCGCCCACAGGGCGCCTGGGCACCCCCTGGCCCCCCTCTGGCCCCACTTCTGGCTCCTGGTTCCTTCGGGTGCGTGGATTTTCTGTGACTTTTCGTGGATTTTTCTGAGATACCTAAAAATCCGTTTTCCTGCACACAAATAAACCATACAGGCAGCTCTGCTGAAAACAGCGTCAGTCCGGGTTAGTTTAGTCCAAATCATGCAAGAATGAGGCCAAAACAATATCAAAAGTGTTTGGAAAAGTAGATACGTTAGAGACGTATCAACTCCCCCAAGCTTAGCATATTGCTTGTCCTCAAGCAATTCAGTTCAACGAACTGGACGCGACAAAGAAAACTTTGACAAACTCTTTTGCTTCATTAGATGTATATAAGCATGTACTACGAAAAGAGTTTAGCAAGTATTGAAACAGTACTTATGAGGACGATGCAAGGAGCAATCCTTCTTTCAAGTGACCAGTCACAAATACTTAAAAGTAAATAATATATTACTGAAAATCAAGACAAGATTACATTGCACATAGCTTGAGCATATTAGGGTGGTATCTCGCTAGCCTCCATGAGTGAAGCAAAACATAAATGCAGAGACTCCTCCAGAGTTTTAAAGGAGACTAGAACTAAGAATTTCAGAATAAATCATATCACAAGTATGCAGAAGACAATGTAATACTTTGGGACAATGCACATTACACTCAGAATGACAATTATGCTCTCCTAGTCGGTGCTTTGAAGAAAGAAGGTGAGACTCTCGAACCGTGGCTTTTATTGGCAAGGTTGAAAACCCGTGGTCGGAAACAAAAACTAAACATGTACCAGAGCTCTTGGTTTTAAAAACAGAAGTAAACATGTTTTGAGAAGTGCATATTTCGTCAACGAATGCTAGCAGATAACTCAATCACTTTTTGAGTGGACAAGTCTCGAGGAACGGCTCCCGCATGAGGACGATCACATCCTCTTAATCTCCTTTGTTTATCACTGCCAAAGTTTTCTGATTTCTCATGAACAAAGCGTGAAGGAGGGTTTGTTTGTTATATTATCTTTTCGAGCCGGGCGCACTCAATGCCAGTTCCTTTTCGTATTAGGGGTTTGCACATTAGACATACAATCCAGGGGTGAAACTTGTCCAACTTAAAAAGATCATGAATTAACTACTACTTGCTCATGAGCTAAAACATAGGCACAAAAGAGAAATGCTTTTGATTAGTTTCGAGATGGTACCTGAAAGTCTTCGTTAGGAATGACAGGTAAATACCATGTATAGGAAGGTATAGTGGACTCATATGGCATAACTGGTTTTAAGGATTTTGGATGCACAAGTAGTCAGTCCGCTTAGTACAGGTGGAGGTTTAGCAAAAGACTAGGAAGCGACCAACTAGAGAGCAATAACGGTCATAATCATGCAGAGCGACAAAGCAACATTGAATCGGGCATGAAAGTGATATAACTATTCTAAAACTCAAAGATCATCAAGGCAAAGTAGACTTTTTAGTCTTAAACATGTGTAAGCATGTGCCAAGTCAATCCAAAAATTCTCTAAAGGGAAATACCACCTTAGTATACCAGACTATGAATAGTGCAATGCATGTAGATCATTTCAATAACACATTATATACTCTAGTTATTCGGGACTAGCCACAAGGAAAGCATGAACCACTGGAAGAGCATTGTAAACATAGCACTATGTCGCTACAAGCTGGTCTCTAGATCATAAGTACAGGCATATGTACAAAAGTAGAAACAATAAGAGTTCATACCGGTCTTCCTTGTTGCTTCCTTTCAGTCGATCTTCGTCATCACTGCTTGTCACTTGCACGATCGAACGTAGGAAATATAATTAAATGCCATCACGGACTCGAGCTGAACTCTGAAAACAAAGCAAACTAAAGAGAGAAAGGAAATCTTTTTGGATTTTCAAAGGTTGGATAAAAGCAAAAGAAAGAGAAAATCTTTTTATTGTTTTTGCAAAGAGAGAAATAAAGAAGAATGGGCAAAAACTTCGAAAAGATCAAAGTGAATAAAACAGATAATACAATGGAAAAGTGAGAAGGGCACGTACTCCCCCAAGCTTAGGCTTTTGGCCTAAGTTGGTAGCAGCTACTGCCCCCAGGAGCCTCCTGCTCCAGGGGTATGGTGGTGAGTCCAAGGGTCGTAGAAGGATGCCGGCGCGTACACCGAACTCCTCGGAGTCTCCCACGAGGAAGGTTCCGAACGCCAAACAGAGGAAGACCCTTCACCAAACTCGGTGGCGGTCTCTTATACGTCCAAAACGTATCTATAATTTCTGCTTGCTCCATGCCACTTTTGGGTGATATTGCTATGATATTCATACACTTCCATACACTTTTGATCATATTTGGACTAACTTACTAATCCAGTGCACCCCAGTTCCAGTTTCTGTTTTCGGCTGTTTTTGTATTTCAAGTTTTCACGTTTCGAGAACTGCCTAGAAAAATCCAGAAAAATTATATAAAAAATCAGCGAACCGGAAACAACACTGCGTCCGAAGGGCAGTCTGGGGGGGGGGGGCACAGGGGCTCCAGACGCCCTGTGGGCGCGCCCCCCCTGGGCCGCGCCGGGGGGGAGCCTGGGCCCCCCGAGGCTCCCCCGGTGCCCTACTTTGGCATATATTTAAAGGGTCCTCCGTAACCCTCAGAACAAGGACTTCTTTTCGCGATCCCATCTCTGTTCCGCCGCCGCCGCCGCTTCCAAGATCGGGAGCACCAGGAGAACTCTTCCCGGCACCCTGCCGGAGGGGAGGATCACCACCGGGAGCTTCTCCACCACCATGGACGCCTCCCAGATGACTCGTGAGTAGTCTCCCTTGGACCATGAGTCCATGACCAGTAGCTATGTGATGTTCTCCTCCCGTTCTTGTGCTTCACTAATTAGTCCTCGTGAGCTGCCCTACATGATCAAGGCACCTATGTAATCCTTATGCTGTTGCTATGTTGAGTTTGCTGGGATCCGATGGATTATGAGATTATGTTCAGATTGATCTTGAGTAATATATTTGATTCACCTCTTTTATATTTTAGTTCATAAGTAATTCTTGCATGTTCTCCGTTGTTATTTATTGCTTTGGCCGAGTAATAGGTAGTGACTCCAAGAGGGAACGTTATGCTCGATTGTGGGTTCATGCCCCTCGATGACTAGCTTGAGTGACAGAAACATGAGTCTAGGGGATGTGCTATTGCCACAAGGGGGAAAACAACGGTGCTTGTACCCGCGGGTGCAAGGATTGTTTACTTTACGCAAAGTTCTTTTAATGCAGTTGTCTGTTGCATTGAGTTTACACTATGGGTGGGACTCGCAACTTAATACCAGCGAGATGTTCTGATAGATATCTCAAGGTGGATGATTAGTAGTAGATATTGATGGATTTCGGTCTACTTACTTTGGCGTCCCTCCCATGCTATGAACCTCAACCTTTCTTGCAATCTAATCAGCATTGGTTTGCGTTCGTGGTCCTGTCAATTGCCCAGCTGTAATTTGTTTACCTCACATAGCTGTTTTATCGTCTTTTGGGAGAGAGACATCACTAGTGAACATCATGAGACTCCGGTCCATATTACCATCATTGATCACATTCACTATTTACTTTTCGCTATTTACTTACTATTGCAAAACACTATCTATCACTACTATCATATTGCTTTTAACCCTTTGTGAACTACAAGGCCGGAGAGATTGACAACCTCTCTGTACTCGTTGGGAGCAAAGTTATTTGTATCTGTGTGCAGGTCCATGTTGATTGCTAATTGCGCCGTTAGCAATTGACACCTTCTTGTTGAACCTAGGAGTCTCTGGGGATTCGATCCATGGCATCTTTGCTAGGGGAAAACACTTCTACTTACTGCATCTTACACCTTCCACTTGGGGTAACCAACGAGGGGTTCGAGGCTCATCAAGGAGTATTTTCTGGCGCCGTTGTCGGGGACTCCACTCTTCAGGATAGGGGAGTTGCATGCTATCTTTTACCTTTGCTTTTTAGTCTTGTTAGTTTACTTTTCATTTTTTGCTTTAGTTCCTTTTACCGAAAATCACAAAAAAAATTATTTTGCCTTTTTATTAGTAGTCCTTTCTGTTTAGCCAAACCAAGGAAATATAGTGCTTGGAAGGGACTTCCTCCGAGCAGTTAAAGGCTTCATCGATATAGGTAAGGGACAAATCCGCTTACGCGGGAAGGCAAAAGGTGTGTACCCCTTTCCTAGAAGGAACAAGAATGAACTTGTTGAGGAATCATTTGAACCCATTTATAACTCCGATTATTATGATGATTATTGATTCCTCTATGCGTTATGCCTAGCTTAAAGGCATAAAAGAAAGCGCTTTTGGGAGGCAGCCCACATGAATAAAATTTTTGCTTTTGTTGTGTCTTGATGTTGTTTACTGCTGTAGCATCATCATTGTATCTTTGCTTTTCATATTTTTGCCAAGTATAGCCTCTGATTGCTAGAAAGTTCAAAAGTTGTGAGGTGCTGTCCAGGAAACAGATTCTGTCCTTGGATAGAAAAATTCGTATAAAATCACCAGATCATCTTTTTGGTCTGAATTTTTTCGACAGCGTTCTCTATATAATTGTCTTTCGTGCGTCAGTTCTGAGTTTTTTGATTTGAGTTGCAGAAGTATCCCGAACAGATCAATTACTGCCTGCTGTTCTGTTTTTCACAGATTCTGTCCTGTTTTGCCTTACCTTCGCTTTGCAAATTAAGAACTTGCTTTTTCTTTGCAAAAACCTTTTGGAAATCTTGAGAAACAGTAGAACTTCAAGAATATCCTTATTTCCAGCAAGGTATAATTATTTTATTAAGGGTACTAACCTCGCTAATCAGATTATGATGAGTTGTGTATGAAGGGAGTTTTCAAGTGTGCGAGGGAAGATGATAAAAAGATTCAGGAGTGTCAAGCGCTCAAGCTTGGGGATGCCCCCGTGCACCCCCAAGAAATATTCAAGGAGACTCAAGCGTCTAAGCTTGGGGATGCCCCCGTGCATCCCCTTCTCCATCAACATTATCAGTTCGTCTTTCGTTTCGCTATATTTTTATCACTTCATATGTTATGTGCTATGCTTGGAGCGTCTTGCTTTTAGTTTTCTTTTTAGTTTTTCATAACGAGTCGGAACCCAGCATTCCTTTATGTGGGAGAGAAACACGCTCCACCTCTACCTAGAACATTACATAGAATTTTCATGTCTATCTATGCTGTGTGTGTTCTTTGTCTTTTAATAGCTACTATCATGCTCTACTCTTAGTATTCATGCTTATCTTTTCAATAGCTTTTATTTAGTTGGTTGCTTGAACTCTCTTTAATTACCATGCTCACCTTATTAAGAGAGTTTGCTTCCGTTGCATGGGTTAATGTGTCTATGATAAAGATGCTACTTTCATGATGGTGCTTAGTAGTTCAGGTTTTCTTTTGGTTAATCTCAAATAGCTGGGGGGTTCCCAATGTGTTATTGAAGTACCAACTTGGTTTGTTTGCCTATGATATGGTATGGTTTAGTAATATCTTCCTTCGAGAATTTATTTTGATTGACTTGGCGTATGCTCACGCATATTCAAGACTGTAAAGAAAGTCTGTCAAGCCTTGATGATCTTTTGTTTCTAAGTAGCGATATAACTACCATGCCTGATTCAATATTGCTTTGTCGCTCTGCATGATTATGACCGTCATTTCTCTCTTAGTTGGCCGCTCCCAGTCTTTTGCTAACCTCCACCTGCACTAAGCAAACTAACCATGCAATACATAGCTCATGGGAAAGTAGCCTAAAAACTATTGTGGTAAAGAATATGTTGCCTATGTATCTTATTTCTTATAAGTTGCTTGCTGAGCGGTAACCATATTTCTGGGGACGCCATCAACTGTCACACTTTTGTTGAATATCATGTGAGTTGCTATGCATGTTCGTCTTGTCTGAAGTAAGGGTGATTTACCGTGGGTTGAATTAATATGCATATTGTTAGATAAGAACATTGGGCTGCCAACCAAAGCCATGTATCATGGTGAAAGTTTTAGCTTGGACCTTAATCCTCAATCTCTTATGAGAATATGCTTATGCATTAAAGAGGAGTCCATCATCTATTTTCTATGTTGTCCCGGTATGGATGTCCTCAAGTTGAGATCTATCAAAAACGAGAAATCAAATGCGATCTATCTCCTTGGACCTTTGTACAGGTGGCATAGAGGTACCCCTTTGTGACACTTGGTTAAAACATATGCAATGCAATGATAACCCATGGGGATCCGAGCTAATTAGGACAAGGAGCGAGCACTATTAGTATTCGATGCATGAGGCTTGCAACTTATAGGATGTTTTATGCATGGCACATATGAAGTACTACTACCGTTGACACAATTGCTTCCATGTTTTCAAAATAAAAAGCTCTAGCACTTAACCTTTCTTTTACCTTTATGTTAAAGCACCAACTACTGAGAGCATGATTGTCATTCTGAGTGTAATGTGCATTGTCCCAAAGTAGCATTGTCTTTTGCATGATTGTGATATCGTTTATTCTGAAATGATTGTATCTAGTCATCACTTAAACCTTGAAGGTGCCCTTGCATTTATGTTTCGCATCAATAAAGGGGGCAAGCTAGATATCACTTTATCATATTTGCACATCATGTTCATTGCAAATCTTTTTGATGTTTCAGTTTCATGTTGTAAAACTTTCAGTCATTTGTGATTTTCTCTTGAGACAACTTAATTACTATAGAATCATTGTCTCAGTAAGCTTTTGTCATATGACTATGAGAAAGTCCTATATGGTTAATAGCATGTCACCACAAAAATTATTCTTGTTATCATTTACCTACTCGAGGACGAGCAGGAATTAAGCTTGGGGATGTTGATACGTCCAAAACGTATCTATAATTTATGCTTGCTCCATGCCACTTTTGGGTGATATTGCTATGATATTCATACACTTCCATACACTTTTGATCATATTTGGACTAACTTACTAATCCAGTGCACCCCAGTGCCAGTTTCTGTTTTCGGCTGTTTTTGTATTTCAGGTTTTCACGTTTCGAGAACTGCCGAGAAAAATCCAGAAAAATTATATAAAAAATCAGCGAACCGGAAACAACACTGCGTTCGAAGGGCGGCCTGGGGGGGCCACAGGGGCTCCAGGCGCCCTGTGGGCGCCCCCCCCCGGGCCGCGCCGAGGGGGGGGGGCGCCTGGGCCCCCCGAGGCTCCCCCGGTGCCCTACTTTGGCATATATTTAAAGGGTCCTCCGTAACCCTCAGAACAAGGACTTCTTTTCGCGATCCCATCTCTGTTCCGCCGCCGCCGCCGCTTCCAAGATCGGGAGCACCAGGAGAACTCTTCCCGGCACCCTGCCGGAGGGGAGGATCACCACCGGGAGCTTCTCCACCACCATGGACGCCTCCCGGATGACTCGTGAGTAGTCGCCCTTGGACCATGAGTCCATGACCAGTAGCTATGTGATGTTCTCCTCCCGTTCTTGTGCTTCACTAATTAGTCCTCGTGAGCTGCCCTACATGATCGAGGCACCTATGTAATCCTTATGCTGTTGCTATGTTGAGTTTGCTGGGATCCGATGGATTATGAGATTATGTTTAGATTGATCTTGAGTAATATATTTGATTCACCTCTTTTATATTTTAGTTCATAAGTAATTCTTGCATGTTCTCTGTTGTTATTTATTGCTTTGGCCGAGTAATAGTAGTGACTCCAAGAGGGAACGTTATGCTCGATTGTGGGTTCATGCCCCTCGATGACTAGCTTGAGTGACAGAAACATGAGTCTAGGGGATGTGTTGTTGCCACAAGGGGGAAAACAATGGTGCTTGTACCCGCGGGTGCAAGGATTGTTTACTTTACGTAAAGTTCTTTTAATGCAGTTGTCTGTTGCATTGAGTTTACACTATGGGTGGGACTCGCAACTTAATACCAGCGAGATGTTCTGATAGATATCTCAAGGTGGATGATTAGTAGTAGATATTGATGGATTTCGGTCTACTTACTTTGGCGTACCGCCCATGCTATGAACCTCAACCTTTCTTGCAATGTAATCAACATTGGTTTGCGTTCGTGGTCCTGTCAATTGCCCAGCTGTAATTTGTTTACCTCACATAGCTGTTTTATCGTCTTTTGGGAGAGAGACATCACTAGTGAACATCATGAGACTCCGGTCCATATTACCATCATTGATCACATTCACTATTTACTTTTCGCTATTTACTTACTATTGCAAAACACTATCTATCACTACTATCATATTGCTTTTAACCCTTTGTGAACTACAAGGCCGGAGAGATTGACAACCTCTCTGTACTCGTTGGGAGCAAAGTTATTTGTATCTGTGTGCAGGTCCACGTTGATTGCTAATTGCGCCGTTAGCAATTGACACCTTCTTGTTGAACCTAGGAGTCTCTGGGGATTCGATCCTTGGCATCTTTGCTAGGGGAAAACACTTCTACTTACTGCATCTTACACCTTCCACTTGGGGTAACCAACGAGGGGTTCGAGGCCCATCAGTCTCTTCCTGAAAATGTGGTATCTCACCGTGCCTCTCCTCGTCGGGCACAACCCCCTCCATGGGGTTATGAAACTGATGCTGGACCATGAACTCATCGAACTGAACAACATCAAAGGACCATCCGCTCCTGAGGTGAGGAAACAAGATGCTGGAGATCTTCGACCGATGAATATCCCTCGTACCCATGCTGCAGAGGGAGTTGATGACGGTTTTCAGCTCGGAGGGCTGAGTGGCCATCCTAGCCGTCCTCCCAACGTTCGGCACACCTATTATTTCACAAAAATTTCCCAAAGTCATGGTGATAAGATCATTATAAATTTTAAACTCAATAGCACCTGAATCAGGATTATATCTAAAATTGTTAATGAAACTGGAGCTGAGTTTTTGATACTGAGTAACACGGCTCGTGACCAGCCGTGTCAAACCTGCATTAGCACAAAGATTATAAAACTCATCCTTGATTCCCGCAGCTTCCATGAATTCATCACATGGAAACATCGCACGTGCTGGACTTGTGTCTTCCAACAACTCCAGGGGCACATGATCTTCATTATAGCTCACCCTAGCAGTCGATGGTGAAGCTGCGGCTCTAGTAACTCGATCGGAGTGTGCGGGCCTCCTCTTCCCAAGCCACCCTTTTGCCCTTCCTAACAAACTCATTTCTAAAATTTTTCTACAATTTACAAAAACGAGGATTAAAACAAAGTGAGCTAAGGCAAACTACTCAACTCACTTGCCCAAGGCATAAACTTGCATCAAAACTTGAAAAATAACTTTCTACATATGCATGCAAGCTCATCTATACAACACCAAGAACTACTAAATACTCACAAATGAAGCCACCAATCAAAAATCTAATTGGAGGGGTGGAGGAGTCACATACCAGGGGGTATTTGCTCAAAATTTCAGCTCAAATGATGGGCTGTAGAGAGAGATCGAAGAATCGCCTCCAAGAACAGCAAGAACACAAGAACAAGAGCAGAACTCGAGTTTTTGGAGAAAGAGAGAGAGGGAGGAAGAAGACATACCTGGAGGGGGGGTCCCGTGGGCCCCAGGCGCCCTATGGGCGCGGCCAGGGGCTGGGCCGCGCCAGCTGGCCGCCTGGGCCACTGGTGGCCCCCTCTGGCTGGCCCCAGGCCCCTCTGAGTCTCTCCCGACGTGGAAATTTTTATTATAATTTTTCTGGAATTTTTCTGAAAACTTCACTGTTGAAATTTTTTTGAAGTTCAAAAAGCTGCGAAACTCTCTGAAAACTTGAAGCAGTTAGTAGTATTGTGAAGCTTCAAAAACATATATGCTTGGTACAACAAGTAGGACAAAACTAAAAACAAGTGAAAACATAACAAGCTCAACTTTTTATCTATATAAAACATGTTCACTAGTAAGGTTGATCAAGTCTTACCAACAAACAAGCGATATATAGAGCAAAAAGTCTCACCTCTGATACGTCCAAAACGTATCTATAATTTCTGCTTGCTCCATGCCACTTTTGGGTGATATTGCTATGATATTCATACACTTCCATACACTTTTGATCATATTTGGACTAACCTACTAATCCAGTGCACCCCGGTGCCAGTTTCTGTTTTCGGCTGCTTTTGTATTTCAGGTTTTCACGTTACGAGAACTGCCAGGAAAAATCCAGAAAAATTATATAAAAAATCAGCGTTCTAGAACCTACCTTGCGCCCGAAGGACAGCCGGGGGGCCACCAGGGCTCCAGGTGCCCTGGCGGCGCGCCCCCCCTAGGCCGCGCCGGGGGGGCGCCTGGGCCCCCCGAGCCCCGTCTGGTGCCCCCCTTTGGCATATATTTAGAGCGTCCTTCGAAACCCTTGCGACGGGAAACTCTTTTTCGTGATCTCATCTCTGTTCCGCCGCCGCCGCCGCTTCCAAGATCGGGAGCACCAGGAGAACTCTTCCCGGCACCCTGCCGGAGGGGAGGATCACCATCGGGAGCCTCTCCACCACCATGGACGCCTCCCGGATGAGTTGTGAGTAGTCTCCCTTGGACCATGAGTCCATGACCAGTAGCTATGTGATGTTCTCCTCCCGTTCTTGTGCTTCACTAATTAGTCCTCGTGAGCCGCCCTACATGATCGAGGAACATATGTAATCCTTATGCTGTTGCTATGTTGAGTTTGCTGGGATCCGATGGATTATGAGATTATGTTCAGATTGTTCTTGAGTAATATATTTGATCTACCTCTTTTATATTTATGTTCATAAGTAATTCTTGCATGTTCTCCGTTGTTATTTATTGCTTTGGCCAAGTAATACGTAGTGACTCCAAGAGGGAATGTTATGCTCGATTGTGGGTTCATGCCCCTCGATGACTAGCTTGAGTGACAAAAACATGAGTCTAGGGGATGTGTTGTTGCCACAAGGGGGAAAACAACGGTGCTTGTGCCCGCGGGTGCAAGGATTGTTTACTTTACGCAAAGTTCTTTTAATGCAGTTGTCTGTTGCTTTGAGTTTACACTATGGGTGGGACTCGCAACTTAATACCAGCGAGATGTTCTGGATAGATATCTCAAGGTGGATGATTAGTAGTAGATATTGATGGATTTCGGTCTACTTACTTTGGCGTACCGCCCATGCTTTGAACCTCAACCTTTCTTGCAATGTAGTCAGCATTGGTTTGCGTTCGTGGTCCTGTCAATTGCCCAGCCGTAATTCGTTTACCTCACATAGCTGTTTTATCGTCTTTTGGGAGAGAGACATCACTAGTGAACATCATGAGACTCCGGTCCATATTACCATCATTGATCACATCCGCTATTTACTTTTCGCTTTTACTTACTATTGCAAACATTATCTATCACTACTATCATTTGCGTTTAATCCTTTGTGAACTACAAGGCCGGAGGGATTGACAACCTCTCTGTACTCGTTGGGAGCAAAGTTATTTGTATCTGTGTGCAGGTCCACATTGATTGCTAATCCGCGTCGTTAGCAGTTGACACCTACTTGTTGAACCTAGGAGTCTCTGGGGATTCGATCCTTGGCATCTTTGCTAAGGGAAAAACTTCCACAACACTGCATCTTACACCTTCCACTTGGGGTAACCAACGAGGGGTTAGAGGCCCATCAAGGAGTTTTTCTGGCGCCGTTGCTGGGGACTCCACTCTTCAGGATAGGGGAGTTGCACGCTATCTTTTACCTTTGCTTTTTAGCCTTGTTAGTTTACCTTTCAGTTTTCTTCATGTATTTCACTAGTTATGCTTATGGACAACCTTTCTATTGGATCGTTGCTTGCGGGAAGACGCCCCGCACCTATGGTGGTTGCTCCTCCCCCTACTGAAATTGTGCCCTATAAAATACCAGCTGGTATTATCAATTATATCTTGGCTAATCGTTATGCAGGAGACAGACATCCCGGTGAACACTTGCTATATCTGTCACAACTATGTTCATTATTTAAGCTTGCAGGTGTATCAAGGGAGTTTGTCATGAGGAAATTGTTCGCCGTATCACTTATAGATAAAGCTTCAGATTGGTATAAGCTTCTCGATAACTCGCACTTGCTTGATTGGCAAGAGCTTACGTCTCTCTTTTATAATAAGTTTTATCCTCTTCATGATGCTTATGTGGAGAGTAAGAGTACCTTTTTGCGTGTGGATCATGGTAACAATGCTTTATGTGATGCTTATATTGTTGAGTTCATCCATGATGCCACTGAAATTTATAATGAGAGAGGGAGACGTGGTTCTAAATATCTTAATAATATCAAGTTCCCTCTCTTTATGTTGAAGGTTTTGAAGCTGCACTTGTTTTGTCTTCCTATGCTTATTGCTTTATGCTTCAATAATTTATTTCTTTACAAGATTCCAATGCATAGGAAGAGGGGTAGACTTAAATATGATTTATATGTGCTTCTTGATGCTCTCTTTTGTTCTTCAACTCTTATTCCTACGAGAGCATCATTTTTGCATTATGCCTAGCTTAAAGGCATAAAAGAAAGCGCTTTTGGGAGGCAGCCCACATGAATAAATTTTTATATTTTGCTTTTGTTGTGTCTTGATGTTGTTTACTACAGTAGCATCATCATTGTATCTTTGCTTTTCATATTTGTGCCAAGTATAGCCTCTGATTGCTAGAAAGTTCAAAAGTTGTGAGGTGCTGTCCAGGAAACAGATTCTGTCCTTGGATAGAAAAATTCGTATAAAATCACCAGATCATCTTTTTGGTCTGAATTGTTTCATCAGCGTTCTCTATATAATTGTCTTTCGTGCATCTGTTCTGAGTTTTTTTATTTTAGTTGCAGAAGTGACCCGAACAAATCAATTACTACCCGCTGTTCTGTTTTTCACAGATTCTGTCTTGTTTTGCCTTTCCTTCATTTTGCAAATCAAGAGCTTGCTTTTTCTTTGCAAAAACCTTTTGGCAATCTTGAGAAACAGTAGACCTTCAAGAATATCTTTATTTCCAGCAAGGTACAATTATTTTGTTAAGGGTACTAACCTCGCTAATCAGATTATGATGAGTTATGTATGAAGGGAGTTTTCAAGTGTGCGAGGGAAGATGATAAAAAGATTCAAGAGTGTCAAGCGCTCAAGCTTGGGGATGCCCCCGTGCACCCCCAAGAAATATTCAAGGAGACTCAAGCGTCTAAGCTTGGGGATGCCCCCGTGCATCCCCTTCTCCATCAGCATTATCAGTTCTTCTTTCGTTTCGCTATATTTTTATCACTTCATGTGTTAAGTGCTATGCTTGGAGCGTCTTGCTTTTAGTTTTCTTTTTAGTTTTTCATAACGAGTCGGAACTCAGCGTTCTTTATGTGGGAGATAAACACGCTCCACTTCTACCTAGAACATAACATAGAATTTTCATGTCTATCCTTGCTGTGTGTGTTCTTTGTCTTTTAAATAGCTACTATCATGCTCTGCTCTTAGTATTCATGCTTATCTTTTCAAAGAGCTTTTGTTTAGTTGGTTGCTTGAACTCTCTTTAATTATCATGCTTATCTTATTAAGAGAGTTTGCTTCCGTTGCATTGGTTAATATGTCTATGATAAAGATGCTACGTGCATAATGGCGCTTAGTAGTTCAGGTTTTCTTATGGTTAGTCTCAAATAGCTGAGGGATTCCAAATGTGTTATTGGAGTACCAACTTGATTTGTTTGCCGATGATGTGGTATGGTTTAGTAATATCTTCCTTCGAGAATTTATTTTGATTGACTTGGCGTATGCTCACACATATTTAAGACTGTAAAGAAAGTATGTCAAGCCTTGATGATCTTTTATTTCTGAGTAGCGATATAACTACCATGCCTGATTCAATGTTGGTTTGTCGCTCTGCATGATTATGACTGTCATTGTTCTCTTAGTTGGTCGCTCCCAGTCTTTTGCTAACCTCCACCTGTACTAAGCAGACTAACTTTGCAATACATAGCTCATGGGAAAGTAGCTTAAAAACTATTGTGGTAAAGAATATGTTGCTTATGTATCTTATCTCTTATAAGTTGCTTGCTGAGCGGTAACCATGTTTCTGGGGACGCCATCAACTGTCACACTTTTGTTGAATATCATGTGAGTTGCTATGCATGTTCGTCTTGTCTGAAGTAAGGGTGATTTGCCATGGGTTGAATGAGTATGCATATTGTTAGAGAAGAACATTGGGCCGCCAACCAAAGCCATGCATCATGGTGGAAGTTTTAGCTTGGACATTAATCCTCAATCTCTTATGAGAATATGCTTATGCATTTAAGAGGAGTCCATCATCTATTTTCTATGTTGTCCCGGTATGGATGTCCTCAAGTTGAGATCTATCAAAAACGAGAAATCAAATGCGATTTATCTCCTTGGACCTTTGTACAGGTGGCATAGAGGTACCCCTTTGTGACACTTGGTTGAAACATATGTAATGCAATGATAACCCATGGAAATCCGAGCTAATTAGGACAAGGTGCGAGCACTATTGGTATTCGATGCATGAGGCTTGCAACTTATAGGATGTCTTATGCATGACACATATGAAGTAATACTACCGTTGACAAAATTGCTTCTATGTTTTTAAAATAAAAAGTTGTTGCACATAACCATTCTTTTACTTTTATGTTGAGTCTCCACCCTCTTTTAAAAGCACCAACTACTGAGAGCATGATTGTCATTCTAAGTGTAATGTGCATTGTTCCAAAGTAGCATTGTCTTTTGCATGATTGTGATATCGTTTATTTTGAAATCATTGTATCTAGTCATCACTTAAACCTTGAAGGTGCCCCTGCATTTATGTTTTGCTTCACTAAAGGGGGCAAGCTAGATATCACTTTATCATATTTGCACATCATGTTCATTGCAAATCTATTTGATGTTTCAATGTCATGTTGTAAAACTTTCAGTCATTTGTGATTTTCTCATGAGGCAACTTAATTACTATAGAATCATTGTCTCAGTAAGCTTTTGTCATATGACTATGAATAAGTCCTATATGGTTAATAGCATGTCACCACAGAAATTATTCTTGTTATCATTTACCTACTCGAGGACGAGCAGGAATTAAGCTTGGGGATGTTGATACGTCCAAAATGTATCTATAATTTCTGCTTGCTCCATGCCACTTTTGGGTGATATTGCTATGATATTCATACACTTCCATACACTTTTGATCATATTTGGACTAACCTACTAATCTAGTGCACCCCGGTGCCAGTTTCTGTTTTCGGCTGTTTTTGTATTTCAGGTTTTCACGTTACGAGAACTGCCAGGAAAAATCCAGAAAAATTATATAAAAAATCAGCGTTCTAGAACCTACCTTGCGCCCGAAGGACAGCCGGGGGGGCACCAGGGCTCCAGGCGCCCTGGCGGCGCGCCCCCCTGGGCCGCGCCGGGGGGGCGCCTGGGCCCCCCGAGCCCCGTCTGGTGCCCCCCTTTGGCATATATTTAGAGCGTCCTTCGAAACCCTTGGGACGGGAAACTCTTTTTCGTGATCTCATCTCTGTTCCGCCGCCGCCGCCGCTTCCAAGATCGGGAGCACCAGGAGAACTCTTCCCGGCACCCTACCGGAGGGGAGGATCACCATCGGGAGCCTCTCCACCACCTTGGACGCCTCCCGGATGAGTTGTGAGTAGTCTCCCTTGGACCATGAGTCCATGACCAGTAGCTATGTGATGTTCTCCTCCCGTTCTTGTGCTTCACTAATTAGTCCTCGTGAGCTGCCCTACATGATCGAGGCACATATGTAATCCTTATGTTGTTGCTATGTTGAGTTTGCTGGGATCCGATGGATTATGAGATTATGTTCAGATTGTTCTTGAGTAATATATTTGATCTACCTCTTTTATATTTATGTTCATAAGTAATTCTTGCATGTTCTCCGTTGTTATTTATTGCTTTGGCCAAGTAATACGTAGTGACTCCAAGAGGGAACGTTATGCTCGATTGTGGGTTCATGCCCCTCGATGACTAGCTTGAGTGACAGAAACATGAGTCTAGGGGATGTGCTGTTGCCACAAGGGGCAAAACAATGGTGCTTGTGCCCGCGGGTGCAAGGATTGTTTACTTTACGCAAAGTTCTTTTAAAGCAGTTGTCTGTTGCTTTGAGTTTACACTATGGGTGGGACTCGCAACTTAATACCAGCGAGATGTTCTGGATAGATATCTCAAGGTGGATGATTAGTAGTAGATATTGATGGATTTCGGTCTACTTACTTTGGCGTACCGCCCATGCTTTGAACCTCAACCTTTCTTGCAATGTAGTCAGCATTGGTTTGCGTTCGTGGTCCTGTCAATTGCCCAGCTGTAATTCGTTTACCTCACATAGCTGTTTTATCGTCTTTTGGGAGAGAGACATCACTAGTGAACATCATGAGACTTCGGTCCATATTACCATCATTGATCACATCCGCTATTTACTTTTCGCTTTTACTTACTATTGCAAACATTATCTATCACTACTATCATTTGCGTTTAATCCTTTGTGAACTACAAGGCCGGAGGGATTGACAACCTCTCTGTACTCGTTGGGAGCAAAGTCCACGTTGATTGCTAATCCGTGCCGTTAGCAGTTGACACCTACTTGTTGAACCTAGGAGTCTCTGGGGATTCGATCCTTGGCATCTTTGCTAAGGGGAAAACTTCCACAACACTGCATCTTACACCTTCCACTTGGGGTAACCAACGAGGGGTTAGAGGCCCATCAACCTCCTACGAAGTAGTTACTAAACCTTTACTTTGATGGACATTGTCCCCACCATGATAGTTTTATATTTGTGAGGCACATGTAGTGGACAGTCCCATTCTCCAATTTTCACGGTCTCGATATTCTCTATAGAGTTGAGGCCATGCCTCCTGTCGGTCTTCTTTGGAAAATATACCGTGTGTTCTTTATCATTCACATGGAAAGTAACCTTTCCTTTATTGCAATCAATAATAGCACCTGCGGTGTTAAGAAAAGGTCTACCAAGAATAATGGACATGCTCCCATCCTCAGGCATGTCAAGCACAACAAAATCAGTAAGAATTAAACAATTAGCAACTTCTACGGGAACATCCTCACAAATACCTATCGGAACAGCGGTGGACTTGTCAGCCATCTGAAGGGAGATATCTGTAGGAATTAGTTTTTCTAAACAAAGCCTCTCGTAAAGAGAGAGAGACATAACACTCACTTCTGCTCCAAGATCACATAAAGCAGTTTTGACATAATTATTCATTATGGAGCAAGGAATGGTGGGTATACCTGGATCACCGAGCTTCTCAGGAATCTTGCCACTGAAAGAGTAGTTAGCAAGCATAGTAGATATTGCATCATTAGGAACTTTTCTTTTATTAGTGACAATATCTTTCATATATTTTGAATAAGGAAGTAACTTAATAGCATCAGTCAAAGGGATTTGAAGAAAAAGAGGTTTAATCAACTCACAAAACTTATTATAATGCTCTTCTTCTTTAGATTTGATGGACTTACCTGGAAAGGGCATGGGTTTCTGTACCCATGGTTCTCTTTCCTTCCCATGTTTTCTTGCGATGAAGTCTTCTTTAGTGTACCTCTTACGTTTGTCAGGTGCTTCTTCTTCTCGAACTTCAGGCGGATCATTCTTCTCATTATTATTACCTTCAGGTTCAGCACCGTCTTTAGTCTCAGCATCGGAGATAGATACGCTGTTAGGATCAATAGTTGGCTCTTCATCTGCAATAGGATCATTAGAATTGTCAGTCTCCTTATGTTTCTTCTTTTTCTTTGGAGAGCCAACAATTTCTTCTTCCTGCATTTGAGAATCCTGCTCGATTCTCTTCGGATGTCCCTCTGGATAGAGAGGATCTTGAGTACTAGTTCCTCCTCGGGTCTTAATCCCGAAAGCCTGCAAATTATCTTGTTTGGCATTGTTAGCAAGCAAATCTCTTTGCACATTAGAAATTTGGTCAAGCTGAGTTTGAACCATTTGAAAATGCTTCACAAGACATTGAACATCATTAATTGTTCTATCTAAAACATCAAGTAGTCTTTTGATAGCAAGGGAATTATCATGCAACTGACTTTCTATCCTCTCATTAAAATGATTCTGTTTCATAATAAAATTATCAAACTCATCTAAACATTGATCAGGAGGCTTACCATGAGGGATGTCACTTGCATTGAAACCTAAAAGAGAGTGTACCTCTACCATAGGAGGGTGAGTGGTAGGCTCACACAGCTTCTCAATAGGGGGTAGATTCTTCACGTCTTCAGCTTTAATACCTTTCTTTTTAATAGACTTCTTTGCTTCTCGCATATCCTCGGGGCTCAGAACAAACATGCCCCTCTTCTTTGTTGGTGGAGGTGGTTCAGGGACGGACCAATCTTCATGGTTTTTGGCAATCCTGCCCATTAAATCTTCCGCATCGTCCGGTGTTCTTTTCCTGAAAACACAACCAGCACAACTGTCCAAATAGGACCTGGATTCATCAGTTAGACCAGCATAGAATATATAGATTAATTCATTCTTAGGGATTTCATGTCTTGGTCTAGCCCGAATCAGACCGCAGTACCTCCCCCAAGCTTTAGGGAGGGACTCATCCTGCAACTGTTTAAAGTTATAAATTCTTTGTAAAGCAGCATGTTGCATGTGAGCAGGAAAGTACTTATCAACAAAAGAGTGAGCTAAGTCCTGAGGACTCTTAATGGAACCGCATGGGAGTGAATCATACCATGCTTTATCACCCTCCTCCAAGGAGAAAGGAAGAAGCTTGGTCACATAAAAGTATCGTATCTTCTCATCTGTGGTAAACAGGCTACCCAACTCACCGAGTTTAGTCAGGTGTGCAATAGCATCATCATTTTCTCTGCCATAAAAGGGGTCAGCTTCAACCATAGGTATAAGTGAAAGATCAACAGAGAAATCATAATCAGGATCATCAATGCATATAGGGGATGTAGCAAATTCAGGATTAGGAACGGTTTTGTTCTTCAGAGAGTGTTTTTCAAACAGTTTCTTAATAGCTTCAGGGTCAGAGCCGGAAAACTCTGTCAGTTCCCTGCATAAATCTTCATCTAATATATAGTAATCATCATCAAGGAGACTCTCCTTGAGTTTACTCAAATCAGGATAATCATAAGTTTCACCAATAGGGTAGCAAGTAACAGGGAGTTCAATCCCAGATTTTTTTGCAGCAGCGGCAATTTGTTTCTCAAGAGCATAACCAAGCGAACTAATATCATCAAAAGTAGTAGAAGCATCATCAAGAGTATCAGACATTGTAACAGATTCAGTAGGAGCATCATGTGGTGGTGGTGAGGCAAACTTACTCATAACAGAAGGTGAATCAAGTGTAGCACTAGTGCTCAGAGCAGTACCTCTTCTTGTAGTGGATAGTAAGATCGGAACCTTGGGGTCTCCTTTCTTACCCATAGTGGATGAAGTGCAGCAGGTAGGATACCTCAAGTAGACTTGTAAATATTGCTATGCTCCCCGGCAACGGCGCCCGAAAACGGTACTTGATAACCCTCAACCGTAAGGGATCGAGATAGTTTTCGCGGGTAAGAATAACCCAATTTATTGATTCGACACACGGGGAGCCAAAGAGTATTTATAAGCTTTGACAGTTGAGTTGTCAATTCAACTGCACCTGAAATATACTTACTTGCAACAAAAGATAAGTGGAACAGTGATATGATAGTGATGATAGTAATAGTAAAAGTAAACAGCAAAAGTAAATAGCAGTAGTAAATGGCAAAAGTAGCAACTAGTGACAAGCAGGGTTTAAAACACTGTAGGCTAGGGAGATGGATGGTTGGGCGCTGCATGGATGAGATAGATTCTAACTTGGGGCACGGCACACGGAAAAGTAATGATCATCTAGGCAAATATCAAACATTAGGCATATATCCCGTAGGTAGTTGTGCGTGCTTGCAATAAGAACTTGCACAACATCTTTTGTCCTACCATCCCGCTACGAACGGGGCCAAAAGGAACTTATGGATATTAAGGTGCTCCTGTCAAAGAGCACCGGAACAAAGCAATGAACTCAATGGATACATGTAATCCTCAAACTACGGACCATCCCCTTTGGTGTCCCAAGCTGTCACTTTTGGGATCGCCGGTTCCGGACCGTAACAGGTGCAAACAACTCATAGATAGGATCACGAACACAAATATATTCATGCAAACACATATGGTTCAGATCTGAAATCATGGCACTCGGGCCCTAAGTGTCAAGCATTAAGAATAACAAGTTGTAGCAAAGATGATAAACACCATAGTAGATGATAGGCAACATGCCCCCAACGATCTGATAAACTATTACATGATCTAACTCATCCAATCCCTACCATCTCCTTCGCCTACAGCAGGGGAATTACTCACACATGAAAGCGGAAGTCATGGAGGGATGATGGAGTGGTGATGATGATGACGATGGCGACGATCTCCCCTCTCCGGAGGCCAATTCAGCCTCCAGATTAGCCTTCCCGAGGAAGAACAGAGGGTGGCGGCGGCTCCGCGACGGAAAACTGCGAAAGAACTTCTGATCTGGGGTTTCTACGTCGGGAGTAAAAATACGAGGCAAAGTAGGGCACCAGGGGGTGTGGGACCCACCCAGGCGGCCCCCCGGCGCGGCCCAGAGGGGGGGGGGCGCCCACAGGGCGCCTGGGCACCCCCTGGCCCCCCTCTGGCCCCACTTCTGGCTCCTGGTTCCTTCGGGTGCGTGGATTTTCTGTGATTTTTCGTGGATTTTTCTGAGATACCTAAAAATCCGTTTTCCTGCACACAAATAAACCATACAGGCAGCTCTGCTGAAAACAGCGTCAGTCCGGGTTAGTTTAGTCCAAATCATGCAAGAATGAGGCCAAAACAATATCAATAGTGTTTGGAAAAGTAGATACGTTTGAGACGTATCAAACGGTCATCTTGCAACACAAGAAAGAAGAAGGAAGGAAGAGTTGATGGTGCATAGCTTGATGGGTTGAGCTCCACATAACAAAAGCTATGATGCACATGATGAGGATGTTGATGCAATGCAAACTTGGCATGAGTACGAAGCCACGAGAAAACAAAGCACAAAATAACATAACATGGCATGTCACAATAATAATGCTTGAAGAAAATAACATAAAAGACCTAACAAAAGAAGAAGCCCAAAGAGATGGAAGGAGACAAGTTTGGATATATTGCTAAATAAGTAAGTTTTACTTCTGGGGTGTTACATTTACTTTCCATGCCTATAGTAGTAATAATTAAAAGAAAACCCAAAAATATTTCTCGTTTTTCTTTTGCTTATTGGGAGCTTTCCCGTGTAAATAGTTTTATTTATTTTCTTTTCTTTGGGGGTCAAGAGGAGAAGACCATGATGAAAATGTTTAGTGGCTCTCATATGCATTATTGTTGATTTAACCAAGAGCCATATTATCTTGTCTTCTCCCTTGTATTAAATGCTTGCAGATTCCAGCTTTGTCCAATGCACGTGCACTATTATTATTATCCACACCGTTCGGTCGTGCGAGTGAAAGGCAATAATGACGATATATGATGAACTGATTGAGATGAGAGAAGCTGGTATGAACTCGACCTATCTTTTTTTTATAAATATGAATAGTTCACCGTTCCTGATTCAGCCTATTATGAATGAAACATGCTTGCAATGACAATTAGAGATTATAGTTGCTCATGCCATGCTTAATTAGCTAGGAGTTTATAATGGTCTACCTTGCGTGCCAACATGATATTAAAATAGTTGTGATGTGGTATGATAGGGTGGTATCCTCCTTTGAACGATTCAAGTGGTTTGACTTGGCACATGTTTACTCATGTAGTTGAAACAAAATCAACATAGCCTCCACGATATTTATGTTCATGGTGATTTATATCCTACTCATGCTTGCACTCATTGCTGATTAATTTTAATGCATGTTCATGACTTTTGTCGCTCTCTAGCTGGTCGCTTCCCAGTCTCTTTCTAGCCTTCACTTGTACTAAGCGAGAATACTGCTTGTGCATCCACTTCCATAAACCCCAAAGTTATTCCATATGAGTCCACTATACCTTCCTATGTGCGGCATCTACCTGTCGTTCCAAGTAAATATGTATGTGCCAAACTCTAAACCTTCAAATGAAATTCTATTTTGTATGCTCGAACAGCTCATGTATCAACTAGGGCTGTCTATATCTTCCATGCTAGGTGGGTTATTCTCACTATGAGTGGACTCCGCTCATCATTCACGAGAAAATGGCCGGTAACCGGGATGCCCAGTCCCATGCTCAAATCAAATCAAAATAATTAAACGAAACTCCCCCAGGACTGCTGTTTGTATGGATGGTACCCCGTGGATTCGGATGGCCGTGGAGTGTGCTTGCTGGTGGTGGGGGAGTATAAACTTTACCATTCTGTTTGGGAACTGCCTATAATGTGTGTAGCATGGAAGATATCGAGAACTCTTGGTTGTTATGTTGACAATGAAAGTATACAGTTCAAAATATTATTCATCTCTATTTCAAAACTCGAGCTCTAGCACCTCTGCAAATCCCTTCTTCCCTCTGCGAAGGGCCTATCTATTTACTTTTATGTTGAGTCATCATCCTCTTATTAAAAAGCACCAGTTGGAGAGCACTGTTGTCATTTGCATGCATTGCTATTAATTTACTATGAGTATGACTGTGAATGAATCTCTTTTACCATGAATTACAATGTCTAGTCAATCCTTGATCTTCAGAGGTGCTCTGCATTTATGTTTTGCAGTCTCAGAAAGGGCTAGCGAGATACCATCTTGTTATATCATGTTATGATTGTTTTGAGAAAGTGTTGTCATCCGAGGTTTATTATTATTGCTCGCTAGTTGGTTACGCCATTGATATGAGTAAACATGAGACCTGAAAGTTATTGTGAATGGGGTTAGTTCATAATCTTTGCTGAAAACTTGAATGTTGGCTTTACATATTTGCAACAACAAGAACAAACAGAGTTTGTAAAAAAAAATTCTTTATCACTTTCAGTTTGTCAACTGAATTGCTTGAGGACAAGCAAATGATTAAGCTTGGGGGAGTTGATACGTCTCCAACGTATCTACTTTTCCAAACACTTTTGCCCTTGTTTTGGACTCTAACTTGCATGATTTGAATGGAACTAACCCGGACTGACGTTGTTTTCAGCAGAATTGCCATGGTGTTATTTTTGTGTAGAAATAAAAGTTCTCGGAATGACCCGAAAATCAACGGAGATTATTTTTGGAATATATAAAAAAACTGGCAAAAGAATCAAGACCAGGGAGCCCATACCCTGTCCAGGAGGTTGGGGGCGCGCCCACCCCCCTGGGCGTGCCCCCTATCTCGAGGGCCCCCTGAGACTCCACCGACATCAACCCCAACTCCATATATTCACTTTTGGGGAGAAAAAAATCAAAAAGAAGGATTCATCGCGCTTTACGATACAGAGCCGCCGCCAAGCCATAATCTCTCTCAGGAGGGCTGATATGGAGTCCGTTCGGGGCTCCAGATAGAGGAACACAATTCACCTCAAAGTTTTAGCATCAACTACACCAAACTTTGGGAACAAGGCTGGAATTCAGCACCGCTTTTCATTCGCAGACCGATGGACAGACCAAGAGAGTCAACCAGATCCTGGAGGATATGTTGAGAGCCCGTGCGTTAGATTATGGATCTAGTTGGGATGATAATTTGCCCTATGCAGAGTTCTCGTACAACAACAGTTACCAGGCCAGTTTGAAGATGGCACCGTTCGAGGCGTTGTATGGAAGGAGATGCCGAACACCGTTAATGTGGGATGAAGTTGGAGACCGACAGTTGTTTGGACCAGACTTGATCAAAGAGTCTGAGGAGAAGGTGAAGTTGATTCGAGATAGATTGAAGGTAGCTCAGTCCAGGCAGAAGAGTTATGCAGACTCGAAGCACGAGGAGATAGCCTATGAGATTGGAGATAGAGCGTACTTGAGAGTATCGCCTCTGCGAGGAGTTAAACGTTTCGGAGTTAAGGGAAAGCTAGCCCCGAGATTTGTGGGATCTTACCGTGTTTTGGAACGCATGGGAGAGGTTGCCTATAAGTTGGAATTGCCCGAAGGACTGTTAGGAGTGCACGACGTGTTTCACGTTTCGCAGCTTAAGAAGTGCCATGCGGAGATGGCCGATATACCGCTTAGAGACACAGTATCCCTGGAAGCAATTCAGTTGGACACTGATCTAACTTACGTGGAGAAGCCTGTTAAGATTCTCGAATTTTCGAGCAGAGTCACCCGCAGTAAGGTTATCAAGTTTTGCAAAGTTCAGCGGAGTCACCACACCGAGGAAGAAGCCACCTGGGAACGAGAAGATGATCTACGCAAGGACCACCCACACATGTTCTCTAGCCAAGTCGAATCTCGAGGGCGAGATTCATTCTAAGGGGGGTAGGTTTGTAACATCCCAAAATTTCAATTTGGAATGTTATACATAGATCATACTGCATTGCATGTTTATTTGCATTTTTTTGTTCGTGGCGTTCCTCGAAATTCTAAGCAACTCAAGGACCTATGGAGAGAGTTGGGAATTCTACCGTTTTCGTATTTGAGTTCACTCGAATACCGATACGAGGACAGTGTTGGTTTTAATTATTTTTCTCTCCTAAAAATATTTCTAAATACAATATATGAGCGAAGATAATATGGCTTCTCCAAAATAACAGAAATATTGGAGGAAAAATGTTAAAATCACTTTTGGTATTTTTCTGGATTTAATTGCGATTTTATTTGCATAGGAAAAATGCGCGTTTTTCAAAATTGCATTTAGGTCCGGGAAAAATGTTCACTTTGTCCTAAATATTATTAGAGGACGGTGAAAATTTATTTCGGGATTTTTGGAGTCCGTTTAGTATTTCTTTCGTTAGTTTTGCTACGTCAGGACTCTTTTAGAAAAAAACGAACCAACTCCGGGCCGTATTAGGCCAGGACTCCGGCCTTTGTAAGCGCCAGCCGCCGCCGCTGCCGCCCACCCGCCCGTGCCGCCGCCGTCGCTGTCGCCCGCCAGCGCCGCTCGCCGCCGCCGCGCTGCACCGTCGCCGCGCCGCACCATCGTCCCGCCGCCGCACCCCGCCGCCTTGCCCGCCGGAGTAGCCGCCGCCGCCGCCGTATCTTTGCCGGAGCCGCCGCCGGAGTTTGCCGATTTCGAGGTAGCCATCGGTTTTAAAAAAACGATCGGTTCTTTTCGTAAAACCCTAGATTCGTTTTTTTAGGTTTAGATCGGTTCGGTTTTCTTCGGTTTAGTTATTTAGCGGACGTCCGTCCATACGTTCGTTTGAACGAACGATGTTCGTCCGTTAGCCGCAGACAGGGAACATTCGTTCGTTAGTCCGTTCGTCAGTTTTCTTTTTCGGGGTATTTATCCGCGATTATTCCGATCGTGATTTCTGCCCTGATCTTGTTTTTCGTTTTTATTTTCGCTCGAGAGTCAGAATCAGGTGATTCAAAATCCCAGATATTCGTCTCGACGCCCTCTTTCCGTTTAACCAACTTGAAAAAAGTTTTGGATACTTTAAAATTTGACTCTATGCCAATTAGTAACCGGAGCTCGTTTCTTTCGGAGTTTGAGTTTCGATGCTTATTTCGATTTGATTCTTTTTGCAAACCGGAGTTCTTAAGTTGAAATTTCTGGTTAGAACTTATCTTTTGGAGTTTTGTTTGTGCATCATTGCTTGTTTGCTTATGTATGCTATTGTTTGCTTGCGATAGAATACCCGGACTGTGAAGCGTGCTACTACGAGTCTCTAGGTTTTGCGAATCGTCAGCAATGCAAGTAACACTTTGATCATACCTTTTATTACCCAGTTTTTATGCATTAGTTCAAACCCTCCCACAATGCATGAGTAGGATCTCTTAACTTGTGGGACTGGGAAGTAGATTGAGGTAGAACCTATTACTTGCATTATTTTCAAACCCTTGGGAGTTACTTCTACGGTTGCTTAGGTTGCTATGCTATGCTCGTAGACATGGTTTGGGTTTGAGTGAAATCCACGACAGATGTGAGTTTTAATTAAGGATTCAACTTAAGGTGGCTACTTGAATACACATCTAGGTGGATTGGTTTCATGGCACCTGGGGAATCCAGTGTTGTCCTAGGAAATCCCGGGGTTCCGTGTGATTTTTCCTATGGAATGCCACCCAGGCTCAAAGGGATCATAAAACTATTCATGATAGAAACTTCCGTGTGCAGCCACATGCCAATATGGGCTCTGGCATAGTTGAGTAAGTTGTGGGAAACCTTTCCGTGATGGGCTAGCATATGTAAAGGGATTGTAGGTGTATCGGCCTATCTATCCGGTTAAGGGGACCTCTTCGGAAAGACTGTGTCTCGGTCATCCGTTTCTCAAACACCATGGAGTGCGAGAAACCAAACGGAGGCGATCGAGTCTTGTGGGAAAAGTGCACAAACCTCTGCTGAGTGTACAAACTGATCATGATTAGCCGTGTCCTCGGTTATGGACATCTTGATTATCTGGTACTTGAATTATTGGTTGATCTCATCACTCTATAATTTAATTTGTTGGGTTAATGATGAATTTTAATTTGGGATTGAGTTGGAGGTACCTTCTCAATGATTTTCAACCAACATGATAGTTAAAATAAAATTTATTCCTTTGTTGTAGGGAAAAATTGGCTTTACGCAAAAACTTTAACCTTAGAGCCTCTACCAGCTAAATATGCATATAGTATAGCCTTTATTCTGTTACTTGCATCCTCTGTGTTATCTTGCCAGCATATTCCATGTGCTGACCCGTTTTCGGGCTGCAACATATAACAGTTGCAGACTTTTCAGACGAGGAATAAGACGTTCTAGGTTGTTTGTCATGCACTCAACTATGCCGTTGGAGTTGATGGACTCACTTATCTTCCAAGCCTTCCACTGTTATTTTGTTAGATGGCCTTAAGCCATAGATTTTGTAATAAGTTCTCATTGGATACATTCGATGTAATAAGTGTGTGATTGCCACTCTGTTATAAATCCTTCAAGTATTGTGTGTGTCAGCATTACCGATCCAGGGATGACACGGAATATAGAGACTTCGGTCCATTCGGATTGTGGTCGCTGCAAAGATGGTATCAGAGCACACGCTGATTGTAGGACACGACCACTAAGACAGACCCTAGATCACTCTTCTCTACTCATTTCTGACTCCTCTCCATTTTCTACTTCTTTAGGATGGTGGACCCAAGGAACAAGTTCACTCAACCGGATGAAGACACACCTTTTGGGCGACACTTGAAGGAAGTCACTAGGTACTTGAACATAGGAATACCAAGCTTTACCGGGACCTACACCGCCACCTTACCAGAAGAGGAGCGATGGAGCATTCAAGTTCAAATTCCCGGGAGAACCTTCGCACCATCCACTGAGCCAATAGAGTTTTCTTTTAATGCACCAACCTGGAGCTTAGGAAAGAGCATGGCCGCCCACATCACGATGGGAAGGATCGGAGAAGTCTACAAGAAGGAGCTGAAGGACACCATCTACCAGATTTGTGGACGCCGAGATGAGAGTTGGGATATGATCAGCACCCGGAAGGATAGGTCCATTGCAGCGTTCATCCAGGAGTTGAACCAGCACATTCGACGACAGGAGCACCAGATGTGCGCTGGGATGATAGAATTGAAGAAGGCACTAAACAGGAATTTGGAGCTAGAAGAAGAACTTAAGTCTACTCGTGACGGATACGAGGAGGAGATGTTGATACTAGTGGAGAAGAATGATGATTTGACAAGGAAGCTAGGAGTATGCATGGGAGATCCAGCACCAGGAGGTGAAGAAGAGGAAGAAGAACCCCAAGAGATTCGTCCCGAGGATTACATTATCATCGGCGACACGGATTCAGAACCCGATGATAGTAAAGACGGAGACTATGAAGATGAAGCTGGAGCAGACATCATGGAATCTTCCGCCGACCAATATTTTTAGATGACCACCCTGTGACTACTAGTTTACCCCCATATATTAGTATTTAGACCACTCTTTGTAACGGTAGTTAGATTTGTAAGACCTTGTTTGAAATTGATTGGTGTGTTATGATTGTGTTTGTCTCATGTGCATATGGGTAGTGATTTTCCCTTAGACCTCAATTTTGTTCTAATCTCTTCCCTCTACACCCACCAGATGCCTCCAAGACATGAGCCCGGATTTGAGTTTCCCCCTGAGCTCACCCAGTTGATCCAGCAGCAGAACACCCTGATGCAACTTCTTGTCCAGAACACTCAGAACAACCAGAACAACAACAACAACCCTCCACCACCACCACCCGTGGACAACCTGACACGTTTCTTAAGGTTGCAACCACCAGTGTTTGCTAGCCGCATCGAACCAATAGTGGCTGATGACTGGCTACGCAAGATTGGAAGGGATTTGACCACCGCCATTTGCTCTGATGCTGAGAAGGTGCGATTTGCCGCACACCAGTTGTCTGGACCAGGCGCAGCTTGGTGGGAGAATTACATAGCCACTTTCCCCATAGCCAATGTTACTTGGGAGCAGTTTCAGCAAGCTTTCCGTACTGCCCATGTCTCAACTGGAGCTATGAGCATGAAGAAGCGGGAGTTTCGCAACTTGCGCCAAGGAAACCGTACTGTAGCTCAGTACGTGGATGAGTTTAGTACCCTATCTCGTTATGCCCCAGATGATGTGGCCACAGATGCCGCTAAGCAGGAGAGATTTATGGAAGGGTTGAATGATGAGATGAGCGTATAGTTGATGGTGGCAACTTTCAACAACTACCAGGAGTTGGTAGATAAAGCTCTTATGATTGAAGGAAAGCACCAGCAGATTGAAAGCCGCAAGAGGAAGTATGGACAAGGAAGGAATAATTCTGGAGCCCAGCAGAAGCCCCGATTCACTCCGAATTCGGGAGGATATACCCATAACCATGTAATTCCCCACAACCACAATGGCCCTAAGAATGGAAATGGAAATGGGAATGGAGCAAGTAGTAACCAGAGCCGCCCTACACCGTCCACACCCGCTAAGAAGGATTTCAGCCACGTCACTTGTTTCAAGTGCGGGAAGAATGGACATTATGCCAATGACTTCCCTGAAGCTAAGAATGGGAATGACAATGGGAGCGCCGGGAAGAAGCCCAACCCATTCAACAAAGGACAAGTGAACCACGTGACCGTGGAGGAGGTAGAAGAGCAACCAGATGCTGTTGTCGGTAAGTTTTTGGTTAAGACATTTACCGCAATAGTTCTTTTCGATACTAGTGCATTGCATTCATACATTTCAAGGGGATTCGTAAATAGACATAGGATGTCCACCCGAGTTCTTAAGACCCCCATGTTAGTAAGTTCACCAGGAGCAGAGTATATGGCACACCAAGGATGTTTTCAGACGCCATTGACCATAGGACACCATACTTTCCCATCCGACCTAATCGTTCTGGAGTCACAAGGACTGGATGTGATATTAGGTATGGATTGGCTATCGAAGTATGGAGGTAACATCGATTGTGCCAGTAAGTCAATTTTGCTCACCACCCCGGAGGGAAAAAGGATTAAGTATGTATCTAGGCATTCGCCTATAAGGACCCAAGTGCATTCTCTCACGGGAGTTGTTCAGGAGGAAGTGCTAGTAGTAAAGGATTATCCGGATGTGCTTCCAGAGGAGTTACCTGGCATGCCACCGGATAGAGATATTGAGTTTTTGATAGAGTTGTTGCCTGGCACTGGACCAATATCTAAGAGACCGTATCGGATGCCAGCGAATGATCTGGAGGAGATCAAGAAGCAGATTAAGGAGTTGTTGGAGAAAGGATTTATTCGCCAAAGTTCATCATCTTGGGGAGCCCCGGTGCTTTTGGTCGAGAAGAAGGATGGATCTTTAAGAATGGTCGTTGATTATCGTGTGCTGAATGAAGTGACTATTAAGAATAAGTACCCGCTGTCGATGATCAATGATTTGTTCGACCAACTCCAGGGAGCGAAAGTATTCTCCAAGATAGATCTACGATATGGATACCACCAATTGAAGATCCGAGAGAAGGATATACCTAAGACAGCCTTCACCACACGGTACGGGCTATATGAGTATACGGTTATGTCATTTGGATTGACTAACGCGCCTGCCTATTTCATGAGTATGATGAACAAGGTGTTCATGGAGTTCTTGGATAAGTTCGTCGTGGTATTCATAGATGATATTCTGGTATACTCGAAGGATGAGGAGGAACATGCGGAGCATTTGCGTTTAGTTTTGGAGAAGCTCGGAGAACACCAGTTGTATGCCAAGTTTAGCAAATGCGAGTTTTGGTTGAAGGAAGTTGGATTCCTAGGGCATGTTATATCGGGAGAAGGTATAGCAGTGGATCCCGTCGAAGTGCAGGCAGTCACAGAGTGGTTGGCACCCACTTCAGTTGGAGAGATCCGCAATTTTCTTGGACTCGCGGGATACTACCGGAGATTCATAGAAAATTTCTCCAAAATTGCAAAGCCAATGACGACATTGTTGAAGAAGGAGACCAAGTTCGATTGGACTGAAGAGTGTGGAGAAAGTTTCCAGGAGTTGAAGAAACGGTTGACGACAGCCCCAGTGCTGATATTGCCAGATATACGCAAGGATTTCCAAGTGTATTGTGACGCTTCACGCTTAGGACTTGGAGGAGTATTTATGCAGGATGGAAGAGTTGTTTCTTATGCATCTCGACAACTGCGACCACACGAGTTGAATTACGCGACACACGATCTGGAGTTAGCAGCTGTAGTGCACGCACTGAAAACCTGGAGATATTTCCTTATTGGAAATCATTGTGATGTGTACACGGATCACGCGAGTTTGAAATACATTTTCACACAGAAGGAGCTGAACCTCAGACAAAGGAGATGGTTGGAGCTTATAAAGGATTATGATATGAAGCTGCACTATCATCCAGGAAAGGCCAACGTCATGGCAGACGCTTTGAGTCGGAAGAGTTATGCAAATACCCTAATACAAGGGGGATTGCCACAGGAGTTAGCAGAACATCTCAGTGAGCTTCGTTTGGAGATAGTTCCTAGAGGTTTCGTTGCAACGTTGGAGGTTCAGTCAACATTGATGGGAAAGATACGTGAAGCCCAGAAGGATGATAAGGAGATTGCCGAGATAAAGCAGAGGATGAGTGAAGGAAAAGCCAAGGGATTTTGTGAGGACGAACACAACACCTTGTGGTTTGAGGATCGAATCTATGTGCCCAACGACCCGGAGATCACGAAGTTGATACTGCAGGAAGCACATGATTCACCATACTCGATACACCCCGGTAACACCAAGATGTATTTGGATTTGAAGGAACGTTTCTGGTGGACGGGAATGAAGAAGGATATTGCCGAGTATGTAGCCGTATGTGATGTATGCCAGAGAGTAAAGGCAGAACATCAGAAGCCAGCAGGACTGTTGCAGCCTATGCCGATACCCGAATGGAAGTGGGAGAAGCTTGGCATGGATTTTATCACCGGATTGCCCAGGACCAAAGCAGGATATGACTCAATCTGGGTAGTGGTAGATCGATTGACGAAGGTAGCCCACTTTATCCCCGTGAAAACCACATACACTAGTGCGAAGTTGGCCAAGATATACATGACCAGGATAGTATGTCTGCACGGAGTTCCGAGGACCATTGTATCGGATAAAGGAACACAATTCACCTCAAAGTTTTAGCATCAGCTACACCAAACTTTGGGAACAAGGCTGGAATTCAGCACCGCTTTTCATCCGCAGACCGATGGACAGACCGAGAGAGTCAACCAGATCCTGGAGGATATGTTGAGAGCATGTGCGTTAGATTATGGATCTAGTTGGGATGATAATTTGCCCTACGCGGAGTTCTCGTACAACAACAGTTACCAGGCCAGTTTGAAGATGGCACCGTTCGAGGCGTTGTATGGAAGGAGATGCCGAACACCGTTAATGTGGGATGAAGTTGGAGACCGGCAGTTGTTTGGACCAGACTTGATCAAAGAGTCTGAGGAGAAGGTGAAGTTGATTCGAGATAGATTGAAGGTAGCTCAGTCCAGGCAGAAGAGTTATGCAGACTCGAAGCGCAAGGAGATAGCCTATTAGATTGGAGATAGAGCTTACTTGAGAGTATCGCCTCTGCGAGGAGTTAAACGTTTCACAGTTAAGGGAAAGCTAGCTCCGAGATTTGTGGGACCTTGCCGTGTTTTGGAACGCATGGGAGAGGTTGCCTATAAGTTGGAATTGCCCGAAGGACTGTTAGGAGTGCACGACGTGTTTCACGTTTCGCAGCTTAAGAAGTGCCATGCGGAGATGGCCGATATACCGCTTAGAGACACAGTACCCCTGGAAGCAATTCAGTTGGACAGTGATCTAACTTACGAGGAGAAGCCTGTTAAGATTCTCGAATTTTCGAGCAGAGTCACCCGCAGTAAGATTATCAAGTTTTGCAAAATTCAGTGGAGTCACCACACCAAGGAAGAAGCCACCTGGGAACGAGAAGATGATCTACGCAAGGACCACCCACACCTGTTCTCTAGCCAAGTCGAATCTCGAGGGCGAGATTCATTCTAAGGGGGGTAGGTTTGTAACATCCCAAATTTTCAATTTGGAATGTTATACATAGATCATACTGCATTGCATGTTTATTTGCATTTTTTTGTTCCTGGCGTTCCTCGAAATTCTAAGCAACTCAAGGACCTACGGAGAGAGTTGGGAATTCTACCGTTTTCGTATTTGAGTTCACTCGAATACCGGTACGAGGACAGTGTTGGTTTTAATTATTTTTCTCTCCTAAAAATATTTCTAAATACAATATATGAGCGGAGATAATATGACTTCTCAAAAATAATAGAAATATTGGAGGAAAAATGTTAAAATCACTTTTGGTATTTTTCTGGATTTAATTGCGATTTTATTTGCATAGGAAAAATGCACGTTTTTCAAAATTTCATTTAGGTCCGGGAAAAATGTTCACTTTGTCCTAAATATTATTAGAGGACGGTGGAAATTTATTTTGGGATTTTTGGAGTCCGTTTAGTATTTCTTTCGTTAGTTTTGCTACGCCAGGACTCTTTTAAAAAAAAGAACCGACTCCGGGTCGTATTAGGCCAGGACTACGGCCTTTATAAGCGCCAGCCGCCGGCCCGCAACAGCCGAGCCGCCCCGCCGAGCCCTAGCCGCCGCTGTCGCCCGCCCGCCCGCGCCGCCGTCCCGCCGCCGCACCCCGCCGCCTTGCCCGCCGGAGTAGCCGCCGCCGCCGGATCTTCGCCGGAGCCGCCACCGAAGTTCACCGATTTCGAGGTCGCCATCGTTTTTTTTAAATCGAACGGTTCTTTTCGTAAAACCCTAGATTCGTTTTTTTAGGTTTAGATCGTTCGGTTTTCTTCGGTTTAGTTATTTAGCGGACGTCCGTCCCTACGTCCGTTAGCCGCAGACAGCGAACGTTCGTTCGTTAGTCTGTTCGTCAGTTTTCTTTTTCGGGGTATTTATCCGCGATTATTCCGATCGCGATTTCTGCCCTGATCTTGTTTTTGGTTTTTCTTTTCGCTCGAGAGTCGGAATCAGGTGATTCAAAATCCCAGATCTTCGTCTCGACACCCTCTTTCCGTTTAACCAACTTGAACAAAGTTTTGGCTACTGTAAAATTTGACTCTAGGCCAATTAGTAATCGGAGCTCGTTTATTTCGCAGTTTGAGTTTCGTTGCTTCTTTCGATTTGATTCTTTTTGCAAACCGGAGTTCTTAAGTTTAACTTTCTGGTTAGATCTTATCTTTTGGAGTTTTTTGTGCATCATTGCTTGTTTGCTTATGTATGCTATTGTTTGCTTGCGATAGAATACCCGGACTATGAAGCGTGCTACTACGAGTCTCTAGGTTTTGCGAATCGTCAGCAAGGCAAGTAACACTTTGATCATACCTTTTATTACCCAGTTTTTATGCATTAGTTCAAACCCTCACACATTGCATGAGTAGGATCTCTTAACTTGTGGGACTGGGAAGTAGATTGAGGTAGAACCTATTACCTGCATTATTTTCAAACCCTTGGGAGTTACTTCTACGGTTGCTTAGGTTGCTATGCTATGCTCATAGACGTGGTTTGGGTTTGAGTGAAATCCATGACAGATGTGAGTTTTAATGAAGGATTCAACTTAAGGTGGCTACTTGAATACACATCTGGGTGGATTGGTTGCAGGGCACCTGGGGAATCCAGTGTTGTCCTAGGAAATCCCGGGGTTCCGTGTGATTTTTCCTATGGAATGCCACCCAGGCTCAAAGGGATCATAAAACTATTCATGCTAGAAACTTTCGTGTGCAGCCACATGCCAATATGGGCTCTGGCATAGTTGAGTGGTCAGTTGCAGTATCAAACTTGATAGATATTTATTGCAGTGCATTTGCGCAAAGAGCAAATCATGCTAAGTCTTCTATCCACTTTAGTAGGGGGTGTCCTCAGCCTATCAGAGAATGTTTCAAGACCTAGTTGCAAGTCCAAAATGAATCATCGAGTGACCGTTATTTGGGTATGACTACTGATGTGTGTCACTCAAAGAATGGTATGTTCAAATATTTGAGATACCGGGTTTGGGAGAAGGTCAAAGGTTGGATGGAGAAGCTTCTTTCACCTGCATGTAAAGTGGTCTTGATAAAATCAGTTGCACATGCAATTCCAGTCTACCTGATGTCGTGTTTCAAATTGCGAAGAGGTTTGTTGTGAGAATGTTGAAAGTGTGTTATATCGACTAGAGGGGGGTGAATAGGCGATTTTTATGAATTCTTCACTGAGGAATTTGTTGTTGAGGAAATTCCTTAGCGAAGAACTACTTGCAGCAGAATAAGTACTCAGAAGTAAACATGACAGAATACAAGCATGGTCATCATGAAGAAATGAAGACAAACACAGAGTACAGAAAGCGTAATCACGGGATAACACAAGATGAAGACAAACAGACTGAAGAAAATGAACTGAGGAAATAGAGAAGGTCTTTAGTCAAAGTCTTCAAACAGATATGAACAAGCACACAATATATGAGAAAATGAAAAAGTTGAGGAAATAGAACCAGTAAGCTTGGTGAAGACAATGATTTGGTAGACCGGTTCCAACTGCTGTCTCAGTTGTACATCTGGTTGGAGCGGCTAGGTATTCAAACCTGAGGACACACAGTCCCGGACACCCACTCAAGGACACACAGTCCAAGACACCAAGTCCTCACCGTATTCTCCTTGAGCTAAGGTCACACAGACCTCGCCCAATCACACGTGGTAAGTCTTCAGGTGACTTCCGAACCTTCACAGACTTGGTCACTCGGCGATCCACAATTCCTCTTGGATGCTCTAGACCATGACGCCTAACCGTCCGGAAGAAGCACAGTCTTCAAAGGTAACAAGCGTCGGATCCACGCAGGATCAATCTCTTCAGTGATGCTCAATCACTTTTGAGTTTAAAGGTTTTGGGTTTGGTTTTGGGTTTTTCCTCACTTGATGATTTTCGCTCAAAGTCCTCGGAGGATGGGTTGCTCTTATGACAAGTGTCAGTTTCTCGCGGAGCAGCCAACCAGCTAGTGGTTGTAGGGGGCGGCTATTTATAGCCTAGGGAGCATCCCGACATGATAAGACATAAATGCCCTTTAATGATATGACCGTTAGGTAGGTAGATATTTTGGGACAGCTGGCACGTAGCACAGCAACGGTCGGAAATTTGAGTATCAAATTCCTCAGGGCTATCATGTTCCTCACTGTGTAGGTAATTCGCACTGGCGAATTCCTAACTCCTCAGCCAGAACAAATTCCCCAGAGACCAGAAGAACTTCGTCTCTGTCACTGAAGAATATGACTGAACTGTATGAGAATTCCAATGGCTTCACTCGAAGGGATTGGTAGGTGTAGGATTTTGAGTTGAGCATCACATGGAAATTTTTCCTTAGTATTTCCTCGACCCCCTTTAACAGTACGGTGTTCCTATGACTCAAGAAAGAGAAAATGAAACTATAAAAACAAGAGTCTTCATGCTTCATGTTCCTCAAATGAATACCAAGTCTTTAGGGTCACACCGATTTCTTCACTTTCAAAGTCTTCAGAAGGTCTTCAGAAATACACTGAAGAACTTCATTTTTAGGGGTCGACTTTCCCTGTAATAATCAAACTCCTCATAGACTTATAGACCTGTGTACACTCACAAATACATTAGTCCATTAACCTATAAGTCTTCAATACACCAAAATCACTAAGGGGCACTAGATGCACTTACAAATGTCATGTCTATCCACCAGTTCTGTTGGGGATGCAAACCAGGGAGAAGGAAACCATGTTGGGTAGCATGGGATGTCATGATCAGACCCAAATATATGGGAAGCCTTGGATTTCGTGATTTGGAAATTTTCAATTTGGCACTTCTTTCAAGACATGCATGGCAAGTAATGAATGATTCAACATCTCTAGTGCGAAGATCCTCGAACCTATTTATTTTTTAGAATGCTCTATCCTGGACGTTGTTCTAGGCACGCCACCCATCACAAATTTTGCATGACATTCTTGATTGACGTGATATTTACCACTTTCGACGCCAAAGCAATTCGCACAAGAAGAGTTGGAGATTTTTGAGATTGGAGTGAGGAGAAGCGAGGCAATTTTGTTGTTCTCTCAGCATAACGCATGATTGTCCAAACCAAATTAACCATGGAAAGCTGGCTTGAAGAGGTAGGAGGCATGTATGATACATCATCTGAAAGTAAGGGGTAGGGCTCTATTTGGAAAATCCAAGTCTCATCCAAAATCAGATTTTTATTCTTTGGCATCTCGCACAACACTCTATTTTTTGCTTTGCATGGTACTTTGCAAAGGGATGAATTGGCCCTCATGGCTGTCACTTTATGGGCTGTCTGGGGTGCATGTAGGAAAGCCCTTCACAAATGTATTTTTCAGAGTTCCCATGCTACCCATGAATTCATCACTTCCTACATGACAGAAATGCAGATCCTTGTCAAACCAGTCCATGCTACCTCATGTGTTGCGGTCCCAAAGCAAACACACTGACTGGCCCCTCAGGCACATTGTTCAAAAGTTAATGTGGAGGTCACACTTGCGAGGAACAATGCCTTCGGTGTTGTGGGTGCAATAAGCAAGAGATCACAATGGAAATTTTCAGGAAGCCTCGGCAATTGTATGCACTAACATATCGTACCCTACTACACTTGAAACATTGCCCGCTAGAGAAGTCATGGCTCTCTCGGATGATCTCTATTACAACGTATACATGTTGCCTCGGACTGTAAGGTTGTGGTCGATGATATAAAGCAAGGAAGCTCAGCGAGTTGCGATGCAATTATACACGAGATCAGACAACATTTTAGTTTTTGCTACTTGTAATATAGTCCACGAGTTTAGGAGCTCAAATTATGAAGCTCACAATTTACTGAAGCATGCTTAATTTTTACGGTGTTCGCCATGTTTGGGTAGACCACCACAATGGTCTTTCGTTCGTCCCTGTAAACATTACGATGACGTAATAAAAGCTTCGCGAGATTGTCAAAAAAAAATTCTTCCTCATAGTGTTACTAAACGCGGGCGAGGCTATGTGCCGCCCATAGTGACTCTTAACGCAGGGTCGCCTGTAGGGAGCCGTTGCTGGGCCCGCCCAGTAACCAAATGGCCGCATGATGCTGACGTCGCTCTCACATCACCCATGTTTTTTTAATTTTTTATTAATATTTTTGTTTTTGGTTTTTGCTTTATTTTTTGTTACTGTTTGTATTCCAAAATATTCTAAATATATACATATATTACAAAACATAGTTTACATAAGATTTTGAAAATTTGAAATGAGTATAGAAAAATGTTAATCATCTGTATGAAAAATATTTATATAATATAAAAAGATGTGCATATAATTCAAAAAATGTTTCATACATTAAGAAAACTGTACATTACTTTAAAAAAATGTTCAAGAGTTTCAAGAAGTTTTTCGCCATAATTGTACATACAATTTTATGAAATGTTTACGTACGGTAAAAAAAATTGTAACATTAAAAAAATGTACGTGACAATATAAATTAAAATTTCTCGTGATTCTAAGAAAAGTTTGTACAATTTTGAATAATGTCTATAAAATGTAAAAAAAAGTTCCCATAGGATACAAAAATGTTTAGTTAGCTTAAAAAAACATATATGTGAAATTCTAAAGAAATATTCATGTGCTTCCAAAAAAAGTCTGAAGATTTTGAAAATATTTATATGATGTAAAAAATGTTTGCGTAGTTTACAAATGTTTCTTGCCATTAAAAATGTGCAACATCTATTTTAAATGTTACCTTGCATTAAAAAAGTGTTCAAAACAGGTATTTAAAAAAATGTTGATCATGTATTTGATAAAGATCCAACGTGTATCGAAGGAAATATTTCACATGTGCGCTAAAAAAGTACTTCGTGTACAGCGGAAAAGTTGTCATGTGTTCAAGAAAGCCGGTAAAAGCTGACAAAGAATAAAAAAGAATATCAAAGAAACCTACATCGACACACGACTGGCACAGAGCGATTACATTAATTGGCCGACCATATTTGCTCGTCCATAGACAATTTGAATCGATAGGGCGAGACATGGCCCTCGTGCGGCGGCTATATCTTGCCTTCAGCTAGACCGTAGGATGACTCGCTAAAGCGGCTAGAGTAGACGGGCCGGACCATTTCGGACATGGGCCTCACACGACGAGTATATCTCGCGTTTAGCGAGGCAGTAGGATGTCTAGAAGGGAGAGCGAGGGATCAAACCGTGGCGCTCCAGGAAGACAGCGATCACTGGTAGCCATTGCGCCCACAAATTATTCCTGTTAAGTAGCGGCGGCGCGACCTACTTAAGCAAGCCGAGCCAGTTTTCTCCGGATTTTGTTTCCTTTTTTCGTTTTCTTTTGTTCCTTTTCTAACTTTTTCTCTTTCTTCTCCGGTTTTGTCATTCTTTTTTCACTTGTTGCTTTAATTTTTATTTTATTTATCTTAAGCTTATTTTTCTCTTTTGTGGTTTTATTTTTTTCTTTTGTTTTTCATTTCTACATTTTTTGTATATGTCAACAACAATTTTCTAATATATGTTCAACATTGTTTATTATAGATTTAATATTTATTATTACTTGGTAAACTTGTTTACCTTTTCAAATCCTTTATTGAATATTTATGAATGCAATACTAACATTTTTTGAACACATGGTCAACATTTTTTTGTACACATTTAACATTTTCCAAATGCTTAATTAACATTTTTCAAATACTTGTTCAACGTTTTTTCAAATGTTTCATTATGATTATGCATTATCAAAGGAATCATCCTTTTATCTCAAAAAAAAGAATCATCATTTTTTATACATGATTAACAATTATTCAATATGCATTTAACATTTTTCAAATGCTTGATTAACATTTTACAAATACTTGTTCATTTTTTTCAAATTCTTGATTACATTTTTACATACCTGATAAAAAAATCGTCATTTTTTTAGCACATGGTCAATATTTTTTGTATACACATTTACCATTTTTCAAATACTTGATCAACAGTTTTCAAATATTTGTTCAAAAAAGTTCAATGCTTGATTAACATTTTCTAAATACATGATCATTTTTTTATAAGTGATAAAGTTTTTTTTCTACACACATTTAAAAAAATTCAAATGCTTGGTCAACATTCTCCTATTTTTTAACAGAGTTTGTGTATATATCTTTACCTAATAATAAAGCACGGAACGAGTTTGTCGGTTTCACCGTCACAATACGCTTTCTTCTCATGTCATAATACGCTTTTACAATTTATATGAACAAAATCGTAATCGTAATATAAACGAGGTGGTACTAATAATTGGTGTATTTTGGGCTGCAGATCGAGTCGACGCCTGATCCCATCGGGAGGAGGACGACGACGGCAGGGCTCCAGGAGTCGCGGAAGCAGCGGAGGTGGGCGCGAGGCCGATCTGGTCAAGACCTTATCCTGCAGATCGAGGACGCGGGCCGGCACCGAGTTCAATCCGCGCTCCCTCGCTCCCTCCTGATCCCATCTCAACCTCCAGCCCGCTGCCACATCCTGCCCCGCTCCGCGCCGCCCGGCCGCCACCGTGCGCCGCCGCCTCCTACCCCGCTGGTGTGGCTACTCCTGCTACCATGGAGCGCCGCCCTCCAGGTGGACCCCTCCTCAAGCAAGAACACCTCCCAGAGCAAGACGGCGAGCACGCCGCCGCCCCACCCGCGCACGTCGCCGCCCCATCCATCATGGCACCACCCTCCCGCTTCTCTCGTAGAGCAGGCGACAGGTCCATCCATCATGCGACTGAGCTCCGCGCTTGGGTCGCGCGCATCGCCGACGACCACCCTAGCGGCAAGGAGAGGGGAAGGGGTGGAGACAAGGGCACGCCTAAGTCCAACAACCTCCCACCATCGGCTGGACGGTCCGTAGTCGTTGGCCACTTTGGCCGGCACATCGAGATGTGCATGGGCAAGGTAAACCCCCATTTAATTTGTGCATCTGCAGATCTGCCATAGACACAGCTGTGCTAAATTTTACTGTATGTCCCCCTTTTATTGAACTCTTCGTATGTTCTTTTTCACAATTTGGCTGTTGACTGAGTAGCCAAAGTTTAATATGTTTCGTCCATGTATGTGTTAAATCGTGTTCAGTTGCAACCTTAAAAGCAGTGTTGATTTTGCCCAAATAAAGTTTGATGTTTGAGCCAGTACCTCCATGGTTTGCTAACGACTCTTTACAGTTTGAAGACTGATCACTATCGTCTAATTAGTACCCTTTTGAAAGTATATATACATGTATTTTACATCCACATATTCTTCAGTAACATGATGCTTTTCACCATGACACTGGGGGTACTGACTGAAAGTTTGAACCAGTGTATGAACGGAAGTTTGAAACACACTGAGTGAACCATCATTATCAGCCAGGCTGCAGCGTGGCCGAACTATATCTGCACGACTGCACGCACTATGCAGGCGAGTAATTCTTATCCTAAAACTCGCTGCTCTAAAATAATAAAATTGTAGGCTATATCAACATTAACACTCTTGACCTGATTATGACACAAAGGAAGGGAACTACAGCAAGAGATATGAGCTGCATCTCCTCAAGTGGTACCATAAAATCCTCGCAGTAGGGCTACATTCCTTCCATCAAGAGAGACAAACACCGGTAGGCAAGGTCACTTTGAGCTGAGATAGCATTGATCTTCAGATGAGGCTTTAGCGACTTTTTCCGTCTTACCTGATCTAATATTTACTAATTCGAGTGTTAGCCAATGAAATTAGTTGATAATTCTCATGGAGAGGATTTCGATGTTGTGTGCTATAGTGTTATTTCTTCATACACATGCTAAGTCTCAGATTATCTTCATTCTATATTTAATCCTTCTGGCTCTCAGACCTAAGATGTGTAGGTTCTGAATATTTTATACGGTTGACACTTTTGCATACCATCTTTCTAGATTTCTTGGATTAATGTCAATAGATTGTATAATCCTGTTGGTAATCAGAATATATATAGATCTGTTCCTGTCCAAAATACAGGCCTGCATGGTGTACTTGAGTTGTACACCATCTGAATTACATAGTTTCCATTTTATAAAAGAATAAGGCTCCAGATTAGTGAAGTTAATATGTAAAAAAAATCGTATGAAATTATCCTGCAACAGTAACTGTGAGATTAATCTTCATTTCTAACATCAAATCATTGTTTTATCTCTTCAGTGTGAGCATATATAACATAATGTTTTTTCTATTTTTCTATATTTAATTACTGATATGTAATTTTAGTTGACACAAAGAGGACTCGTCGACTTAATTGGAGAATATCCTTCTATTCCAGATATGTTAACCAGCGTACGACCCTGTCACCGCATCCTTACTATGTCAAGAAGCACAAAAGCTCCACCACGATGGCTTCTAACTCTGAAGATTTGGAATCCTAGGCACCAGACTTGCGTGCTTGCGACAGGGCACATGTAGAAGTGGTGCACTACTGATTCTAAAACTTTGTCCCACAAATGATCATGGGCCTGCTGGACTGAATATTTTTATGTGCAGTTCATCTTTTGTTTCAAGTTAATTCTTTAGCAGCATTCTTTTCACTGTGTATGCTTTTACCTACATATGACCTGCTGCAGTATAGCCAAATATTCAAATCTCTGAGCATGCCAGAGGAAGCTTGGCGGGCTGCTTTTACTAATCAAGTTGCTTATGCCTATGAAGCTATAAGTCGATACATCAATATAGTACAGCCAAATATTGAAATTCATTTTGCTAGATCAAGTTGCAGTGTATTGTTTTTTTAATTTATAAGTAATATCTTCCACAGTGTGTGAGCCCTTGAGCATCCATTCATGTGCTATGTACTTTAATTATACTAATGTACTTTATCATCCACTTATGAAAATATGGATAAACAAATCTAATGGAAATTTGTTTTATCAGAACCAGTACATGCAGTGCCACATCACACCATATTTTAAAAGTTCATCGGAAATTTCAGAGGTAGTAGCAGGGTGAAACGGACCTCAGCTGAGTCACTTTGTTGAGAGTCAATTTCTTTAGGAGTAGGTAAACCATCTTCATACAGAGAGATCTGCCAGAAACGCACTACTATCTCTAAACACTTTATGACACTTTGATCCGATACTGCTTGAAGGAAAGGACTAAAGGTCAGGACAGGAATGCTCCAATGGAAGATGCATGTAAGGTCACAGATCATAACTCTCAGGTAGCGGACCAGCCAATCACTGAATGTGTTCATGATTTATTTTTCTCAGTGGGCTTACAAAGTGTTATGTACGGTGCACACGCCCTCCAAAGGTATAATTACTCTTCAGTTATCTCACGAGTTCTTTGATCTTGTGAAAATGCGAAGGCTTGATATGAACTATGGTGCTGACAGGATATGAATGATCGGACAATGTGGCATTTTTCTTTTGCACCAAATAATTTCAGACCATCACGCTGTTCTTTCCAGTTTGAATCTTTTCGGAAGTTGCAATGTAAGTAGGAAGATAACAATACACAGTTCATTTTTTATGTCCATGTAATAGTGTTTTTGTGATTGACATTTAGAGATGATGATATCAACAACTAAAGCAATGGTAAGAATATGTATGTTCTATTTTCATCTTATTAGTGGGCTAAATCCATGGAGCTTTGATACATTATTATTGATTGATAGACAGCTATATATGGAAAAAAGTAGGCTTTTGTTTCCCCTTATGCTGTCATTGTATCAATTCAATTTGAGAAGCACATTGTTCATGGGCCTATATGTGGTATATTAATATGCACTGATGGAAGTCGGTTGCTATAGATAAATGGATCAATAATGGAATGCTCATTCCTGCTACTAGAGTTATATTCATCACAATGCACGGGCACCTATAGTCAAGCAGAGGCAGTTGTAGATAAAAGTGATAGGAAATAGCAACTATGAGCATGATCTAACAATGGGCCAATGGTAATTTCTGTGTGGGATAAACGTTTGTGAGAACAATGCATATTATACTTCTTCTCATGAATTTACGCTTTCAGTTTTTTTTCTATATCCAAGGTGACTCCGTCGGGTTCACCGTCGTTCTTTATTTTATGGTCGCTTCCTTAAAAACACAGAGAAAAAGTTGACATTTTGAGGATCCAAACGCGGGTTGCCAGAAAAGTGCATAGAGCAAACGACCAACTCAGCTAGCCGATTGTATGTTTAGAAGAACAAGGATTAACATCTTAGTCTATCACGCCAGGAGGACTTTCGGCCACCAGGCCACATTATTCCGGCCAACCCTGCCAAAGGAAGGCCACACAACCGAACGACGCTAAGCTGGCCCACAGACTGTTGCAAATAAGTATTCGATGGTGGGATGAATTGAATTCTGAACCACATATACAATAACCAGTGTCTGCTACCAACTTGCTAGCTCGCGGTGTGTTATATTTAGACAATTGATTCACCTTTTAAATAGTCCCATACCGTTCCCTTAAACTCAATCTTTGTAATTTACATACATCTTCGAGTTTTCTCGGTATCAACAAGCCATCTCGGGAACCAATAAAAAAGGAAGATTTCATGTGGAAAGAGGAGGGGGATTTCATGTCCTATGGCAGAATAAGGAAGGAAAGAGGGCGGGGATTTCATCTCTAGACAGAGAAAAAGAAATGGAAAGTGGAAGTTGTCCCATAATAAGGTAAGGAAGGAAAATACATAAAACTAAAAAAGGAAAGAGAGGGTCTCCAAACGGATATAATGGCACTAACGTCTCCCTGCATGGAATGCCAATAGTAGCAACGGCATTAGGCAAGTTGGACTACTTTTTATATCTGAATTGTTGACGTCAAATTTTAACTCAAGAGCAAATTATGTTGGAATTGTTTAACGTGCGCAAAAAAAACTATGTCTAAATCACAATAAACAGGACTCCTTCTATATTGGTCATGTACAATATTTTTTTGAGAAAAAACAAATCTTTGCTCTTATTTTTCTGCTCGACACACTAGCGCCCGTCACAAACTCTTCCAATGCTCCTAATAAAAATAATTTTGGTCACCAAAGCACAAGTAGTCGGAATCCCTGCTGTGTGCGACACAAACTCCGCACTTTACTTTGTTATATTAGCCACTGATGAAGGATCTTTGTACAATGCTCCTAATATCATTGCCTCGCAAACCCCGCAAAAAAAGCTTCTAATATCTTTTTTTTCGAGGGTACGCCAAAGGCGTACCTTAGCTTTATAGAAGAGAGAAAATATATACAAGAGTTTTTAGGAACGGCCGGTATGACCACATGCGGCCTAACCGAGCCTCCACTCCATCACTCTTAACTCGACTACTCACACATAGTCTGGACTCCAAACGCTCCTGCCGAGGCCCAGATCTTGAGATCCTCAAGGATCATGCTCACCGTGTCAAGCTCGTTTTTGATCTGGCTCGATCCGAACACTCTCGCGTTCCGCTGTTTCCAAAGCGTCCAACATATAAGCATTACACGTGAGTCAAAACCTTTCCTGTGTTGCTTAAGACTTCTCTTTCTGGTTTCCGACCACCAATGCACCAACTTGGAATCGTTTGTTGGACAGAGTTCCAAAGGTATCCTCATCCTACCAAAGCAGCAATACCAAACCTGCCTCGAGAAAACGCACTGCTGTAGGATGTGCTCCACCGTGTCTTCCTCTTGATCGCAAAGAAAGCATTTAGAAGTTTGGTCTTGCAGACCGTGCCTGGTCCTCCTGTCAGACGTCCAAAGACGATGCTGAACTGCCAGCCACATGAAAATTTTGCAAGCAGGCGGCGCCCAACATTTCCAAATGGCTCCAAAAGAGTGGAATTTCACTCCTCCCTCACAAAGCATCTTATACGCTGAAGACGCAGAGTACGTTCCAGATGTGTTCCAGGCCCAAATGGGGCAGTCCTCAGCCCTGTCATCCAGGTGCACATCCTCCAATATTTCCCAAAGGCCAATGAACTGGGCTAGACCTTCCGTGCAAAGGTTATCAACCACATCATTCATCCAAGAGTGTAGGTGCATAGCATCCCGAGCTAGTCTTTTGTTGGCAGTTTGCGTGCGGACATTCTTCACCACTAGAGGGGCCAATTCCAGAATAGTGGCTCCGTGGAGCCACCTATCCTTCTAGAATAGAATTTTGTCACCAACTCCAATCTTCCATTTTACCAAGCTTCCAAAAGCTTGCGTAACGTGTTTGTCAGTGGTCAGATTGAGACCCTACCACGGTCTAGAGGTGTCCATTCGTTTAAGCCATTCCCATCTTAAGCGGAGAGCGATGCCATGCTTGTAAAGGTCGATAACACCCAGGCCTCCCAAGTTCTTAGGCCTACATATTCTTGCCCAAGACACCACACATTTACATCCCGTAACCTCCTCGGTGCCAGCCCAGAAAAAGGCTCTGCAACCCTTCTCAATTCTATCAAGGGCCCATTTTGGTGCATCCGCAACCATAAGATGATGCGTGGCACGAGCTCTCATGACTTGGTTAACAAGAACCAGTCTGCCTGGCCTAGTGACCAGACCCCTTTGCCAACCTGGCATGATGCGTAGGGCCGCGTCGACCATTGGCTGCCAATCCGATCTTTTGAGCTGGCGAATGCTCAACTGTAACCCGAGGTACTTGCACGGAAAAGTCTCAATCTTCCAAGGCAGGGCCGCCTTGACAATCTCCTCATCCTCTGGCTCCGCTCGAATCATGATGGCTGATGATTTAGCAAAGTTAACTTTGAGACCAGAAGCTGTACCAAAGATGGTCAGCACATTTTGCACCAACAACAGATCCTGCCAGGTGGGCTTCACAAAAAGGATCACATCATCCGCGTATAGGGACAGCCGTTGCACGGGGCTGCATCCATTGAAGGTACTCAACACACCTGTCTCGTGCGCCTTGGTGATGATGTGCGTGAGCACGTCCATGGCAATGACGAAGAGAAGTGGTGAGATCGAGTCCCCTTGCCTTAGTCCTTTAGCATGCATGAATTTTCTACCAGCACTTCCATTTACAATCACTCTAGAGTTGGCTGTGGTGAGAAGAATAGCGATCCAGGAAAGCCACCTCTCAGAGAACCCTTTGGCCCTTAGGACTTCAAACAAAAACGGCCACGCCAAGGAGTCAAAGGCTTTAGTGATATCAAGCTTGAGTAGAGCTCCTTTAGCTTTCCTTTTATGTAACGAACGAGCCATTTGTCTCACAAGAAGGAAGTTATCATGTAGACACCTCCCCTTGATGAAGGCGGATTGGTTCACTTGAACGATGTCCCCCATACGAGATCTGAGTCTAGTTGTGAGAAGCTTTGAGGCAATCTTGGGGATACTATGCACAAGACTAATCGGGCGAAACTCCGAAACCGAGCACGCGTCCGGGGACTTCGGCAATAAGGTAATGAGAGCTTGATTGAGCCTCCCAAAGCCCCTGCCATTACCAAGGAACAGCTTGTGAATTGCCGGAATGAGGTCAGCCTTGATCACCTCCCAAGCTTTTTGGAAGAAGAGTCCAATGAACCCGTCTGGTCCCGGGGCCTTATCCGAAGGCATCTCCTTGATCACTCCCCAGATTTCATCCTCAGTAAACATACGATCCTGCTCAGACAGATCGACACGAGGGACACCAAGACCCTTCCAAATCTAGGGTGAACTCGCGAGCCACGTCCTTGCCCAGAAGGTTTTTGTAGGCATTGAAGAAGGCATCATCTTTACCTTGTTGAGAGGTTATGATGCTCCCATCGACGATCAAGGAAGGAATATAGTTTTTTGTACGTCTCCCATTCGCCACCAGATGGAACAGGTGTGTGTTCGCATCCCCTTCCTGGAGCCAAGTGACCCTCGACCTTTGCCTAGCTATGGTCCTTTCCAGGGAAGCTAGGCTGAGGACACGCTGCTTAAGAGCTCTCCTGAGCCATCTTTCCTCCTCCGTAAGCCTCCGATTCTCCTGAGCGTAATCGAACAACAAGATGACAACATTTGCTATAGCGATCTGAAGCTTGATATTGCCAACCTCCTTTTGCCCCCAAGCATCAAGTGCTCTAGCCGTGCTACGCAATAAGATATCCAGCCGCAGGAAAGGGTCCGTGATATGCACATCGCACGTCCAAGCCTCCTTAACTACTTCCAGGAAACCGTCCATCTTGACCCAAAACTTCTCAAAGCGGAACCTCTTTTTGTGGTGTAAGGGTTCGTTGAGAGTGAGATGGAGAGGGCAATGATCTGAGTGTTGGGTGGAGAGGGCCTGCAGCATGCAGTCCGGGTATTCGAGCTCCCAGTCCACGGAAACGAAAGCACGATCAATTTTTGTTAAGGTGGGCGTCTCCCTTTCATTGCTCCATGTGAACTTTCGTCCATGCAGAAACAGCTCCTTGAGAGCATTATTATCCACGAACTGCTTGAACTTGCCCATCATTCTACGGTCCAAGTTCGAGTTGTTCTTGTCCATCGCATAGAGGATAAGGTTAAAATCGCCGATAACAAGCCAAGGTCCCGGGCACAGGGATCTTCTGTCCGAAAGCTCGTTCAGAAAGTTTATTTTTTGCTCATTCTCCTGCGGCCCGTAAACTACGGTGAGCCACCACGGGGCTCCATCTATAGGTGAGACATAGCCGGTGATGCAGTGTGAATCATTAACATAATTCGACACCATCACCCTAGACGTGTCCCAAGCCAAAAGAATGCCTCCTCTCGTATCCGACGCGGGTAAGTATGTGAACCCATTATAAATTGGTCCCAAGCACTGAAGGATTACAAATATGTTAACAACCTCAAGCTTAGTTTCTAACAAACAGACAATGGCCGCACGCAGAGAGTCCACAAAACATCTTAGCGCCTTCCTCTTGGCCGGGTTGTTTAGTCCTCTAACATTCCAGCAAGTCAACTCCAAGGCATTGAGAGACATCAGGAAATGTATGACTCCCGCCCCACAATCGGCCTGACACGCCTATTGCGCCAAAATGGCCGCGTCCAGTCCTGCCTCCCCTGCGAAGTTGAGCGGAATAGCCTTGCCAAAGATGGCTGCAATCGCCCTGAGCTGAGGTTCTTGAAGTGGTGAATCAAAGACCAGCCGCAGCTGACCAAGAGCATCTTCCGAAACAGCCAAATCGTCGCAATCGAATCCCAACGTTTTGAGGAGCACCGTTTCAGCAGTAGAGGCTTTAGATTTCTTAGATCCACCTGAGCTAGCAGACCTAGTTGTGCGACGAGGCGTGAAAGGGTCCTGCCCGGTCCGAACACCTTTGAGACCTTCAAATTCCTTAAGTAAAGGCGGTGCAAGTTTCTTGAGCAGCCCGGCGCAGAAGGATTTAATGTTTCCTAGCGCAATGATCTCCTTGGCCGAGAGATTTCCGGCATGAAGCTGCGGATCGTTAGCCAGAACACCCTCTCCAGCATTCTCCTTGAAGAAATCATACTTGCCAGCGACGTACGTAGACACGTCCGTGCATGCAAGACCTCCATGCAACTCCTGTAGATCGGGCCCCACCTTGTTCCTATCAGCAAGCGAGCCGGACTCCCCCACTTTCGCCATTGGCTGCGCAGACTGCAACAAATCCTCGACCGGGGCCCACCCATCAGCGGTCTTATCAGGCAGAGCAGAGCAAGTGGGAGATGTCGCCATCACCCCCCCTCCCATCGCTCAGGTCCGAAACGGGCTCAGCAATTTTGTCGCGCACGGGCTCCACTAGCACCACGGGATTGGCCAGGGAGCAATCATGCACCGCAACCACCAATGGAGCGGGTTCCACGGTCTTCCTAGCAGCCACGGGATCCCCTGATTCCTCCAACACCGCCCTGGTCTGCCTCGAAGCGTCCCCACCTTTGTCCGAAAAGCCCGCGTCCTCGGGAACCCACACTGGCTGGATCAGCGCCGGCAGCACGGGATTGGCAGTCGCCAGACCAACCTTCTTTCCATGGTCAAAAGTGGAATCCACAGTTACTTTTAAAACGGGGCCCATCCTTTCCACCGAAACTGCCGACTCAACCCCACATCCCGGACCTGGATCCACTGTGGCATCCTGCGCCAAGGGGATCCCCGCCTCAACCACAAACTTGCTGTCATCCACGGCCGTGGTGACCATCGTGGAGACAACCGTCGACCTCGCCGCGCCCTGATGCATGGGAGGGATTCTCCAACTTGAAGGCCCTATGCGCCCCATCAGAGCCTGCAAGTATGAACCACCCGGCGCCCCTCCTCCAGGTTCAGCTCCACGCCGATCACGAACCCCTCGCGACCATGGCATGACTCGCCATTCTCCCATACCTGAGAAGTCGCCGGAATCCTCAGGCAGCCCGCTCTGTCCGCTCCCATCCAAACTTGGCGGCCTAAACCATCTTTCCGGCCCCTCGTGCTCACGAATCCGTCCCAAGTGAATCAGGATGTTGTATTCCAGTAACGCCCTGGACACCGGCGATCTCGCAGCAGGCCCTCCAGGCGCTTCCGGCTCCGGCACCCAAAGATTTTTAAGGACAGGCACGTCGTCAGGATCAACACACCACGCACGGAGCTTGAACAATGACAGGTCTTCTCTGTTCTCTGTCTCCGGCGCGAGACTCTCCACCAGGCAGGAAGACCCCAGAAGTTCCGCCGCCGTCTCGGACGTCCAAGCATGGGAGGGGATTCCTTCAATCATGAGATCCACCTGCGTGCGCATCACCCTGGAAACGGCTTGAGCTTGTTTGAGCCACGGCTTGACGAACAGCTTGAAGAAGCGGTGCTCGACGGTGCCAGTCGCCAGGGCTCTGTTGCGCAACTCCGGCGCCGCAAACACAACCAGGAAGTCCTCGGGATGATACTTGTGCACAGAGAAACAATGGCGGGGAAGATGCAGCTGGGTAGCAAAAGCCTCCGCGGCCTCCTGGACAGAAACAGCAGGCCTGGTGCCTCCCACATAGGCGACCACGGCCAACCTCAGGCGCTGCTCAAGATCTTCCAACTCCGGCGTGCGGCGTACAACACAGATCTTGCCTGTAGACACCGCTGCAGCAGACGCCTGCCCGGACCCCACAGGTGCGGTGACAGCCGGAACTGGCGAGGACCTCCCCAAAGAGACGGTCTGCCTAGTTACCGGTGTCAGCCTGCTCGCAGGTCCGGCCTGCGTCGACGGCTGCGAGACGCGTGCCACCTTGGCCACCGCCTCACGCCGGAGGTCTTCCTCAGCCCTGGGACTCCGAGGCCTCTTGCACGCCGACGAGATGTGGCCCTCCAAGCCGCAGCGGATGCAGAACGGGGGGAACCAGCAGTCCTCCCGACGATGGCCCTCGCGGAAGCAGCTGAAACAGAGGCCGAACAGATCCGCCGGAATCTCCTTCCTTTCTGGTGACGACGCCGGCGAGCGCGAGGAGCGGGGCCTTGCACCACCAGACCCAGCCTGAAGCCTGAGCGCCCGTCTTTTGCGCCAGAGGGCCTTGCGCGACGGCCCAGGCTTGCGCCACGGCACCGCGGAGCCCGCGGTCGGCCCCAACTCCGCCCCGGCGAGGGCACCACCAGCAGCAGTCGAGGAGCCCTCGGAACCGGAAGCACCAAAGAGCCCAAGCCCGGAGACGATAGGCTGCAGCTTGGAGGAGACCGAAGCCGGGCTGGCGGAGCCGAAACCCATGGCGCGCAGGGGAAAAAAAGGGGGGGAGAGAGAGAACGCCGGGGCCGGGAAGCAGCCGGCGAAGAGGGGGGACGCCGGGGCCGGAGGGGCCGTCGGGGGAGGGAGGTGGACGCCGGGGCCGGAGGGGCCGCCGGCGGGAGAGGTGGACGCCGGGGCCGGAGGGGCCGCCGGCGGGAGGGGTGGACGCCGGGGCCGGAGTGGCCGCCGGCGGAGGCAGGGGAGGGGGTGGGAGCTAGTCACCCCAAAGAGAAAAAAGCTTCTAATATCATTGGACACAAATAGTGCTATGCTACCCAGTCCCTAAACCTAGCCAACACTGGTTCATGGAAATCTTTGTTGCCTCCGTAGTGAAGCTAGAATGTTGTACTAAGACTTTACTATTTTTATTATAGTGTGATATTTTTGAGGCATCACTAAGCAACGTCAACAAATACGTGAAGAGATACTCGCAACCATGTAGATATTTCTGTGATTTAAATTGCACACACGTACAGTAAACTTATGAATTCCTTTCAAGGTTATGTTTTTGCACAACACATCTTTTCATGTTGTTTCTCATGTGGCAGTGTGGAAGATTTCAAAGAGTTTACTGATGTCACCATGTCTGGCAGTCGGTCGTGGGAGGAGGAGGGGGAAGGGTCTTGAGCTATTGGGTTAAGGAAGTACTACCTCCTTTCCGGTTTATAAGGCTTGCGCGTATATCTAGGTTGACAAATAAACCAACGTAATACAAGTTATGTGTCACACAAAATATATTATTAGAAACTTTAGATCTTCTATTTTCTAATGATGTAATTTTTAGACTACATAACTCATTTTATATTGATCAAATTATAGACCTAGGGATACGTGCAAGCCTTATAAACCGGAAAGGAGGTAGTATGGTTTTTTCTTCTCCCGTTGCAACGCACGGGCATTTGTGCTAGTATATATATATATATATATATATATATATATATATATATATATATATATATATATATATATATATATATATATATATAGAGAGAGAGAGAGAGAGTGAGAGAGAGAGAGAGAAAATAATTAATTTAAAGTATGAAGAAAAACAAAAAAACATATAAAAACAGAATAATGGAGGCCGTGGCCTCCCGTGATCCTGGCCGGCCCATCTCTGTCCCCACTTCAGCGAGAGAGTTCCTATCCTGTGCGAAGACAAGATATGGCCGGCCCATTAAACGCCTCCTTAGAGTCTCTACGCTCAGCTACTATGCAGCTAGAGCCCAACCACTGAGCATTAAACTAATGCCCTTCGCCCAGCTAAGCGATGGATTGATCTAATATCGCTGCTGCCACCGAGACTGCGGGAGCTATATCACGCTCACGCGAGAAAGAATTAGTGGATAGCGATGCTAACCACTTGGTGGTCTATGTCGAGTTTGTGGTGAAACTATAGGCGCTACCTACTTTAGGTTAAAGAGCCAATTTTCCAATGGTTTTTCTATTTTCCATTTTTTACATCGGTTTTTTCGATTTCCTTCTCCGTTTTCATTGTTTTTTCTTTTCTCCATTTTCCATGGTTTTTAATGACGTTTTTCAATTCTTTATATTCGCAAATGTTACTCGCTCACCCGACGTGCCCTTTTTGGTAGACCCATGTGAGGGGTGCTCTATTCTTTTTAGTTTTTTTTTTACTTTTATTACCTTTTTCTTTCTCCTTTTGTTTTTCTATTCGAAATATTTTTCAATTTCAAAACGTTCCAAAAATTTACAAATGTGTATTTAGAAAATAAATGTTCTTGAAAAATATCTACGGATTGAAAAATAATCAATGGTTAAGTTGTGCTAATTTGTGGAAATTATTTGTCAGTTAAAAAGTGTTAACGATTTTAAAAAAAGTTTCGTGATTATGATATTTTTTCATGATTTCATAAATGTTTACGAGGGTAAAAATGACCTACTATATTAGAAATAATCACTTTTGAGAAAATATGTACACAAATTTAAATATGGTTGGAAAAAATAAAAATAAAAAGAAATAAGAAAGGAAAAAGATAAAAGAAATAATAAATGAAAAATGGAAATGAAAAACGAAAAAGAAAATGGAAAACCACAAGAAAAAAAGTGTTTAAAGAATCCGAAATGGGCCGGCCGAAAAGATAATAAACCCAGTAGGGGATAAGCGCTGGGTCGCTAAGTACAGACCTACGCGTCAAATACGGAACTCCCCCTATGTCTCATTTAAAACGAGACCTAGGGAGGCCGGGAGGGTCTAATCATGAGGCTCTTGGGGTGGGTTGACTTGGCGCACTCTCAGTCACCACCATGTGTCGCGCTCTGGGCGCTCTTTTCAGTTTTTTTCATGCATTTTCTGTTTTTAGATGCTTTTTGCCTTTTTTTGGCTTTTCGGTTTTTCGCCAGCTTTTCTTAAGTTTTGAAATAAAATGAGGCGAAAAAACACTTTTTTCCTTTCGTGTGTGCCACATATTTATTTCTCGTGGAGGCACAGATTTGCTTCCAAGGCACAGTCGTGTGACTTCCAAAAAGGAAAAAAATATTTTTTTTCTTACTACGAGAGGCATTAATTTACTTCTCGTAGAGGCAAAGATTTGCTTCGCGAGAGACACGGCCGTGCCTCTCAGAAAGGAAAAAAATATTTTTTTTCAACAGAGGAACGGATTTACTTCTCGTGGAAGCATGGATTTGCTTCCGCGAGAAGCACAACCATGTCTCCTGCAAAAAGGAAAAAATGTGATTCTTTTTTTCCTACCACGAGAGGCACATATTTACTTCTCGTAGAGACACATATTTGTTTCTACGAGAGGCACGACCTCTAGGAAAAGATAAAAAATGTGTTTTTTTTCCTTTCTGTGATAGCTACGTATTACTTCTCGTGGTGGCACGGATTTGCTTACACAAGAGACACGGCCGTGCCTCTTGTAAAAAGAAAATAAAATGTATGTGTTTTACTATCACGAGAAGGACGGGTGTACTTCTCGTGGAGGCACGGATTTGCTTCCGCGAGGGGCACAACCGTGCCTCTCGGAAAGGGAAAAACGTGCTCCCGGTTTGGATTTTTTAGCCAAAAAAATTCGTGGAAAAAAGTTTGCTGAAACTTATCAACATGGAATCTAGTTTTAAAGATCTCGAAGCGAGTAATCCAGAAACTGTTCAAAATTTGGGCATATGGTTTGTTAGATAAAATATTTTGAACAAACAAATCTACGAAAAAGGGAAAACTCACATGTTGGCTTACATACAGTGTGACACTTATCGCAACCCAGGGACATGGGGATAACCTTTGTAAGGAGTGCTCCTTAACTAGTGATTTTGAGATGCTAAAAGAAACTAGTGATTTCGAGGGAAGCCTCGCGTGAAACCGAGGGCAAGATGGTCCGGCCCAGGAGCGTGGGAGGCTACTGTCTCGTCTTTTTGTTTATTTTTCTCTTTGTTTGTTCCCTTTTTTTGTTTTTTCAGTTTTCTATACTTCCAAATATTAGAAGTAATATATTATAAAACACTTTCATAAATCATTTGAAGAAAGATTAACGAAGTGTTTAAAAAACATTAAATATGTATAGAGAAAATGTTTCTCATGTACACAAATACTCCCTCCATCTCAAAATAAGTGTCTCAACTTTGTACTAACTTTAGTACAAAGTTGTACTAAGGCCAAGACACTTATTTTGGGACGGATGGAGTAATGCACAATGTATGTCAAAAAAGTTGATATTATATTTTAAAAATGTTAATCAAATATTTAAAAATATATAAAAACTGTTTGTAAAATGTTTAAACAAGCATTTGAGAATTGTTAAATGTTTATAGAAAAAATGTTGACCATGTATTAAAAAATTGTTAATATTGTATTAGTCAAGAATATTAAATAATTAAATATGTATAGAAAAAAAATTGTCCATGTATTCAAAAAAGGTTAATCTTGTCTTTGAATAATAATAACATGTATTAGAAAATGTATTAGATATATACCCAGAATATAAAATAATTAAATATGTATAGAAAAAATTGTCCATGTATTCAAAAAGGTTAATCTTGTATTTGAATAATAATAACATGTATTAGAAAATGTATTAGATATATACCCAGAATGTACAATGTGTATGCATAAAAGTTGATACGAAAAAATAAGTTAAAAAAAATTAGTCATGTATTATAAAATGTTAAATATGTATATTCAAAACTATTTCGATATACAAAAAAATGTTGAATCTGTACTGAAAAAAAGTTAAGTCAAAAGGACACTGAGATACCGACTCACTGGTGGGATAAGGTAACTGGGTCTGTTTGCCAAGTCTGCAACCATTACAATGTAAAGAAACATCTCCAGATACAGACCCTAAGAGGCCTTGATGAACTAAAGAAGACAAGCGAGAGCCACAGATGTGACCAAGGTGATGATGCCACTGCTGGAAGGACGCAGACGAAGAGGTAGCAAGAGCATGAGAGCTGGCAGAAGTGGTGGCAGCAGAAGTAACACAAAGCCAGTCAACCTCCCAAAGGCCCTCTGACTCACGGCGCCGGGGGCCAGCACCAACCAAAGCCTTGGTGCGACGATCCTGAATAGAGCAAGAGTCGGTATCAAGAATGACACGACAACCAGAATCGGTAAGTTGGGCAGCAGAAAATATATTCATGGTAAGCCGAGGAACATGTGAAACACTCAGAACAAAAAAAGATGGAGTGGAAAGAATATCATGACTAGCAACAGGAAGAGGTGTGCCATTGGCGGTAAGAACATTAACAGGTGAATCAAGAGGTCGGAGAGAAGACAACGCGGAAGAATTAGAAGACGTATGAAAGGAAGCTCCAGAATCCAGAACCCACGAAGATGTACCTGACTGTGTAGGTGGCGACGATGGTGGTGAAGGGGATGTAGTCACAGCAGCAGCAGAACCAGTTGACGAGGAGCCGGAGAAAGCAAGGAGACGCTTGAAGCATACAATGCCCTGGTCAGTGAGTGACGGAGCCGAGGAAGACACATGAGTCCCACTGGAAGAGGAGCGCCTCTGGTCTCGCTTCTTCTGGCGACAATCAGACTCTGGGTGACCTGACCAGGAGCAGTAACCACAGAAGGTGTCACGGCGCGACGTGCCCCTCTCAACATAAGGAGGACGGTTCACCCCCCTGGAGGAGTAGGCAAGAGCGGCGGGGCGCTGAGGCGAGCAGACGACACAGGAGCTCGGGCAGCCAAGACTGACGGAACTAGAAGCAACCCAACAGAGCGAAGGCGGGTCTCCTCAGCACGAAGCTCGGCAGGTACCTCCGAGATAGGAACACGACCATGAGCAAGCAAGTCAGCACGTCGAGGCTCAAACTCAGACCGGAGACGAGATAAGAACTCATGAACCCGCTCAAACTACAAATCAGATCGAGTAGTCTGACAGCAACGACATGTTCCACAAACAACTCTCTAAAGAGAGTCAAGCTGGCACCAGATGGCAGAGCACTGTGAATAGAACTCATCAACAGAAGAATCACCTTGCTGAAGTGCGTGCTCCTGACGCACCACAGATAGGTACAGAGCATCACCAGAGGGCTGATAGCGCTGACAGAGATAAGATCACATCGCTGCAACTGTGCCAAGTCCCATGAACTCCGAAGAAAACTGAGGGAGGACACTCACAGTGAGAACAACAGCAGCTCGAGCATCATCATTGCACCACTGAGTGTAAGCAGACAGATCATCACGGTACACATAAAGAGCATCTGAATAAGTGGATACCTGCTGATCATAAGAATCAACCGCAGCATCATATAGAGCCTTGGCGGCATCCCGATCAACCTGAGAAGCATCAACAACAAGGACCGACGGCACTGGTGGGATTGGGGCCACTGGCTCAACAGGGCATGGCGGACAAGGGACCTCGCCAGAGAGAACACCCCACATAAGAAGACCCCGCATATGGATGCGCATGAAACCCACAAACTCAGCATAGTTGGTGCCACTGAAGATCACTGAGCACCAAGGAACAACAATATAGCCCGAAGAAGACATGAGGAGTCTCTGCCTTTTTTTTGAAGTCAACGGAAGCAGAGGACCGATCTGGATCGATCCAAATCGAACACACGCTCGAGCGCTCGGGCACTCGGCCTAGGCACGTGGGGCCAGAAGCAGCCGGCTCGGACTAGGAGCGGCAGCGGCCACGCTCACTCGAGAGAGTCAGGGGCTCATGCGCAGGCACCCGAAGCAGCCAGCGGGAAACGAGCGCGGGCGGCCGAACATGGCAGTAACGATGGAGGAAGGAGGTGGGAACGAGGGATCCAGGCAGCGACGCGACCGGTACTAGCGAGGCGGAGCAGCGGACCGAGCCGGGGCGGAGCTGCAGCGGCCGAGCCGGGCGGAGCAGCGGCCGAGTCGGGCCGGGTTGGAGCGGAAGCTGATGCTGAGGAGGAAGAGGGACAGCAGATCCGGGCACCGTCGGTGGAGAGAAGACGGCCGAAGACAGCAGTGCGGCGACCGGAGACTAGGTACGAGGGGCACGGAGTTGCATCATGTGAGAGGAAGGGGCTAACCTAGCATCTGATACCATGTTGGATAATCAGCAACTAGTATTCACTGAGGGCCAAAGGCCATTACATACATGTGTGGTAAAGTGCAAGAAACCCCTTATACAATGGGGATGTACCGAAAAGGGACTATACACATCTAACAGTATCACCCCGCCTTGAGGCTTCCCAGGGAAGCTGTCACTTCATGAGTTTGTCTGACATTTTGCAACATCTCTACTGCTTCATGTGCATTAGCTTTAGTGAACCTATCTGCTAGTATCAAATTGCAGAAATGTTGCCAAGTCACCATCTGTCAGGGAGCACACATGTTCTTAAGCTATGGGGAAGCCCTGCCCTGAAAAATGGCATGTGGCTAAATTAATTAACCTTTGCTCATATGGAGAGCCTAATTGTCAAAGAATACTTCACGTGATATAAGCCAAACTATTGGATCTTCACCAGAACAATGGTATCTCTAATAGCATTATATTAGTTCATTTGGTCATTGTACAACTGGACACCTGATCGGTACATATTCTGAGGAGCATGGCCACTGATATAATGCCATGTCACTGGATTATTAAGCTGTGGGAAAACATACTATGGAGCATATAGTGGAGTATAATGTCCAAAACTCCCAGTATTACCGAAAAAGGCTTTCGCCCCGCTTTATAAATAAAGCAACCACCGAGCACAAAGTCAACATGGTACCAACCGAACAACACACACATACAATACAACGCCACCGCAGGCAAGGTCCAACACACAGGCACATAAACACTACACGGGTTCAGCTGTGGGCACATCACAACAAGCCCAACACAGACGCAAGGCACAACACAACAAGCCCAACACAGACGCAAGGCACGCACAACACATAAACGGCGGTGGCATTTAGTGGTAATTGTTTTTCTTAATGGGGTTCAGTGGTAATTGTTGTTGAAGAGAATGTAGAGGTTTAGGTATTCAGTTCAATGGAACAAGAATATGTAAGGTGGTGGGGGGTACCACTGAAATTCTAAGTTGTTGAGACAAAATTCTAGGCTCTTGGTGGTAATCGCAGTATTGTCATGAGGGAAAACATCCTGAAAATCCTGCTGGAACATAGGCATAGAGAGTGAAGTTGTTCCTACGGAAGTCTGGACATTTTGAAATGAAGACTGAAGATTAGTAACAGGGACAAAGGAGAAATTTTGCTTCTTGGGTCAGATAGCAAACAACAGGTGTGCATCTGTCTCAATTTCATCTTGAAGAACGACGCCTGAGCAATCCCTCTTCCCACAACCTCCATGGAAGCATCATCCGTAGTTCTTTCATGGCTACTGCTGTCAAACTCCGCACCTTGTTTGGCTTCAACAGCTCTCTGGACTCTAATGTGACAGCGAGTCTGGTGACAATCAAGATGGAAGGGATCCAGAGAATGAGGAGCCCCGATCTAGCAGAATGGTACGTACAATTCCATCACATATCAGAAGAGTTAATTTTCTTAGCAGATAAGTTCATAACATAGTTGATTTCCTTTGCAGACCATAAGAACTTGAACGCTAGTCCTAGAGGACGAGGCAGAGGTCGAGGAAGAGGGTGAGGGCAACCTGATCAGCCGATGCAATAAATCGAACATTTGAGCTGCTGCAGCAATGAGTCCACAGAGACAAGTTCCGATGCAGCATTGCAGCTGATGACGATAACTGGAGTGAGCAAGAAACTTATGAGTCAGTTGATCGAACATTTGAGCTGCTGCAGCAATGAGTCCACAGAGACAAGTTTCGATGCAGCATTGCAGCTGATGACGATAACTGGAGTGACCAAGAAACTTATGAGTGAGTTGATCGTGTGTATATATAGTGGTGCTAGATACATACATTTGAACGATAACTAATTTCCCCTTATTCTAGACCGTGCCCCTTATCGAGTTGCTGGGCGGACAATATTCTCATAACTAACTAGCACCTGTGATTTGCTAAGCTCAAGATACACATCTCAGTTATACCGCACCACAGAACGAGCGACTAGTTCAGGTATAATAACTGTCTGAGAGAATGTTGTACATCAGCAATATATCTCAGTAAACAGTTCAATGGTCAACGAAAGAATAATACAAACATTACCATGTATTCCTGCATCTGCTTATTGTGTAGGTGGATACACATAAATTCTCCTGGTTTGCGGCGAACATTCCCCAATTATGTTGCTTGTCTTTTAGATCCTCTGACCTCTGGCAGTGAATAATGCCAGCAGCGCCTACATTAGCATAACCATTTCTTGCTACCTTTGTTCATATTCTATCTCAATTGATGCAGCAGCAAAGCTTTGGGAGGGGACACCCCGAAGCCGTGTTTAGCGTGTTCATCAACTGGGACCTTCTCTTGCATTGCAGGATCGGCTAAAACTAGAACATCAGTTTGTCAGCCTTCATCTACCTGACCTTCACTGATTTCTGGATCCACTTATTTTGCAGGGTAATAAATCCAGCTAATAGGCATGTCAGGCAGTACGCCGATGAATGACACATGTTCCAGCAAAAGAAAATGGGGAGAGTTTTACCTAAGTTAGTGAGAGTTAGTACATTAAGGCTGCGTTCGGCAACCCTCCAGTCCTTGGTCACGGAGGGGAGCGGGCGGAGCATCGTTTTAGCCGCTCCACAAATTACAACTGGCTGTCGCTCCGCTCCAGGACGGAGTTGCGGAGCCGGAGGGAGTCCGGACACGCTCTAAGGCTTTGTTGTTGTTGTTGTTGTTGTTGTTGTTGTTGTTAGTACATTGACTTTCTGCATATCATGCGCTTGACAGCATGGTTTTGGAACCTTTTTTTGCAACCAGAAGAACATTTGATAAAGGAGAGCTTTGCAACATGCCACCAATCTTAATGACTGTCACCTCCTCTGTTTCCTAGGGAACCTCAAATGGAAAATAAGATACACGGTTCCTCCCAGCAGGTTCCGGCAAGAGGAACATCATCGTCGACAATTCTAGTTAAGCCAAGGAACTTGAATGTGCCATCTTCCAGTGAGATGACAATACCTCTGGTTCTGAACATGGAAGATAGCAACAGTGAGGATTATTAACCTAGTAGACAGAAAGTATTTATAGCCTGCACATATATACACAGCAAGGCAATTCACCGCTGTATTTTACTAGTCATGGGCAATGCGGTTGTTTTTTTCTTAACAGAATCTGAAAATTCCAATGTAAAACAAGGGAATCCTAACTGTAAACCATGGACAAACTCACACAAAAAAGGAGTGGGATAAGCAGGTTTTAATTATCCATACTTGGGCGTTGATTAATTCTAACCTAACATCACAATCCACATTTAGAAACATTATAACCGAGCACTTTTCCGGCCATCTCAGGCTAGCACTTTTCCGGCCATCTCAGGCTATCTGTATTTGAAACCGTTGGATCATCACTTCCGCATTTTTGGCCGTCCGTCTGGCTTTTAATCCCGCGTGGGCCGCTGTTCATACTGGGCCGCTACTCCGGTGACAATTCTGGGCCCCTGACGTTATTTTGGGCCTACTTGGCTAACAACAGTTTCCCATAGCGACTGGGATCCTAAGCTTTTTTTTAGGGTACTGGGATCCTAAGCTAGACGATGTGATCACGCGGCCTTGCCCGTCACGCAGCGAACCATGCGACCGAGCAGGTTCGAGCCTCCTACGAGGTAGAGGCGATCAGGCGAAGCGGTGGCAGACTGTTCATGAGCCATACCAGTGAAACGGATTTGCCGGGATTGAAGGAGGCAATGAATTGTCAGTTCCATGGAGAATTCATCGCGGGTGATGTGCGCCACTCGCCGGCGATAATTAATGGAGGCGTGTGTTTCTTTTTCCTAACCTGCTTATGCGCCTACTTTTCAGTTTTTTCTCCCCTACGCCCGCGGCTAGGGTTTTACTCCTCCTAGGCGATCGCGATCGCCCCGGAGTCCTACCTCTCTCACGGCGCCGATAGCCTGGTCTCGCGGCGCCGACGCGGGACGCGAGTCTCTCCTCCTCCAGGATGGCTTCTCTTTCGGACGCTCAATCGGCCGCGAGCGGCGGAGGCGCGGCGACCGGAAACCCTGATCTGGGAGATTTTTTCAACCAGTTAGATCTCAACGACGAGGACTTTGAGGATGTGGTGATCGATGAGGATGATCCAGAAATCAACGAAAGTGTCAGATGGCTGGCCCTAGCTAAGGTCCATACCGAAAAATCCTTCAGTCAATCAGCTTTCTATAGAGACATGCGTGCGGCTTGGAACCCTGCGCAGAGTGTCAGGTTTAAACCTGTTGGGCCAAATCGGTTCGTCGTTCAGGCGTCGTGTCTGGGAGATTGGGAGCGTATAATGTTGCAGGGGCCCTGGCTCTTTCGCAACATGGCTGTGTTGATGTGTCCATATGATGGCTTCAGTAAAACAGATGAGATCGAGATTGTTCAGATGCCGATTTGGCTCCAGATCCATAAGCTGCCTGAGGCATACTGCAAGCGTTCGGTGGTGGAAAAACTCTTAAAAGATGCTGGAGAAATATTGGACATGCGTTTGAATGGGAACACCCGTGGAGATTATGTGAGGGTGCGGGTGAAACATGATATCCAATGCCCTTTGACGAAGTTTGTGAGTATTGTACGTGCAAAGGAACGACAAGTGTATCTGGTCAGATATGAGAAGCTCGCAAGATTCTGTAAGGTATGTGGACTTATTGGACATGGATTCAAGGAGTGTGGCCTGGGTATACATGACGAGAAGCAGATGAAATACGGAGACTGGCTATATGCAGACGGGCCCAATCAGAACAGGGGGGAGATTCCGCCACCCATGACAAACAGGAATGCTCGCCCTAGTGCGAGGAAGGAGGAACCACAGATTCCAGAGGGGAAGAACATTGCATGGCAAGAGGATCTGGACCCTGCACTGGCAGATACTGCATCTAGCCCAAGGAAATCAGCATATACGGGCATGGAATTAGACAAAGTACCGAGGAAGAGACTGAACATGAATGATGCTGGTCTAAACTCAAGCCATCCAAATAATAATGCCACCGTGCTGGCAATCACAGATGGCAGTGGTGCTGACCAGAAGAGCGGGGAATCCCCCACGAGTAGCTCTAGCAGTAAACGGGTGAAAACCGGGAAAGAACATGGGAACAATGAGATATCGGCGGCCTCCTTCGAGGAGGACCGCCGGATGCAATGAATGCCCTCGTTTGGAACTGCCGGGGGGTGGGGAACCGCCGGACAGTTCGAGAGGTGTTGGCCCTCGTCAAAGCCAACGACCCCAAGCTAGTCTTCTTATGTGAGACTAGACAAGAGTTACGTAAGGTGGAAAAGCTCAAGTGGAGGTTAGGTTTGAAAGGTTTTCATGGTGTTAGCAGTAATGGGAAGAGTGGAGGCTTGGCTCTTTTCTGGGACGAATCATTGACTGTGACAGTGCTGGATGCATGCGAGCGGTATATTGATGCTCGTATTGAGGATGTTGGAGGGGGAACCTCATGGAGAGGGACCTTTGTTTATGGTGAGCCAAGGGTTGAGAACAGACAAGGCATGTGGGATCATCTAGCTCGCCTCCGAGCAACCTCGCAGGAACCGTGGCTTGTCTGTGGGGATTTTAATGAAGCTTTGTGGCAACATGAGCATCTCTCGCATTCTATGCGGTCTGAATCACAGATGTCAGCATTCAGGGACTGCCTGCTACTTTGTGAGCTCATGGATTTGGGCTTCTCAGGAATACCCTACACATACAATAACGGGCAAGACGGGGATCGAAACGTACAAGTCAGGCTCGATCGTGCCTGCGCGGATGAACAATGGAACGACCTGTTCCCAGCGACAAAGGTACTCCACCTTGCTTCGCCCTGTTCGGATCACTGCCCACTACTTATCCAAGTAGGGGAGGGTCCAGGCGTGTGTAAAAAAGGTAATGCACCTAGGTATGAAATTATGTGGGAACGCCATCAAGGACTGAACGATGTAGTTGCAAACTCATGGATGAAACACAAGCCAAGTGGTGGACTTGGTTCAGTGGCGGCGTCCCTAAAAGAGGTGATGAAGGAGCTGAAAGAATGGAGCAGGCACAATTTTGGTAATGTGTTGAAGGAAATTGAAGGATTGAGGAGTCAACTAGCTGCCCTACAGCTAGCAGGTGCAGACCGCTCCCATATCAGAGAGAAAATGAATCAACTGGACGAACTCCTATATAGGGAGGAAATGATGTGGCTACAAAGGTCGAGAATCACGTGGTTGAAGGAAGGCGAACGTAATACATCATACATGCACCGGAGAGCAACCTGGCGGGCAAGGAGGAACCATATCCAACGTTTGAGAAAGACGGATGGCTCTTGGTGTTCGGTACCTTCAGACATGGAGAGGATGGCACAATCCTACTTCAAGGAGGTATATACCAAGGATCCCACTATTGATCCTTCGGTGGTCCTAGACAGTATCCAACAGAAAGTTTCTGAGGACATGAATGAAGCTCTTGGAAAACCAGTTTCTGACAAAGAGATTTCAGATGCTCTATTCCAAATAGGACCGTTAAAGGCACCAGGAGTGGATGGATTTCTGGCGCGGTTCTATCAGCGAAACTGGGAGGTTCTTAAAACAGAGGTCACCGCGGCGGTACAAGAATTCTTTGCTACTGGTATAATGCCAGACGATGTGAACGATACGGCAGTGGTATTAATTCCGAAAATACAACATCCTCGTGAACTAAAGGACTTCCGGCCTATCAGTCTATGCAATGTGGTATATAAAATCGTGTCAAAATGTATGGTAAACAGGCTACGACCGTTCTTAGCAGAGCTTATCTCGGGAAATCAGAGTGCTTTTATCCCTGGCAGACTGATCACTGACAATTCGATTATTGCTTTCGAATGTATCCATCACATACAGTCTGTTAAGGAAAACCAACCGGCTCTATGTGCTTACAAGCTGGACCTCTCGAAGGCATATGATCGTGTGGACTGGGACTTCCTGGAAAGAGCCCTACTCAAATGGGGTTTTTCCCAATTCTGGGTATCTCGAGTCATGGCGTGTGTTTCGTCGGTTAAGTATTCAGTGAAGTTCAATGGCAAGCTACTGGAATCCTTTTCCCCCTCTAGGGGCCTCCGGCAAGGTGATCCGTTATCACCTTTCCTGTTCCTCTTTGTGGCGGATGCTCTCTCAAGGTTATTTAACAAATCTATGGCAGAGAATGGGTTGAAAGGGGTGAAAATCTGCAGAGGTGCTCCGGAAATTTCCCACTTGCTATTCGCGGATGATTCACTTTTATTCTTCCAAGCTTCGGAACAGCAGGCAGAACTGGTGAAGGGTTTGTTGAACACTTACGCAGCGGCTACAGGCCAGCTTATAAATCCATCCAAGTGCTCCATCCTTTTTTCAGATCATTGCCCGCCGACCATCGCTAACAATGTGAAGAATGTGCTGGAGATAACGCAGGAAGTCTTCGAGCCTAAGTACCTAGGCCTTCCTGTGCCAGAAGGTAGATTGCATAAAGGCAAATTTGAGACTGTCCAAGAGAGGTTACGGAAGAGATTAATCGACTGGAGTGAACAATATATGTCGTCAGGTAACAAGGAAATTCTAATCAAAGCAGTTGCTCAGGCTATACCCGCTTATGTTATGAGTGTGTTCAAACTCCCGGCATCGATCTGTGATGAATTGACCCGTATGATGAGACAATACTGGTGGGGAATCGACAAGGGGAAGAGAAAAATGGCTTGGCTGAGTTGGGACAAAATGTGTTTACCCAAATCCATGGGAGGGATGGGCTTCAGAGACATGCGGGCGTTTAACCAGGCACTTCTCGCTAAACAAGCATGGCGCCTGCTGGACTCCCCTGATAGCTTATGTGCTAGGCTTCTCAAAGCAAAGTACTTCCCAAATGGAAATCTTCTGGATTCGGTGTTCTCTAGCAACGGCTCGGCAGTGTGGAAAGGGATCGTTCATGGTCTGGAACTTCTGAAACAGGGGATTATCTGGCGAGTAGGAGATGGGTCGCTCATTCGTACTTGGAGGGACCCCTGGATCCCAAGGGCAACCTCGCTGAGGCCTATTACCCCCAAGCGCACGTCACGGATGAACCGTGTCTCGGATTTCTTGGATGTGAACGGTGCATGGCGAATGGATCGGTTAGAGCAGAACTTTTGGCCCATGGACATTGATCATATTCTGAAGATACGACCATCTCCAAGGCAACGCTGTGATTTTGTCTCGTGGTTTCCTGAAAAAAGTGGTCAGTTTTCAGTCAGGAGCGCTTACAGACTTGCGACATACGATCATAACATTGCGTTTGCAGGAGGGGCTTCGAGTTCTGCACCAAGTGGGGCGCGATCCAGTTGGAATGCGGTATGGAAATCTACAGTACCCCAGAAGATGAAAATCACAGCTTGGAAGGTGATTGCAGGTGCCCTGCCAACTGCACAATGTAAGAGCTTCAGACATATTGCCACAAGATCGACATGCACCTTGTGTGGCGTGGAGGAGGAGGGATCCTTTCATGCGTTGGTGACCTGTAACAATGCAAGGCAGATCTGGTTGGGTATGAGGAACCGATGGCCTCTGCCTTCGGATGAAGCTCTAGTTGACAATGGAAAGGACTGGCTATTGCACTTGCTGGTTAACTGCAGCGAGGAAGTCCGGGACATGGTAATCATGCTCGTGTGGCGTATCTGGCAGCTACGGAACGACCAAACCCATGGTAAGGAAATTCCACCAACGGACACGACGGTGGAATTCCTTGACAGCTACTACAGTTCTATCAAGTTAGCAGGAAGGTTTGGCACGGAAGAAGTTATCAAAGGCAAGATGCCAATGTTGGCTGAGCCTACGGGTGGGCACAAGGTGAAAGCTCCGGCCATGCCGTGGCCCGCACCAAAGCCAGGCTACCTTGCTCTTTCTGTCGATGGAGCTTTCAAGGAGGCGGATGGGTCAGCTGCTGCTGGCATGATCCTCCGCGATGACAAAGGCAAGATTATATTCTCAGCTTACCGCTTTATCTTCCACTGCAATGATCCTTTGGAAGCAGAAATACACGCTCTTATGCAGAGAATGGCGTTGGCGTTACAGCATACATCCCTTCCGGTGATCGTTCAGTCAGATTGTGCTGAAGCCATCTCTATCCTTTCTAACAACTATCTGGCGAAATCAGCGTATGGGCAATTGGTTATTGATATCCGAGAGATGTTGAAGAATAGGGAGTTTTTACCACAGAAAATTCATCGTAGTCAGAATTGTGTTGCAGATCGGTTGGCCACTTATAGCCGCTCCGAGAGAACCACAGCTGTGTGGTTAAGGGCAGCTCCGCCTTGTATTGAGGACATGTGGCCTCTTGATTGTAACACTTTTACCATGCAATAAAAACTCCCTTTACCCCGCAAAAAAAAAAACCTGCTTATGCGCCTGTATATATACTTCATCTCCTGACGCTCCCCCTTTCCTGTATGATTCGATTGTAATTCAGTGTGCCGGCGGTCTGTTTCCTGGTCAAGTTCGATGGTGGTGCATCAATTAGTGGCCTGATTCCCTACGTTCTCCTTACTTCGTAAGCCTATTTATATTTTTTGGTTCATTATTATATGTAATTTCTCTACTTGGATCTGGAATTCCTGATTCCTCATATCTTTCCTGGTTCCCACGCTCGATGACTTTCCGAGCCTCCATGGCTTTGCATGGATTCACTCCAAGGCTCCAAGCTGGCATCCTCTGCTCCAACATTGCTGTCTGCCGCCAACACACTCCTTTTGGCCTACGATATCCGTCTCCTCTATGTGTAACGGACGGTGGTTCTGTTTGCATCCTCAAACAAGGTCAGTCCGTTGTTGCTTGATTTACTTCTGGATTGATTTAAAACTGGGATAATAGGTTTCTTGATTTTTTTCCCAGGACAACCTTTTTTCTGTCAGGTGAGAATCTCACAGCACTTCTGAATTTCTAATCAATGATTGAGACTAAGCTTAATTATGTTCGATCTAAAAAGATATGAAGATTCTTACTTTTCATAATGTTTTGGCAGTGTGATGATCAAGGCATTATAATTTTTCCTACTCTACATGGCATGTACATCAACTTCTTCTTGATACACAATTATCTTGATGTGGAGTATAATATCATGAACGAGGCTATATCTTGTCGTACTAATTCCAGCCGAGAGTTGATTATATTACCGCAGGGTGTTGGATTCAATGGCTAAAAATTTCTTACTGTTTTCTTCGGATCCACTATTTGCCAATAGCCTGTCAGCCATGAGATCAACTGCGGGTGGTTTCAGTTTATGAATATTTCACGTCTGTGCGAAAAAGTGAGCATGGAAACCTCATTGCGGAGGTTTTCTAGAGATAATTATAGGGCTCTAGAAGAATTGTTTCAGTGTTTTATGTGAGCAGAAGGAAACTCAGCTACCTTCTTGATGGTAATCGTGAACAAACCTTATAAGCTATATTTCCTTTCTTAATTATTTATCCTCACTTTATATATACACAAAAAGTGTAATATCTTGTTGCATTTTTTTCAGGAAGATATCTTGTTGCATAACTTGCATAACCTTGGGACAAACTGAAAGTTGACGTGCCTTTTCTACTTTCCTATCTATAACAGAACAAGTTGCTGAAACTAGAAGAAAAAAAAAGGATTCCAACAAGAGAAATCATTAACTATGCAGTGGCGTAATTATATTTTTCTTCCAAATTAATCAAATTTCCGTCCTCTTTGCCCCAGTGTTTTTTGTATAGGCTTTCCAACTAATTGTTGATTAAAACTACTCGAAGGTAAGGGGTAAGGAATTCCACTGCCAATAATTATATGTTTGGCCCATATCTTTTACCTTGTGAAAGGTTAAAAATCTACAGGTAGCATTAGTGGATGAAACAGATTTTCACTCACCAACTGTGTTATCAAATGTTGCGCCATATACTAAAAATTTGTGTCGTGTGAATTATCTAAATATGTAGTAAGGCTATGTAAATATATAAGGAGTGAAGTATTTGTGGTGAGTTACTCTAAGTATACATGGTGTGAAGAGTAAGAATCATCCTTCAATTTTGCGTTCATAATTTAGGAATGAGCCACGCTTCGGTAGACCCCCCTCACAAAACGTATAAAGGGTAATATAGACCTTTGTCAAATCGTATCTAGTTTCGTATGTATGATGGGTAACCCGTTCGTACATACATCATCCAAGCACCCCTGCGGCCTGGGCCAGCTCACTAACACCCTTTTGTTCTCTTCTATTAAAGTTCAAAAAATAACCAAGTACCTACCTTCGAACTCGAGACCTCTAGCCATCGTATGAAAAGTGTAACCATCAGGCCACCTAAACTCCTGTGATTAAGTCTGGTGATCATTATGACGTGAAACTGCTCTTAGTTAAAAACCGGGCTGCCCATCAGACTATATATTTTAATATGGCCCACACATGGTTTGTTGGTTTGGATCCTTGATCCTTAATTCATTGCTCTAGTTAATCGTTCTGCTAAACACGTCCGCTACATATGCACCCTCTCATTGCTTTCTAATTCAGTGCTTCCTGATTGAACATACACATCAACATATGGTAGATTTATAGTACTTGAAAAAAAAAAAGATTTATAGTACTTGACCATTAGCCGGAAATTGCTTCCCATGAATCACGCCAAATTTCCTTTATTATAAAAAAGTCTAGTAAGTTGTGGTTTACTTCACACATGCAAATATAAGAGAATAATTATTATTTGAGGGACGTGGAGTAGCTGCTCCTAAGCTCAAATGCACCCTGATGAACAGTAAATCGGAAAAATAGTAAAAAAATTATCAATTTTCTTTGTAAACTTTGAAAAATGCTCTATATGCTTGCCATAGTTCAGCAAAAAATGACATTCGTGGAAACTGTGGCAAAAAATAAATCAATGCTCCAAAAATGCTAGTTTTATAAACATTTTGAAGTACTAATTTTGTTTTTTTACCACGAATGTCATTTCGTGCTCAAATTTTGCAGGCATGCAAAAATTTGTCAAAGTTTACAACAACAAAATAAGATTTTTTAATTTTGTTTACTATTTTTTTAAAGTTCTATAGTTCACAAGGGTGCATTTGATCTCGGGATCAGAATAGGAATTTCGTTATTCGAGATGCATTTTGTGCAGCCCAACAAGCTTAAGTGGCATCGAAGCATTATTCTTTATCAGTAGAAGCATCCTTTTTATGGTGTGATGGGGACCTATTTATTTCATATTTATCGACCTTAATGATAAAAAAAAATCGCCTCGATAGAAGCATTATTTCTATGCTCTATGGTAGCATTTCAATGAATTGTAAGTATATTCTGATGTAGCACAAACAATATTTGTGTTTGATGGAAACACTTACTTTTTGCAAAATAAATTGAACTGAAGCAAAACAAGAATATACACATGCACAAATTTAATTGGGGTTTTGACAAGTTTTGCATTTTCTAGAGTTTTTCCGGTGAAAAAAGGCCGATAAATGGTCGGACGTGTCGCAACATGCATCGGTGTCTGGCATGAATTCCTACCAACGGCATGTCCACCTACATGAAAAAAGTTGAGGTCATTTCAAAGATGTCAAAAAATAGACCATGTTGAACGAAGGGCCTTCGCATAGGTCAGAAAGCTCCATCTGAGAGCATGTTGTTTCTCGACATCCTTGGAATGGCTTCATTTTTTCATGGCATTATCTGACAAATTTAAGGGAAAATGCCAAACGGAGACCGAGCTCCATGGAGGCCTTTATTTGAAAACTTTAAAATTCAAACTTTTCAGTTTCAAAAAATTCTGAAAATAAATACACATATACCTAGATACATAATGTACATGTGTGCAAATTTTCAGGTTGAAATACATTAAAATGTGAGCTACACAAAAAAGACAAATCTGAAGCCTTTTAGCATATGTACTGTTCATCTATAAAGTCCATGATTTTGTTTTTTTGTACAACTTCCAATTCAAGGTATTTCATCCTGAAAATTTTCAGACATACACTTTACATCCTTGCATACATGTGTATATTTTTTCACAATTTTTTGAAACTGAAATTTATGAATTTTGAATTATTCAAAATAAAGGGCTCCATGGAGCTTGGTCTCCAAAATGCCCTACTCAAATTTAAGCCACTATACCAAGTTGTTTCATTTTCCGATAAGTTTTGCATTTTTTTTTTAAGTTTTCCCGATGAAAAACTGTCAATAAATGCCTGGCCGTGTCGCAACTTGCATCGGTATCGAAAATTGTTCACACCTGACATGATGCCTACAATGGGCATTTGCACCCGCTTGCAAAAGTAGAGATCATTTTAAGGATGTCCAAAAATACACCATGTTGAATGAACGATGTTCGGGTTGGCCAGAAGTCTCCGTTTGAGAGCACATTGTTTCTCGACATCCTTGAAATGGTCCCAGTTTTTTTCATGCCCTTTTATGAACAATTCAAGGCAGCAGGCCAAGTTGTTTGAGTTTTCTTAACAAGGTTTGTATTTTATGGAGTTTTCCAGTGAAAAAAGGCCGCTAAATGGCCGAACGTGTCACAACTTGCATACGGTATCGTAAATTGTTCAAACCTGGCATGGATTCCTACCATGGGCATGCCCACCTGCTTGCAAAAGTTAAGGTAATTTCAAGAATGTCCAAAAATAGACCATGTTGAATGGAGGATGTTCGAGTGCCAGAAAGCTCTGCCTGAGAGCACGTTGTTTCTCGACATCCTTGAAATGATTTTTTTTGTTCATGCCCCTGTATGACCAATTCAAGGCACCATGCCAAGTTGTTTGGATTTTAAATAAATTTTGCATTTTCTAAAAAAATTGGGTGAAAAAAGGCTAATAAATAGTCATATGTATCACAACTTGCATACAGTGTTGGAAATAGTTCAAGCCTTGCGTGGATTCCTATCATGGGCACACCCACCTTGCTGCAAAAATTGGGTTCATTTTAAGGATGTACGAAACAAGACCTTGTTTAAAAAAAGGGTGTTCGGGTAGGCAAGAAGGCTCCATGTGAGAGCACATTATTTCTTGACATCTTTGAAATGGCCCCATTTTTTCCATGGCCTTGTATGAACACATCAAGGTACCATGCCAAGTTGTTTGGGCTTTTCACAAATTTTGCATTTTCTGAAGTTTTCCCAGTGAAAAAGGTCCGAGCTTGAAAAATAGCATGACGTGACACAACGTACATATGGTGTCAGAAGTCGTTCAAACTAGGCACATATGCCTAACATGGGCATGTTCACCAGCTTGCAAAAGTTGAGGTCAGTCTTGAAATTTCCAAAAATACGATGTTTAACGAACGGTGTTGATCAGGTAGGCGAGAAGGGTCCGTTTGGGAGCACCTCATTTCTCGACATCCCTTAAATTGCCTCAATTTTTTTTCATGGCCTTGTATGGCCAATTCAAAGCACCATGCCAATGTGTTTAGGTATTCGACAAGTTTTGCATTTTCTAGTTTTTTCTCCTTATAAAAGCTGATAAATGGCCAGACATGTCACAACTTGCATATGATGTAGAACGTCGTTCAAACCGGGCATGGATTCCTACCATGGGCATGTCCACCTGCTTGCAAAAGCTAGGGTCATTTGAAGGATGTCCAAAAATAGATCATATGCAATGGATGGTGTTCGGGTAGCGCGAGAATGGTCCATTTGAAAGCACGTTGATTTCCGACATTCATCAAATGACAATCTAGAATACTTTTTAAAGTTGTAAACAATATTTTTAAAAAGGAATATCTTTTGGTTTTCAAACAATATTTCAAAATTTTAAACAGGTTTAAAAAAGAAATATTAAAGCTCAAAAAAGAAAGAGACATGAATAAATGAAAAAACTGAAATTGTCGTTGTTTCGCATTATATGAACATGGAGCGAATATCATAAGCATATATGAAAGCCGTGTGACTAAAGCAAGATTATGAATATTAGGAAACACCCGCAAAAAAAAATTAGGGAAGCATATTTTCTATCAAATTGACTCACTTTAGATAGAAGCAAAGTTCAGTGGCGTCAGAAGTAACGAGGTCGAGTAACACCAGAAGTAAAATATGCTTCTTGATGGAAAATAATAGAAAATTAATACAACAGTTTGTTTCTGAACAAATAATAATAAACAAATAGTTATATTGGACATAAAACTTTATTCAATGGAAGCAAATTTAACATGTACGGGGAGCTAACTTTAGAAGGAAAGAAACAAAATTCTATCCAGTACAAAATAAGAGAGAATATATCGTAGCTTGATTTGTGGGTCTGATTAGTTTGAGAAACAGAATGACAAGGAAAGCAAGCTGGACCCACCTTCCATTCCAAACAAACGTGATTTTTGGGATCAATTAATTCTAGGAATCGGATTAACGGGACCAATTAATTCCTTGATGCAGATTCGAAGGAAACTACATGGAGAAAGACCCGGCCAGGTCTGATGCAACGCTACCGGAACATTATTTGTTTTGTGCTTCCTAAAACAGGAGTGACAGTGTAGCTGAATGGTAAGAAGCCTAATTAGTAGGACGAGGTTAGGAGTTCGATTACTCTTGCATGCTTTCTTTAATTTTCTGAGGATTTTTATATCACGCTTTTAAATAGTAAGTGGCCTTGCTCCGGGTGGGCCGGCCCAGTCGTAAGGAGGGCACACACATGAGGTCTCTACACGGGTGTATTTCCAAAAAGGACCATCCTGTCCTCTATTATGAAAGGGTATAGGGGGGGTCTACTGAAGCAGAAGTGTTTAGGAATACACCCTAAACTGGTACATTGTTTCGATTGTTGATTCTTCAAAAGATGTTCATATGTGTTAAGACAATATAGTATAGCTCTGTAAATGCTTAAATACAAGAAAAATTAGTAGGGAACTACTATAATGTTGTCTTGTTTTTACAAACAGGGAAGTTGGCGCATTTTGCAAGGCCGAATGCACCTGGAGTTAAAGGCTAACAAGATGGCGGGTAGGATGCATAACAAAAATCAAACATTTAAACTGACTTTGCACTACTTCGCTCAGTATCAACTAATTTTGCGAAAATTCGCTTCTGATCCTGGCGCCAGCTGATACCGAAATCAGGTTCGTTGGCTGTCCTCGGGATGCATGTGTTTTCTGTATTCCACACTGCATGCGACAACCGTATTCCCAAAGTATTCCAGGGCGGGGCCCATGCATTAATTTGCTGCTCAACTACTCTGTCGGACCTGTACAGGATTCTTGTGGATGGATCAGGTTTTTTCTGGGCCTCCCTGTTCCACTGCGTGTTGACGGACGCAGCGAGCGGCCGCCTACCAGCCGCTACCAGATCGGGAGCCATGTCCGCCTCTGATTCTCCTTCATCGTGCAAACAGCCCGCATACACCCGCGCAAGCCAATTTGACAGGGAACTGTGCATCAACCAAACTAGTGCAGCCAAATTTGTCAGGAACTAGTGCAGCCCGGATAATCCACACTCCACGAGAATTAGTGCAGCCGATGATACTTGTCTACGGAGTACTTTTCAGTAACAGAAATACAAACTACAGCAGTGTATGTATAGCCGATGATTACTAGCCAGTGTACAAAAAAAAACACAAGATTCAGTAAACTCAACGTTTTGCTTGCTTTCTTGCTCATTCAGGAAGTGTACAGAAAGACACAAGGTACAAGATTCAGTGTACAGCGAGAGAACCCTCAAAATTCTGAAACATGATGCGCATTCAGTAAACATGATGCCCATTTCAGTAAACTCAACAGGATTACAAACTACTGCCTGGTTTCTTGCTTCCTGCTGGTTTGCTTGGAAGACTTGGTCTGCTGTTTTGCCTGGAAGACTTGGTCTGGCACAAAACAGAAATAGGTTGATTGTGAGTGAGATGAATGAGAACTGATGCATTGGCAGATGGTCATTGGCATAATCGAAAATATTGTAGACAGGTGGTCATGCTCACATGTTTTAATCCAGTTGGTAAATACTCTCTCCGTCCCACAATTTAAAATCGTTTTTCAAGCTAACATAGCTTGAAAAATAATCATATACTCCCTCCGTCCATGAATAAGTGTACATCTAGTTTTTGTCCTAAGTCAAAGTTTTAAAACTTCGACTAACTTTATAGGAAAACATACTAACATTTATTGCACTAAATTAGTATCATTAGATTCATTTTGAAATGTACTTTCAAAATATACCAACTTGATGTCATATGTGGTACTACTTTTTTCTATAAAGTTGATCAAAATTTTAAAACTTTGACTTAAGACAAAAGGTAGAAGTACACTTATTCGTGGACGGAGGGAGTATTGTGGAACGGAGAGAGTAATTACTTGTACATACCAAATTTAATTCGAGCATGAGGCTTGGAGATCATTTCTCTTCCAGGATGTGAATTAAGAGATTATTCTGTAGTTGGAAATCATCATATGAATGCTCGACTATACTATGTCTTCACAAACGACAGTTTAATTAGCACAAGAGTTTTGAATGAAGTTTACTAGGAGTCTAGGATCTTATATTTTAGCTTGTGTATATCTTTTTTCTACATCGGCTGCTGTATAATTTGAAAGGTTTGCACTCGTTGTTGAAGAGAAAAGGATGTGTGGCTTAATATGGCTACTTTTACCTAAAAAGGAATTTTACCAGTATGACTAGGATTGACATGGACAGTTAAATTTCTCACATATTTTCCTGTTAGGTGCGAAAAGCAATTAAGTTCAGAATACCGGTCTCCACCTCAAGTATCGGGCATTAGCAAGTACTGATTCCAATCTTACTATTTTCTAAGTTAGCTATCAGTTTGAAAATTTCACAGCAGCTTTAAGAAGGCACAGAGAAAACTAGAGCAAGCTACGAGATAGAAATCTGCTGTATGTTGTGCAAGTTCCCGAACAATTGCAACGAAATGATCAAGGAAAGAGCAAGCTGTCAAGTTGTCCCTCGGCAAACAATCAGCAAAGTATACGGTCTGATCAGCTGTATAAATCTGCAATTGTTTTTTGAATGGAATGAAATGAGAGGAACTTTATGACAAGTACGCCAACATGACTGTATGATTTTAGCACTAACTAGGCCCTATCAAAAGAATCTGAACAGTGCCCCAAAAAAGGATTCAAAGGTTCAGTTCTCACTTCTCACTGGACTCAAAATACCAGCACCCTGGTTCTCACTGGATTCAAAGGTTCAATTCTCACAAACCACCAGTACTGCCTTGCTGATTTTTCTAAGACGTGTGACTACAGCATTGTTTGCTTCTATAAAACAAGTTAGTGAAGAATAATGTCAGAGTATTCATAAGCATGTAGTATTCTAAGACTTGTGACTGCAGCATTATTTTCTGAAAACTGAAACTACATAGGCAATTCACACTTCTGAAGTTCAGAGTATTCTTAAGCATGTAGTAGTAGTTGAAAAAAGATATGTATTTACTAAGGCATGTACAGGTTACATCTTTGAGTGCCGTTTGAGGCTAAAGCATGTGTAATTGAATTTTTTTGAGGCCATTAGCATTTGAACAATTACATAATTCTGATGGGATTGGGAATACCTTGATGAGGATCTTTATGGGGCTTTTCACTTGTAGTTGCAGGTTTGCAGCTAGTTCCTCTTGGAACCCTTCATTCTTGGAAGATCTTGATGGGGGCCTTGCGGATTTGGACGGCGACCGAGCGACAGCTCCAGTGTTCGAGGAAGGCAGGGGCGGAAGAACATCTTCAGCTCATGAGGCTGGCCATAGTGGGAGTAACATAGCTAGTAACATCACACATCCCAACACAGTTTTGCTTATGTGGCATGTAATTAATGAGGAGAGAAGTGCTTGTGGTAACTAGCTATGTTACTGTAACATCACACATACCAATGCAAATTGAGTCTATAGACTAATAAATAAACTCTTGCATGACACCACATCTATGTTTCTACTCACTATGGAGGTAGTAACATAGTCTAGTAATACGTGTATGTTACTAGTGTAAGTTACTCCCCACTATGACTAGTCTGAGGGAGTTGGTGGAGGAGTGGCAGACCCAACGATGCGGGCAACAATTACTGACCCATGACGGCGCCATTTTTGAGCCAACTGCGCGTACACCTATCTGATCCACCCACAGTTTTCACAAACGGACGCGAGCCACGGCTCGGCTCGTCGCCGTCACTTTGTTTCCAAAAACAAGACCCAGGGACGATCGTACATCACTGTTCCTCGTCGTATTTGGGCGGTCGAACCCTTTTCCTGAGATGCGTATCTGTCCTGACGGGCCCACTAGCTCAGATCCCCAGAGGAGGACCTACGACCAAGATTACGTGTCCAGATGGTCTCGCTCTCAGTTACGCCGCTCTTCTAAATTTATATGTTTAATTACTGAGATATTTGATCATCCGCAAAAAAATAATTACTGAGATATTTATTGGTCTTAATGCATATTTTTTTATGGTTCATGTCTTCATATATTTATAGAAATTCCTATCATTTTATAGAAAAAATCTACGGGCGCGGCAACGTGCGCCACTATGGTCTAGTGAGTGCTATATATGCTAGCTAGACTATGTTTACGCAAGCCAAACATAGGTCATGGAACTATGGCATGCATATGGTGGAAACGAAACCAGGAGGTAGCCTGGCACTTTATAAACCCCGCAGTTTCGACAAAATGAATGGGACTGGCGCCCAGTTACTTGCTCTAGCTTAGTGGGAATATAACACTAGTAGTCCCTCAAAAAAATAAAATATAACACTAGTAGTCATGCAGTGGGTATGTTTCAGCGTCTCCGATACTAATAAATAATGACCAGAAAACAGCTCCTCTCAGCTCAGTGGATACTCTGTCACAGTCAACAAACAACCCCCTTGGTCACCAGGCTCGAGCAGCAACGATCTTGTCCTGGGCAGCAGAACGGATGCGCTTGGAGGAAGCCTGCTTGCCACCTGGACCGCGCTTATCGTCTCGATCTTTGGGAGGGGGCCTCGGCCTTTGAGAGGGCTTACCGTGATCCTGCTGACGTCGAGTCTTCGGAAGAATACAATTGTTGTTGATAAATGTCTGGATGTAGCGCGCTGGGATGAAGTGTGAGTGAACCCCAGACCCGCCATGCAGTATTCCTACCACCTGCTGATTGGTATTGTACAGGGGGGCTCCAGATGACCCAGCCTCGCTTCCCACGGATGCTTCCATAAGGCGCAAGTCATAGCCAGTCGGGTTAGTGCTCATCAAAGTCAGCGGTCCTCGATGCAGGCCTTGAAGTCCTGTGGCTATTGTGCAGGGACGGAACGCTGGCCAGGAGTACAGCATGCACTGGGTAAGCTCGCGGGTGGCCGCGTTGAACTGAACAACTGGGTGATCCGATGTGCATATCACCCTCTGCTGCAGCTCCCCCACAGTCCTCACGGCCAGATCCCTTAGATCCACGCGGACCATCATTAGGTCTCTGGCGCAGTCGATTGCACACACGGTTGCTTGAGTGTAGGTCCGCTCTCCCAAAAATTGTTGCTGTATGAAGTGACTTTCCGCATGGGAGCAGGTGACCTCAATCTTGAAGTATTCATTCAGTTGTGCTACCGAGATGGGATTCCAGGGTGCCTGAAAAAGGAAGTCCACAATATGCGCTGTTGTTGTGATGAAGAGATGGTCGCCCACTGTCCTCACGGCAATGCCGGTTTCCGTGAGGCAATCTGCTTTGAATATTTCATCCAGCTCTTTTTCTTCCTTAAAGCAGAGTGCCGTGGCGATACCTTCCACCGTCTTCTTTTGATACGGGGTTAGGACAATGATGAAGACGGACGGTCTGGCTGCCGCATGCAGTGGCCTCCAATCAATCATGGCCATGGTAGGCAGAGCAGCTGGTGCAGGTGGATAGGCAGCAGCCATTGCGAGTTGTACTGCACTGCAATAAACAAAGAGGCAAAGGAGACGATTAGGAACATAAGCTCCAGCAGGAACAACAATGCAAGAGCTAAGACAAACAACCTTGAGAAACAATTAGTAGCTACTTCTTCCAGCAATACTGTACTTTAGCAGCAGAGACAAAAGCACCGACCAAGGCAGATGCGATTGTAACACAAAAACAGAAAGCTACCACAAAACTAGCACCGATTCCTGCAAGAACACGCGTACGCACGGAATCCAACTTCGACATTAAATCTGCCTTCGGGAGGCTGTTGCTACCTACTAGAACCTCGAGAGATGGAAATCAAACAAAAGGGTTGTAGTAATAAACAAAGGAAAACAAATCAACAACAACAAAAATCCCTCGCACCAGACAATACGAACAAAGGATGCGCAGGTACTCCTAGCAGTACTTGTAATGATATGAAACCACAGTTGGAGTGGATGTCTCTGTGCCTCTCTTTTATGCTGGGGTGATGTTTTTGTGCCTTGACATGGATTTCGAATAGAAGACACATGGATAGACAGTGAAAACCTTGTTCTGACGTCATGTGGAAGCATTGCATACAAAAAATAAAGAAAATTTGGTAGCGATCCAACACCTGGTTGACTAGAGTTCAGACCGAGCGTTAAAGCTTCATGCTTGACCGATTGCGTTACTCGCAGTTGTTGACTCATGCATGCTGCTACATTGTCATTACTGTTGTTTCTAATATAGTTTGTGGATTTGCAGCGATGCTCTACATTTGACATCATACGCTTTACACCTGGTGATTATTTGGATAAGATCACAAGGTGACCCTTTGCAGGCAAATAGAGATGCATTTCTGGACATGTGTTTTCATCCCAATCATTCGGGCCACTTTGATAAAACAGAAATATCGGTGCCATGTTCAGTTACCAGCAAGCATTCCGGATTACAAGCGAGATGATCCTTGGAGGTTGGCTTAGCGAGTGACAATTACGTAATTGATAAGAGTGCGTGTGCTAGGCTAGCACTAGTCAGTGTTGATGTACGCTCAACTCAACTGTTGATTCGTAGAAGCCCCAAATCCGAGCTCCCCCCAAAATTGGAGGGCCAACCAACATTCGGGAGCAAAATTCCACGCCCCACAAAATTGGAGAGCAAAATTCCACGCCCAAACATAATCACGGGGAAAGAAAAACCCCAGCACAATTTCACATCGCGGGTCTCACACTCGACTCGGCGTGCCTCCTCACCCGGTCATGGGTTCATCGAAAACCGCGCCGCCACATTGGCGAGGATTCATCGGAATGTACCAGGTAAAACCGCAAGCTCGAACCGGGGAGAGGGATATGATAGGTAGGACGGGGAGGAGAAATTACCTTGAGGGCGCGCCTGCTCCCGGAAATCTCGCCTCCGCCCCCGCCGCCGCCGCCGACCCCGCCCCCGCCGCCGCCGCCGCCGACCCCGCCCCCCGCCCTCGCCCTAATATTTCTTTTTTTCCAGCCCCGGATGCGAGAGAGAGAGAGGGCTCCGTATAAGAGAAGAGAGGGACGGGGGCGCCTCGCGTCGCGTCTAGCGGATCGGGTTCGCAATCTGCTATAGGTTTTCGTCCCTGGTCGACCCGCGCACCCGTAAGAGCTTTTCTCTATCTCTACTACTATATTAGAGTAAAATGCACCGTCGATCCCTAAACTTGGTGGCAGTGTCCAGAAGGGTCCTCAAACTTGCAAAGTGTCTCAATACAGTCCTGGAAGTTGCCAATACTGCTACTATACGGTCCCTGAACTTGTTAGGCCGGTCCTGGGCTACGTATGTGCATACACAACATGTACGCCACAGCCTACCACAGTCGCCACGTCAGCTGTGGGCCCGTAGACAAGAGATTTGGTCGTTCCTGGTCAAAATCCTAGCATTCCCGCACCCCCGAGACCCTCGCCGTCAACTTCAACAACCTCCACGGCGGAGCGATGGCGCCGGCGGCCGGGTATCGGGGTATGACGACCGCCGCGACAATCAGGTGACCACGAGAGCAGAGAGCATGCAGGACAGCTGTGGAGACGCAAGGGGCACGTTGCGCCGTGCGCTCGCGGTCACTGGTGTCGCCGTGGCACCGGGAGAGGCAGAGCACTAGCTTCGCGAAGAACGTCGTCTCTGGCAAATGCCCGGAGAGATTGTTGAAGGAGACGTTGAGCGCGACGAGGTTCTGAAGAGCGGACATCAACTGGAGGTCGTTGGATAGCTGGTTGTGCGAGACGTCGAGCACGCCGAGGCGCGTGAGCCCGACGAACTCCTTCGGCATCGCACCCGGCGGGCCATTGAAACTCAGGTCATAATCAATCTGAGCTGGAATCTTGCCGATGCTCGCCGGACAGCGAGTTCTCACGGAGGGCCTGTAGCCGAAGCCGCGCACACGAGCCGATCTCCGGAAGTATCTGACCGGAGAGCCAGTTGCCGCCAAGAACAAGCTTGGTGAGCGCACCGACCATGCCGAACGCCCAGGCGCACGTACAGTCGTACACATACGCAAGTCTCCGGCGAGCTACACGCAGGTTTGCTGGACAAAATCGATCAGCTGGTAGTCTGTTTGTTTGAGCTAACTTTGCACGTACCGTACGCGTTCTAAAACCAACAGCCGGGACAGGTCGACGACCGTGCACTTGCCCTGCTCCAGCAGGATGACGCCGAAGCGATTGTCCTGCCACGCGCCGGGATGGAACCCGACAACGAGTTCTCGTACAGGTAGATGTTCTGCAGGTTGACACATTTCCTGAGCTCTGGCGGAATCGGGGCATAGAGCAGCGTCGTGTAGATGGCTAGCATCTCGACGTTGTTGAGCTGGCCTAGGCTCGCCGGGAGGGGATCCGAGATGCTGGTCTCGGTGAGGCTGAGCATGGTGAGGTTGGGGCAGTTGCCGATCTCCGGCGGGAGCGCGTCTGGGAGGTCTTGTTGCAGCCGCCACGGAGCACCTCGTGGCTGGCCATCCGGCCGATACAGGCCGAGATGGCTCCCTCGAGCTGGTTGCCGTAGATGATTAGCTTAGCGTTCGGGATGGCGCCCTCGAGGGGTGGTTGGAGTTGACGGCGAGTGCGGTATGCTGCGGTGTACGCAGCACATACCCTGATACGTAGAGCAGGACTGGCATGAAAAGTTCAAGGACCGTATAGTAGCAGTATCGACAACTTTCAGGACCGTATTGAGGCACTTTACAAGTTTGAGGACCGTTCTAGACACTGCCACCAAGTTTAAGGACCAACTGTACATTTTACTCAGTATATTAAACAAGGGAAATGCTTACCATCACCCAGCGAATCAGAGCAGCCGTGTCCGCCACATTTCTAGCACGACACGTGTCCAAGTAAGGGCCCGTATATCATCCTACGGCGAAGGCGCGTTTCTGCAACAGGGGCTTTGCTTCTGAAACTAATGTGTTGTTACAATGGTATACAACGGGTCTACGTTTTGCAGCACACCTCTTACGGAAATTTTCTGAAACATGATCTCAGTTGCAAAAAAAAAAACTACAACAAAACCTCAGTTGCAATTTTTTTTGCAACAAAACAGCTTGCAAAAATTTTTACAACAAGACCTATGTTGTAGAACTAATTCCGCAACAAGACATGTGTTACGGAACGAATTCTGCAACAATATCTATGTTGCAATAGAGGAGACGCGCTCAGCCGCTAGATACGGCAGATCATATGGCTGGCGAACCGACTGATCTTTTAAAAAGATCAGCCGGTTGACGCGTAGCACCGCCAACAAACAAGCAAACATATTCTTTCCTAAGCGTACTCAGCAACACGTACACAGAAAAACCAAGACCAAACACCACACCACGATCCCATGTTTAATCTCAATACAACGCCCTACTCTAAACTCTCATTCCCCTTCCCAAATATTGTCAAACACGCTGTAACATGGGATGAGTTATTTTATTCCCAATCCTCTGTTTGGAGCACGATAGGAGTTATGTGTGAGGACTGTGGACAAATTGTATTCCCTTGTTTGGTTCGTGGGAATTGACGAGGGAATAGACAAAGGAAGTTAACATTAATTATGACTAGTTAGCGTGCACGTGCAACGCACGTCTTAATTGATCATTATAGATCGCAATGCAATATGTAAACAAGGGAAAATATCAGGTGCTACCAACACTTAAGGTGATACCGTGATACGGGCTTTCTGCGAGCCATTGGATCTCAGATCCAACGGTTCCCGACAGCTTTTGAACATTTTGCGAAAAAATCATCCGGGAGTTTCAAAATTTTGCGTAGGTACAATTTTCTCTTCATGTCATCATTGATAATTCTATGCCCCCTCTCTGTCCCGTGCCGCAGCTATCTACTTCCAGACTGGGAACGGGCAGTAGCCCAATGGTTAGGCCGTTAGGGTCATCGTGACACGCCTAGCAACCATAGTTTGACTCCAACGGAAGGGTATTTCACCAAGGAGTTCTTCGATAAAAATATGCCACCAACGAGCAAGGGCTAGTCATCCATCGTTGGTCTCAAGATCAGTATTTTTGTTGTCCCTTTCCTTCTGTCGATCAAATTCACCTCTCAGCTGCAATTAAAAACTATTTTTATCACTATACAACATTTTCACTCAAAATTGAAAAGACGCGATTCAAGATCAGGGCGGATTGTATAATCCATATCTCCTAGATTTGTCCCATGTTAAGCTGTTAATTAACAACAACAACATCCTATTGCAAGTATGAGAAGGTACCCCGATAGAAAATTAGAAACATAAGAAATAGGTGGCATATTGTAACCTTGACACACAAAATGATTATTAATGATAGGATTTTCCTTCTTCTTGGAGAAACATGACAAATAAATCATTATGATTAGTTAATTATCAACTTTTCAAATTTGTACTACACCCTCCATTCACTAATATAATACTTCTTCCGATCAAAATAAGTGTCGTGGTTTTAGTTCAAATTTGTACTAAAACAATGACTCTTATTTTGGATTGGAGGGAGTACCTAGCTTTTATTAATTTGTTTTTATCTAGACGCATTTTAATATGTATGTTCACAGATTTTTGTATATATATATATAGTCAATATTGAAATAGCTAAAAGGTCTTACATTAGTGAACGGAGAGAGTGCTGACGGCTGGGCCAAATGAAATTTCATGGCCATGTAGGTTTTTGAAATTCATGTTATAGAACAATCAGTTCCTTTTTATATTCCTCAGCTAATTACTTTTCTAGAATTCAATACTTATTCGCTTCTATAAAGAAAACTAACCCACTGATATCATCAACACTATTAACCTGTGCAGCAAAATGTGTATAATTTCTAGAGCACGTGTAAGTCAAATACAAGCATTAGGTCTGGATACATGGACAGGCCAAACGTTGCTTACTTCATGAGGTGAAACAACCCTTTTATCGGTCGATATAACATCCACATTACATCAGTTAGCTAAATCATCATGGGCATCAGAAATCTGAATATCCTTTTGCTTCTCCCTCACGTACTCGGATACAATATCCACTCCTCCTACCACAAGGAAAAGTCAGTAGGACTTGCGAAGTGCAGAACTACATATGAGAGAGAGCGACGGAACATTTTAATCCGGAGCTCTAGTATAATATCTTGTATGTCTGAACACTGAATTGCTGAACCGAATTTCGTTGCAAATAATCTCACAAATTTACAACTCATCATCATCAATCCCAAAACAGTACACACATGCTCTTGAATATTCTAAGGCTGTAACTCAATCAACTTTAAAAGAGTACACACACAAAATTGTTCAGTTCTACTGTCACTCAGCTAAAAAGCTCACAAGGCTTCTACATACCTCAAGATCTCTTCTCCATGCCTGGTACCACATCGTCCGCGAGGAGTGTTTCATAATGTGTATGCAGGCTGGGCCACCGTCCTTTGCCTCGACGACCCTAATCAGATCTAAGAACATGAGTATATTGCTTTTAACACCAACTTGACAACGATGCCTACAAATTAAAAAAAATGAAGCAAAAAAGAAAACTGATGAAAATCATCACCTGATTAAGCATCCAACTGAAGGCAGTGGCAGCAGTGCACTCCTTCTTGGAAGCACTAATATTCCAATCCAAGTTACACACCTTATCCATTGTATTTTTTTGTGAATTATCCATTGTATTTATTATTTTATTACATATGAAAAGTTAATCCTCCTTTCTTTATTTGAGACGATTTCTCCATTAGAGAAAACATGTACGTGACTGTTTAGAAGGGTTTCGGACCAGCCACCTCCAGATCACTGTGATGAGATAATTGCAAAAAAAAACGAGCATTTACTAATAAAGTATATACAAGAAAACAAGTTAGTACAAAGATAGAACAGTACACCTACTGTACTTAGTAGACAATACAGAGAAAATGGACAGCCAGCCAAAGATTCGGCGTCCCGGGTGAAGTAGCCGACGAAATGGACAGCCAGCCGTGCCTTCTCCAGCTTTGGGTCCGGCTGAGGAGTGGAGCCGCCGCTGGGCCTGATGCGTACCGATCTCAATGGACGACTTCCCGGCGGCGACGGTGTTGTGGGCAAGATCTAATCAAACAGGCCCCGGTTGCCGAGGTCCCTAGAGGCGAGGATGAGGTAGGACAAATCCTCACCAAATGCCTGGTTGCTAGATGATTCCAACGCTTTCTCAACAAACTGAAGGAGGGTTTTCTTCACTCTTCAGTGTATACCTGAAAAAATAAGACAGTATAACACATTGCATCAGTTTGAAGGAAGGAAATTAAACATGACCAGTATTCAAAAGATGCACCATAAGAGGAGGAGGTGCAGTTATCCTTTATGCCACACTCGGAGTCAGGGAAAGATGTTTGGCCACTGACCAACACTTTCTCAACAAACTGAAGGAGGGTTTTCTTCACTCTTCAGTGTATACCTGAAAAAATAAGACAGTATAACACATTGCATCAGTTTGAAGGAAGGAAATTAAACATGATCAGAATTCAAAAGCTGCACCATAAGAGGAGGAGGTGCAGTTATCCTTTATGCCACACTCGGAGTCAGGGAAAGATGTTTGGCCACTGACCAACACTTTCTCTACAAACTGAAGGAGGGTTTTCTTCACTCTTCAGTGTATACCTGAAAAAATAAGACAGTATAACACATTGCATCAGTTTGAAGGAAGGCAATTAAACATGATCAGAATTCAAAAGCTGTACCATAAGAGGAGGAGGTGCAGTTATCCTTTATGCCACACTCGGAGTCAGGGAAAGATGTTTGGCCACTGAGCAACACTTTCTCAACAAACTGAAGGAGGGTTTTCTTCACTCTTCAGTGTATACCTGAAAAAATAAGACAGTATAACACATTGCATCAGTTTGAAGGAAGGAAATTAAACATGATCAGAATTCAAAAGCTGCACTATAAGAGGAGGAGGTGCAGTTATCCTTTATGCCACACTCGGAGTCAGGGAAAGATGTTTGGCCACTGACCAGTCCTAGGCAGCAACGGACAGCTCTACCTATCAGGAAGTGGTCTGCCCCGGTACTTGGCTCAGTGAAACTAAACTCTGATGCTGCATTTCTGTCATACAGTGGACAGTGTTGGGCGGGAGCGATCGCTAGGGACTACAGAGGCCAGGCGGTTGTGTCTGTTGGGAAGAAGATTGGGGCAGTAGGAAGTGCTGAAAAAGCAGAAGCAAAGGCTGCGCTGGTTGGCCTGAAGGCCCTGGCAGAATTGTTCAGGGGACCAATAGTGTTGGAAATGGACTGCATGACAATAGTTAATGAATTAAACAAGAACACCCAGAGCCTATCACCTTGCTATGGCGTTCTATGCGACATCAAGGATGCCCTGGCGGTTTTCTCCTCCTACAAGATCAATCACGTTGGTAGGAAGTGCAACTCTTTGGCACACGAGTTAGCTACGGAAGCAAGACAGAGTGGAGATCTTCGACTCATAGCTAGGGTCCTGGACAGACTGATAAATCTGTTGTAGTCCGAATGTAGTCTATCCACTTGAGTATTCTGTATATACTCGAGTTCCTCAAAAAAAAAAAGCTGCACCATAAGAGAGAATATCATTGGTTGATCATACAGAGGTGGCACACATGCTGACCCAGGTGCGCCTTATATCTGTGAAACTGAAGTGAGGGAATAAAAGAACATGCATGCCAGGGATCAAAGGAGGGTTTCATTGATCTGGAGAGGGATTTGTGCCCTTTGTTCTTATTTGCCGCTTGCACCTCTTGCATTCTCGATACAAATACTTTCCTGAACCCAACTTGAACTGAATGAATTAACTATGGGCAGAGGAAGGAGGAAGGACCTTCGTGGTACCGCTGTTGGTACTTCCTATCTCCCCATGTTAAACTGTTGTGGCTAGCCCATGCCCATGTAGAGCCGATTACGGTTCTCCATCTGTTAATCAAAATTTGTAAATGGATACAAAAGTCAGCTTTAAAAAAAATGCAGATACGAGCATATTACTGCTTGATATAATCACAAAATGATGGCCATGAAGCAGTGGAGTAGCTGATGATGTCAAAACTCAATCAGTATCTGTTAGACGAACTACTATGTATTTCCCTCTGTATTGGCAATTGCTTTGTTTGACGATTCATTCAATAGCATTGGTTATTAATCAGGAAAAAAAGGTAGCAGCTATGTTGTGCATGGAAATGGCGCATTGTTGATATAATTAAAACTTTGGTTTGATGAGGTGAAAGGGCAATCGAGATTCATTCTGCTGGTTGGTGCTTTTGAATGCGTCCACTCATTCTGGCCGTCAGACTAATGCTCAAGATCAGTGCCAAGAATCATAGTTGGGCCAACCTCTCTTGATCACTATAGTAATTCCAACTTTCAGGAACAATTGTAGATGCCAGTATTATTCTGATCAGATAGACTGACGTTGACTGACGTTTCTAAGGTGTAGATATTCAAACAAGTTTGTACTGAATTTTGTATATATAGATGAAAAGAGAGAACACCTTCACCTTGCGTCTGCAGCAGCCAGTAAAGGGGTTGAGCGGCGAGTGTGGCGTAGAGCTCTACGCTACGCGGCCATGTCCTACGCCGCGCCGCCTTGCCTCCCTTCACCGTTGCTCCCACACCGCCCTGCCTCCATTAGGTTCGTCCGGAATAAGGTGATTGGTGAGGTTCGGCAGGCTCAACCTCAAGCGAAGATTCGGCCGGCTCAACCCAGGTCGGAATGTAGCATCCACCGTGGAGAATCGGCAGGTGGGAGGAGTGCAGCGGGGCCGAGGGGTGGGGCTGAGCAGCGGCGGGCGTCCCTCCAGCGCGGCTGGGCTGAGCGGCGGCGGGCTCCAGCGCGGCTGGGCTGAGCGGCGGCGGGCTCCGGCGCGGCTGAGCGGCGGCGCGCGCTCCTCCGACGCGGCGTGGCTGTGGATGTATTGTGCGGCGGTTGGAGCGAGACGAAGCGGTGGATGTATTGTGCGGCGGTTGGAGCGAGACGGAGCGGACGCGCGGTGGATGTATCGTGCGGGAGTGGGATAATTATTTGTAGGCATTTTGTGTAAACTTGATATAGTGGAAATCAATCCATTCAAATCTGTGTGCCTCTCTACCGTTCCAGTGCAAAATGGCCGTATGTAAGAAGTGAATTTGCCATGCCAAATATATGCAACAAGTTATGTAATCACATTATGGTAACCGTCACCATGATCTGTGTTATAAATGTACGATTTATATATTTATTTGACCGAGCTTTTGTTTTAAATCATGCATAGCACCTGATAAAATTGGTAAATGTGCTCCTTGTAGTAGCTTATGTAACTGTTGCGTGATTGCTCATTGCTGACTTTGCAAAAAAAAAAAAAAAAAATCCAAAATTTACATGTAATATATTCTTTGTACAATAAGAAAGCTAAAGCAACTTTATAAATAACTGTTTGTTATGAGTTGTTTTGTAAGTGAACCAAAGAGATTTTATTTTGCAACATTCGTTGGAATTCGAGTGATTTTGAGCTTCATGTGATGATTCTGGAGAAGCCTGCCTAGGATCAGATTAGTTCATCTGTCCTGGAGTAGTAGTCTTGAATCTAGAGCCTGGAATTTAGTTTTGTTTATTTACCTACCCAGACTTTTCCAACCTCCTTCTCTGAATTGCATTTCTTGAATCACATGTAAAAGCTACAGGGGATATTTTCTGGAAGTATACCATCATCTAGTCTAATTATATAATTTTGCTGACCATCTGACCGATTTACAATGGGAATTACTTTTCATCACGTCTTTCATGCAAGAAAATAGCTACCAAGAGATCTGACCGGTTTACTACAGGAGATCGATGAAAGGGGAGGGAGATGACCTGAGTGCAGGCGGAGGTCAAGTCGCTTGATTTAATTGCAGTGCAAGGACCGTTTTGAAAATGTACCACCAGGCCCATCTACTAATCGATCTTGTCCCTGTCTTTTGCATTCAATGGCCCATATGTCGCTGGTGCACTCGGTGCACCAGTTCGTTCGTTTCACCAGATACATTGCCCGAAGTGGTGGATGTATTGTGCGGCGGTTGGAGCGAGACGGAGCGGACGCGCGGTGGATGTATCGTGCGGGAGTGGGATTATTTTTTCGATCGGTGTGGTGGAATTAGCGTTTCGTAAGTGACCTTCGTTAGCGCTTAATTCTGGCCATTAGATTCTTGATTAGACGGTCTAGATGATGATTTGGATCTGCCCTCGCTTCTTTTTATAGGGGTAGTAGATAAACGGTTAAGATTGACTCACTAAAACAATTCCCTCCTAACTCCCACCCCGGCCACCTCCAGCCCAGCCAATCACAGATCCGGGACCCTCCCGGCATCCTTTCTCCATCCATCCCGAAGCCCGGCGCCGTCTTCGCCGGCCCTCTCCCCGCGGAGGAGTTTGCGTCGGCCCCTCCCCTTCTTCATGTCCGCTCCCGTGCGGCCGTGCCGGGCCGCACCGGGGCGCCCCTGCGGGCTCGAGCAGGCCCCCCTGCGCCTCCCTGTCCTCTCACCACTGCCGGAGGTATCGTCGGGCAAAGCCCTGGCGGCGCGGCGGCGGCGGGCCCCCCTCGGTCGCCGCTCTCGAGAGCGAGGGCGGCGCTGCTCCGCTACTCCAGGCGGTGATGCTGCGGGTGGGTGGTGGCTGGCCGTGGCTGGGCGTGCTCGGCTCGGCTGGTCTTGGTGCTCAGTCGAGCGCCGCTCGACGGGTGGTGGGGCTGGATCTCGGGACGGTGGTGGTTCATGCGGGAGAAGCAGTGGCCGTGGTATGCCGACTGGTCCAACCGGTCTTTGGTCGTGGGGTGCGACTGCTGGTGAAAACCATGCCTGACTGCATTCGGGATGACGATGGAGGCGTCCACGGGCGTCGTGACCCTGTTGAGGGTGTCGTCGCTGCAGCTCGTCTCCTGACTGAGTTGCCGGCTGTGGGGACTCGTGCATGGCGCTAGTCCAAGATGGTAGCTAACAGTGTTGCCGGGGCGGCGGCCCCGGGTTCGATGGTGGCTGATACGTCTTTAACGTATCTATAATTTTTTATTGTTCCATGCTATTATTTATTCCCAAAACCTAAAAAGTGCAACTGTGATGGTTTGTCTTACCGAGCAAACACACCTCACGCCGTCCGATCCTCATCGCGCGCACCGCGCGATACCCAGGCGTTTGGCGGTCTGTTCTCGAGGGGTGCGCCAGGTGTCGCCTGGTCGTGGCGTTGAGGGCGAGGCCCGTTGGATGTGTATGCGGTCGTGGGTCCCTCCACTTCTTCTCCCCTCCTCATTTCTCTCTGTCCTTCTCTCTCGGCCAGTTCAAAAACTAACCTCTCGTCCCATCCTCTCGTCCCAAATCTGGCAAATCCCGAGCAACCGGCGTCGTGGCGGCTATTCGGCGGCCGTCTTCCGCCGGAGTAGCAAGGGGGTAGGCTGTGCGACCAGTCACGCGTCGGTGCGGCGACCAGGGGCGCGTTGGTGCGGCGACCAGGGGTGCGTCAGTGCGGCGACCGGAGCCATACAAGTCGGTGGTGGAAGGCGCTGCAGCACGGGAGACGCGGCCGAGGAGGAGCGACGTGTGCCCCTGGAGGACAAAATCGCCGCGAGCAAACCTCCCAGGTGAGTTCATCGATCCCATTCCTTGTAGGTTTGTCAGATCCACCGAGTTTTGGGCGAAAATCGATTCCAAATCGATGAGTACTGTTGTCCTTTGTAGTACTATTTTCCTTGTAGAGATTAAGCACTTGTTTGAGTACTGGTGAGATAGGATTCAAAGGGTGGTGTCGTGGTGTGTGGAGGTTGATGGAGGGGGGGTGTTATCCTGCATTTGGTTGTATATGTGCTGAATCTACTATAGTTTCTGATTTGACTTGCCCAATATATGCTCATGTGTTGCCTAGTTCATCGATCCCATTCCTTGTAGGTTTGTCAGATAGTTTTGGGCGAAAATCGATTCCCAAATCGATGAGTACTGTCGTGGAATTAACACGGCATATGTCCGGTTTAACGGACTTGATGATGGAACCATCGCACGGGTTAGCTTGAAAGGGTTCATGGCACACAAAGGACACAAAGGATTTTATACTAGTTCGGCCCCTTCGAGAAGGTAAAAGCCTACGTCTAGTTGGTTTGGTATTGCTTGGGCGTCGGATTACAGGGAGCGGAATCGCTTGCTTGCGTCTCGACGGATTGATTGTTTCTTGTCCTTGAACCGGTGCCGGGTCGTCCCTTTATATAGAGGTGACGCCTGGTCCGGTTTACAGAATCCCGAGGCCGGCTCATAATCGTGTCCGCCTCGGTCTCTGCTCTTCCTTTCTTATCTCTCAAGTTACATCTCTTTGGCGGTTCACAAACCGTATTTCTATACATGGGCCTTAAAATCTCATGGGCCGTAATCCCTACTAATAATAAATCAAGTACGATATAGTTAAGCCGGTTTACAATATCCGGTTTATACCTATTAACCATATCCCTGACATTAGGCCCCAGAATGATTTGAACTCGTTCATATCAGTCTCCATCGTCTCCTGCAATTTCTCTTCTGTCTTTATTTTTTGTAAACCGGCTCTGACGTCATCCTCCAAAATCATTAAAGTCTGATAATGACATCATCTCCGCATTTAACGCCGCGAGCTGTACTGTAGTCTGTTTTTAATGGTTATCCCGAGAATCGAGGCGTTCAACGGATCTTTATCCGATTTTTCTCCCTTGATTACCGCACCTGTCGCTTCATATCTGCCTCTCTGTCTATAAATAGTGCTGCTCCTCCTCCTTCTTCCTTCTCGCGTCTTCTTCCTCCTTCCGCTTCCTGACCCGCAAACCTCCATTGCTGCTTGAGCTCAAGAACGCCACCGACGACCGCAGGATCTTCAGCCTTCGACCGGCCGCTGCATCAACCTGAGCTTTGACCAGATTCTCTCCGCCGCCGATTCTCGTTGTCCCTGGTACGTTTATCCACCTCTCTGTAGATCTGTGTCCGCCATTGCTTCGCCTGTGTTCTTCCGCCATTAGGGCTTCCGATGAAGCTCCGTCCCTTCGTAGATCTTTTTCTCATAGAAATCTTGTAATCTTCAAACCCTAGTCCATAGGTCTCTCGCTTAGCATCAGATTAGATCTTCGTCATAATGACCTTGTAGCTTTATACGTTCCGCCATTAGAGTTCTCCGCGAGCTTCATACTGTTCTTTCTCTGAAACCTGCAACTCCGTAATATCTTTACCTTTCTGATCTTGCTGTAGATGCGTCAGGTACTTTAGATCTTGCCATTTTTATTTCTGCTGTTGCCTGTTTTAGGTCTCCTTTCTATGTACATCTTGTAAACTTATCTGCTCTGATTTGGACCTCTGTAGATTTTCCGCCCAATTTTCGTTTCTTTATCCCCTTACGCTCAGATCTATTCCTTCTTAACAATGCATTGAAAACCTGTCTTTCTCTTCAATAGATCTGCTAAGTATGCTCCGGTTTAGATCATCATGTCATAAACCGGAAATGATGTAACCTGACGCAATAACTTTAAACTATTCTTCTTCAACTGCCATTTAAACCGGAAATGATAAACTCTGTTTCATAATTACCGGTTTAATCTTGCCAAATAATTCTCCGTTTTAACCATTGCATATCATGAACAAATCCCGGACCGTTGCTTTTTCATAATCCGTCTTTGCACTTTTTTCTTCTTCAGCACTTTGCTCAAATGGCTAAGCAGTATGTTTCGTGCGACTGGGTTCGTTCTGTCGTGACTGAAGAAGATTTAGTCAAACTATCAAGCATTGGCACGTTAGGTCCTCGGGCCGAATTGAAATGGCGCGCTCCGGGTAATGAGTGTCCTCCCGCTCCTAGGTCCGGGGAAGTGATTGTATTTCTGGATCACATCTCCAGGGGTTTCTCTCCCCCCGGTTCAAAATTTTTCCGGGACGTCCTTGCCACCTTCCAGCTGCATCCACAGGACATCGGGCCAAACTCCGTTTCCAATATTTGTGATTTCCAAGTTTTTTCTGAAGCGTATCTGCAAGAAGAGCCTTCGGTTGATCTTTTTCGGGATTTCTTCCATGCAAACCGGCGTACTGAGTTCACCAGCGGGCCTCACCAAGAGCTTGGTGGTATCAGTATTCAGAAAAGGAGGGATGCAGTTTTCCCTCACGCCTCTTTACACACTCACCCCAAGGACTGGAATAAGTCTTGGTTTTATTGTATAGACACATCCCCTGAAGGTGAAAACCCTTTGCCGGGTTATCGTGAAACTCGTATCCCGGCAAATCACCCCTTGCCGCAACGATTAAGCGCTGCTGAACGGATCCAGTTTTCTCCTCAACTCTCCAAGCTGAGAGCTTTCATGGCGAATGGCCTGATCGGCACAGATTTCCTTCGCTGCTGGTTATCATGGAGTATCCTTCCCTTAAGCCGGCGTCCTGATTTGATGTGCAATTACTCCGGTAAATCGGATGACCCTCAGAGGTTTTCTAAGGAGAAATTGTCTGAATCGGAAGTAATTGAATCGGCCAAGAAGATTGTCAATCCTGCTCTAACAGACTGCACTAGAGTTGGCTTGGCTCCATATTTCAAGAAAAATAAGCTGCCTGAGGTAAGTGTCTTTAACTTGTACTTTATAAACCGTCCTTTTTGAACCGTCTTTTACTTGCCTTCTCTTTTTTAACTTAGGCTGACGATCCTTTCTGGAGGAGGAAACCTCAGGAAAAACCTGCAAGGCAAGCTCGCCGAAAAACTCCTGCAAATAAGAAAAGGAAAGCTGCCGTTGACGCCGGTTCTCCTTCTGAGGATGATGATCCGGACTCCGAGGTACGCCTTACTCCGGTTTACATTTTGTCTTTATATACTTATTCATATCTCTAATGATGCCCTCTTCACAGGACCCACTCGAAGGTGATAACCCGGCGGAGATTGAGGTAACCCTTATTTCTTCCGATTCAGAACCCCCTCCTCAAAAGAGCCGCCGGACTGTTAGAAAGTATCAATTTTCTCATCCTTATGCTAAGTTGGATCCCAATTTTACTTTGAAGAAACAACAGCACGAAGCCTTGCGCCGGACCACTCGCCATAGCGGCTTGGCAGTGGAGTCTTCTGGAATTTCGTTAACTCCGGCTCGAAAACGCCGCGCTGAGGTGATGCTCTCTCCAACTCTTCTTCACCCCAAGGCCGGTCTTATCAGAAAACCACTTAAACCGACTGATCCTGATTATCAGGAAACTCCACTTTCTTCATCTGGTGAATCAACCGCTACACAGCTTCCACCTTTGAAGACTGTCCCAGGGTAATTCTCCTTACTTCTTCCGGTTTATAATCTTCTTTTTCTTTATAATGCTGACTTATCTTTGCTTGTTTTTCCAGCAAACCGAAACCCAGCAAAAGAGCTAAGGGTAAGAAGCCTGTTGCTGATCCTTCTACTGATGAACCAGTAATTGAGCCGTCAACAGCTATCCCTCCTGAAGATACTCCTGTCACTCCGGTTCAAGAACCAGTTCTTGATACTCCTGCTACTGATGCTGCCCAAGATCCACCAAGTCCGGCCCGGGTTAGCTCTCCTCAAGTTAACCCGGGGTCTCCTGATCCGGCTCAAGCTGAAGTTACACCTCCCAATGCACCCACTTCCCCTGATGTTGTGGTTACTGGCGCTGCTTATGTTGCGCCAGCCAAACCCACCGTTTTAGCAAAGCACACTACTAAAGCGGAGAAAGTAACTCAGGAAAAGGGGAAGTGGAGTACAGACATATCCAGTCTTTCGAGTATGAGTGCTCAAGACATTTATTCCGGATATTTGAGCCGGCTCCACAGTAGCCGGGACTATGAAGCCAGCTTAGTAAACATGATGAGAGAGAAATACGAAGTAAGTTTTCCTGTTCTGACTTTGTTTTGCTTTGACGCATCTTTATCTTCTAACAGCCCCCAAGTTCCGGTTTATCTTCTTCATTGAAGGTAATCCGGAACTTTGTAGTTTTTAACTGCTGATCCATACATTAGCCCCCAAGTATCAAGTAGATAACTTGGTTGTATGCTTGAGACTTGTAAAAATTATCTCTGATGCATTGCTTCAACTGCCATTAGCCCCCAAGTGTCAAGTATACAACTTGGTTGTATGCTTGAGACTTGTAAAAATTATCTCTGATGCATTGCTTCAACTGCCATTAGCCCCCAAGTGTCAAGTATACAACTTGGTTGTATGCTTGAGACTTGTAATTTCTAATCTTACCTTTGAAATTTTGTCTACAGGCTGAGCTGAACCGGACTGCTGTGGAAAACAGTGAGCTTCGAAGCCGGCTTATAGAGACCGAGGCAGCCGCTTCAAAGGCGAAGAAAGAACTTCAAGTCAGTTTAAAAACTGCCGAGGACTTGAAGAAATTCTTTGATGAAGAACGGACTGCTTTTGAAGTCCAGAAGAAGGATCTTGAAAAACGTATTCAGGATGCCGAAGGAGCACTTAACCCGGTTACTGAAGAATTGACCGGGTTAAAATGCCAGATTGATTTGATGACCTCTGCTATCTTTGGTAAACATAATCTGAATTCTTGTCTGTTATCTTTGCAATCTATGATTTGTATCGGTTTAACTTTTCTTGTTGCATGTAGGACGCCGTGTCTCCCATCTTGGGGATGATGTACGGAAGAAACTGAAGGCCTGCTATACTTTGGTGGAGCAACTATACTCTGGAGCGCAAAGGATTATCAGCGCTACCTCCTTTGGTAAACCGGCTCCTTCAACCATCAAGGCTACTTTGAACAGCTTGTCGATTCTGCCAACTCGTCTTGAAGAGGTGAAGAAATCGGCTGCCCGAGGAGGTGCTCTTCTGGCTCTGACAAGGGCTAAAGCTTGGGTTCCAGACATTGATCCGGCAGAAGTGTTAACCGGTTTTCCTGACACCAAGGAAGACGGTTCAGCATTTGGTGAGAGAGATCTGTATGCTCTGACAAAGGAAATGCGTCCACTTTCTAGCAAGATTGCGGTGGAAACTGATTTGTCTCGATACCACCCAGCATATGATCTGCAAAACGAGCGTGTGGAACGACCGGTTTACGATGTTGCAAATTTAACTCCGCCGGTTCGTCCTCACACTTTTGCTCCTGATATTGATCCTGCTGAGTTGATCAACGATGAAATGTATTTCCGTGCCTTGGCCAAGATTGATTGGCGTGCACCAGATTTCCCGCCGCTTCACGAGGAGGAAGATGTTCCGGAACCAGATGGTGGCCAATCATCCCGGCAGGGAGGAACGGAATCTTAAGTGTTATTGCTGTAATCACAATTGCTATTTCATAAACAATGTTTCCAACTATTTGGCTTTCATGCCTTGTAATAGGCTTTAGCTGAAATTTAATGCACCGTGATCCGGCTTTTGGTCGTTTATAAAGTACTCTGTCGCTGACTTGTTGATTGATGCGGATTTCTTGCCCTGTCCATAAAAAAGATGAAAAATATGTCCTAGTGGTTTGACCACTTAATCAGCCTTCATTTATTCTAATAAGCCCTTGAAACTCTTCAGTCTTAACTTGTCCATGAATTTTTCTTTTCTTGGTTCAGCAATTTGTAACTTGTATCTGACCTCGTGCTGCCAATTGTCAGCTCATCATGAAGTCGAACCGGGTTACGATGAACGCCGGTTTAACTTTCTCTGGTGTTTCATGACCCAGACTTATAACACTAGATATACGGTCAACTTCTAGAGCTGTTCCCCTTGGTTTAGAAAGGTTATGAAACACAGAAATCATCAAGAAACACATATTTATTGTAAATCAAACTATGCAACCGAGGCTTTTTCAAAGAGCTGCCAGGCTCAAAAACTGTTCAGGGAGCCGGGTCATCATTTGAACGTGGGCGATACCACTGTTCAGGGAGCCCAAAAATTCATAACATAGCCAGTCAAGGGGTGTGTGGGCGAACCACTGTCCTCAGGGGCCGGGTCATCATTTGAACGTGGGCGATACCACTGTTCAGGGAACCCAAAATTTCATAACATAGCCATTCAAGGGGTGTGTGGGCGAACCACTGTCCTCAGGGGCCGGGTCATCATTTGAACGTGGGCGATACCACTGTTCAGGGAACCCAAAATTTCATAACATAGCCATTCAAGGGGTGTGTGGGCGAACCACTGTCCTCAGGGGCCGGGTCATCATTTGAACGTGGGCGATACCATTGTTCAGGGAACCCAAAATTTCATAACATAGCCATTCAAGGGGTGTGTGGGCGAACCACTGTCCTCAGGGGCCTCTAATGTTCCTCTTTTTCCTTTTTCTTTATACAGGGCTTTCTTCTCCCTGAACCGGACGTGATCTTTTGTTCCTGTGAGTTTTACCGCTCCTTCACATACTCTGCAAAGATTAATTTCTAAAAACCAGTTAATATTGAAATATGTTTCCTTGATAACAAACTGATATGGACATTCGCCGCAAATTTGATGTATGTGGAAAAAGGGCTGAACCCCCGGTTTACCGAAGGTGCCGGTTTATTCATTATTCATAATATATACATAGGATACATGGGAGCCTATGGCTCAAGTATAATACGGCCGTAGATGAGCAATGTTCCACGGCCTTTTCGTCTCCTCTTCTGATGTCCGTGAATCTTTGTGCTCTCGAATGTCCACTAAATAGTATGACCCGTTGTGTAAATTTTTGCTGATCACAAAGGGCCCTTCCCATGGCGGAGATAGCTTGTGCATGTCTGTTTGATCTTGGATAAGCCGGAGTACCAAGTCACCCTCCTGGAATGTCCTGGTTCTGATCCGGCGGCTGTGATATCTGCGCAGGTCTTGCTGATAAATCGCTGACCGTGCTGCAGCTATGTCACGCTCTTCATCCAACCGATCCAAACTATCCTGTCTTGACTCTTCGTTGATAGCTTCTACATAGGCCGTCACCCTTGGGGAATCATGGCGTATGTCACTTGGAAGAACTGCTTCTGCCCCGTAAACCATGAAGAAAGGTGTATAACCTGTAGATCGGTTTGGTGTAGTATTAATGCTCCAAAGGACAGAGGGTAATTCTTCCACCCAACACCCTGGGGTTCTCTGCAGAGGTGTCATAAGCCGGGGCTTGATTCCACGCAAAATCTCCTGATTTGCCCTTTCTGCTTGACCATTGGATTGGGGGTGAGCCACAGAAGATACATCCAAACGAATATGCTCTCGTTGACAGAATTCTTCCATCTCACCCTGAGATAAATTGGTACCGTTATCGGTGATGATGCTGTGTGGAAAACCAAACCGGAATATTACTTTTTTGATGAACTTAACCGCCGTTGCCGCATCACACTTGCTTATAGGTTCCGCTTCAACCCACTTTGTAAACTTGTCTACTGCCACTAGTAGATGAGTTTTTTGATCTTGGGACCTCTTGAAAGGACCAACCATGTCAAGCCCCCAAGTTGCAAAAGGCCAAGTGATTGGTATCATCCGGAGTTCTTGTGCCGGAACAAGGGCACGTCTTGAGAACTTCTGACAAGCGTCACACTTGCGGACCAGGTCTGCTGCATCTGCATGTGCGGTTAACCAATAAAAGCCATGTCTGAAAGCCTTAGCCACTAAAGATTTTGATCCGGCATGATGACCGCAATCCCCTTCATGAATCTCCCTTAGAATCTCACAACCTTCCTCAGCTGAAACACACCGTTGAAACACTCCAGAGGTGCTACGATGATACAGCTCCCCATTGGCAATTGTCATAGACTTGGAACGCCGGATTATCTGCCGTGCTTCACCTTCGTCTTCTGGCAATTCTCCCCGGCTTAAATATACCAAATAAGGTATCGTCCAATCCGGAATAACATGGGTTGCCGCAACCAACTGTGCCTCTGGGTCCGGAACAGCCAGATCGTCCTCTGAAGGTACTTGAACCGAAGGATTGTGCAATTCATCCAAAAAGGTGTTCGGTGGTACCGGTTTACGCTGCGACCCTAGCCGGCTTAAAGCGTCAGCTGCTTCGTTCTTCCGCCGGTCTATGTGTTCCACCTGATACCCTTTGAAGTAACCTGCCACCGCTTCAACCTCTCGCCGATAAGCCGCCATGAGGGGATCCCTTGAATCCCACTTGCCCGAAACTTGCTGTGCCACTAGGTCTGAATCGCCCAAGCACTTAACCCGGCTTAAATTCATCTCCTTTGCCAATCGCAAACCATGAAGTAGTGCTTCATATTCCGCTGCATTATTAGTACAAGGAAATAATAACCGGAGGACATAACAAAATTTATCACCTCTGGGGGAAGTTAAAACCACTCCGGCCCCTGAGCCCTCCAACTGTTTCGAACCGTCGAAGTGAATCGTCCAATAAGTGAGATCCGGCTTTTCTTCCGGGGTCTGCAATTCTGTCCAGTCGTTGATGAAGTCCACCAGTACCTGAGATTTGATAGCAGTACGTGGTACATATTTCAATTCATGTGGACTGAGCTCAATGGCCCACTTGGCTATTCTGCCTGTTGCTTCTCTATTCTGGATTATATCTCCCAATGGAGCCGAACTGACCACAGTTATCGGATGCCCTTGGAAATAATGCTTCAACTTCCGGTTCGCCATGAACACCCCATACACCAATTTCTGCCAATGAGGGTATCTTTGCTTGGACTCGATGAGTACCTCACTCACATAGTAAACCGGACGCTGAACCGGATGTTCTTTCCCTGCTTCCTTGCGCTCAACCACAATTGCAACGCTAACTGCCCGTGTGTTTGCAGCAACATACAGTAGCAAAGGCTCCTTGTCAATAGGGGCGGCTAAAACCGGCGGCTTCGCTAGTTGCTGTTTCAGATTCTCAAACGCTGTATTCGCTTCATCACTCCAGATGAACCGGTCCGTTTTCTTCAACATTTGATAAAGCGGGATCGCCTTTTCTCCTAAGCGACTGATGAACCGGCTCAGAGCCGTGATCCGTCCAGCTATGCGCTGAACATCGTTAATGCAAGCCGGTTTTGTCAAAGATGTGATGGCCTTGATCTTCTCCGGATTGGCTTCTATTCCCCGGTTTGAGACCAGGAATCCCAAAAGCTTACCGGCCGGGACACCAAAAGCACATTTCTCCGGATTGAGCATCATCTTGTAAGCCCGAAGATTATCAAAGGTTTCTCTGAGATCTTCTATCATTGTCCTCTCCTCCTTTGACTTAACCACAATGTCATCCACATAAGCATGTACGTTCCTTCCTATCTGCCCTTTCAAGCAATTCTGAACACAACGCTGATAAGTCGCCTGCGCACACTTGAGCCCAAAAGGCATAGACACATAGCAAAAAGCACCAAAAGGGGTTATGAACGCCGTCTTCTCTTGGTCTTCAACTGCCATTTTGATCTGGTGATAGCCTGAGTACGCATCCAGAAAACTCAGCCGCTCACACCCTGCTGTAGCATCAATAATCTGATCAATGCGAGGTAGAGCAAAAGGATCAGTTGGGCAAGCTTTATTGAGGTCTGTGTAGTCCACGCACATCCTCCACTTCCCATTCTTCTTTAGAACTAGCACCGGGTTGGCCAACCATTCCGGATGAAACACTTCCACTATGAACCCTGCCGCCAAAAGCTTAGCCACTTCTTCTCCTATAGCCTTGCGCCTCTCTTCGTTGAAGCGGCGCAGATACTGCTTTACTGGTTTAAACTTCGGATCAATATTTAACTTGTGCTCAGCGAGTTCCCTCGGTATACCAGGCATGTCAGAGGGCTTCCATGCAAAGATATCCCGGTTCTCACGGATGAACTCGATGAGCGCGCTTTCCTATTTAGGATCCAAGTTAGCACTGATGGTGAACTGCTTGGATGAATCTCCGGGCACAAAATCGACCTGTTTAGTCTCTTCCGCTGATTTGAACTTCAAAGCCGGATCATGCTCAGTGGTTGGCTTCTTCAGCGGAGTCATGTCCGCCGGATCAACATTATCTTTATAATATTTTAACTCTTCCGCGGAACATACCGCTTCTGCATAAGCTGCATCACCTTCTTCACATTCCACTGCTATCTTACGACTGCTGTGCACCGTAATCGTGCCTTTATGACCCGGCATCTTGAGCTGCAAATAAACATAACATGGCCTAGCCATAAATTTAGCATAAACCGTCCTCCCAAACAAAGCATGATATGGACTTTTGATTTTGACAACTTCAAAGGTGATCATCTCCGATCTAGAGTCATGCTCATCTCCAAAGGTAACTTCTAAGTCAATCTTACCAACCGGATAAGCTGACTTACCTGGAACCACCCCGTGAAACACTGTGTTTGATGTCCTTAATTGTTTATCTGTCAGACCCATACGACGGAAAGTCTCGTAATATAATATATTAATACTGCTACCTCCATCCATGAGGACTTTAGTGAACCGGTATCCTCCCACCTGAGGTGCTACTACCAAGGCTAGATGTCCCGGATTATCTACCCGTAACGGGTGGTCCTCCCTGCTCCAAACAATGGGCTGCTCTGACCATCGTAGAAACTGCGGTGTCGCCGGTTCTACCGCATTAACAGTCCGCTTTAAAACCTTCTGGTCTCTTTTGCATAGACTTGTGGTGAAAACATGATATTGGCCACTGCTCAACTCCTTTGGATTACTCTGGTACCCGGATTGCTGTTGTTGCTGCGGACGCTGCTGCTGCTGATTTCCTTGGTTATTGTGACTCCCTTGGCCCTGCTGCTGATTATTCTGATTGTTGTAACCACCTTGATGATACGGCGGATTTCCCTGATTCTGATAACCACCTTGATAATGTGATTGGCTTCCTTGACCATTATAGTTCCCTTGACCGCCTGGGCCGCCTGGCCGGGATTGATAACCGCCGTTGTTCCCTTGATAATCGCTGTTGCCCCTATATCCTGAACCGAAATTGTTCCCTTGATAACCCGGGCCATAAAACCCGGGCCCTAAGCCGGCATTCGGGGGCCGGCTATGAGGATTAAAACGGCCGTTCCCTGCTATCGTGGGGTTCAGACATTCTCTCGCAGTGTGCCGTGCAGGCCCCTTATTCCCGCTATGCTTTATGCAGGGTTGATCCAAATCCTGCTCCCAACCCGGATTTCCTCCACCGGCTTGGCGAGCGGGACCCCGCTGATTTCCCTGAAAACCGCCTTGAACCTGGGTATTAGCCACAAAATCGGAGCTGCTTTCCGGTTTCCGTTTGCCCAACACACCTGAAGTGATTGGACCGGCTGAAGCCGGTTTACCAGTCTTGCTGGCCTTTCCCGCTTTATCTCCTTCTGGCTCCGGATACTTGGTATTATCTGAGTCTCCGTACTTCACCAAGGCACTCATTAAAGTCCCCATGTCATTGCACTCTCGTTTGAGCCGTCCGAGTTTCAATTTCAAAGATTCAAACCGGCAATTGTTCTCCAAAGTTACAATTGCGGTGCTCGGATTAATACCGTTTGAGGAGTGCAAGATCTCTGCCACTCTGCGTACCCAAGCTGCTGTAGACTCCTGTTCTCCCTGCACACATGCTGCTAAATCTATTACCGACATAGGTTGCTTGCATGTATCCTTGAAATTTTTGATGAACTGACTACGCAGCTCCCCCCATGATCCGATGGAATTCGGAGGAAGTCCCTTTAGCCAAGTCCGGGCCGTTCCTTCAAGCATCATAGTGAAATATTTTGCACAAGCCGATTCATCCACGTCCAGCATCTCCATAGCCATCTCGTAGCTTTCCACCCAAGCCTCGGGCGGTAAATCGGCTGTGTAATTGGGCACCTTGCGAGGTCCTTTGAAATCCTTGGGCAGCTTAACACTCCGCAGGGCCGGGACAAGACACTGTATCCCAAAACTGCTCGCTGTCGCTCCTGTCCCCGTAGCGCCGGTGTAAACCGGCGTCGACTGGCGGATCTCCTCCCTGGCCTCCGATCTAGGCCGGTTTCGATCCGGGGCTGGCATCTCTGCCCTTGCCGTATTATTCTGCCTGTGCTGATGTCTCCTCCGTTCGCTGCTAGATACTTCGGGCTCCTCCCAATGTCTAGAGTAACTTCGGTTGGGACGTGGTGTTGAATGCAACCTTTCCCTGCTGTGAGAGTACGCTTGCTGCTGTATTAACGCCGTGTTGAGTAACCTCTGGGCCCTGCGCGCCTCTATCGCTACAGGGGATGTTTCTTCCACAGGTAAAGCGGCCAACCGTGCTGCCGCTGCCGCGATATTATCCACAGGGTTTGAATAGTGCCCCGGGGGGACCGGAACATAAGGCACCGATGTAATCCGTCGCTCTCGCTCTGCGGCGGGTTGCTGAACCGGTTCCTCTCGAGCCGGTGGGCTTCTCCGGGTTAAGATCGGATTGTTACTGGCCCCCGCCCCCGGTGTTCTGAACAAATTCGCAGATTCGTAACCCGGCGGCAGGCGGGATCGATATTTTCGTCCTCTTACCCCTTCCATGGAAGCCTGTTCCATCCTTAAGTGAAAAGCTTGTTCATCCAACTCCGCTTGTCTTATCGCCAGCATCTCTCCTTCTGCCTTTAAATCCTCCTTTAACTGATCGATCCGGGCCTTCAACTGAAGAAGCACTGCATCATGTTGCGCCTTGTCTGCTGGAGCTACGACCTCTACTGCCTTAGCCGCGAACTCCTCCATCAAGGTGGATAGAATCGCAGTAACGGAGGGATTTGAACCGCTTCCCCCTGCGCCAGCCTCCGCTATTGTTCCGTTCGTCGGGGGTTGTGAACCGGCCATAAAAACCGCCACCCGGTTTGGCGGGTCGGAGGGACCCGGAATACTGTTTCCGTCGGACTCGCCCTCAGACCGGCCGTCCCGCAACTGATACAGAGACTCAGTTTCCCCGGACGAAGATTCGTCATCTGAATAGACGACGGTTGCACCATCAGATTCCAACCCGTCCTCAGCTTGTCCTCCGTGAATCGCTCCAACGAACACACGCTTCACGGCAGGTTGAATCCGGGTCGATCTCGCACGCTGAGCCGGCTCGACGATGTTGGGGAAGGTGTCCGGCTCAGGTCCCGGCCCACCGATTTTGCCGATGAAGACTTGGATGCTGCCGAAGGGGACCCGGTATCCGTATTCAATCGAATCGGCCTCCGGTCCCCAACCTGTGTCGTCGATGTAGATCCGGCCGCGACGACTCTTGATCATCCGGCCGACTGCGTAGCCCTTTAACCCCTTTAGGCCGCCTTCCAAGAACTCGAAACCATCGTGCGCAGGCCCCACGGTGGGCGCCAACTGTCGTGGAATTAACACGGCAGATGTCCGGTTTAACGGACTTGATGATGGAACCATCGCACGGGTTAGCTTGAAAGGGTTCATGGCACACAAAGGACACAAAGGATTTTATACTAGTTCGGCCCCTTCGAGAAGGTAAAAGCCTACGTCTAGTTGGTTTGGTATTGCTTGGGCGTCGGATTACAGGGAGCGGAATCGCTTGCCTGCGTCTCGACGGATTGATTGTTTCTTGTCCTTGAACCGGTGCCGGGTCGTCCCTTTATATAGAGGTGACGCCTGGTCCGGTTTACAGAATCCCGAGGCCGGCTCATAATCGTGTCCGCCTCGGTCTCTGCTCTTCCTTTCTTATCTCTCAAGTTACATCTCTTTGGCGGTTCACAAACCGTATTTCTATACATGGGCCTTAAAATCTCATGGGCCGTAATCCCTACTAATAATAAATCAAGTACGATATAGTTAAGCCGGTTTACAATATCCGGTTTATACCTATTAACCATATCCCTGACAAGTACTGTTGTCCTTTGCAGTACTGTTTTCCTTGTAGAGATTAAGCACTTGTTTGAGTACTGGTGAGATAGGATTCAAAGGGTGGTGTTGTGGTGTGTGGAGGTTGATGGAGGGGGTTGTTATCCTGCATTGGTTGTATATGTGCTGAATCTACTATAGTTTCTGATTTGACTTGCCCAATATATGCTCATGTGTTGCCTAGTTCCCTTTTCATACATTTCAGTAAATGTATTTTTGTGTTTGAACATGGCAATGTGTGATGTTGTAGGCTCCTTTTTCGAAAGTGTGTGTATGAGGTTTGGTGCTGGGGTTACGATGCTCACAAGTGCTGGCGTTACCATGCTCTCCATTTGTGTCAGATCTGTCTTTTGCCTAAGTTTTGTGATTCGGTTATCAGGCTTGCTTAAGTTTTGTGAGTCAGTTGCCTGACATGCCCTCATGTGTTGCCTAGTGTTTTTTTAACAATGCAAAATGCATATTGTTTTTGAACAAGGCAAGGTTTGATCCTACAGGTTTTTTCAATGTTTGTATATGGGAAGGAGGGGCAGTTGGATTATGATGCTCATGATGGCTGTAGGCCAGGCGTTGATTTTTTGTACTGTAGTTTTTGAGGTTGCTTCTGCTTTGTGTTCCACTTGCATGCTTATGTCGTCATGTATTTCCTAGTCCATTTTGTAATTTCACGATAGATTTTTTTAGGTGCCTGGTGTTTTTTTAGTTGCCCTTTTTTGTGTACATTGATCTACTACTTAAGTCGTGTCTAATGGTGTATCAGAGTGAAATTGAGATGGCTGGCAGTAGCAAAAAGGCAAATCGGGATGAACCTCATGTATCAAGTCATGATGACCATGCATCTCATGGCAATAAAGATCCTTGAAGGTCTATGGAGGTTTTCAGATCTGGGATGGTTGGAGTGTGCCCTTTCTTTCTTGGGACAGAAGAAGATGGGGTGGAGAGGGGCGTGAGGCAGAGGGAAAGCGGGGGTGGAGAGGGGCGCGAGGCAGAGGAAAGCGGGGGTGGGGGCTGACGATGTTCAGCAAATCACATGGGGGCTGGCGCGGGAGGGGGCCAGGTGCTTTCTAGCAGGTTGGTTTTCTTCTTTCCTTTTTTGCAATGGGGGACATGAACCTTCCTTTTTTGGGAGGCTGCTAGGAAACACTAGGGAGCAGCCGACTGCTCCCTAGACGCTCCTTATTTATGATGTTTTGGATGTTTGATGGGCTTTGTTATACACTTTTATATTATTTTTGGGACTAACCTATTAACCCAAAGGCCCAGTCGAGATTCCTGTTTTTTTTGCCTACTTCAGGGTTTTACAGAAAAGGAATATCAAACGGAGTCCAAACGGAATGAAACTTCGGGAGAGATATTTTTGGAGCAAAATACGCATGGGAGACTTGAGAACCACGAAACAGGGCACACGTGGCGTCCACGAGGGTGGGGGCCCCTACAGGGCGCGCCCCCTGCCTCGTGGGCCCCACGTTTGGCCCCCGGTGCCCTACTTCCTCCTATATATACCTATGTACCCCGAAACCATCAGAACAACAGAGAAAACCCTAGTTCCGCCGTCGCAACCTTCTGTTCCCGTGAGATCCCATCTTGGGGCCTGTTTCAGAGCTCCGCCGGAGGGGGGATCTACCACGGAGTGCATCATCATCATCATCATCGCCTCACCATGAGTTGTGAGTAGTTTACCACAGACCTTCGGGTCCATAGCTAGTATCTAGATGGCTTCTTCTCTCTCTTTGGATCTCAATACCAAGTTCTCCTCGGTCTTCGAAGAGATCTATTCGATGTAATCTCTTTTTGCGGTGTGTTTGTCGAGATCCGATGACTTGTGAGTTTATGATCAAGATTATCTATGAGACATATTTGGTTCTTTTTCGAACTCTTTATGTATGATTATAATATCCTTGCAAGTCTCTTCGAATTATTGGTTTGGTTTGGCCTACTAGATCTATAGTTCTTGCAATGGGAGAAGTGCTTGGCTTTGGGTTCAATCTTGCGGTGTCCTTTCCCAGTGACAGTAGGGGCAGCAAGGCACGTATTGTATTGTTGCCATCGAGGATAAAAAGATGGGGTTTATATCACTATGTTTGAGTTTATCCCTCTACATCATGTCATCTTGCTTAAGGCGTTACTCTGTTCTTATGAACTTAATACTCTAGATGCATGATGGATAGCAGTCGATGTGTGGAGTAATAGTAGTAGATGCAGAATCGTTTCGGTCTACTTGTCTCGGACGTGATGCCTATATATAATGATCTTGCCTAGATAGTCTCATAAGTATTCGCTTTTCTATCAATTGCTCGACAGTAATTTGTTTACCCGCCGTAGAATACCGCTATTATGAGAGAAGCCACTAGAGAACACTATGGCCCCCGGGTCTATTCTCAACATATCAATCTACAATCTACTTTACTTTTCTGCTTTACTTTCTGTTCTTATATCCAAAAATACCAAAAATATCAAACTATCATCTCTATCAGATCTCACTTTCGTAAGTGACCGTAAAGGGATTGAGAACCCCTTATCACGTTGGTTGCGAAGTTCTTATTTGTTTGTGCAGGTGCGAGGGACTCACGCGTGGTCTCCTACTGGATTGATACGTTGGTTCTCAAAAACTGAGGGAAATACTTACGCTACTGTGTTGCATCTCTCTTTCCTCTTCGAGGGAATACAACGCAAGCTCAAGAGGTAGCAAGAAGAATTTCTGGCGCCGTTGCTGGGGAGGCTTGTGCAAAAGTCATATACCAAGTACCTATCACAAACCCTTATCCTTCGCATTACATTTATTTGCCTCTCATTTTCCTCTCCCCCACTTCACCTTTGCCGTTTTATTCGCCCCTTTTCCATTCGCCTTTCTGTTTGCTTGGGTTGCTATGTGCCCTCAATTAGCTTGCATCTTCGCTTGCTAAAGTATGGATCCTCATCCACTTGCTAATATATATAAGAGATCCAATTATGTTGAACCTATTGCTAGTGAGCTGCGTGCACTAGATTATCTTTATGGGGTTTTGCTTGAAATTCATGAATCTGAAAATTGTGAGGAATTGTTAAAAGAAAAAGTGATTCATGATAGCTTGTTAAATAAAAAGCATGATTGCAATGATGTTATTGTAAATTCTATTAATGTCAATTGTGTTAATGACATGCAAAACCCTAAGCTTGGGGATGCTTATTTTGCTATGCCCACTACTTGTTGCAATGATCATGATTGGGGTGATGATTCTTACGATCTTGAAAATTTATTTAAGCCCCATGATGAATATAAGATTGAAAATAGTGTTTGCAATGATATTTAAAGTGGGTTTGGAAGAGTTTGAAATTTAGATCCCACATATTTGGAGAATGTTCAATCTTATGAATTTTTTGATAAAAGTGGGTTTGGAGAGGTCATGACTTTAGTTAACGTTAATCCCACTATTTTGGAAGAGTGTCAACTTTGCATGCATGTGGATCGTGTTGAGAATATGTTATGTGATAGCTATTTTGTTGAATTTTATCATGATCCTACGTGCAATTATTATGAGAGAGGGAAATATGGTTGTAGAAATTTTCATGTTACTAAATTACCTCTCGTTATGTTGAGACTGCCATTATTTCTTTCTCCTTCCTTGCATATGCTAGATCTTGCTTGTCTTGGTAATTTGTTTTCCTATAAGATGTCTATGCATAGGAAGTATGTTAGACTTAGATGTGTTTGTCACATGTCTTATGATGCTCTCTTTGTGCTTCAATCCTTGTCTTTCATGTGAGCATCATTTAATTCTCAAGCCTATCTTAATGGCTATAAAGAAAGAGCTTGTTGGGAGGCAACCCAATTTTATATTTTTTGTTTTTGCTTCTGTTTAGGTATAAATATTGCATATAACTTCTGTTTAGATGTGGTTTTGTGTTTTAATTAGTGTTTGTGCCAAGTAGAACCTTTGGGAAGACTTGTGTGAAGTTTATATGATCTTGCTGTGAAAAACAGAATCATTAGCGCTTGCTAGAATGGTCACCAGATTTTACTGGAGTGTGCTATTTAGTTGATTCTTTTTGCAGGTGATTAATAGACAACTTTCTCACGTTTAACAATTTATTTCAATTTTTTTTGGAATTACAGAAGTATGCGAAAGTTACAGATTACTATAGACTGTTCTGTTTTTGACAGATTCTGTTTTTCGTGTGTTGTTTGCTTATTTCAATGCATCTATGAGTAGTATTGGGAAGTATAAATCATAGAGAAGTTGGAATACAGTAGGTTTAACACCAATATAAACAAAGAATGAATTCATTGCAGTACCTTTGAGTAGTGGTTTGTTTTCTTATACTAACGGAGCTCACGAGATTTTTGTCTAAGTTTTGTGTTGTGAAGTTTTCAAGTTTTGAGTATTGCTTTGATGGACTATGGAACAAAGAGTGGCAAGAGCCTAAGCTTGGGGATGCCCAAGGCACCCCAAGGTAAAATTCAAGGACAACCAAGACCCTAAGCTTGGGGATGCCCCGGGAAGGCATCCCCTCTTTCGTCTTCATCTATCGGTAACTATACTCGGAGCTATATTTTTATTCACCACATGATATGTGTTTTACTTGGAGCGTCATGTATAATTTGAGTCTTTTCTTGTTAGTTTGCCAAAACCATCCTTGCTGGACACACCTTTTTTGAGAGAGTTAAATATGGCCTAGGAATTGATAGAACACTCTATGTGCTTCACTTATATCTTTTGAGTTGAATAGTTTTTGCTCTAGTGCTTCAATTATATCTTTTAGAGCACGGTGGTGATTATATTTTGTAGAAACTTTTGAACTCTCATGCTTCACTTATATCCTTTAGAGAGTCTATTAAAACAGCATGGTAATGTGCTTTGGCTATAAAACTAGCCTTCACATGATAGGCATCCAAGATCAATGTAGTAAAAAACTTTCACACTAAGTGCATTGAATATGATGAGAAGTTGGATGCTTGATAATTGTTTTGAGATATGAGGATAGTGATATTAGAGTCATGCTAGTGGAGTTATTATGAAATTGAGAAATGCTTTTGTTAAAGTTAGTGATTCCCGTAGCATGCACGTATGGTGAACCGCTATGTGACGAAGTTAGAGCATGAGGTATTTGTAGAGTGTCATCCTTTGTGTGGAGGTCGGGGGCGCGCGATGGTTAACTCCTACCAACCTCCCCCGTAGGAGCATGCGTTGATTGCTTTGTTTTGATGACTCGTAAATTTTTGCAATAAGTATATGAGTTCTTATGACTAATGTTGAGTCCATGGATATTATGCACTCTCACCCTTCCACCATTACTAGCCTCTCTTGTACCGCGCAACTTTTGCCGGTACCATACACCCACTATATATCCTTCCTCAAAACAGCCACCATATACCTTCCTCAAAACAGCCACCATACCTACCTATCATGGCATTTCCATAGCCATTCCGACATATATTGCCATGCAACTTTCCACTGTTCCGTTCATATGACACGCTTCATATTGTCATATTGCCATGCATTATCATGTAGTTGACATCGTCTTTGTGGCAAAGACACCATGCATAATTTTTCATACATGTCACTCTTGATTCATTGCACATCCCGGTACACCGCCGGAGGCATTCATATAGGTCATACTTTGTTCTAGTATCGAGTTGTAATATCGAGTTGTAATTCAATGAAAGTGTGATGATCATCATTATTAGAGCATTGTACCATGTGAGGAAATGCTAAATCAAGAAAGCCCCTCCAAAAAGAAAAAAAGATAGGCCAAAGAAAAAAAGGCCCAAAAAAGAAAAAAAAAGAAAAAAAAGGGACAATTGCTACTATCTTGTTCCACACTTGTGCTTCAAAGTAGCACCATGTTCTTCATGATAGAGAGTCTCATGTTTAGTCACTTTCATATACTAGTGGGAATTTTCATTATAGAACTTGGCTTGTATATTCCAACGATGGGCTTCCTCAAATGCCCTAGGTGAGCAAGCAAGTTGGATGCACACCCACTTAGTTTCTTTTGTTGAGCTTTCATACATTTTTAGCTCTAGTGCATCTGTTGCATGGCAATCCCTACTCACTCACATTGATATCTATTGATGGGCATCTCCATAGCCCATTGATACGCCTAGTTGATGTGAGACTATCTCCCTCCTTTTTGTCTTCTCCACAACCACCTCTCTATTCCACATAGTGCTATATCCATGGCTCACGCTCATGTATTGCGTGAAAGGTGAAAGGTCTGAAAGAATAGAGTATGAAAACAAGTGCTTGGCTGAAACCGGGGTTGTGCATGATATGAATATTTTGTGTGATGAAGAGGGAGCATAGCCAGACTATATGATTTTGTAAGGATAACTTTCTTTAGCCATAGTATTTTGAGAAGACATGAGTGCTTTGTTAGTATGCTTGAAGTATTATTATTTCTTATGTCAATATAGACTTTTGTCTTGAATCTTTCAGATCTGAACATTCATGCCACAATTAAGAGAATTACATTGAAAAACTATGTTGGTTAGCATTCTACATCAAAAAATTTGTTTTTATCATTTACCTACTCGAGGACGAGCATGAATTAAGCTTGGGGATGCTTGATACGTCTCCAACGTATCTATAATTTTTTATTGTTCCATGCTATTATTTATGATGTTTTGGATGTTTAATGGGCTTTGTTACACACTTTTATATTATTTTTGGGACTAACCTATTAACCCAAAGGCCCAGTCCAGATTGCTGTTTTTTTTGCCTATTTCAGGGTTTTACAGAAAAGGAATATCAAATGGAGTCCAAACGGAATGAAACTTCGGGAGAGATATTTTTGGAGCAAAATACGCACGGGAGACTTGAGAACCACGAAATAGGGCACACGTGACGTCCATGAGGGTGGGCCCCCGCCTATAGGGCGCGCCCCTGCCTCGTGGGCCCCACGTTTGGCCCCCAGTGCCCTCCTTCCTCCTATATATACCTACGTACCCCGAAACCATCAGAACAACAGAGAAAACCCTAGTTCCACTATCGCAACCTTCTGTTCCCGTGAGATCCCATCTTGGGGCCTGTTCCGAAGTTCCGCCGGAGGGGGGGGGATCTACCACGGAGTGCTTCATCATCATCATTCTCACCATGAGTTGTGAGTAGTTTACCACAAACCTTCGGGTCCATAGCTAGTATCTAGATGGCTTCTTCTCTCTCTTTGGATCTCAATACCAAGTTCTCCTCGGTCTTCGAGGAGATCTGAAAGAACATGCGGTGCCCCCATGTTTGGTTTTGGTAATTGATGACAATCTCTATGGACTAATGGTTTCCTTGAGTTATATTTGAAGGGTTTGTCCATAGGCTTTTCTTGGAGTTCATTTGTTGGTTTCAAGGAGAGTTTGTGATGACCAAGGTGCTATTAAGGAATTATCCAAAGATTGGTCTTGTGAGTGTTGAGCTTATTACAAGCATGTCTTGAAGAAGAAGAGTGTGTTTACCTTCAAGACATCATCCAAATGAAGAGTTGGAAAGATTCAAAGTTGATCAAGACTAAGTGAAGGAGTGAATCAAGTTGATCAACACACAAAGCGTAGAAGATGTACCGAGAGGGATCAAGCAATCCTATGGTATGGTAAGCATTGTCAATCACGCTTTGTGTACTAACCCATGGTCTTCGTGAGAGTTCTTTGTGGGGTTAGGTTGCGGTGTGCAAGTTCAAGTGGAGCATCACGAAGAAATCAAGTGCTTGAAGCTTTCCGTCCATTGTCGTGACAATGGACTTGTGAAGATATGCCGAAGAGTGGCTCTCCCATAGAGGAGTATGGGGGAGCAATCTACTAGTCTTCACCGAGACAACGCAATCAAGAAAGGTGGTCCAACTTGAGGAAGTCAAGATCGTCTACATCTAGCTCAAGTGGACTTTGTGCAAAGCAAAGGTTTGCCCTTGATAGGTTTTCTATTTTACCGGCCTCGTGGTGGTAGTTGGGAGACCGGGTTATAGGATCGTTTGCCGTACTATCAAGGGGGGCTCTCAAGTTGGTAGCTTGATCGTATCGTTAGTAGAGAGCTCAAACCATTGCATCCTTGCATCATGTTTCTTGGTTCTTGTTTGGTTCTCTTTGTGAGTCTTAGAGCTTATGGTCATCTTGATTACAAGCTTGAGTTCATCGAAAACGGAGTTCACATGTGTCTTCTATGATGTTTTCGGTGTTGGGTGTTTTACCGGTCTTATCCGAGGAAGGGTTCTCACCATTTTCTTATGGGACTTTTCTAATTTGCTTCTTATTGGTTTTTCTATCAAGATTGTGTTAGCCCTTGTCGCTAGCTTTCCAACAAACTTGGTTTCATCAAATTCGGAGTTCGTATGCAAAAGTTATTGACGTTTTGGTGTACTGAAAAGGCTGCAGCGGTACTACCGCGGGTAGGAGCGGAAGTAATTTTTTACTACCGCTTTAGGGAGCGGTACTACCGCTTTCGGGAGCGGTACTACCGCTTGGAGCAGTACTACCGCGGCTACTTCCGTGGCTACTTCCGCTCGGGACCAAAAACTCGTCACAAGTCCAGCGGTGGTAGGCACGGATGTAATTTTTTAGTACCGCTCGCAAGCAGTAGTACCACTACCCTTAGCAGTACTACCGCTACCCCTAGCGGTAGTACCGTGAGGTCAAGCGGTACTACCGCTCCGACGGTTTTTCTGGCCTTTTTGCCTCCTCGCTGTTGTTTTTCAAAGGGGTTCTACTGCCCTAGCGGTAGTACCGCTCCTGGAGCGGTAGTACCGCTCTGTGCGGGCTGTGAGCATAACGGTTGGATTTTTCCCCCACCTATAAAAGGGGGTCTTCTTCCCCAATGAACCTTATCCTTTGAGCTCGTGTTCTTCCCCCATTGTTGACCTTCTTCGAGCTTGCTATCTCTCAATCCCTCCATGGATTTTTGCTAGTTTTTGGGGGAAAAGAGAGAGGAGATCTAGATCCACATTTCCACCAATCACTTTCTCCTCTAGGTGAGGGGAACCCCTTGGATCTTGATCTTGGAGTTCTTGGTGTTCTCCTTCTTGTTCTTCCTCTCATTTCCCTCCCTAGCATTAGTTGCTTCGGTGGGATTTGGGAGAGAAGGACTTGGGCACTCAGTGTGCCCATGCCATTGCATTTGGTGCATCGGTTTGAGTTCTCCACGGTGATACGTGGAAGTGAAGTTGAGAAGCTTATTACTCTTGGGTGCTTGGTACCCTTGAGCTTGTTCCTCTTGGGTGCTTGGGCGCCCTAGACGGTTGTGATCACCTCGGAGCCATATTCCATTGTGGTGAAGCTTCGTGGTGTCGTTGGGGAGATAGCCCCAACCTTGGTGTTCGGAGCTCAATCATTGTGGTGTAAAGCTCCGGGCAAGCGTCGGGGTCTCCAATTAGGTTGTGGAGATCGCCCCGAGCAATTTGACGGGTTCCGGTGACCGCCCCCAAGGGTTGCCAAAGTGTACGGGTTCGGTGACCGCCCCCAAGGGTTGCCATTTGTACGGGTTCGGTGACCGCCCTCAAGGGTCCCTTAGTGGAATCACGGCATCTTGCATTGTGCGAGGGCGTGAGGAGATTACGGTGGCCCTAGTGGCTTCTTGGGGAGCATTGTGCCTCCACACCGCTCCAAACGGAGATTAGCATCCGCAAGGGTGTGAACTTCGGGATACATCGTCGTCTCCGCGTTCCTCGGTTATCTCTTACCCAAGCCCTTTACTTATGCACTATACTTTGTGATAGCCATATTGTTTCTTGTCATATATCTTGCTATCACCTAGTTGTTTATCTTGCTTAGCATAAGTTGTTGGTGCACATAGGTGAGCCTAGTTGTTATAGGTTTTGTGCTTGACAAATTAACCGCTAGGTTTATTCCGCATTTGTTCAAGCCGAAACCGTAATTATTTTAAAGCGCCTATTCACCCCCCCTCTAGGCGACATCCACGATCTTTCAATTGATATCAGAGCCTCGTCTCTCTTTATAGGGCTTTACCGCCTAGAGAGTAAGGATGTCGACTAGGGGTTTAGGTTTCTCTGACACTCTTAGTTTCAATGGCACAAATTTTGATGTTTGGGTAATTCGCATGCTTAATCTCTTTAGGGTCATGGACCCAAATTTAGAGCGAATTGTAGATATGGGTTTTTCTCCTCCAAAGGATGCACAAAGATTATCTTTAGAGGATGAGACAAACTCTTATCTCAATGCTCAAGCTTCTAATGTTCTTTTTGATGCTTTGAGCAATGTAGTTATATTTCAACTCATGCCGTTCCGGGATGCTCATGAGTTGTGGACAAAGCTTCAAGATAAATATGGTGTGTCCAAGAACTGTAGGAATGATTGTTCTCCCTCCACCTCCGGCCGTGTTGTCTTCTGAACTTCTTCTACTTCACCTACATGTGGTTTGCCACAAGGTAATGATATGGTGAGTAGTGTTTGTAATTGCAATGATGATAGTATGCTTTTTGTGGATGATCCTTCATCACTATCTTACTGCAATGCATCTTCTTTGGACTTTAACACTTCGAGCACCCTACATGTTTCACATGCTTGTGTTGATAGTCCTTGCATATCATGTAGAAATTGCTTGACTAAAACTCATGATGATATGCTTGGTATGTCTTGTTGCCATGATAAAAATGCATCTATTTCCTCGAATTGTTGTGCTAACAATGTAGAGGAAACCCAACACCCCATGGAACAAGATGTAGTCTTGAATGGTGCTTCAAGGGATCCTACATCATCATCTATTGCGTTTTGCCTTATGGCTAAGGCTTCAAAGGTATCTCCCACTTTGAACCCCAATATATCTTGTCATGATAGTGATTATAACAATGATGATGATGTAGAAAATGATGAAGAAAATGATAATGTTGCCTCCTTAAAAATTAAGGGGGAAATGATTTTTAAAGCTCTTCATAAGAATAAAATTGCTCGTTCCAACTTCATGGAAATCATGTCTATTGCCATTGAGGGCAAGAAATATATAGAGGAGTTGGAATCTCATCTAGAGGAGCATGAGGTCACCATTGAGAAAATGGAAGGTCATGAGCGTGATTACGCTAATGAGATCGCCGACCTCTCGCAAGCTCTTGAACTTGAACAAACCACCAAGGAATCTCTTGAGGAGACTTTTGCTCTAGAATTATCTAGAATAAAGGAATCCCGTGATAGAGCTCTCGAGGTGGTTAATGATTTTGAAACTAAAAATGAGAAGCTTGAAGTTGCACATGCTAAACTCCTTGAGGATTTTGAGCACCTCAAAAATGGCTCAAGGGTCATTAAGGGTGAGCTCATAAAACTCACCGAGTCTCATGCTCAACATAAAGCTTCATATTCTAAGGAGCTTGCCAAGTTGCCTTCTCCTCTTTCTATTATTGATGATGCTTGTGCTACTAACTCTATTTCTAGTGAAGCATCCATTTTGAAGGAGAATGTTGAGCTAAGGGCTCAACTTGAGTTGCTATCTGGCAATTATGGGAAATTGGAAGAAAGTCATGTAAAGCTCACAAGCTCTCATGATGATCTTCTAGTATCCCATAATGTGCTAAAGATAGCTCATGAGGCTATGAGTATCAAGGTAACATCTAGTGAGCCTCATGTGGATACTAGCACTACTTCAAGTCAAAATGCTATCTTGCCATGTGCTAGTCCTCGTAATTCATCTACTCACAATGTTAGTACATCTTGTGATGAATTGCTCTCCTTGCCTTGTTGCTCTAACAATGAAGATTATACTTCCTCTAGTACTTTTGTTGATACTAACCATGTAGAGGAAATCAAAGAGCTCAAGGCCCAAGTCACTTTTTTGAAGAAAGACTTGGAAAAGTGTCATGAAGGGAAGTCCACACTCAACAATATCTTGAGTGTGCAAAAATCCCCCAATGACAAAGGTGGACTTGGATTCAACTCCAACAAGAAGAAAATGTCCAAGATCATTAACAAGAATAAGGGCCAAGAACAACTCAAGAATTCGGCCAAGATTATTTGCTTTAAGTGCAAAATTGAAGGGCATCATGTTAGATCTTGCCCATTGAAGAAGAAGGCCATTAGTGAAAAGCAACAAGGGAAGAGGCCACAAGTTCATTCTCATGCTCAACCGCAAGTTGGAGAAAGGCCGCTTCCCAAGAAGACTCATGGTAATGCTTCTCATTTTGAGAAATCAAATGAGAAGAAAGTGAAGAGTAGATGTTGCTACCTATGCCGTGAGAAGGGTCACCGTGCTTCTTCATGCACTAGTGGTAACTTATCCAACCCAATTATTATTGATGATGTCTATTCTCTTGGGAAGGATAAGGTTGGCAATGTGTTTGCCAAGTTTCTTGGCACTCAAAGTGGTGTCAAGAAAAGAACCATTTGGGTAGCCAAGCCTATTGTGACTAACCTCTTAGGACCCAACTTGGTTGGGGACCAACTAGCTTAAACTTGATCAATAGGTGTTGTTGGAGGGCTTTGGAGACTTGGCTACATTATGAAGATTTGAGGGGCCTTCAGCATTCATATTGTCTCAAGCCAAGTCATTCGGATTATCTTTCTATGGTATATCCAATGTTCCTCCTTGCGGTAACTCGTGCTTAAATTGTTTACATTGAAAGTTACTTGCCCCTTAGCATGTTGTGGTTTTGTACCTTGCATGTGCTTGTATATGTTGTGCTTCCAATTTGCTTATCTTGAGAAATCAAGTATGTGTATGTTGGTTTGTACATCATGTACGTGTGTGTCGTGTGTTGAGCCTTTTTGCATCTTGTTTATGTCTTAGTTGGCTCTTGTGAGAGATTAATGGAACATCCCATTTTGGGGGAGTGATGTGCTTTGTGCACCTCACAATCCTAAAAATGTGTGTACATGAGGAATACCATCTAGTTTTGATATTACAAGATTATCTAGTCACTATGTGGTATATCTTCTCATGAGAAATTCAAATTCTAAAGTGTCCATTAATTATCTCTTGTTGGTTCCTCTTTTGCATCTTGGTAAGTTTTTCATTGCTATCACATTATGGGGGAGTAATATTCTATGTGCATATTACAAGCCTAGAAAATGTGTAAATTTGAGATTTTGTCACCTAGAGTTGATAGTATAAATTATGTTGTTCCTAGGTGACATGTTAGCTCTACAAGTTCCAATTTGCTTGTGCTTAGTGTGAAGATGATGTTGGATATCATTGCTATCTATCACCGGAAATTATTCCCAAATACTTCTTGTCTCTTGACAATTGGTAATCATATATGTGGTAGAAATTGTTGATCATCTTTACATTGGCTTTTGCTTTTTTTCGGCCTATTTCTTTCCAAGATTGCATCAACTCCCATTCCCTTCCGTGCCACTTGTGGATCTTGTTGTTTTCTTGATCTTGTCTAGTGTTTTATGGATATAGCGAAAGTGGTGATCCCATCGTGTGCATTTCGTATTCAACTGCAAATTCTCTATAATGCACAATTCTTGGGGGAGCTATCTTATTTTCGATAGAACACTCTTATTGTGATTCATTTCAAGTGTGTGTTGATGGAAGGCAAGCCGTTTCTTTTTGGTACTTTGTGCCATCATGAAACTTTGTAGATGGGTTGGTTTGTTTGGAACCATCCTCTCTTTTGGGAGTCCGATATCTTTCCTTTTGCGTGTATCAATGGATATCTCATTCCTTGATGTATCTTCTAATAGATATCTTCCAAGTGATGATTTCTCCATTTGGTATCATATTTTCACTTGGTATTTCTTTTTCATTTTGTTTCGTTTCTTGAAAGTCTTGAGTATGCATATTTACTTCATGTATTTTCTTTGGCATGCTTTCTTTCTTTAACCCAATATATAGGGGAAACTCCACCTAGTCTCAATTTGGATGAGATGTGCATGAAATTCATTTTCATATATAAATGCACATGTGTTTGTGGAGTTTGTCCTATGTATTGGTGTTTCTAACTCTTTGGTCCCAATGAGTTTGGGTACCATTTTGTTTGCGTTGTTGTTCTAGGAACAATTGGAGATGCATTGGATGCTCGGCTCATTCAAAAGGAAGGTGGTGTCACCATGTGCTTATTGGAGTCAAGCTAGGATGATCAATGAACTACTATCTACCTTCAATTGGTATCTACTGCATCCTTCCAATGGTATCTCGGTAACAAGTATCACCATCTACTTCATGCACACTTTTCTTGCACCAACCTTGTGTAGGTTGTATCATGGCATGTTAGTCATTCCTTCTAATGATACTTGTTTCCTTTCTCAAAGCATCCCAACAATGATCTCTTGTTGCTAGTTGTGATGTCTTTGATGCTCGTGTGGTTGGAACTCATTTATATACAATAAGAACATATCTAGCCATGTGCTATGCCTTCAAGCAAATATCTTATTGGTATATTTATGACTTCCTTGGGGATATCTTATTCATTCCTTTTTGCAACAATTTTGTGTGTACATCCTTCTTTGTGGATTGATATCATCATGATCTTCATCTACCTAGAATCTTATACACTTTTGAGAAGTTGCATATCTATTTGATATCCCCTTCTTTCACGTCCACCTTTTTGTTCCTGTTTTATTTCTTTGCTGGCTCCGTGAAGGTGTGTGTCTCGAGTGCGGATCTTATATCATTGCATCTAGATGCACTCTTGTGTGGTGAGGATATTTTTGTATCTTGCTTGTCTTGACAAGGCTTTGCCAATTAATTGGTATCCCCCGTCTTGATAACGCTCTCTTTTATATCTTCACCACGGGTTGTCACAAGCATAGGTTCTTTATATGCTTATTAGTGAGCTTGTGAACCCGTTTGCTTGTTGTGTGTGGGAATGATAGGCCTTGCACCGAGTATCTCTTTCATTCAAAACTATATTGATGCCTAATGTTCATCCATACATTAGTCTTCTCAAGTGCTTTTCCATGACTCACACACATCATTTTGGTTGAGCATACTCTTAAGTTGTCTCTTTTATATGTTGCTCAACCATTTATTTGTTGCAAGTGCTAGGCTTTGTTACCTTCATGCTCACTTGCACTTGGTGTGAGTTTCTATTGATTTTGGGGGAGTGATGATCCTATTTTGTGCACTTGGTATCCTAATGAAAATTTTCTAAGGAGTGCACAAATTATGGGGAGCTTCACCAGTGTCTTTAGAAAAATCGGTTGCTATGTCGTGAGTTCTATTGATCTTGGGGAGCGACGATCCTATTTTGTGCTCGTTGTATCCAGATACAAAACTAAATTGTGCACAAATCATGGGGAGCTTCTCTAGTTTCTCTAGAACACTCCTTTGCTCTTATCATAATATCTTTTATTCATTTGGCATGTAGGATCATTGGTCTAGTTGGGTCAATTGGTATCTTTTGATAGCTTAATTCAATTGGTATCCTTTGATTGCTTGATTGCATGTTTTTCTCCCTTTGTTATGCCTTTGTGGCATATCATTCTTTTGCAATCTTTGGGCCTCAATATAGTTTGTCTTCCTCCAAGTATTTACAGTTGGATATATGTATTGCATTCCACTCTCTATTTTGAGGAATACATAATTTATGGAGGAACACAATTTATATTGACCTTCTAAGTTTTTCGCCCATTTTGGCAATCGATGCCAATGGGGGAGAAGTTTCAGAGAGTTTAGTTTTGTGAGGAAGTTTAGAGAGTTGTCTCTTCGCTCTTCTTACTTTGGTTTTGTTCCTAAGATTTTGCATCTCATGCGCATACATTATTGTTGCATGGTATGGTGATGCATAATTCCTTATATAAACTCTCTTGAAAGTGATTGTCATCAATTACCAAAATGGGGGAGATTGAAAGAACATGCGGTGCCCCCATGTTTGGTTTTGGTAATTGATGACAATCTCTATGGACTAATGGTTTCCTTGAGTTATATTTGAAGGGTTTGTCCATAGGCTTTTCTTGGAGTTCATTTGTTGGTTTCAAGGAGAGTTTGTGATGACCAAGGTGCTATTAAGGAATTATCCAAAGATTGGTCTTGTGAGTGTTGAGCTTATTACAAGCATGTCTTGAAGAAGAAGAGTGTGTTTACCTTCAAGACATCATCCAAATGAAGAGTTGGAAAGATTCAAGGTTGATCAAGACTAAGTGAAGGAGTGAATCAAGTTGATCAACACACAAAGCGTAGAAGATGTACCGAGAGGGATCAAGCAATCCTATGGTATGGTAAGCATTGTCAATCACGCTTTGTGTACTAACCCATGGTCTTCGTGAGAGTTCTTTGTGGAGTTAGGTTGCGGTGTGCAAGTTCAAGTGGAGCATCACGAAGAAATCAAGTGCTTGAAGCTTTCCGTCCATTGTCGTGACAATGGACTTGTGAAGATATGCCGAAGAGTGGCTCTCCCATAGAGGAGTATGGGGGAGCAATCTACTAGTCTTCACCGAGACAACGCAATCAAGAAAGGTGGTCCAACTTGAGGAAGTCAAGATCGTCTACATCTAGCTCAAGTGGACTTTGTGCAAAGCAAAGGTTTGCCCTTGATAGGTTTTCTATTTTACCGGTCTCGTGGTGGTAGTTGGGAGACCGGGTTATAGGATCGTTTGCCGTACTATCAAGGGGGGCTCTCAAGTTGGTAGCTTGATCGTATCGTTAGTAGAGAGCTCAAACCATTGCATCCTTGCATCATGTTTCTTGGTTCTTGTTTGGTTCTCTTTGTGAGTCTTAGAGCTTATGGTCATCTTGATTACAAGCTTGAGTTCATCGAAAACGGAGTTCACATGTGTCTTCTATGATGTTTTCGGTGTTGGGTGTTTTACCGGTCTTATCCGAGGAAGGGTTCTCACCATTTTCTTATGGGACTTTTCTAATTTGCTTCTTATTGGTTTTTCTATCAAGATTGTGTTAGCCCTTGTTGCTAGCTTTCCAACAAACTTGGTTTCATCAAATTCGGAGTTCGTATGCAAAAGTTATTGACGTTTTGGTGTACTGAAAAGGCTGCAGCGGTACTACCGCGGGTAGGAGCGGAAGTAATTTTTTACTACCGCTTTCGGGAGCGGTACTACCGCTTTCGGGAGCGGTACTACCGCTTGGAGCAGTACTACCGCGGCTACTTCCGTGGCTACTTCCGCTCGGGACCAAAAACTCGTCACAAGTCCAGCGGTGGTAGGCACGGATGTAATTTTTTAGTACCGCTCGCAAGCAGTAGTACCGCTACCCTTAGCAGTACTACCGCTACCCCTAGCGGTAGTACCGTGAGGCCAAGCGGTACTACCGCTCCGACGGTTTTTCTGGCCTTTTTGCCTCCTCGCTGTTGTTTTTCAAAGGGGTTCTACTGCCCTAGGAGCGGTAGTACCGCTCTGTGCGGGCTGTGAGCATAACGGTTGGATTTTTCCCCCACCTATAAAAGGGGGTCTTCTTCCCCAATGAACCTTATCCTTTGAGCTCGTGTTCTTCCCCCATTGTTGACCTTCTTCGAGCTTGCTATCTCTCAATCCCTCCATGGATTCTTGCTAGTTTTTGGGGGAAAAGAGAGAGGAGATCTAGATCCACATTTCCACCAATCACTTTCTCCTCTAGGTGAGGGGAACCCCTTGGATCTTGATCTTGGAGTTCTTGGTGTTCTCCTTCTTGTTCTTCCTCTCATTTCCCTCCCTAGCATTAGTTGCTTCGGTGGGATTTGGGAGAGAAGGACTTGGGCACTCCGTGTGCCCTTGCCATTGCATTTGGTGCATCGGTTTGAGTCCTCCACGGTGATACGTGGAAGTGAAGTTGAGAAGCTTATTACTCTTGGGTGCTTGGTACCCTTGAGCTTGTTCCTCTTGGGTGCTTGGGCGCCCTAGACGGTTGTGGTCACCTCGGAGCCATATTCCATTGTGGTGAAGCTTCGTGGTGTCGTTGGGGAGATAGCCCCAACCTTGGTGTTCGGAGCTCAATCATTGTGGTGTAAAGCTCCGGGCAAGCATCGGGGTCTCCAATTAGGTTGTGGAGATCGCCCCGAGCAATTTGACGGGTTCCGGTGACCGCCCCCAAGGGTTGCCAAAGTGTACGGGTTCGGTGACCGCCCCCAAGGGTTGCCATTTGTACGGGTTCGGTGACCGCCCTCAAGGGTCCCTTAGTGGAATCACGGCATCTTGCATTGTGCGAGGGCGTGAGGAGATTACGGTGGCCCTAGTGGCTTCTTGGGGAGCATTGTGCCTCCACACCGCTCCAAACGGAGATTAGCATCCGCAAGGGTGTGAACTTCGGGATACATCGTCGTCTCCGCGTTCCTCGGTTATCTCTTACCCAAGCCCTTTACTTATGCACTATACTTTGTGATAGCCATATTGTTTCTTGTCATATATCTTGCTATCACCTAGTTGTTTATCTTGCTTAGCATAAGTTGTTGGTGCACATAGGTGAGCCTAGTTGTTATAGGTTTTGTGCTTGACAAATTAACCGCTAGGTTTATTCCGCATTTGTTCAAGCCGAAACCGTAATTATTTTAAAGCGCCTATTCACCCCCCCTCTAGGCGACATCCACGATCTTTCAAGATCTATTCGATGTAATCTCTTTTTGCGGTGTGTTTTTCGAGATCCGATGAATTGTGGGTTTGTGATCAAGATTATCTATGAGAAATACTTGGTTCTTTTCTGAACTCTTTATGTATGATTATAATATCCTTGCAAGTCTCTTCGAATTATTGGTCTGGTTTGGCCTACTAGACCTGTAGTTCTTGCAATGGGATAAGTGCTTGGCTTTGGGTTCAATCTTGCGGTGTCCTTTCCCAGTGACAGTAGGGGCAGCAAGGCACGTATTGTATTGTTGCCATCGAGGATAAAAAGTTGGGGTTTATATCACTATGTTTGTGTTTATCCCTCTACATCATGTCATCTTGCTTAAGGCATTACTCTGTTCTTATGAACTTAATACTCTAGATGCATGCTGGATAGCGGTCGATGTGTGGAGTAATAGTAGTAGATGCAGAATCGTTTCGGTCTACTTGTCTCAGACCTGATGCCTATATATAATGATCATGCCTAGATAGTCTCATAATTATTCGCATTTCTATCAATTGCTCGACAGTAATTTGTTTACCCGTCGTAGAATATCGCTATCATGAGAGAAGCCAATAGAGAACACTATGGCCCCCGGGTCTATTCTCAACATATCAATCTACAATCTACTTTACTTTTCCGCTTTTACTTTCTGTTCTTATATCCAAAAATACCAAAAATATCAAACTATCATCTCTATCAGATCTCACTTTCATAAGTGACTGTAAAGGGATTGACAACCCCTTATCGCGTTGGCTGCGAAGTTCTTATTTGTTTGTGCAGGTGCGAGGGACTCGCGCGTGGTCTCCTACTGGATTGATACCTTGGTTCTCAAAAACTGAGGCAAATACTTACGCTACTGTGCTGCATCACCCTTTCCTCTTCGAGGGAAGACAACGCAAGCTCGAGAAGTAGAAGTGGCGGCTTTGGCCAGGGGGTGGTGCGTGTCTGGCCGCGCTGGGTCGTGGGATCCCGTGGCCAGAGTGAGGTCGGTCTCGGAAGAGGTGGTGGTTAGTGGGCAGCGGTTGGTGGTGGCATGTGGTCAGCACATCTCTGGGAGAAATCCTTGCTCCGGTCTTCACCGGAGGCGACAACAGCGGCGCCTGCGGGTGCCGTGATCTTTCTTGGAAGCGTCGTCGTGGAGGTGCTCCTGCTTCTACCCATGGCTTTGGCTCCGGAGGGAAACCTCAGATCCACTGGATCGGGTGATGGAGGTGTTGGAGATATGCCCTAGAGGCAATAATAAAAGCATTATTATTATATCTCCTTGTTCATGATAATTGTCTGTTATTCATGCTTGAATTGTATTGTACGGAAACAGCGATACATGTGTGAATACACAGACCACAATGAGTCCCTGGTAGGCCTCTAGTTACCGGCTCGTTGATCAACAGATGGTCACGGTTTCCTGACCATGGACATGAGATGTCAGTGATAACGGGATCACATCATTAGGAGAATGATGTGATGGACAAGACCCAAACTTGAGCATAACACGAGATCGTATAGTTCGTAATGCATAAGCTTTTCGGTGTCAAGTATTTATTCCTTAGACCATGAGGTTGTACAACTCCCGGATACCGTAGGAGTACTTTGGGTGTGCCAACCGTCACAACGTAACTGGGTGGCTATAAAGGTACGCATCGGGTATCTCCGAAAGTGTCTGTTGAGTTGGTACGAACCGAGACTGGGATGTTGTCACTCCGTATGACGGAGAGGTACCTCTGGGCCCACTCGGTAATACATCATCATAATGAGCTCAATGTGACTAAGTAGTTAATCACGGGATGATGGATTACGGATCGAGTAAAGAGACTTGCCATAACGAGATTGAACAAGGTATCGGGAATACCGATGATCGAATCTCGGGCAAGTACCGTACCGATGGACAAAGGGAATAACATACGGGATTAAGTGAATCCTTGACACAGTGGTTCATCCGATGAAGATCATCGAGGAACACGTGGGAACCAACATGGGTATCCAGATCCCGCTGTTGGTTATTGACCGGAGAGTAGTCTCGGTCATGTCTACGTGTCTCCCGAACCCGTAGGGTCTACACACTTAAGGTTCGGTAACGCTAGGGTCGTAGAGATAAATGCACGTGGAAACCCGAAAGTTGTTCGGAGTCCCGGATGAGATCCCGGACGTCACGAGGAGTTCCGGAATGGTCCGGAGGTAAAGATTGATATATGGGAAGTCCAGTTTCGGCCAACGGGTGATCTCCGGGGGTCACCGGGAGCGTCCCGGGACCACCGGAGGGGCCCCGGGGGTCCACCGGGTTGGGGCACCCATCCCGGTGGGGCCCCTAGGCCGCGAGGGGAAGTGTCCAGCCCTCTGGGCTGGCGCACCACAAGGTGGCCCACCTCCCCATGCGCCTAGGGTTAAAACCCTAAGGGGAGGGGGGCCACCACTTGCCTTGGGGGAGGAGGACTCCTCCCTGGCCGCCGCCCCCCCTTGCAGATTGGATCTGCAAGGGGCTGGCGCCCCCCCTGGCCCCCTATATATATGTGGGGGGGAGAGGGCAGCCGCACCCAAGCCCTGGCGCCTCTCCCCCTCCCGTCACACCTCCCAACTCCCACGCAGGGCGCCCGGCGAAGCCCTGCTGCGATCTCCACTGCATCCGTCATCACGCCGTCGTGCTGCCGGATCTCTGACGACTTCGCCTCCCCCCTTGCTGGATCAAGAAGGAGGTGACGTTGCTGCACCGGACGTGTGTTGAACGCGGAGGTGCCGTCCGTTCGGCGCTAGATCATCGGTGACGAAGAACGTGAAGAGTACGACTACTTCATCCACACTTCGTTGAAAGCTTCAGCACGCGATCTACATAACGGTATGTAGATGCACTCTTATTTGCTCATTGCTAGATGTCTCCATAGTTGGATCTTGGTGAAGGCGTAGAATTTTTTTGAATTATGCTACGTTCCCCAACAGTGGCATCTGAGCCTAGGTTTTATGCGTAGCATCTTGCACGAGTAGAACACAAAGCAGTTGTGGGCGTATGATCTTGTTCAACTTTCTTACTGTTACTAGTCAATCTTGATTCGGCGGTATTGTGGGATGAAGCGGCCCGGACCGACCTTACACGTACGCTTACGTGAGACTGGTTCCACCGACAGACATGCACTAGATGCATAAGGTGGCTGGCGGGTGTCTGTCTCTCCTACTTTAGTCGGATCGGATTCGATGAAAAGGGTCCTTATGAAGGGTAAATAGAAGTTGACAAATCACGTTGTGGTTTTGGCGTAGGTAAGAAACGTTCTTGCTAGAAATCCTATAGAAGCCACGTAAAACTTGCAACAACAATTAGAGGACGTCTAACTTGTTTTTGCAGCATGTGCTATGTGACGTGGTATGGCCAAAAACGAAGATGTGATGAATGATATATGTGATGTATGAGATTGATCATGTTTTTGTAATAAGGAATCACGACTTGCATGTCGATGAACTTGACAACCGGCAGGAGCCATAGGAGTTGTCTTAATTATTGTATGACCTGCGTGTCACTGAATAACGCCATGTAATTACTTTACTTCATTGCTAAACGTTAGCTATAGTAGTAGAAGTAATAGTTGGCGTGACGACTTCTTCAAGACACGATGATGGAGATCATGATGATGAAGATCATGGTGTCGAGCCGGTGACAAGATGATCATGGTGCCCCGAAGATGGAGATCCAAGGAGCAAGATGATATTGGCCATATCATGTCACTTTAATTGATTGCATGTGATGTTTATCATGTTTATGCATCTTGTTTACTTAGAACGACGGTAGTAAATAAGATGATCTCTCACTAAAATTTCAAGTAATGTGTTTCCCCTAACTGTGCACCGTTGCTAAAGCTCGTTGCTCCGAAGCACCACGTGATGATCGGGTGTGATAGGTTCTAACGTTCGCATACAACGGGTGTAAGACAGATTTACACACGCAATACACTTAGGGTTCACTTGACGAGCCTAGCATGTACAGACATGGCCTCGGAACACGGAAGACCGAAAGGTCGAACACGAGTCGTATAGAAGATACGATCAACATGAAGATGTTCACCGTTGATGACTAGTCCGTCTCACGTGATGATCGGACACGGACTACTCGATTCGGATCGTGTATCACTTAGATGACTAGAGAGATGTCATTCTGAGTGGGAGTTCATTAAAATTTGATTAAGATGAACTTAATTATCATGAACTTATTCTAAATTCTTTACAATATCTCTTGTAGATCAAATGGCCCACGCTCCAGTTTCCCTCAACTTCAACGCGTTCCTAGAGAAAACCAAGCTGAAAGACGATGGTAGCAACTATACGGATTGGGTCCGTAACCTGAGGATTATCCTCATAGCTGCCAAGAGATCATATGTCCTAGAAGCACCGCTAGGTGATGCACCTGCTCCCGATGCGGACCAAGACGTTTTGAACGTCTGGCAGTCGCGTAGTGATGATTACTCCCTGGTTCAGTGCGGCATGCTTTACAGTTTAGAATCGGGGCTCCAAAAACGTTTTGAGCACCACGGAGCATATGAGATGTTCGAAGAGCTGAAAATGGTTTTCCAAGCTCATGCCCGAGTCGAGAGATATGATGTCTCCGACGCATTCTACAGCTGTAAGATGGAGGAGAACAGTTCTGTCAGTGAGCACATCCTCAAGATTTCAGGATTGCACAACCGTTTGTCTCAGCTGGGAATGAATCTCCCAGATGAAGCGGTCGTTGACAGAATCCTCCAGTTGCTCCCACCAAGCTTCAAGAGTTTCGTGTTGAACTTCAATATGCAGGGGATGGAGAAGTCCATTCCCGAGGTGTATTCGATGCTGAAATCAGCGGAGGTAGACATCAAGAAAGAACATCAAGTGTTGATGGTCAATAAAACCACTAAGTTCAAGAAAGGCAAGGGTAAGAAGAACTTTAAGAAGGACGGCATGGGAGTTGCCGCGCCTGGCAAGCCTGTTGCCGGGAAGAAGCCAAAGTATGGACCCAAGCCTGAGACAGAGTGCTTTTATTGCAAGGGAACGGGTCACTGGAAGCGGAACTGCCCCAAATACTTAGCAGACAAGAAGGCCGGCAACGTCAAAGGTATATATGATATACATGTTATTGATGTGTACCTTACCAGCACTCGTAGTAGCTCCTGGGTATTCGATACCGGTGCAGTTGCTCATATTTGTAACTCAAAACAGGAGCTGCGGAATAAACGGAGACTGACGAAGGATGAGGTGACGATGCGCGTCGGGAATGGTTCCAAGGTCGATGTGATCGCCGTCGGCACGCTGCCTCTACATCTACCCTCGGGATTAGTTTTAAACCTGAATAATTGTTATTTAGTACCAGCTTTGAGCATGAACATTGTTTCTGGATCTCGTCTTATGCGAGATGGCTACTCTTTCAAATCGGAGAATAATGGTTGTTCTATTTATTTGAGAGATATGTTTTATGGTCATGCCCCGCTGGTCAATGGTTTATTTTTGATGGATCTCGAACGTAGTAATACACATATTCATAGTGTAGATGCCAAAAGATGTAAAGTTGATAATGATAGTCCCACATACTTGTGGCATTGCCGCCTTGGTCATATTGGTGTCAAACGTATGAAGAAGCTCCATTCAGATGGACTTCTGGAGTCTCTTGATTATGAATCGTTTGACACATGTGAACCGTGCCTCTTGGGCAAGATGACCAAGACTCCGTTCTCCGGAACAATGCAGCGAGCGACCAACTTGTTGGAAATCATACATACCGATGTGTGCGGTCCAATGAGTGTTGAGGCTCGTGGAGGCTATCGTTATGTTCTCACCCTCACAGATGACTTGAGTAGATATGGGTATATTTATTTGATGAAACACAAGTCTGAGACCTTTGAAAAGTTCAAGGAATTTCAGAATGAGGTTGAGAATCAACGTGACAGAAAAATAAAGTTCTTGCGATCGGATCGTGGGGGTGAATATTTAAGTCATGAATTTGGCACACACCTTAGGAGCTGTGGAATTGTTTCACAATTGACACCGCCCGGAACACCTCAACGTAACGGTGTGTCCGAACGTCGAAATCGTACTCTGTTGGACATGGTGCGATCTATGATGTCCCTCACCGATTTACCGCTATCTTTTTGGGGTTATGCTTTAGAGACTGCCGCATTCACTTTAAATAGGGCTCCGTCAAAATCCATTGAGACGACTCCGTATGAACTTTGGTTTGGCAAGAAACCGAAGCTGTCGTTTCTAAAAGTTTGGGGTTGCGGTGCTTATGTCAAGAAACTTCAACCTGAAAAGCTCGAACCCAAATCGGAAAAATGCGTCTTCATAGGATACCCAAAGGAAACAATTGGGTACACCTTCTACCACAGATCCGAAGGCAAAGTCTTTGTTGCCAAGAATGGATGCTTTCTGGAGAAAGAGTTTCTCTCGAAAGAAGTGAGTGGGAGGAAGGTAGAACTTGATGAGGTGACAGTCACCCCTCCTGTACCGGATAGTAGCGCAGCGCAGGAAACTGTTCTTGAGTTGCCTGCACCGACAAGGGAGGAAGTTGATGATAATGATCATGAAGAAACAGACCAAGTTACTACTGAACTTCGAAGGTCCACAAGGGCACGTTCCGAACCAGAGTGGTACGGCAACCCTGTCCTGGAAATCATGTTGTTAGACAACGGTGAACCTTCGAACTATGAAGAAGCGATGGCGGGCCCGGATTCCAATAAATGGCTTGGAGCCATGAAATCCAAGATAGAATCCATGTATGAAAACAAAGTATGGACTTTGGTGGACTTGCCTGATGACAGGCACGCCATAGAAAACAAATGGATATTTAAGAAGAAGACAGACGCGGATGGTAATGTGACCATCTATAAGGCTCGGCTTGTCGCTAAGGGTTATCGACAAGTTCAAGGGATTGACTACGATGAGACTTTCTCTCCCGTAGCGATGCTGAAGTCAGTCAGAATCATGTTAGCTATTGCCGCATTCTATGATTATGAGATATGGCAAATGGACGTCAAAACAGCATTCCTTAATGGCTTCCTCAAGGAAGAGTTATATATGATGCAACCGGAAGGTTTTGTCGATCCAGAGAACGCTAACAAGGTATGCAAGCTCCAGCGCTCGATTTACGGGCTGGTGCAAGCATCTCGGAGTTGGAATATTCGCTTTGATGAGGTGATCAAATCGTTTGGCTTTATACAGACTTATGGAGAAGCCTGTATTTACAAGAAAGTGAGTGGGAGCTCTGTGGCATTTCTCATATTATATGTGGATGACATATTGCTGATGGGAAATGATATAGAATTCTTGGAAAATGTAAAGGCCTACTTGAATAAAAGTTTTTCAATGAAGGACCTTGGAGAAGCTGCTTACATATTAGGCATCAAAATCTATAGAGATAGATCGAGACGCCTCATTGGTCTTTCACAAAGTACATACCTTGACAAAATATTGAAGAAGTTCAATATGGATCAGTCAAAGAAAGGATTCTTGCCTGTTTTACAAGGTATGAGATTGAGTAAGACTCAGTCGCCGACCACGGCAGAAGATAGAGAAAAGATGAGTGTCATTCCCTATGCCTCGGCCATAGGTTCTATCATGTATGCCATGCTGTGTACCAGACCTGATGTGAACCTTGCCATAAGTTTGGTAGGGAGGTACCAAAGTGATCCCGGTACGAAACACTGGACAGCGGTCAAGAACATCCTGAAGTACCTGAAAAGGACTAAGGATATGTTTCCCGTTTATGGAGGTGATGAAGAGCTCGTCGTAAAGGGTTACGTCGATGCTAGCTTCGACACAGATCTGGATGACTCTAAGTCACAAACCGGATACGTGTATATTTTGAATGGAGGGGCAGTCAGCTGGTGCAGTTGCAAGCAAAGCGTGGTGGCAGCATCTACATGTGAAGCGGAGTACATAGCTGCTTCTGAAGCAGCGCAGGAAGGAGTCTGGATGAAGGAGTTCATCACCGACCTAGGAGTCATTCCAAGCGCGTCAAGCCCGATGACACTCTTCTGTGACAACACTGGTGCTATTGCTATTACCAAGGAGACCAGGTTTCACAAGAAGACCAAGCACATCAAGCCCGTTTCAACACCATCCGGAATTATGTTCAGGATGGAGATATAGATATTTGTAAAGTGCATACGGATCTGAATGTAGCAGACTCGTTGACTAAACCTCTTTCACGGGCAAAACATGATCAACACCAGAACTCTATGGGTGTTCGATTCATCACAATGTAACTAGATTATTGACTCTAGTGCAAGTGGGAGACTGTTGGAGATATGCCCTAGAGGCAATAATAAAAGCATTATTATTATATCTCCTTGTTCATGATAATTGTCTGTTATTCATGCTTGAATTGTATTGTACGGAAACAGCGATACATGTGTGAATACACAGACCACAATGAGTCCCTGGTAGGCCTCTAGTTACCAGCTCGTTGATCAACAGATGGTCACGGTTTCCTGACCATGGACATGAGATGTCAGTGATAACGGGATCACATCATTAGGAGAATGATGTGATGGACAAGACCCAAACTTGAGCATAACACGAGATCGTATAGTTCGTAATGCATAAGCTTTTCGGTGTCAAGTATTTATTCCTTAGACCATGAGGTTGTACAACTCCCGGATACCGTAGGAGTACTTTGGGTGTGCCAACCGTCACAACATAATTGGGTGGCTATAAAGGTACGCATCGGGTATCTTCGAAAGTGTCTGTTGAGTTGGTACGAACCGAGACTGGGATGTTGTCACTCCGTATGACGGAGAGGTACCTCTGGGCCCACTCGGTAATACATCATCATAATGAGCTCAATGTGACTAAGTAGTTAATCACGGGATGATGGATTACGGATCGAGTAAGGAGACTTGCCATAACGAGATTGAACAAGGTATCGGGAATACCGACGATTGAATCTCGGGCAAGTACCGTACCGATGGACAAAGGGAATAACATACGGGATTAAGTGAATCCTTGACACAGTGGTTCATCCGATGAAGATCATCGAGGAACACGTGGGAACCAACATGGGTATCCAGATCCCGCTGTTGGTTATTGACCGGAGAGTAGTCTCGGTCATGTCTACGTGTCTCCCGAACCCGTAGGGTCTACACACTTAAGGTTCGGTAACGCTAGGGTCGTAGAGATAAATGCACGTGGAAACCCGAAAGTTGTTCGGAGTCCCGGATGAGATCCCGGACATCACGAGGAGTTCCGGAATGGTCTGGAGGTAAAGATTGATATATGGGAAGTCCAGTTTCGGCCAACGGGTGATCTCCGGGGGTCATCGGGAGCGTCCCGGGACCACCGGAGGGGCCCCGGGGGTCCACCGGGTTGGGGCCACCCATCCCGGTGGGGCCCCTAGGCCGCGAGGGGAAGTGTCCAGCCCTTTGGCCTAGCGCACCACAAGGTGGCCCACCTCCCCATGCGCCTAGGGTTAAAACCCTAAGGGGAGGGGGGCCACCACTTGCCTTGGGGGAGGAGGACTCCTCCCTGGCCGCCGCCCCCCCTTGCAGATTGGATCTGCAAGGGGCTGGCGCCCCCCTGGCCCCCTATATATATGTGGGGGGGGAGAGGGCAGCCGCACCCAAGCCCTGGCGCCTCCCCCCCTCCCGTCACACCTCCCAACTCCCACGCAGGGCGCCCGGCGAAGCCCTGCTGCGATCTCCACTGCATCCGTCATCACGCCGTCGTGCTGCCGGATCTCTGACGACTTCTCCTCCCCCCTTGCTGGATCAAGAAGGAGGTGACGTTGCTGCACCGGACGTGTGTTGAACGTGGAGGTGCCGTCCGTTCGGCGCTAGATCATCGGTGACGAAGAACGTGAAGAGTACGACTACTTCATCCACACTTCGTTGAAAGCTTCCGCACGCGATCTACATAACGGTATGTAGATGCACTCTTATTTGCTCGTTGCTAGATGTCTCCATAGTTGGATCTTGGTGAAGGCGTAGAAATTTTTTGAATTATGCTACGTTCCCCAACAGGAGGCATCTTGGCGTCTTTCTCCTCCTTGGGGGCATCGTCTCGGAGCCGGCTACGACTAAGAGACTGGTGGATGATGGCATCTCCGCCGTCGATGGCGGCATCTTCGCCGCGTGTGGTTTGCTGAGGCGGGCGCTAGTTTCTGTTTGGCAACGATGATGGCGTCGAGAGGAGCTTGGGTCGCGGCGTGGTCTTCGGTAGTCGGTTCTTCCCGGCATGTCCGAGGTGCTCTTCCGTGGTTGCTTGGTTGCTTTGAAGTCGGAGCTGCGTTGGAGCGAGTACATGTGGTGACGATGTCAGACACTCGGTGGTCATTTGCGGAGGGCACGATCGGCGCAAGTCCTGCATATTTCCCTTCTGTTGCTCGTCGTTGAAGTCGGAGCTGTCGGTTGCTTGCGCGTGCGGCCATCTGTTGGCATGTGCCGTTGTGGATTCTGTTCCATGTCGGTGGCCAGGTTGGCCGGTGGTGCCCATGTCATGTGGGTTTTGTTGTATCGGTTTTAGCCTGGTTTTCCATCAATTAACTGGGTAATTCTCTTCTTCTTAATCAATGAAAATGGCAAGTCTTTTGCCTCATTTCAAAAAAAACTCCCACCCCCTCCCCTATTAATAAAACGGTAGGAGTTGGAGTCTGAAGTCCCATGAATATTCCCTTATGAATTCCCAATCCTCCAACCAAACAATAGATTTAAAGTCTTGTACCCCTTTAATTCCCATTCCCTAGCTCTAATTACCCCCAACGAAATATGTTGTTAAGGTATTCCTTCCATTTCAGGATGTAGTGTGCCCGCGCTTCTCGAGATCTAAGTTTAACCATAAATTTAACCAATGAGATGGACTGCGGTGGGAGCAAACATTATACAATCAAATTCATATTTTCTCTACGAATTCAGTGGTATAATTGTTGTTCCCGTCATAGTCGGTCTCGTTGGTTAAATTTATAGTCAAAATTAGATTTCGGGATATGCATGCGCACTATATTGTGGAATGGAGGGAGTATGCTGTACTGGCTAACGTTATATTTTGTAATCTAAATTACGAGATAGGCTTTCGTCCCGCTACATAGCTATCACATGATACAATACGCTTGCTGGGGCCCGCAGCACAACCAAGGCCAAAAGAAAAGGAGAGAAGGAAAATAGAAACAAATGCCGACACCGACCAATCGATGAAACAAAGATGACCCGCAACCACTGCGCCCTCTGGAGAAGTCTCACCACACTCCAAAGCGCCGTGTACCAAGCAACACCTTCAAGAAGGAATGCAACAATGACGACGCTGCTGCCCGGACTAGTCCTAGGTTTCCCCCGGTACATGGAGGGCAATGGGGAAGGGGATAAACCCAAGGCCCTTCTAGAAGGAACGACAGCACCCGTAGGCGTCATCGCGTAGGTACCAGAGGGGCCCATAGGGATTTCTCCCGTCACCAAAATACCACCACCCCGGGGCGATCCATAGTGCTCCACCGAACTTGCCGCCCACCGGCATGAGCCACCACGGTCTTGGTTCCATCCTCGTCGTCTCACTGTGGTCACCAACATGAGGCCTAGAGAAAAGAAGAGGGGACAACGGAATTGGGGACATCAACATCGCAGCTGTGCAGGAGGGAATTGCCTCCACTGCCATCGTGGTAGTTGACCAAACATGACAAGACGGCCACACCAGGCCCCTAATAGCCCGACCAGGCCTAGACGGGCATGCGAGCCCCCTCCCCACACCACGATGCAGCAAGCCGGCCAACAGCGCCGCCACCTCCCAGAGACCGCTGTCGTACCACACCCCCTTAGTTGTATGACTCTATAGAGCTACTATCGAGTGCCGACGGTGATACCTCGTATATCACTTTTGATGAGATCTCTGTAGTGTAGCTAATCAGTCATGGTCTACGGAGGGTGATTCCTCCTTCACCACTCCCGATAATGACTCTGTCATGCAACACCTCAAGAGTGAACTCTCGAGGGTGATTCCTCCAAGGTCACCTTGATGGTTACATCGAGTAGGAACTGTTCGAGGGTGATTCCTCAGGTTCCCCTGGATTTCATGGACCATGGAGTAGGAATCCATCGAGGGTGGTTCCTCAGATTCCCCATTGGTGTTATGGACACACGGTTACTTTGACTTTACCCTAGAACATTGATGAAGTCTGGTCGGCCCAGAGGGGTACCAACGAGAGAAATGTGAAGTCGAGTTGATCGTGAGGGTACCCGCGAGTAATGTGGAGTCGGGTTGACCTGGAGGGTAGCCGCAAGATAACTACACGGCCGGGCATTCTTAGCCCTTGCCATAAGTCTGTGAGACGGGGCGACGGGACCACAGAGCATGTAGACATGACCGAGACTCATTTCCAGTAAAAAAACCAATAGCGGAACCTGGATGCTCATATTGGTTCCTACATATTCTACGAAGATCTTTATCGGTCAAACCGCATAACAACATACGTTGTTCCCTTTGTCATCGGTATGTTACTTGTCCGAGATTCGATCGTCGGTATCATCATACCTAGTTCAATCTCGTTACCGACAAGTCTCTTTACTCATTGCGTAATACATCATCTCGCGACTAACTCATTAGTCATTTGCTTGCAAGGCTTATTATGATGTGTATTCCCGAGAGGGCCCAGAGATACCTCTCCGACACTCGGAGTGACAAATCCTATTCTCGATCTATGCCAACACCACAAACACCTTTGGAGACACCTATAGAGCATCTTTATAATCACCCAGTTACGTTGTGACGTTTGATAGCACACAAGTTGTTCCTCCGGTATTTGGGAGTTGCATAATCTCATAGTCATAGGAACATGTATAAGTCATGAAGAAAGCAATAGCAGTAAAACTAAACGATCAAGTTGCTAAGCTAACGGATGGGTCTTGTCCATCACATCATTCTCCTAATGATGTGATCCCGTTGATCAAATGACAACTCATGTCTATGGCTAGGAAACATAACCATCTTTGATCAATGAGCTAGTCTAGTAGGGGCATACCAGGGACACTCTGTTTTATCTATGTATTCACACATGTACTAAGTTTCCGGTTAATACAATTCTAGCATGAATAATGAACATTTATCATGATATAAGGAAATACAAATAACAACTTTATTATTGCCTCTAGGGCATATTTCCTTCAGTCATGCCCAGCCTCGGCTAATCAACACACCGTAGTCCTACCTAGGCTCAATAGAGAGGCCAACACACCCGTCTACATCCTAAATGCGAAGGGGTCATGGGCCAATCGTCCTTTGCAACCCTACGCGTTGCGAGGACGGTCGAGATCAGTCCTAGCTACCTCTTTATACAAAGCAGGTGCTTACGCGGACCACCCGGGCGCGTGTCGCTAAGCTGCTGACGTCAGTGAGCTTTCAGAAGAAACGTACGATGTAGAGTGCACATACTTATTCCCGTGTGGTGGTTAATGCAAAAAGGCCAGAGGCCTACTCAAATCACATATCCAAACACGTTAGTGTCTTGGGAGTGGGCGAAGATGATCAATGATCCATAGTTCTCGAACCTGTGGGGTCCACACGCTTAACATTTGATGATGATCGGTATTATGAGTTTATGTGTTTTGATGTACCGAAGGTAGTTCAGAGTCCCGGATGTGATCACGGGCATGACGAGGAGTCTCGGAATGTCCGAGACATAAAGATCGATATATTGGAAGCCTATGTTTGGACATCGGAATGGTTCCGGATGAGTTCGGGCATTTACCGGAGTACCGGAGGGCTACCGGAACCCCCGGGAGTTAATGGGCCTTAATGGGCCATAGTGGAAAAGAGGAGGAGGCGGCCAAGGTGGGGGCGTGCCCCCCACAAGCCCAATCCGAATTGGGAGGGGGCCCGACCCCCCTTTCATTCTTTTCCCTCTCCTCCTTCCTTCCTCTCCTACTCCAACTAGGGAAGGGGGGGATCCTACTCCGGGTGGGAGTAGGACTCCCCTAGGGCACGCCATAGCGAGGGCCGGCCCCTCCCCTCCTCCACTCCTTTATATACATGGGGAGGGGGCACCCCATAGACACACAAGTTGATTTTAGCCGTGTGCGGTGCCCCTCCCCATAGTTACACACCTCGGCCATATCGTTGCAGTGCTTAGGCGAAGCCCTGCGCTGGTAGCTTCATCATCACCGTCACCACGCCGTCGTGCTGACGAAACTCCCCCATGACGCTCAACTGGATCAAGAGCTCGTGGGACGTCATCAAGCTGAACGTGTGCTGAACACGGAGGTGCCGTACGTTCGGTAGTTGGATCGGTTCGGTCGTGAAGACGTTTGACTACGTCAACCGCATCACTAGACGCTTCCGCTTTTGGTCTACGAGGGTACGTAGACACACTCTCCCCTCTCGTTGCTATGCTTCTAGTAGATAGATCTTGCGTGATCGTAGGAATTTTTTTGAAATACCATGTTCCCCAACAGTGGCATCATGAGCCAGGTCTATGCGTAGATGATATGCACGAGTAGAACACAATGAGTTGTGGGCGATAATAGTCATACTGCTTACCAGCATGTCATACTTTGATTCGGCGGTATTGTTAGATGAAGCGGCCCGGACCGACATTACGCGTACACTTATGCGAGACTGGTTCTACCGGCGTGCTTCGCACACAGGTGGCTGGCGGGTGTCAGTTTCTCCAACTTTAGTTGAATCGAGTGTGGCTACGCCCGGTCCTTGTGAAGGTTAAAACATCACACTTGATGAAAAATCATTGTGGTTTTGTATGCGTAGGTAAGAACGGTTCTTGCTAAGCCCATAGCAGCCACGTAAAATTTGCAAAAACAAAGTAGAGGACGTCTAACTTGTTTTTGCAGGGCATGTTGTGATGTGACATGGTCAAGACATGATGAGTTATACGTTATTGTATGAGATGATCATGTTTTGTAAAGTTATCGGCAACCGGCAGGAGCCTTATGGTTGTCTCTTTATTGTATGAATTGCGAAGGCCATGTAATTGCTTTACTTCATCACTATGAGTTAGCGATATTAGTAGCAGCAATAGTTGGCGGGACGACCACGACGCTACGATGAAGATCATGGTGTCAAGCCGGTGACAATGGAGATCATGACGATGCTTTGGAGATGAAGATCAAAAGCACAAGATGATGATGGCCATATCATGTCACATATTTTGAATGCATGTGATGTTTATCTTATTAAGCTTTTTATTTTGCTTAGTTCGGCGGTAGTATTATAAGATGATCCCTTACAAAAATTTCAAGGTACAAGTGTTCTCCTAGAGTATGCACCGTTGCGAAAGTTCGTCGTGCCAAGACACCACGTGATGATCGGGTGTGATAAGCTCTACGTTCAAATACAATGGGTGTAAGACAGTTTTGCACATGCAAAATACTCGGGTTAAACTTGACGAGCCTAGCATGTACAGGCCTCGGAACACTGGAGACCGAAAGTTCGAGCGTGAATCATATAGTAGATATGATCAACATAAGATGTTCACCATTAAAAACTACTCCATCTCACGTGATGATCGGACATGGTGTGATGTACAAGCACTCCATGGTAGATCCCCTCTTCGGCGGAGCTCCGGAACAGGCCCCAAGATGGGATCTCACGGGAACAGAAGGTTGCGGCAGTGGAATTAGGGTTTTTTCTGTTGCATCGATGTTTTCGGGGTACGTGGATATATATAGGAGGAAGGAGGGCATCGAGGGAGACAGAGGGGGCCCACGAGGGTGGGGGGCGCGCCCAGGGGGAGGGGACGCGCCCTGGACCCTCGTGGCCACCTCTCTTGTTCCATCGCATGTACTCCAAGTCTTCTGGGTAGATACAGTTCCAAAAATAACTCTCCCAAAGGTTTCATTCCATTTGGACTCCGTTTGATATCCCTTTTCTGCGAAACACTGAAATAGGCAAAAAAACAACAATTTGCACGGGGCCTTGGGTTAGTAGGTTAGTCCCAAAAATAATATAAAAATGTATAATAAAGACCATTAAACATCCAAAACAGATAATATAATTGTATGGAACAATAAAAAATTATAGATAAGTTGGAGACGTATCAAGCATTCCCAAGCTTAATTCCTGCTCGTCCTCGAGTAGGTAAATGATAAAAACAGAATTTTTGATGTGGTATGCTAACCAACATTATTCTCAATGTAATTTCTTTATTGTGGCATGAATGTTCAGATCCGAAAGATTCAAGACAAAAGTCTATATTGACATAAGAATAATAATACTTCAAGCATAGTAACAAAGCAATCATGTCTTCTCAAAATAACATGGCCAAAGAAAGTTATCCCTACAAAATCATATAGTCTGGCTATGCTCCCTCTTCATCACACAGAATATTCATATCAAGCACAACCCTGGTTTCAGCCAAGCAATTGTTTTCATACTCAGATTTTTTCAAACCTTTCAACTTTCACGCAATACATGAGCGTGAGCCATGGATATAGCACTATAGGTGGAATAGAGTAGTGGTTGTGGAGATGACAAAAAGGAGGAAGATAGTCTCACATCAACTAGGTGTATCAATGGGATATGGAGATGTCCATCAATAGATATCAATGTGAGTGAATAGGGATTGCCATGCAACGGATGCACTTGAGCTATAAGTGTATGAAAGCTCATCAAAAGAAACTAGGTGTGTGTGCATCCAACTTGCTTGCTCATGAAGACCTAGGGCATTTAAGGAAGCCCGTCGTTGGAATATACAAGCCAAGTTCTATAATGAAAATTCCCACTAGTATATGAAAGTGACAAAACAAGAGACTCTCTATCATGAAGATCATGGTGCTACTTTGAAGCACAAGTGTGGAAAAGGATAGTAGCATTGTCCCTTCTCTCTTTTCTCTCATTTTTTGGAGGGGATTTCTCTCTCTTTTTTTAGCCCCTCTCTATATATTTCTTTGGGCCATCTTTTTTTATTTGGCCTTTCCTCACATGGGACAATGCTCTAATAATGAAGATCATCATACTTTTATTGACTTACAACTCAAAGATTACAACTCGAAGCTAAAACAAAATATGACTCTATGTGAATGATGATGAAGCATGTCATATGAACGGAACGGTGGAAAGTTGCATGGCAATATATCTCGGAATGGCTATGGGAATGCCATGATAGGTAGGTATGGTGGCTGTTTTGAGTAAGGTATGGTGGGTGTATGGTTCCGGTGAAAGTTGCGCGGTACAAGAGAGGCTAGCAATGGTGGAAGGGTGAGAGTGTGTATAATCCATGGACTCAACATTAGTCATAAAGAACTCATATACTTATTGCAAAAACCTACGAGTTATCAAAACAAAGTATTCAACGCATGCTCCTAGGGGAAGGGTTGGTAGGAGTTAACCATCGCAGATCCCGACCTCCACACAAAGGATGACACTCAATAAATACCTCATGCTCTAACTTCGTCACATAGCGGTTCACCATACATGCATGCTACGGGAATCACAAACTTTAACATAAGTATTTATCAAATTCAAAATTACTCCACTAGCATGTCTGTAATATCACCATTCTCATATCTCAAAACAATCATCAAGTATCAAACTTCTCATCATATTCAATGCACTTTATTTGAAAGTTTTTACTATACTCATCATATTAGGACTAGTTTTATAACCAAAGCACATTACCATGCTGTTCTAAAGACTCTCAAAAGGATATAAGTGAAGCATGAGAGATCAATAATTTCTACAAAATAAAACCACCACCGTGCTCTAAAAGATATAAGTGAAGCACTAGAGCAAAACTATCTAGCTCAAAAGATATAAGTGAAGCACATAGAGTATTCTAATAAATTCTAAACCATATTTATCTCCGTAAAAAGGTGTGTCCAGAAAGGATGATTGTGGCAAACTAAAAATCAAAGACTCAAATTAACACATATCATGTGGTGAATAAAAATATAGTCCCGAGTATAGTTACCGATAGATGAAGACGAAAGAGGGGATGCCTTCCCGGGGCATCCCCAAGCTTAGGCTTTTGGTTGTCCTTGAATTTTACCTTGGGGTGCCTTGGGCATCCCCAAGCTTAGGCTCTTGCCACTCTTTGTTCCATAGTCCATCAAAGCCATACTCAAAACTTGAAAACTTCACAACACAAAACTTAGCCAAAAAATCTCGTGAGCTCCGTTAGTATAAGAAAACAAACCACCACTCAAAGGTACTGTAATGAACTCATTATTTTTTTATATTGGTGTTAAACCTACTGTATTCCAACTTCTCTATGATTCATACTCCCCGATACTACTCATAGATTCATCAAAATAAGCAAACAACACACGAAAAACAGAATCTGTCAAAAACAGAACAGTTTGTAGTAATATGTAACTTTCGAATACTTCTGTAAATCCAAAAAATTGAAATAAATTGGTAAATGTGAGGAATTTGTCTATTAATCATATGCAAAAAGAATCAACTAAATAGAACTCTCCAGTAAAAATTTACAGCCAATCTCGTGAGCGCTAAAGTTTCTGTTTTTTACAGCATGATCATATAAACTTCACACAAGTCTTCCCAAAGGTTCTACTTGGCACAAACACTAATTAAAACAAAAAACCACATCTAAACAGAAGCTAGATGCAATATTTATTCCTAAACAGAAGCAAAAACAAAGAAAATAAAATTGGGTTGCCTCCCAACAAGCGCTATCGTTTAACGCCCCTAGCTAGGCACGATACAAGAATAGATCTAGGTATTGCCATCTTTGGTTGGCAACTCTTCGACTAAGCACTTATAATTCTTAGGAACTTCTTTATTTCTATTGATAATCAAACTTCTATGCAAGAATTCAAGAAATTCATTTGTAGCAAAAGGTTCCGTTGCAAAAGTGAGAAAGTTGTGGTGAACACTTATGGATTTGAGATCCGCAATATCCTTACTAGATGATTCACCCTTATTTTTAGGAACATACATAAACTTTGCAAATTTAGTGGTAGAGGGATTCAAAGTATTTTTCACAGGAGAAAGAGCAGACCCTACATTAGTGATAATATCCTCAAGTTTATCGATCCTAGTGGAATCTTGATCTATTCTCTCTTTAACTATAGGTTATTTTCCTTTTAAAAAAATCAGAATAACTCCTACCTTGGATCCATACTGGGTAATTTGGTTGTGGATCTTTCTATCCAAACTCTCAACCAACTCTACAGTAGCAACTTTGTTTTCAATAATTTCAAGCCATTGCATAACAAATTCCAGAGTTAAAACAGTTCCATTAACCAGAAGAGGTGGTGGCCCAATCAATTCAGTCATAGATTATAGGAATCAAAAGTATGGCTACCCAAGAAATTCCCTCCGGTAATGGTATCAAGAATATATCTATTCCACGGAGTTATGCCAACATAAAAATTGCGAAGAGGAACGAAAGTGGAGAGCTTCCTAGTGGATCTATATTGAGCATTGCAAATTCTATACCGGGCATCGTTTAGATTTTCCTCCTCCCTTTGTTTAAAATTAAGAACCTCACTCTCGGGAGTATTGATAATGATAGGCGTGCTAGCCATGAGTCCATGACGGCAAGGCAAAGCGAACGGTAAACACACGGAAAAAGAAGGGCGAATAAAACGACAAGGGTGAAGTGGGAAGAGGAAAATGAGAGGCAAATAATGTAGTGCGAAGGATAAGGGCTTGTGATAGATACTTGGTATATGACTTTTGCGTAAGCCTCCCTGGCAACGGCGCCAGAAATTCTTCTTGCTACTTCTCGAGCTTGCGTTGTATTCCCTCGAAGAGGAAAGGGTGATGCAGCACAGTAGCGTAAGTATTTCCCTTAGTTTTTGAGAACCAAGGTATCAATCCAGTAGGAGACCGCGCGCGAGTCCCTCGCACCTGCACAAACAAATAAGAACTTCGCAGCCAACGCGATAAGCGGTTGTCAATCCCTTTACGGTCACTTACGAAAGTGAGATCTGATAGATAGGATAGTATAATATTTTTGGTATTTTTGGTATAAGAACAGAAAGTAAATAAGCAAGGACATCAGAAAGTGAAGGAAAGTAATATGATAAAGATAGACCCGGGGGCCATAGGTTTCACTAGTGGCTTCTCTCATGAAAGCAAAATTCTATGGTGGGTGAACAAATTACTGTCAAGCAATTGATAGAAAAGCGCATAGTTATGAGAATATCTAGGCATGATTATTATATATAGGCATCACGTCCGTGACAAGTAAACCAAAACGATTCTGCATCTACTACTATTACTCCACACATCGACCGCTATCCAGCATGCATCTAGAGTATTAAGTTCATAAGAACAGAGTAATGCTTTAAGCAAGATGACATGATGTAGAGGGATAAAGTCAAGCAATATGATATAAACCCCATCTTTTTATCCTCGATGGCAACAATACAATACGTGCCTTGATGCCCCTGCTGTCACTGGGAAAGGACACCGCAAGATTGAACCCAAAGCCAAGCACTTCTCCCATTGCAAGAACTATAGATCTAGTAGGCCAAACCAAACCAATAATTCGAAGAGACTTGCAAGGATATTATAATCATACATAAAAGATTTCAGAAAAGAATCAAATATTGTTCATAGATAAAATTGATCATAAACCCACAATTCATCGGATCTCGACAAACACACCGCAAAAAGATTACATCGAATAGATCTCCTCGAAGGTCGAGGAGAACTTTGTATTGAGATCCAAAAAGAGAGAAGAAGCCATCTTGCAAATAACTATGGACCCGAAGGTCTGTGGTAAAGTACTCACAAGTCATTGGTGAGGCTATGGTGTTGATGTAGAAGCACTCCATGGTAGATCCCCCCTCGGGCGGTGATACGTCCAAAATGCATCACTATTTTGTATCATAATTTATCCTTATTCATTGATATATTTCACGTTACGGTGATGTTCTTATGTTGTTTTGGTCTATTTTACACAGTTTGCAAACTTTCCGATGCCGAAGCAGTAGACGCAGGATTCAGCAGTAAAAAGTGGACACTGAGTTGCTGAAGAAGAATACCTCCAAATTACCTGAAAATTGACGGGAGATATTTTTCAGACGGATCACGAAGGCACGCAAAAGGGCAACCAGAGGGGGGCCACAGGGTTCCCAGGCGCCATGGGGGCGCCCCCCCTGGCCGCGCCGGGGGGGCGCCTAGAGCCCCTGGCCCACCTCTGGCCACCCCCTTTTGCATATATGCTCCCCGTTATCCAAAAACCCTAGAGACGGGAATTTTTACGGAGTTCCGCCGCCGCTCCGTGGCGGAAACCTACACAGAAGAAAAAGCCATCTCCGGCGGGCAGATTCCGCCGGGGAGATCACCTCCCGGAAGGGGAGATCGTCGCCATCGTCATCACCATCGTCACGGGCATCATCGAGATCATCATCAACATCATCCCCAACATCAGCACCATCTCCATCTTCATCCAAATCTCATCTTACAATCGCAACTTGTGTTGTAACTCGTACTACCTATCCTCTCTACTCCATCGGTGTTGATTATTACTTTGTGGTGAATGCTATTGAGTCTTGTTGGAGAAATACTATTATGTCCAGATTGTTTATCACATATTTATCCCCACTGATCATGATCTCTTTTATGTCTCGTGAGTAGTTACCTTAGTTCTTGAGGACATGGGGAAAGTCTTGTTGTTAGTAGTCATATGCTGTTGAAGTACTATGTGTTGTTTGATACTTAAGTTGTGTTGTCATTCTACTAGTGGTGTTGTGTGAGTCGAACACCCAACATTTTGCCTTATTAAGGACCTAGGAGAATACATTGTGTATAAAAAATGCTTATGGTGGGTTGCCGGAGTGACAGAAACCTGAACCCCAGTTTGCACGCTTTTGCATAAGGGAATAATGGATCCTCGATCGTATTGCTATGGTTAGGCTTTTGCCTTAAATTCTATCTTGTATTTGCGGATGCTTACAAGGTGTTTAATCATAAGAGTGCAATCATCTTAGTCTAGAGAGTGCACTAGCATAGATCCACCCACTCAACACTTATCAACACATAACATAGTATCGATGCGGAATATGGTGAAAGCACATGACTACCTCTCCCGTGTGTCCTCAAGAATGCTTTAGTCTTTATAAGTTCAGTTGCTAGGCCTCTCCTTTGCTAAGAAAGGATTGGGACACTTGTTACTCTCAGTACCTTTTACATTACTTGCTTTTACTTTCCTGTTGCTTATACCGAGAAAACCCCTAAAAGTTATCTTTCAGTGCTTGCTGTAATTTCTTGCTCAGAATCGCTTATCAATATCTTCTGCTCCTCGTTGGGTTCGACACTCTTACTTATCGAAAACGCTGCAATAGATCCCTTACGGTTGTGGGTCATCAGGCGGAGCTTCGGAACAGGCCCCAAGATGGGATCTCATGGGAACAGAAGGTTGCGGCGGTGGAATTAGGGTTTCTTGGTGCTCTCGGATGTTTTCAGGGTATATGGATATATATAGGAGGAAGAGGCCTGTCGGTGGAGCAACGAGGGGCCCACGAGGGTGGGGGCACGCCTACCCCCTAGGCGCGCCCTCCCCCCTCGTGGCCGCCTTGTTTCTTTCCTGACATGTACTCCAAGTCTTCTGTGTTGCGTTTGTTCCAAAACCGACTCTCCCGAAGGTTTCATTCCGTTTGGACTCCGGCTGATATTCCTTTTCTGCGAAACACTGAAATAGGCAAAAAAAACAGCAATTTGCACTAGGCCTTGGGTTAGTAGGTTAGTCCCAAAAATAATATAAAAGTGTATAATAAAGCCCATTAAACATCCAGAACAGATAATATAATAGCATGGAACAATCAAAAGTTATAGATACGTTGGAGACGTATCAAGCATCCCCAAGCTTAATTCCTGCTCGTCCTCGAGTAGGTAATGATAAAAACAGAATTTTTGATGTGGAATGCTACCCACTCAATGTAATTTTCTTCATTGTGGCATGAATGTCCAGATCTGAAAGATTCAAGACAAAAGTTTATATTGACATAAGAATAGTAATACTTCAAGCATACCAACAAAGCAATTATGTCTTCTCAAAATAACATGGCCAAAGAAAGTTATCCCTACAAATTCATATAGTCTGGCTATGCTCTATCTTCATCACACAAAATATTTAAATCATGCACAACCCTGGTTTCAACCAAGCAATTGTTCATACTTCGATTTTTTTCAAACTTTTCAACTTTCACGCAATACATGAGCATGAGCCATGGATATAGCACTGTAGGTGGAATAGAGTGGTGGTTGTGGAGAAGACAAAAGAGATGAAGATAGTCTCACATCAACTAGGCATATTAATGGGCTATGGAGATGCCCATCAATAGATATCAATGTGAGTGAGTAGGGATTGTCATGCAACGGATGCACTAGAGCTATAATAGTATGAAAGCTCAACAAAAGAAACTAAGTGGGTGTGCATCCAACTCGCTTGCTCACGAAGACCTAGGGCATTTTGAGGAAGCCCATCATTGGAATATACAAGCCAAGTTCTATAATGAAAATTCCCACTAGTATATGAAAGTGACAAAACAAGAGACTCTCTATCATGAAGATCATGGTGCTACTTTGAAGCACAAGTGTGGAAAAAGGATAGTAGCATTGCCCCTTATCTCTTTTTCTCTCTTTTTATTTCTTTTTCCCCTTTTTTCATTTGGGCCTTTTCTTCTCTCTTTTTTATGGCCTCTTTTTTTATTTTCTTTTTTTTCTCGTCCGGAGCCTCATCCCGACTTGTGGGGGAATCATAGTCTCCATCATCCTTTCCTCACTGGGACAATGCTCTAGTAATGAAGATCGTCACACTTTTATTTACTTACAACTCAAAGATTGCAACTCAAAGCTAGAATAAAATATGACTCTATGTCAATGCCTCCGGCGGTGTACCGGGATGTACAATGAATCAAGAGTGACATGTATGAAAAAATTATGCATGGTGGCCTTTCCACAAATACGATGTCAACTACATGATCATGCATGGTAATATGACAATGATGAAGTGTGTCGTAATAAACAGAACGGTGAAAAGTTGCATGGCAATATATCTTGGAATGGCTATGGAAATGACATAATAGGTAGGTATGGTGGCTGTTTTGAGGAAGGTATATGGTGGGTGTATGGTACCGGCGAAAGTTGCGCGGTACAAGAGAGGCTAGCAATGGTGAAAGGGTGAGAGTGCATATAATCCATGGACTCAACATTAGTCATAAAGAACTCATATACTTATTGCAAAAATCTACAAGTCATCAAAACAAAGTATTCAACGCATGCTCTTAGGGGAAGGGTTGGTAGGAGTTAACCATCGCGTGATCCCGACCTCCAGACAAAGGATGACAATCAGTAAATAAATCATGCTCTAACTTCATCACATAACGGTTCATCATACGTTCATGCTACGGGAATCACAAACTTCAACACAAGTGTTTTTCAAATTCGCAATTACTCCACTAGCATGACTCTAACCTCACCATCCTCATATCTCAAAACAATCATCAAGTAGGAAACTTCTCATAATATTCAATGCACTTTATATGAAAGTTTTTATTATACCCATCTTGGATGCTTATCATATTAGGACTAATTTTATAACCAAAGCAAATTACCATGTTGTTCTAAAAGACTCTCAAAATAATATAAGTGGAGCATGAGAGATCAATAATTTCTATAAAATAAAACCACCACCTTGCTCTAAAAAGATATAAGTGAAGCACTAGAGCAAAATTATCTAGCTCAAAAGATACAAGTGAAGCACATAGAGTATTCTAATTAATTCTGATTCATGTGTATATCTCTCAAAAGGTGTGTACAGCATGGATGATTGTGGTAAACTAAAAAGCAAATACCCAAATCATACATGACGCTCTGAGCAAAACACATATCATGTGGTGAATAAAAATATAGTCTCAAGTAAAGTTACCGATAGACGAAGACGAAAGAGGGGATGCCTTCCCGGGGCATCCCCAAGCTTAGGCTTTTGGTTATCCTTTAATTTTACCTTGGGGTGCCTTGGGCATCCCCAAGCTTAGGCTATTGCCACTCTTTCTTCCATAGTCCATCAAATCCTTACCCAAAAACTTGAAAACTTCACAACACAAAACTTAGCAAAAATCTTGTGAGCTCCGTTAGTATAAGAAAACAAACCACCACTTTAAGATATTGTAATGAAATCATTCTTTATTTATATTGGTGTTAAACCTACTGTATTCCAACTTCTCTATGATTCATACCCCTCGATACTACTCATATATTCATCAAAATAAGCAAACAACATAGGAAAAACAGAATCTGTCAAAAACAGAACAGTCTGTAGAAATCTGTAACTTTCGAATACTTCTGTAACTCTATTTTTTTGAAATAAACTGTTGGACGTGAGGAATTTGTTTATTAATCATTTGAAAAAAGAATCAACTTAAAATCACTCTCCAGTAAAATATGGCAGCAAATCTCGTGAGCGCAAAAGTTTCTGTTTTTTACAGCAAGATCGCAAACACTTCACTCAAGTCTTCCCAAAGGTTCTACTTGGCAAAAACACTAATTAAAACACAAAACCTCATCTAAACAGAAGCTAGATGAATTATTTATTACTAAACAGAAGTGAAAGCAAAGAAAATAAAATTGGGTTGCCTCCCAACAAGCGCTATCGTTTAACGCCCGTAGCTAGGCATGATACAAGATTAGATCTAGGTATTGTCATCTTTGGTAGGCAATCCATAAGTGTCTCTCATAATAGATTCATAAGGTAATTTGATTTTCTTTCTAGGAAAGTGTTCCATGCCTTTGCTTAACGGAAATTGGAATCTAATATTTCCTTCCTTCATATCAATAATTGCACCAATCGTTCTAAGGAAAGGTCTACCAAGAATAATAGGACATGTAGGATTGCAATCTATATCAAGAACGATGAAATCACATAATTCCTATTTGCAACAATAAGAACATCATTAATCCTTCCCATAGGTTTCTTGATGGTAGAATCCGCAAGATGCAAATTTAAAGAACAATCATCAAGTTCGTGGAAACCTAACATATCAGACAAAGTTTTTGGGATTGTGGAAACGCTAGCACCCAAATCACACAAAGCATAGCATTCATGATCTTTAATATTAATTTTAATAGTAGGTTCCCACTCATCATAAAGTTTTCTAGGGATAGAAACTTCTAATTCAAGTTTTTCTTCATAAGATTGCATTAAAGCATCAACTATGTGTTTGGTAAAAGCTTTCTTTTGACTATAAGCATGAGGAGAATTTAGCACAGATTGCAACAAGGAAATACAATCTATCAAAGAGCAATTATCATAATTAAATCCCTTGAAATCCAAAATAGTGGGTTCATTGCTATGTAAAGTTTTGACCTCTTCAATCCCACTTTTAATTGTTTTAGCATCAAGATCTAAAAACTCCGAATCACTGGGACGCCTTTTAACTAAAGTTGACTCATCCCCAGTCCCGTCTTTATCAAGATTCATAATAGAAAACAAGGATTTAATAGGAGACACATTAATCACTTTTAGATCTTCATTATTATCATGAAAACTAGAAGAACACGCTTTCACAAAGCAATCTCTTTTAGCACGCATCCTAGCGGTTCTTTCCTTGCACTCATCAATGGAAATTCTCATGGCTTTGAGAGACACATTGATATCATGCTTAGGTGGAATAGATCTAAGTTTCAAAGAATCAACATCAAGAGAAATTCTATCCACGTTCCTAGCCAACTCACCAATCTTAAGCAATTTTTCTTCAAGCAAAGCATTGAAATTCTTTTGCGAATTCATAAATTATTTAACACTAGTCTCAAATTCAGAGGGCATATTATTAAAATTTCCATAAGAGTTGTTGTAGGAATTACCATAATTATTAGAGGAATTACTAGGGAAAGGCCTAGAATTAAAGTTTCCTCCATATGCATTGTTACCAAAATTATTCCTATCAACAAAATTCACATCCATAGATTCATTATTATTCTCAATCAACGTGGACAAAGGCATATCATTAGGATCAGAAGACACACTCTTAGTAGCAAATAATTTCATAAGTTCATCCATATTTCCACTCAAAACATTAATCTCTTCAATAGCATGTACTTTTTTACTAGTAGATATTTCGGTGTGCCATTGAGAGTAATTAACCATAATATTATCTAGGATTTTAGTAGCTTCTCCTAAAGTGATTTCCATGAAAGTGCCCCCGCGGCCGAATCTAAAAGATTTCTAGATGCAAAATTCAATCCAGCATAAAAGTTTTGTATAATCATCCATAAGTTCAAACCATGTGTAGGGCAATTACGAATCATTAATTTCATTCTCTCCCAAGCTTGTGCAACATGCTCATGATCAAGTTGCTTAAAATTCATAATATCGTTCCTAAGAGAGATAATTTTAGCGGGAGGAAAATACTTAGAGCTAAAGGCATCTTTGCACTTATTCCATGAATCAATACTATTTCTAGGCAAAGAAGAGAACCAAGTTTTAGCACGACCTCTAAGCAAAAACGGAAATAGCTTTAATTTAACAATATCATTATATGTATATCTCTTCTTTTGCATATCGCACAAATCAACAAAGTTGTTTAGATGGGTAGCGGCATCTTCACTAGGAAGGCCGGAAAATTGATCTTTCATAACAAGGTTTAATAGTGCAGCATTGATTTCACAAGATTCAGCATCGATAATAGGGGCAATCGGAGTGCTAATAAAATCATTATTGTTGGTATTGCAAAAGTCACACAATTTGGTATTCTCTTGAGCCATAGTGACGAGCAAGCAATCCAACACACAAGCAAACAAGAAGCAAGCGAAAAGAGGCAAACGAAAAAAGGGTGAATAATACGACAAGGGTGAAGTGGGGGAGAGGAAAAGGAGAGGCAAATGGCAAATATTGTAATGCGAGGGATAAGAGTTTGTGATGGGTACTTTGGTATATGACTTTTGTGTAGATCTCACCGGCAACGGTGCCAGAAATTGGCAAGTTGACGGGAGATCAAATCTTGACTTGACTTGACGTAAGTCTCCCCGGCAACGACACCAGAAATTCTTATTGCTACCTCTTGAGCTTGCGTTGTTCTTCCCTTGAAGAGGAAAGGGTGATGCAGCACAGTAGCGTAAATATTTCCCTCAGTTTTTGAGAACCAAGGTATCAATCCAGTAGGATACTACACGCGAGTCCCTCGTACCTACAAAAACAAATAAGAACCTTGCAACCAACACGATAAAGGGGTTGTCAATCCCTTCTCGGCCACTTGCAAAAGTGAGATCTGATAGAGAGATTAAGATAATATTTTTGGTATTTTTGTTATATAGATTGAAAGTAAATATTGCAAAATAAAAGTAAAGTAAATATAAATAGTTGATGGAAGATAGACCCGGGATCCATAGGTTTCACTAGTGGCATCTCTCAAGATAGCAGATTTTTATGATGGGTGAACAAATTACTGTCGAGCAATTGATAGAAAAGCGCATAGTTATGAGAATATCCAGGCATGATCATTGTATATAGGTACCACGTCCGTGACAAGTAGACCGAAACGATGCTGCATCTACTACTATTACTCCACACATCGATCGCTATCCAGCATGCATCTAGAGTATTAAGTTCATAAGAACAGAGTAACGCCTTAAGCAAGATGACATGTTGTAGAGGGATAAACTCATGCAATATGATATAAACCCCATATTTTTATCCTCGATGGCAACAATTCAATACATGCCTTGCTGCCCCTGCTGTCACGGTAACGTGCACTCCAAGTCTTATGTGTTGCGCTTGTTCCAAAAACGACTCTCCCAAAGATTTCATTCCGTTTGGACTCTGTTTGATATTCCTTTTCTGTGAAACACTGAAATAGGCAAAAAAAACAGCAATTTGCACTGAGCCTTGGGTTAGTAGGTTAGTCCCAAAAATAATATAAAAGTGTATAATAAAGCCCATTAAACATCCAAAACAGATAATATAATAGCATGGAACAAGCAAAAATTATAGATACGTTGGAGACGTATCAATGTCTACTCCATAGTTCAATGTGCCATGCTTTACGGCTTAGAATCGAGACTTCAAAGACGTTTTGAACGTCATGGAGAATATGAGATGTTCCAAGAGTTGAAGTTAATATTTCAAGCAAATGCCCAAATTGAGAGATATGAAGTCTCCAATAAGTTCTATAGCTGCAAGATGGAGGAGAACAGTTCTATCAGTGAACACTTTCTCAGAATGTCTGGGTACGACAATCATATGACTCAACTTGGTTGCAAAGTTGACGAAGATAGTGTTATTGATAGAGTTCTTCAATCACTGCCACCAAGCTATAAAGGCTTCGTGATGAACTATAACATGCAAGGGATGCAGAAGACAATTCCTGAGCTCTTCGCCATGCTCAAAGTTGCAGAGGTAGAAATAAAAAAGGAGCATCAAGTGTTGATGGTTAATAAGACCACTAGTTTCAAGAAAAAGGGCAAGGGAAAGAAGGGGAACTTCAAGAAGAATAGCAAGATAGTTGCTACTCCCGTGAAGAAACCCAAGTCTGGAGCCAAGCCTGAAACTGAGTGCTTCTACTGCAAAGGGACTGGACACTGGAAGCGGAACTGCCCCAAGTATTTGGCGGATAATAAGGATGGTAAAGTGAACAAAGGTATATTTGATATACATGTTATTGATGTGTACCTTACTAATGCTCGTAGTAGCACCTGGGTATTTGATACTAGTTCGGTTGCTAATATTTGTAACTCGAAACAGGGGCTACGGATTAAACGAAGATTAGCTAAGGACGAGGTGTCGATGCGCGTGGGAAATGGTTCCAAAGTCGATGTGATCACCGTCGGCACGCTACCTCTACATCTACCATCGGGATTAGTTTTAGATCTGAATAATTGTTATTTGGTGCCGGCATTGAGCATGAACATTATATCTGGATTATGTTTGTTGCGAGACGGTTATTCATTTAAATCAGAGAATAATGGTTGTTCTATTTATATGAGTAATATCTTTTATGGTCATGCACCCTTGAAGAGTGGTCTATTCTTGTTAGATCTCGATCGGAGTGATACACATATTCATAATGTTGAAGCCAAAAGATGCAAATTTGATAATGATAGTGCAACTTATTTGTGGCACTGCCGTTTAGGTCATATTGGTGTAAAGCGCATGAAGAAACTCCATACTAATGGACTTTTGGAATCACTTGATTATGAATCACTTGGTGCTTGCGACCCATGCCTCATGGGCAAGATGACTAAGACTTCGTTCTCCGGAACAATGGAGCGAGCAACTGATTTGTTGGAAATCATACATACTGATGTGTGTGGACCAATCAGTGTTAAGGCTCGCGGCGGGTATTGTTATTTTCTGACCTTCACTGATGATTTGAGCAGATATGGGTATATCTACTTCATGAAACACAAGTCTGAAACATTTGAAAAGTTCAAAGAATTTCAGAGTGAAGTAGAGAATCATCGTAACAAGAAAATAAAGTTTCTACGATCTGATCGTGGAGGCGAATATTTGAGTTACGAGTTTGATCTTCATTTGAAACAATATGGAATAGTTTCACAACTCACGCCACCCGGAGCACCATAGCGTAATGGTGTGTCTGAACGTCGTAGCCGTACGTCATTAGATATGGTGCGATCTATGATGTCTCTTACCGATTTACCACTATCGTTTTGGGGTTATGGTTTAGACACAGCTACATTCACGTTAAATAGGGCACCATCTAAATCCATTGAGACGATGCCTTATGAACTGTGGTTTGGCAAGAAACCAAAGTTGTCGTTTCTTTAAGTTTGGGGCTGCGATGCTTATGTGAAAAAGCTTCAACCTGATAAGCTCGAACCCAAGTCGGAGAAATGTGTCTTCATAGGATACCCAAAGGAAATTGTTGGGTACACCTTCTATCACAGATCAAAAGGCAAGATATTCGTTGCTAAGAATGGGTCCTTTCTAGAGAAGGAGTTTCTCTCGAGAGAAGTGGGTGGGAGGAAAGTAGACCTTGATGAGGTAATTGTACCTTCTCCCAAATTGGAAAGTAGTACATCACAAAAACTAGTTCGAGTGATTCCTACACCAATCAGTGAGGAAACTAATGATGATGATCATGAAACTTCGGATCAAGTTACTACTGAACCTCGTAGGTCAACCAGAGTATGTTTCGCACCAGAGTGGTATGGCAACCCAGCTGGAAGTCATATTACTAGACCATGATGAACCTACGAACTATGAGGAAGCGATGATGAGCCCAGATTCCACAAAATGGCTTGAGCCCATGAAATCTGAGATGGGATCCATGTATGAGAACAAAGTGTGGACTTTGATGACTTGCCCGATGATAGGCAAGCCATTGAAAATAAATGGATCTTCAAGAGGAAGACAAACGCCGATGGTAATGTTACTGTCTACAAGGCTCGACTTGTTGCGAAAGGTTTTCGAAAAGTTCAAGGAGTTGACTACGATGGGACTTTCTCACCCGTCGCGATGGTTAAATATGTCCGAACCATGTTAGCAATTGCTGCATTTTATGATTATGAAATCTGGCAAATGGATGTCAAAACTGCATTCATTAATGGATACCTCAAATAGGAGTTGTATATGATGCAATCAGAAGGTTTTGTCAATCCTAAAGGTGCTAACAAAGTGTGCAAGCTCCACCAATCCATCTATGGACTGGTGCAAGCATCTCGGAGTTTGTCGTGGAATTAACACGGCAGATGTCCGGTTCAACGGACTTGATGATGGAACCATCGCACGGGTTAGCTTGAAAGGGTTCATGGCGCACAAAGGACACAAAGGGTTTTATACTAGTTCGGCCCCTTCGAGAAGGTAAAAGCCTACGTCTAGTTGGTTTGGTATTACTCGTGCGTCGGATTACAGGGAGCGGAATCGCTTGCCTGCGTCTCGACGGATTGATTGTTGCTTGTCCTTGAACCGGTGCCGGGTCGTCCCTTTATATAGAGGTGACGCCTGGTCCGGTTTACAGAGTCCCGAGGCCGGCTCATAATCGTGTCCGCCTCGGTCTCTGCTCTTCCTTTCTTATTTCTCAAGTTACATCTCTCTGACGGTTGATAAACCATATTTCTATACATGGGCCCTGAAATCTTATGGGCCGTGATCTCTACTACTAATAAATTAAGTGCGATATAGTTAAGCCGGTTTACAATATCCGGTTTATACCTATTAACCATATCCCTGACATTAGGCCCCAGAATGATTTGAACTTGTTCATATCAGTCTCCATCGTCTTCTGCAACTTCTCTTCTGTCTTCATTTTCTCTTGTAAACCGGCTCTGACGTCAGCTTCCAAAATCATTAAAGTCTGACCATGACATCAGCTCCGCATTTATCGCCGCGAGCTGTACTGTGGCTTGTTTTTAATGGTTATCCCGAGAATCGAGGCGTTCAACGGATCTTTATCCGATTTTTCTCCCTTGATTATCGCACCTGTCGTTTCATATCTGCATCTCTGCCTATAAATAGCGCCGCCCCTCCTCATTCTTCCTTCTCGCTTCTTCTTCCTCCTTCCGCTTCCTGACCCGCAAATCTCCATTGCTGCTCGAGCTCAAGAACGCACCGACGACCGCAGGATCTTCAGCCTTCGACCGGCCGCTGCATCAACCTGAGCCTTGACCAGATTTTCTCCGCCGCCGATTCTCATTGTCCCTGGTACGTTCATTCACCTCTCGGTAGATCTGTGTCCACCATTGTTTCGCCCGCGTTCTTCCGCCATTAGGGCTGTCGATGAAGCTCTTGTTCCTTCGTAGATCATAAAAACCTTGTAATCTTTAGGCTTTAATCTGTAGGTCTCTCACTCAGCACCAGATTAGATCTCACTATAATAACCATGTAGTTTTATCCATCCCGCCATTAGAGCTTCTGCTTTTTAGAACTCCGCCATTAGAGCTCCACCAGTAGAACCTTCTGTACTAGTTCCGCATATTTAGCTGTTGCACTTTGCCCCTTAAATCTTGTTGTTTTTACTTCCGCCGTTTGCCTGCTTTAGATCTCCTTTTATGCATCTCTTATGAACCCATCCGCCCTAAATTGGACCTCTGTAGATTTTCCATGCGATTTTCGTTTCTTTATCTCCGCATGCTCAGATCTATTTTCCTTAGTAACGCATCGAAAACCTGTTTTTCTCTTCAATAGACCTACTAAATATGCTCCGGTTTAGATCATCATGTCATAAACCGGAAATGATGTAACCAGATATAATAACTTTAAATGATTCCCCTTCAACTGCCATTTAAACCGGAAATGAGAACACTCTGTTTTATAATTCCGGTTTAACCTTGCCAAATACTTCTCCATCTTAACCATTGCATATCATGAACATATTCCGGATCGTTACTTTTTCATAATCCGTATTTGCGCTTTTCTCTTCTTCAGTACCTTGCTCAAATGGCCAAGCAATATGTTTCGTGCGACTGGGTTCGTTCTGTTGTAACTGAAGAGGACTTAGTCAAACTATCAAGCATTGGTACGTTAGGTCCTCAGGCTGAACTGAAATGGCGCGCTCCGGGTAATGAGTGTCCTCCCGCTCCTAGGTCCGGGGAAGTGATTGTATTTCTGGATCACATCTCCAGGGGTTTCTCTCCCCCTGGTTCAAAATTTTTCCGGGATGTCCTTGCCACCTTCCAGCTGCATCCACAGGATATTGGACCGAACTCCGTTTCCAATATTTGTGATTTCCAAGTTTTCTCTGAAGCTTACCTGCAAGAAGAGCCTTCGGTTGATCTTTTTCGGGATTTCTTCCACGCAAACCGGCGTACTGAGTTCACCAGCGGGCCTCATCAAGAGCTTGGTGGTATCAGTATTCAGAAGAGGAGGGATGTAGTTTTCCCTCACGCCTCCTTGCACACTCATCCAAAGGACTGGAACAAGTCCTGGTTTTATTGCATAGACACATCTCCTGAAGGTGAAAACCCTTTGCCGGGTTATCGTGAGACTCGTATCCCGGCAAATCACCCCTTGCCACAACGATTAAGCGCTGCTGAACGGATCCCATTTTCTCCTCAACTCTCTAAGCTGAGGGCCTTCATAGCGAACGGCCTGATTGGCACAGATTTTCTTCGCTGCTGGTTATCATGGAGTATTCTTCCCTTAAGCCGGCGCCCTGATTTGATGTGCAATTACTCCGGTAAATCGGATGATCCTCAGAGATTTTCTAAGGATAAGTTGCCTGAATCGGAAGTCATTGAATCGGCCAAAAAGATTGTCAATCCTGCTCTAACAGACTGCACCAAGGTTGGCTTGGCCCCATACTTCAAGAAAAACAAGCAGCCTGAGGTAAATGTCTTTAACTTGTATTTTATAAACCGTCCTCTTTGAACCGTCTTTTACTTGCCTTCCCTTTTTTTCATTTAGGCTGATGATCCTTTCTGGAGGAGGAAACCTCAAGAAAAACCTGCAAAGCAAACTCGCCGAAAGACTCCTGCAAATAAGAAAAGAAAAGCTGCCATTGATACCGGTTCTCCTTCTGAAGATGATGATCCGGACTCTGAGGTACGCTTTACTTCCGGTTTACATTTGCTTTTATATACTTGTTCATATCTCTAATGATGCCCTTTTCACAGGATCCACTCGAAGGTGATAACCCGGCGGAGATTGAGGTAACCCTTATTTCTTCCGATTCAGAACCCCCTCCTCAAAAGATCCGTCGGACTGTTAGAAAGTATCAATTTTCTCATCCTTATGCTAAGTTGGATCCCAATTTTGATTTGAAGAAACAACAGCACGAAGCCTTGCGCCGGACCACTCGCCATAGCGGTTTGGCAGTGGAATCCTCTGGGATTTCGCTAACTCCGGCTCGAAAGCGCCGCGCTGAGGTGATGCTCTCTCCAACTCTTCTTCACCCCAAGGCCGGTCTTATCAGAAAACCACTTAAACCGACTGATCCTGATTATCAGGAAACTCCGCTGTCTTCATCTGGCGAATCAACGGCGACACAGCTTCCACCTTTGAAGACTGTCCCAGGGTAATTCTCTTTACTTTTTTTTCGGTTTATAACCTTCTTTTCCTTTATAATGCTGACTTATCTTTGCTTGTTTTCCAGCAAACCGAAACCCAGCAAAAGAGCTAAGGGTAAGAAGCCTGTCGCTGACCCTTCTACTGATGAACCAGTGATTGAACCGTCAGCAACTGTCCCTCCTGAAAATACTCCTGTCCCTCCGGTTCAAGAACCTGTCCTTGATATTCCTGCCACTGATGCTGCCCAAGGTCCACCAAGTCCGGCCCGGGTTAGCTCTCCTCAAGCTAATCCGGGATCTCCTGATCCGGCCCAAGCTGAAGTCACGCCTCCCAATGCACCTACTTCTCCTGACGTTGTGGTTACTGGTGCTGCTTATGTTGCACCAGCCAAACCCACCGTTTTAGCAAAGCATACTGCTAAACCGGAGAAAGTAACTCAGGAGAAGGGGAAGTGGAGTACAGACTTATCCAATCTTTCGAGCATGAGTGCTCAAGACCTTTATTCCGGATATTTGAGCCGGCTCCACAGTAGCCGGGATTTTGAAGCCAGCTTAGTAAATATGATGAGAGAGAAATACGAAGTAAGTGCTCCTGTTCTGATTTTGCTTTATTTTGTCGCATCTTTATCTTCTAACAGCCCCCAAGTTCCGGTTTATCTTCTTCATTGAAGGTAATCCGGAACTTTGTAGTTTTTTAGCTGCTGATCTGTACATTAGCCCCCAAGTATCAAGTAGATAACTTGGTTATGTAGTTGATACTTGTAGAAATTGTCTCTGATGTTTTTGCTTCAACTGCCATTAGCCCCCAAGTGTCAAGTATACAACTTGGTTGTCTGCTTGAGACTTGTAAAAATTATCTCTGATGTTTTGCTTCAACTGCCATTAGCCCCCAAGTGTCAAGTATACAACTTGCTTGTATGCTTGAGACTTGTAATTTCTAATCTTACTTTTAAACTTTTATGTACAGGCTGAGCTGAACCGGAATGCTGTGGAAAACAGTGAGCTTCGAAGCCGGCTTATAGAGACTGAGGCAGCCGCTTCAAAGGCGAAGAAAGAACTTCAAGTCAGTTTGAAAACTGCCGAAGACTTGAAGAAATTCTTTGATGAAGAACGGACTGCTTTTGAAGTCCAGAGAAAGGATCTTGAAAAACGTGTTCAAGATGCCGAAGGAGCTCTTAACCCGGTTACTGAAGAATTGGCCGGGTTAAAACGCCAAGTTGATTTGATGATTTCTGCTATCTTTGGTAAGCATAATCTGAATTCTTTTCTGCTATCTCTGCAAACTGTGTTTTGCACCGGTTTAACTTTGCTCGTTGTATGTAGGACGCCGCGTCTCCCATCTTGGGGATGACGTACGGAAGAAACTGAAAGCCTGCTACACCTTGGTGGAGCAACTATACTCTGGGGCGCAAAGGATTATCAGCGCTACCTCCTTCGGTAAACCGGCTCCTTCAACCATCAAGGCTACTTTAAACAGCTTGTCGATTCTACCGACTCGTCTTGAAGAGGTGAAGAAATCAGCTGCCCGAGGAGGTGCTCTTCTGGCCCTGACAAGGGCTAAAGCTTGGGTTCCAGACATTGATCCGGCCGAAGTGCTAACCGGGTTTCCTGACACCAAGGAAGACGGTTCAGCATTTGGTGAGAGAGATCTATATGCTCTGACAAAGGAAATGCGTCCACTTTCGAGTAAGATTGCGGTGGAAGCTGATTTATCCCGATACCATCCAGCATACGATCTTCAAAACGAGCGTGTGGAACGACCGGTCTATGATGTTGCAAACTTAACTCCGCCGGTTCGTCCTCACACTTATGCTCCTGATATTGATCCTGCTGAGTTGATCAACGATGAAGTGTATTTCCGTGCCTTGGCCAAGATTGATTGGCGTGCACCAGATTTCCCGCCGCTTCACGAGGAAGAAGATGTTCCGGAACCAGATGGTGGCCAGTCATCCCGGCAAGGAGGAACGGAATCTTGAATGTTTACTGCTGTAATCACAATTGCTATTCCTTAAACAATGCTTCCGGCTATTTGGCTTTCATGCCTTGTAATAGGCTTTAGCTGAAATTTTAATGCACTGTGATCCGGCTTTTGGTCGTTTTATAAAGTATTCTTTCGCCGACTTGTTGATTGATGTGGATCTCTTGCCCTGTTCATAGAAAAGATGAAAAAAATATGTCCTAGTGGTGTGACCACTGGACGGATCAGCTTGCTCTCTTGCTATGATAAACAAGCATACCTTTGATAAACAACTTTGATACCGTGATTGTATGTAACCGAAATACCTTAAACCGGCAAGATGTTTAAACTACCTTAACCAGCCCGTGGACTTCTTCAGTCTTAACTTGATCATGAATTTTTCTTTTCTTGGTTCAGCAATTTGTAACTTGTATCTTACCTCTTCCTTCCAATTGTCAACTCATCATGAAGCCGAACCGGGTTACGATGAACGCCGGTTTAACATCCTCTGGTGTTCATGATCCGGACTTATAATAATAGATATACAGTCAACTTCCAGAGTTGTTCCCCTTGGTTAAAAAGGTTATGAAACACAGAAACCATCAAGAAACACATATTCATTGTAAATCAAACTATGCAACCGAGGCTTTTTCAAAGAGCTGCCAGGCTCAAAAAACTGTTCAGAGAACCGGGCCATCATTTGAACGCGGATTGATACCGACTTGTTCAGGGAACCCAAAATTTCTAAACATAGCCATTCAAGAGGTGTGTGGACGATACCACTGTCCTCAGGGGCCGGGCCATCATTTGAACGCGGATTGATACCGACTTGTTCAGGGAACCCAAAATTTCTAAACATAGCCATTCAAGAGGTGTGTGGACGATACCACTGTCCTCAGGGGCCGGCCGACCGCGTAGCCCTTCAACCCCTTGAGGCCGCCTTCCAAGAACTCGAAACCGTCGTGCGCGAGCCCCACGGTGGGCGCCAACTGTCGTGGAATTAACACGGCAGATGTCCGGTTCAACGGACTTGATGATGGAACCATCGCACGGGTTAGCTTGAAAGGGTTCATGGCGCACAAAGGACACAAAGGGTTTTATACTAGTTCGGCCCCTTCGAGAAGGTAAAAGCCTACGTCTAGTTGGTTTGGTATTACTCGTGCGTCGGATTACAGGGAGCGGAATCGCTTGCCTGCGTCTCGACGGATTGATTGTTGCTTGTCCTTGAACCGGTGCCGGGTCGTCCCTTTATATAGAGGTGACGCCTGGTCCGGTTTACAGAGTCCCGAGGCCGGCTCATAATCGTGTCCGCCTCGGTCTCTGCTCTTCCTTTCTTATTTCTCAAGTTACATCTCTCTGACGGTTGATAAACCATATTTCTATACATGGGCCCTGAAATCTTATGGGCCGTGATCTCTACTACTAATAAATTAAGTGCGATATAGTTAAGCCGGTTTACAATATCCGGTTTATACCTATTAACCATATCCCTGACAGAGTTGGAATATACGATTTAATGAGGTGATCAAAGCATATGGTTTTATACAGACTTTTGGAGAAGCATGTATTTACAAGAAAGTGAGTGGGAGCTCTATAGCATTTCTGATATTATATGTGGATGACATATTGTTGATTGGAAATGATATAGAATTTCTTGATGTCATAAAAGGATACTTGAATAAGAATTTTTCAATGAAAGACCTCGGTGAAGCTGCTTATATATTAGGCATCAAGATCTATAGAGATAGATCAAGACGCTTAATTGGACTTTCACAAAGCACGTACCTTGATAAAGTTTTTAAGAAGTTCAAAATGGATCAGTCAAAGAAAGGGTTCTTGCCTGTGTTACAAGGTGTGAAGTTGAGTAAGACTCAATGCCCGACCACTGCAGAAGATAGAGAGAAAATGGAAGTCATTTCCTATGCCTCAGCCATAGGATCTATCATGTATGCAATGATGTGTACCAGACCTAATGTGTGCCTTGCTATAAGTTTAGCGGGGAGGTACCAAAGTAATCCAGGAGTGGATCACTGGACATCGGTCAAGAACATCTTGAAGTACCTGAAAAGGACAAAGGATATGTTTCTCATTTATGGAGGTGACAAAGAGCTCGTCGTAAACGGTTACGTTGATTCAAGCTTTGACACTGATCCGGATGACTCTAAGTCACAAACCGGATATGTATTTTTGTTGAATGGTGGAGCATCGTCGCGGGATCTACGTGTGAAGCGGAGTACATAGCTGCTTCAGAAGCAGCAAATGAAGGAGTCTGGATGAAGGAGTTCATATCCGATCTAGGTGTTATACCTAGTACATCGGGTCCAATGAAAATCTTTTGTGATAACACTGGAGCAATAGCCTTGGCAAAGGAATCCAGGTTTCACAAGAGAACCAAGCACATAAAGAGACGCTTCAATTCCATCCGCGATCAAGTCAAGGAGGGAGATATAGAAATTTGCAAGATACATACGGATATGAATGCCGCAGACCCGTTGACTAAGCCTCTTCCACGAGCAAAACATGATCATCACCAAGACTCCATGGGTGTTAGAATCATTACTATGTAATCTAGATTATTGACTCTAGTTCAAGTGGGAGACTGAAGGAAATATGCCCTAGAGGCAATAATAAAGTTGTTATTTGTATTTCCTTATATCATGATAAATGTTTATTATTCATGCTAGAATTGTATTAACCGGAAACTTAGTACATGTGTGAATACATAGACAAAACAGAGTGTCCCTAGTATGCCTCTACTAGACTAGCTCATTGATCAAACATGGTTATGTTTCCTAGCCATAGACATGAGTTGTCATTTGATCAACGGGATCACATCATTAGGAGAATGATGTGATGGACAAGACCCATCCGTTAGCTTAGCAACTTGATCATTTAGTTTTACTGTTGTTGCTTTCTTCATGACTTATACATGTTCCTATGACTATGAGATTATGCAACTCCCAAATACCGGAGGAACGCCTTATGTGCTATCAAACGTCACAATGTAACTGGGTGATTATAAATATGCTCTACAGGTGTCTCCAAAGGTGTTTGTGGTGTTGGCATATATCGAGAATAGGATTTGTCACTCCGAGTGTCGGAGAGGTATCTTTGGGCCCTCTCGATAATACACATCATAATAAGCCTTGCAAGCAAATGACTAATGAGTTAGTCACGAGATGATGTATTACGGAACGAGTAAAGAGACTTGCTGGTAACGAGATTGAACTAGGTATGATGATACCGACGATCAAATCTCGGGCAAGTAACATACCGATGACAAAGGGAACAACGTATGTTGTTATGCGGTTTCACCGATAAAGATCTTTCTAGAATATGTAGGAACCAATATGAGCATCCAGGTTCCACTATTGGTTATTGACCAGAAATGAGTCTTGGTCATGTCTACATAGTTCTCAAACCCATAGGGTCCGCACGCTTGACTTTTGATGACGATCGGTATTATGAGTTTATGTGTTTTGATGTACCGAAGGTAGTTCGGAGTCCCGGATGTGATCACGGGCATGACGAGGAGTCTTGGAATGGCCAAGACATAAAGGTCGATATATTGGAAGCCTATGTTTGAACATCGGAATGGTTCCGGATAAGTCGGGCATTTACCGGAGTACCAGGGGACTACCGGAACCCCCCGGGGAGTTAATGGGCCTTAATGGGCCATAGTGGAAAAGAGGAGGAGGCGACCAAGGTGGGGGCACGCCCCCCACAAGCCCAATCCGAATTGGGAGGGGGGTCGGCCCCCCTTTCGTTCTTCTCCCTCTCCTCCTTCCTTCCTCTCCTACTCCAACTAGGGAAGGGGGGAATCCTACTCCCGGTGGGAGTAGGACTGCCCTAGGGCGCGCCATAGAGAGGGCCGGCCCCTCCCTTCCTCCACTCCTTTATATACGTGGGGAGGGGGCACCCCATAGACACACAAGTTGATTTTAGCTGTGTGTGGTGCCCCTTCCCACAGTTACACACCTCGGTCATATCGTTGCAGTGCTTAGGCGAAGCCCTGCGCTGGTAGCTTCATCATCACCGTCACCACGCCGTCGTGTTGACGAAACTCTCCCTTGATTCTCAACTGGATCAAGATCTTGTGGGACTTCATCAATTTGAACGTGTGCTGAACGCGAAGATGCCGTATGTTTGGTACTTGGATCGGTTGGATCGCGAAGACATTCAACTACATCAACTCCGTCACTAGACGCTTCCACTTTCGGTCCACGAGGGTACGTAGACACACTCTCCCCTCTCATTGCTATGCTTCTAGTAGATAGATCTTGCGTGATCGTAGGTTTTTTTTTGAAATACTACGTACCCCAACAATGACCTGAAAAGTGTATCCGACCAGGGTTAATCGAGCGTGTTGGGTAAGTTGTTGCACCCTTGCAGGGAAGTTAATCTATTTGAATAGCCATGTCCACTGTAACAGACGCTCAGAGTTGTATCCCGATCTATACAACTAGAACTGGACACCGGAGACATGATATGGATATGATGGCTTCGGGATTGCTTTCTCGCAAGGTGTCGAGGAAGGATCCTTGGGCGTGACTTAAATATATTTGTTACTATATGTTATGATACTCTACTCTCTTATGTTTCTTCAAGATGCTAGTATTTGATAGGGTGGATCTTCCCCTCTGTTCTGATCCAGAACATAGATATAATGTTGAAAACATAAATGGTTCAGATCTGAATTCATGGCACCCGGGCCCAAAGTGTCAAGCATTAAGCATGGCAAAGTCATAACAACATCAATCTCCAAACATAATGGATACTAGGGATCAAGCCCTAACAAAACTAACTCGATTACATGATGAATCTCATCCAACTCCTCACCAACCAGCGAGCCTACGAAGGAATTACTCACTCCTCGTGGAGAGCATCACGAAATTGGCGATGGAGGAGGGTTTGTGATGACGAAGACCGAAGATTCCCCTCTCCGAAGCCCCAAACGGAATCTAGATCTGGCCTCCCGATGAAGAATCGGAGGTGGTGGCGGCTTCATATCGCGAAATGAGAGAATTCTTCCTCCCTGATTTTTTTTGGAAAAATAGGTATTTATGGAGTTGGACTAAGGGTCTGCGGGGCCACGCGGTGGGCACAACCCACCTGGGCGCACCTAGAGGGGGCGCGCCCTGGTGGGTTGTGCTCACCCAGGGGCTCCCCTCCGGTGGTTCTTGGCTTCGGTATTTTTCTTTTATTCTGAAATAATTCTCCAAAAAGTTTCCTTCCATTCCGAGAACTTTTATTTCTACACAAAAACAACACCATGATATTTCCGCTGAAAACTGCGTCAGTCCGGGTTAATTTCATTCAAATCATGTAAATTAGAGTCCAAAACAAGAGGAAAAGTGTTAGGAAAAGTAGATACGACGGAGACGTATCACCAACCGGGACTAAAGGTCATCTAGCCCCCAGCGCACACTCGCGGCCACGTGGAGGGACTTTAATTCCGGGTTGTGGCTGACCGGGACTAAAGGATGGGGGCTTTAGTTCCAATTTCGTTGTCCCGGTTGGTGACCCGGGACTAAAGCCCTGTTTTCCACTAGTGCAAAGTGCCCATCCCTGGGATTTGGCTTCGTACAATAGGGGCACTGGTACTTCTTCCTCTTGTAGTACGCAGCCGTTCCCTGGTCCTTGATCTTTTGGACTTCCTTGGCTATGAAGGACTCGACGTTCCCTTCGTCCACATCATCTCCACAGTCATACTACACACACAAATGAATTACATTAATACATTATGCATTCATATAATAAAACATGCCAAAGGAACTAAATGAACAAATAAAATTTGAACCAGGCTTGCCTCATAGACTTCGTCGTCAACAAAGTCTGGGTTGTTGGAAATATGCCCTAGAGGCAATAATAAATTGGTTATTATCATATTTCCTTGTTCATGATAATTTTTTATTATCCATGCTAGAATTGTATTGATAGGAAACTCATATACATGTGTGGATACATAGACAAACACCATGTCCCTAGTGAGCCTCTAGTTGACTAGCTCATTGATCAATAGATGGTTGCGGTTTCCTGACCATGGACATTGGATGTCGTTGATAACGAGATCTCATCATTAGGAGGATGATGTGATGGACAAGACCCAATCCTAAGCCTAGCACAAGATCGTGTAGTTCGTATGCTAAAGCTTTTCCAATGTCAAGTATCCTTTCCTTAGACCATGAGGTTGTGCAACTCCCGGATACCGTAGGAATGCTTTGGGTGTGCCAAACGTCACAACGTAACTGGGTGGCTATAAAGGTGCACTACGGGTATCTCCGAAAGTGCCTGTTGGGTTGGCACGAATCGAGACTGGGATTTGTCACTCCGTGTGACGGAGAGGTATCTCTGGGCCCACTCGGCATAATGTGCACAATGTGATCAAGGAGTTGATCACGGAATGATGTGTTACGGAATGAGTAAAGAGACTTGCCGTAACGAGATTGAACAAGGTATCGGGATACCGACGATCGAATCTCGGGCAAGTACTATACTGGTAGACAAAGGGAATTGTATACGGGATTGATTGAATCCCTGACATCATGGTTATCTGATGAGATCATCGTGGAACATGTGGGAGCCAACATGGGTATCCAGATCCCGCTGTTGGTTATTGCCCGGAGAGTTGTCTCGGTCATGTCTGCATGGTTCTCGAACCCGTAGGGTCTACACACTTAAGGTTCGTTGACGCTAGGGTTATAGGGAATAGATGTACGTGGTTACTGAATGTTGTTCGGAGTCCCAGATGAGATCTCGGATGTCACGAGGAGTTCCGGAATGGTCCGGAGGTAAAGATTTATATATGGTAAGTCCCATTTTGGTCACCGGAAAAGTTTCGGGCGCTATTGGTAACGTACCGGGACCACTGGGAGGGTCCCGGGGTCCATCGGGTGGGGCCACCAGCCCCAGAGGGCTGCGTGGGCCAAGTGTGGGAGGGGACCAGCCCCAGGTGGGCTGGTGCGCCCCTCCCCCCCCCCCACCACCAAGGCCCAAGGCGCAGGGAGAGTGGGAGGGGAAAACCCTAGGTCCATATGGGCCTTAAGGCCCACCCTAGGGCGCCCCCCTCTCTTCCCCCCTTGGCCGCACCCTAGATGGGTTTTGGGGGCTGCCGCCACCCCTAGGGAGGGAACCCTAGATGGGGCCTCAGCCCCTCCCCGTCCCATATATATAGTGGGGGTTTTGGGGCTGCCAGAGACATGAGATCATCCCCTCTTGGCGCAGCCCTACCCCTCTCCCTCCTCGTCTCTTGCGGTGCTTGGCGAAGCCCTGCTGGAGTGCCACGCTCCTCTACCACCACCACGCCGTCGTGCTGTTGCTGGACGGAGTCTTCCCCAACCTCTCCCTCTCCCCTTGCTGGATCAAGGCACGGGAGACGTCACCGGGCTGCACGTGTGTTGAACGCGGAGGCGTCGTTGTTCGGCGCTTAGATCAGAATCAACCGCAATCTGAATCGCCATGAGTACGACTCCTTCATCCGCGTTCTTGCAATGCTTCCGCATTGCGATCTTCAAAGGTATGAAGATGCACTCTCCTCTCATTGCTAGTAGACTCCATAGATTGATCTTGGTGATGCGTAGAAAATTTTCGATTTCTGCTACGATCCCCAACAGTGGCATCATGAGCTAGGTCTATGTGTAGTTTCTTGCACGAATAGAACACACGGTAGTTGTGGGCGTCGATTTGTCAATTTATTTGCCGCTACTAGTCTTATCTTGATTCGGCGGCATCGTGGGATGAAGCGGCCCGGACCGACCTTACACGTACTCTTACGTGAGATAGGTTCCACCGACTGACATGCACTAGTTGCATAAGGTGGCTAGCGGGTGTCTGTCTCTCCCACTTTAGTCGGATCGGATTCGATGAAAAGGGTCCTTATGAAGGGTAAATAGAAATTGGCATATCACGTTGTGGTTTTGGCGTAGGTAAGAAATGTTCTTGCTAGAAACCAATAGCAGCCACGTAAAAACTTGCAACAACAATTAGAGGACGTCTAACTTGTTCTTGCAGCATGTGTCGTGTGATGTGATATGGCCAAAAGGATGTGATGAATGATATATATGTGATGTATGAGATTGATCATGTTCTTTTAATAGGAATCACGACTTGCATGTCGATGAGTGTGACAACTGGCAGGAGCCATAGGAGTTGTCTTATTTTATTGTATGACCTGCGTGTCACTGAAAACGCCATGTAATTACTTTACTTTATTGCTAACCGTTAGCCATAGTAGTAGAAGTAATGTTTGGTGAGACGACTTCATGAAGACACGATGATGGAGATCATGATGATGGAGATCATGGTGTCATGCCGATGACGATGATGATCATGGAGCCCCAAAGATGAAGATCAAAAGGAACAAAATGATATTGGCCATATCATGTCACTATTTGATTGCATGTGATGTTTATCATGTTTTACATCTTATTTTCTTAGAACGACGGTAGTAAATAAGATGATCTCTCACTAAAATTTCAAGAATTGTGTTCCCCCTAACTGTGCACTGTTGCTAAGGTTCGTTGTTCTGAAGCACCACGTGATGATCGGGTGTGATAGGCTCTAACGTTCGCATACAACGGGTGTAAGCCAGATTTACACGCACAATACACTTAGGGTTCACTTGACGAGCCTAGCATGTACAGACATGGCCTCGGAACACGGAAGACCGAAAGATCGAACATGAGTCGTATAGAAGATACAATCAACATAAAGATGTTCACCGTTGATGGCTAGTCTGTCTCACGTGATGATCGGACACGGCCTAGTCGATTGGGATCATGTATCACTTGGATGACTAGAGAGATGTCTATCTGAGTGGGAGTTCATTAAATCTATTTAGATGAACTTAATTGTCATGAACAATAGTCTAAGTTGTCTTCGCAAATTATGTTGTAGACAAATAGCTTGCGTTATAGCTCCCTGTTTAATACGATCCTAGAGAAAGACTAAGTTGAAAGATATTGTAAGCAATGATGCGGACTGGGTCCGTAGTCCGAGGAGTGTCCTCACTGCTACACAGAAGGCTTACGTTTTTTATGCACCGCTCGATGTGCAAACCCCTACAACATCGTCTGTGGATGTTGTGAACACCTGACAGACACGTCCTAATGACTACTTGATAGTTTAGTGCACCATACTTTACGGCTTAGAATCGGGATTCCAATGACGTTTTGAACGCCATAAGACATGAAATGTTCCAAGAGTTGAAATTGGGATTTCAGGCTCATGACCGTGTTGAGAGGTATGAGACCTCTGACAAGTTCTTTTGCCAACAAGATGGAGGAGAATAGCTCAACTAGTGAGCATATGCTCAGAATGTCTGGGTGCTAAAATCACTTGAACCAAGTGGGAGTCAATCTTCCAGATGAGATGTTGACGGAATTCTCTAGACACTATCACCAAGCTACTAGAACTTCGTGATGAACTATGACATGCAAAGGATGGAGATGATCCCGGAGCTATTAGCGGTGCTTAAGACCGCAAAAGTAGAAATCAAGAAGGAGCATCAAGTGTTGATGGTTTAACAAAGACCACTAGTTTCAAAAGGGGGCAAGGGCTAGAAGGGAAACTTCATGAATGGCAAACCAGTTGTCGCTCTAATGAAGGAACCCAAGGGTGAACCCAAACCTCGAGACGAAGTGCTTCTATTGTAAGGGGAACGGTCACATGGTAGCGGAACTACACCAAATACATGGTAGATAAGAAAGCTGGCAACTTCAACAAAGTATATTTGATATACGTGTTATTGATGTGTACCTTACTAGTACTCCTTGTAGCACCTGGGTATTGGATACCGGTTCAGTTGCTATTGTTAGTGACTTGAAGCAAAAGCTACGGACTGAACGGAGACTAGCTAAGGGCGAGGTGACGATGTGTGTTGGAAGTGTTTCCAAGGTTGATAAGATCACCATCGCACGCTCCCTCTACCTTCGGGATTAGTGTTGAACCTAGATAAATGTTATCAGCTGTCTACGTTGAGCATGAATATGATTAGATCATGTTCATTGCAATACGGTTATTCATTTAAGTTAGAGAATAATGGTTATTCTATTTACATGAATAATACCTTTATGGTCATGCACCTAATGGTTTGTTGAATCTCGATCATAGTAATACACATGATAATAATATTAACGCCAAAATATGTAGAGTTAATAATGATAGTACCACTTTCTTGTGGCACTGCCGCTTAGGTCATTTTGGCATAAAATGCATGAAGAGACTCCATGCTGATGGATGTTTGGAGTCACTTGATTTTGAATCGCTTGACGCATGCAAGCCATGCCTCTTGGGCAGGATGACTAAGATCCCGTTTTCAGGTACAATGAAATGGGCAAGTGACTTGTTGGAAATCATACATGTTGATGTGTGTGATCCAATGAGAATTAAGGCGTATGGTGGATATCGTTATTTTCTCATCTTCACTATATTTACTTAATGAAGCAAAAGTCTGAAATGTTTGAAAAGTTCAAGAAATTTCAGAGTGAAGTTAAGAATCATCACAACAAGAAGATCATGTTCCTACGATCTGATCAAGGGGAGATTTTCTGAATTATGAGTTTGGCAATCACTTAAGACATTGTGGAATTGTTTCGCAGTTGAAGCAACCTGGAACACCACAGCGTAATGGTGTGTCCGGACGTCGTAATCAAACCTTATGAGATATGGTGCGATCTATGATGTATCTTACCGATCTACCGCTATTATTTTGAGGTTATGCATTAGAGACAGTTGCATTCACTTTATATAGGGCACCATCTAAGTCCGTTGAGACAACGCCGTATGAATTATGGTTTGGCAAGAAACCAAAGTTGTCGTTTCTTAATGTTTGGGGCGGCGATGCTTATGGCTTCAGCCGGAAAAAGCTCGAACCCAAAGCGGACAAATACATCTTCATAGGATACCCAAAGGTAACAATTGGGTATACCTTCTATCTCAGATCCAAGGGCAAAAATGTTTGTCGCTAAGAACGGGTCATTTCTCGAGAAGGAGTTTCTCTCGAAAGAATTGAGTGGGAGGAAGATAGAACTTGATGAGGTTGTCGAACCCTCACTTCAACCGGAGAGTAGTGCAACACAGAAAGATGTTTCTGTGGAACCTACGACTGTTGAAGAGGAAACTAATGATAGTGATCATGAAGCTTCGGATCAAGTTGCTATCGAACCTCGTAGGTCGACAAGGATATGTAATACTCCTGAGTGGTACGGTGATCATGTCTTAGATGTCATGTTGTTGGACAACAATGAACCTACGAACTATGGAGAAGCGATGGTGGGCCCGTATTCCGACAAATGGTTAGAAGCCGAGAAATGCGAGATAGGATCCATGTATCAAAACAAAGTATGGACTTTGGTGGACTTGCCCGATGATCGGCAAGCCATTAAGATAAATGGATCTTTAAGAAGAAGACAGACGTGGACGGCAATGTCACCGTCTATGAAGCTCGACTTATGGCAAAGAGTTTTTCACAAGTTCAAGGAGTTGACTACGATGAGTTTTTCTCACCCGTAGCGATGCTTAAGTCCGTCGGAATCATGTTAGCATTAGCTGCATTTATGAAATCTGACAGATGGATGTCAAAACAAGTTTCCTTACCAGTTTTCGTAAGGAAAGGTTGTATCTGATACAATCAGAAAGGTTTTGTCGATCCTAAGGATGCTAAAAGGTATGCTAGCTCAAGCGATCCTTCCATGGACTAGAGCAAGCATCTCGGAGTCGGAATATACGCTTTGATGGAGTGATCAAAGTTTTTGGGTTTATACAAAGTTTGTAAGAAACTTGTATTTACAATAAAGTGAGTGGGAGCACTACAACATTTCTGATAAGTATATGTGAATCCGAAATGATGTAGAATTTCTGGAAAGCATAAGGGGTTGTTTGAAACGAGTTTTTCAAAGGAAGACTGGATAAAGCTGCTTACATATCGGGCATCAAGATCTATAAAGATAGATCAAGACGCCCGATGATACTTTCAAAAGAACACACACCTTTGACATGACTTTGAAGGAGTTCAAAATAGATCAGTCAAAGAAGCAGTTCTTACCTGAGTTGTAAGGTGAGTAAGACTCAAAGCTTGACCACGGCAGAAGAAAGAGGAAGGACGAAGGTCATCCCCTATGCTTTTGTCATAGGCTCTATACGGTATGCCATACTGAGTACTGCACCTGATGTGTGCCTTGCCACATGTCTGGCAAGAGGGTACAAAGGTGATCCAGGGGTGGATCACTAGATAGCGGTCAAAATTATCCTTAGAGGAATAAGGAAATGTTTCTCGGTTATGGAGGTGATAAAGAGTTCGACGTAAACAGTTACGTCGATGCAAACTTAACACCTATCCGGATAGCTCTGAGTAGAGATACCGGATACGTATAATGGAGCAACAATTTGGAATAGCTCCAAGTGGAACGTGGTAGCAGCATCTACGATATGACATAAAGTTTTGTGAAGTACATAGGGATCTGAATATTGCAGACCTGTTGACTACAACCTCTCTCACAAGCATAACATGATCAAACCCATAACTCATTGAGTGTTAATCACATAGTGATGTGAACTAGATTATTGACTCTAGTAAACTCTTTGAATGTTGGTCACATGTCGATGTGACCTGTGAGGGTTAATCACATGGCGATGTGAACTAGATTATTGACTCTAGTGCAAGTGGGAGACTGTTGGAAATATGCTCTAGAGGCAATAATAAATTTGTTATTATTATATTTCCTTGTTCATGATAATTGTTTATTATCCATGCTAGAATTGTATTGATAGGAAACTCAGATACATGTGCGAATACATAGACAAACACCATGTCCCTAGTGAGCCTCTAGTTGACTAGCTCGTTGATCAATAGATGGTTGCGGTTTCCTAACCATGGACATTGGATGTCGTTGATAATGAGATCACATCATTAGGAGAATGATGTGATGGACAAGACCCAATCCTAAGCCTAGCACAAGATCGTGTAGTTCGTATGCTAAAGATTTTCCAATGTCAAGTATCCTTTCCTTAGACCATGAGGTTGTGCAACTCCCGGATGCCGTAGGAATGCTTTGGGTGTGCCAAACGTCACAACATAACTGGGTGGCTATAAAGGTGCACTACGGGTATCTCAGAAAGTGTCTGTTGGGTTGGCATGAATCGAGACTGGGATTTGTCACTCCGTGTGACGGAGAGGTATCTCTGGGCCCACTCGGTAGGACATCATCATAATGTGCACAATGTGATCAAGGATTTGATCACGGAATGATGTGTTACGAAACGAGTAAAGAGACTTGCCGTAACGAGATTGAACAAGGTATCGGGATACCGACGATCGAATCTCGGGCAAGTACTATACTGGTAGACAAAGGGAATTGTATACGGGATTGATTGAATCCCTGACATCGTGGTTCATCCGATGAGATCATCGTGGAACATGTGGGAGCCAACATGGGTATCCAGATCCCGCTGTTGGTTATTGGCCGGAGAGTTGTCTCGGTCATGTCTGCATGGTTCCCGAACCCGTAGGGTCTACACACTTAAGGTTCGTTGACGCTAGGGTTATAGGGAATAGATGTACGTGGTTACCGAATGTTGTTCGGAGTCCCGGATGAGATCCCGGACGTCACGAGGAGTTCCGGAATGGTCCGGAGGTAAAGATTTATATATGAGAAGTCCCGTTTTGGTCACCGGAAAAGTTTCGGGCGCTATCGGTAACGTACCGAGACCACCGGGAGGGTCCCGGGGGTCCACCAGGTGGGGCCACCAGCCCCAGAGGGCTGCGTGGGCCAAGTGTGGGAGGGGACCAGCCCCAGGTGGGCTGGTGCGCCCCCCCCCCCCCCACCAAGGCCCAAGGCGCAGGGAGAGTGGGAGGGGGCAAACCCTAGGTCCAGGTGGGCCTTAAGGCCCACCCTAGGGCGCCCCCTCTCTTCCCCCCTTGGTCGCACCCTAGATGGGTTTTGGGGGCTGCCGCCACCCCTAGGGAGGGAACCCTAGATGGGGCCGCAGCCCCTCCCCGTCCCATATATATAGTGGGGGTTTTGGGGCTGCCAGAGACATGAGATCATCCCCTCTTGGCGCAGCCCTACCCCTCTCCCTCCTCGTCTCTTGCGGTGCTTGGCGAAGCCCTGCTGGAGTGCCACGCTCCTCCACCACCACCACGTCGTCGTGCTGCTGCTGGATGGAGTCTTCCCCAACCTCTCCCTCTCCCCTTACTGGATCAAGGCACGAGAGACGTCACCGGGCTGCACGTGTGTTGAATGCGGAGGCGCCGTTGTTCGGCGCTTAGATCGGAATCAACCGCGATCTGAATCGCTACGAGTACGACTCCTTCATCCGCGTTCTTGCAACGCTTCCACATCGCGATCTTCAAAGGTATGAAGATGCACTCCCCTCTCATTGCTAGTAGACTCCATAGATTGATCTTGGTGATGCGTAGAAATTTTTTGATTTCTGCTACGATCCCCAACATGGGTCATACTGGTCCTTCAAACCAGTCATGTCCAGCTTCCTCTTCTTGCCCACAGAATCATCCTCCTAAATATAAATGAACACAATGACACATTTATCATATTATCCGTAATATGATCCTATTTGCATTTTTCATTGTCATGCGCACACATTTCACAACTAAGCTAATATAACTAGATATTGTGGACAACTTCATAATTACAGGATACCTACAAAAAAGAACAATTTAAAGTTACCTAAACTTTTTTATTAGGGATAATGCAGCAATGCCCCAAACTAGTTGACGACGAAGTGTATGAGGTAAGCCCTAGTTCAAATTACCGAAACAAAGATCTCCAAGTATAGAAACAAAGGTCCAAACTATATTCACAGATCATGTGTACTTGGATATCATGTGTACTTGGAGATCATGCATACAAAGCTCCAAACTGTATTGACAGATCATGTATAGAAACAAAGCTCCAAACTACATTCACATATGTATGCATTTATAGTTTTGATGTACCTATCTAACTACTGCAAGGATCTATCTTTTGTAAGTCTATTACAGAAACAAAGATCTTCAACTACACATGATCTATTACAGAAACAAAGCTCCAAACTATATTCACAGATTCCAGTACTTAGATTTTTTTGATAAAGGGAATATATTAATGTCGCGATGATACCAAATACACCCAGCCTCTGCACCAACAAGATATCCAAAGACATCCTGGATGCACACAACCAAGAAAAAAAATAGAGAAGAAAGAAAACAAAGATCCGTCACGGTGTTTGAACCACTCACAACAGTAGCACTCTAACCACCACCGAAGACAACACCAGTACTAAAAACGAGATTCAAATCGACGCCTCCAAGAAGGAAACAAAGCACACGCGTTGTCGTCGTCTGATCGAAGATCTTGGGTTTTCACCCTGGAGAAAGTTTGAGTTCCAAAACAACGCCTTCAACAAGGCCATTGCCAGGTGCAACCAATGAAGTCCGCACTTTGGATTTACATCCTGGAAATCGTGGCTCGATACTCGAGGAGCACAACCAAGAATGCAGCCCACCTATGTTGCCACCCCCGCTTGCCCAGGCTGTTGCTGCAAGTGGCCAAACACCTGACACGTAGGGAGAACATGTGCCGCATTGTCCCATGGTACCGACCTCGGATCGCAGCCACCATGATTTCTCCACCTCTGTCAGTTTTATGAAAATCTATATTAAGACATGTCCCATGGTACCGACAAGAAGGCGAAGCTTCGCACCTCACCCAAATGAAGCCACTCTGCCTGATGATAAGGGCGCGAGCGACTGCATCGATTCCGCTCTAGATATCCAGTAGCGCCCACCACGAGATCCACGCCACCCGTGCTAGGACGTCGATCGAGGAAGCTCCGCCACCGTCGCGCCACCAGGACTTTGCCCGGCGACAATGCATGGATCTCCAAGTAACATCTTAGATAGGTACATCTTCAACTATAAATGCATAGATCTCCAAGTAACATCGTAAATTGCAGTAGTTACCTAAACAGCAAATTGATATACTATAAATGAATCAAGTAACATTTTAAACAATTGATAGGTACATCAAAATTAATGCATTCCATTTGGGCATATGACATACAAAACCCTATCTCTGTAGCATTGAAAAACAAATCTAATAAGTATACATGTCTGTAGCATTCAACCACAAATCTAATAAGCAAATATTTGTGTATCATTGAAATACAGAGATCCCTATCTCTCATTAAGATTTGTCTAGTATTTTTGCACGAACGTTATACAGAAAACCTAATGCAGAAAACCCCATCCCTCAAACCACCTACTCTAATCATCTGTACTACCCTACAAAAATCACAATCTAACCAATGTAACTAACCCTACAATCTATATATATTTGAATTAACAAAGAAATGGAAATACCTCCTGGACCGCCTGCTCCTCGCCAGCCTATGCACCTGGATGGGTGTGCAACTCGACGCCGTCACCTCCTGCTCTGGCACGGCCGATGCGAAGCCTGCCACATCCTTCTCCAGATCTACGGCAGCGACAGCGGGTGCGGCATCTCCCGCACCGCCCTCCACACCGGCAATGTCATGCACTACTGTTGTCGCGGTCACCGCGCCCTACATCTCCAACAGATCTCCGACAGTAGCTGTGGCATCACCATGAGCATGCTCGATCGGACATAGGGAGACGATGGAGGTGAGGGAGAGGGTGCGGCGGAGGGAGAGCGAGACGATGTGGTAGGGGAAAGCGAGATGGCACGGTGGGGGGGGAGGGAGAGGATGCAGTGGGGGGGGGGATTTGGGGGCGATGCGGCCGAAGGTGGTCCCCCTCCTCCTATAGGGCGGGACAGTTTTGACATTTTTCATGGACACGTGCTACCCCACAACCGCGGTCCGTTGCATGCTAAAACGAAACGCCCACCATATACGAATATGACTATATGGTCAGCGTACGAACTAGCCGGACTGTACGGCTCATCCAAAGCTATACGCAAGCGCAAAAAAAAACCATCTTGCCCCTCTTTCCGAACGATTTTTGGATCATCTCAGACGTCCTTGTGTTTCGCCCCTCCCCGTTCAGTCCAGGGGGAGCACCGGAGCAGAAACGATGTTTCACATATTGTAACGCGGGTCATCACACATAACATAAGTCGATGTATAAAAGCAAAAAAGCAACTGTCAAAATGCTTAATGGAATGATAAAATAAAGGACGAAATTATTAGAAAGGATGTCTTGCATTTTTAAATTCGAAAACACACATTAGGCATCAAGGCTCAGTAACCTACAAGATAAGAAATGCTCAAATTAAAGTACTTCAATTGCTGACATTTGGAAGTTACATTTAGTATATTATCTTTCTCCGAGCCATGAAATACTCAACCACTTGATCATTGGTGAGCTCTTAGGAAAAATATTTAGAAAAACACAATTGTTCCAACTTATAAGAACATATATAAGAAAAGTAACACGAGGGATCCCCTCCCACTGTCAGGGCAATGTATCTGGTGAAACGAACGAACTGGTGCACCGAGTGCACCAGCGACATATGGGCCATTGAATGCAAAAGACAGGGACAAGATCGATTAGTAGATGGGCCTGGTGGTACATTTTCAAAACGGTCCTTGCACTGCAATTAAATCAAGCGACTTGACCTCCGCCTGCACTCAGGTCATCTCCCTCCCCTTTCATCGATCTCCTGTAGTAAACCGGTCAGATCTCTTGGTAGCTATTTTCTTGCATGAAAGACGTGATGAAAAGTAATTCCCATTGTAAATCGGTCAGATGGTCAGCAAAATTATATAATTAGACTAGATGATGGTATACTTCCAGAAAATATCCCCTGTAGCTTTTACATGTGATTCAAGAAATGCAATTCAGAGAAGGAGGTTGGAAAAGTCTGGGTAGGTAAATAAACAAAACTAAATTCCAGGCTCTAGATTCAAGACTACTACTCCAGGACAGATGAACTAATCTGATCCTAGGCAGGCTTCTCCAGAATCATCACATGAAGCTCAAAATCACTCGAATTCCAACGAATGTTGCAAAATAAAATCTCTTTGGTTCACTTACAAAACAACTCATAACAAACAGTTATTTATAAAGTTGCTTTAGCTTTCTTATTGTACAAAGAATATATTACATGTAAATTTTGGATTTTTTTTTTTTTTGCAAAGTCAGCAATGAGCAATCACGCAACAGTTACATAAGCTACTACAAGGAGCACATTTACCAATTTTATCAGGTGCTATGCATGATTTAAAACAAAAGCTCGGTCAAATAAATATATAAATCGTACATTTATAACACAGATCATGGTGACGGTTACCATAATGTGATTACATAACTTGTTGCATATATTTGGCATGGCAAATTCACTTCTTACATACGGCCATTTTGCACTGGAACGGTAGAGAGGCACACAGACTTGAATGGATTGATTTCCACTATATCAAGTTTACACAAAATGCCTACAAATAATTATTCCAGCATCGCATCAGCGAAACCACCAGAACTACTTATTTTTGTGATGCTGTTTGGCCCTGTAAAGAATAACAGAACCATGTTACTACAACTTCAGAAAGGGCATGAACAAAATTTTCATGGTTGGTTACTTTACCTCTTTTTCTTTTGGGTCACGGTCTGCTCCGAGCCCCTTTTCAATCTCTTACCACTCCCTTTTGTTTTTGCTACATCTGGTGGATGAATGTTGATCACAGTTGGGAATGTTGTTCCAACGAAGGATTCAAATTCTTGAACTTTACTTTGTTCACTAATTGTTTCCTCCTGCCCCATTTGTGTGTATGCATCACCAATAGCCTTGTGAAGATATCTCATCTTCTCCTCACTATGTTTTGCGGCATGAAGTGCCAAGCTGAAATTTGAACAAGTTTCCGCGTACAACTTCTTTACGACAGGTGGAAGACATGTAGATGACCCTTCTAGCTCATGGCCATTGGCGTCATAGGCAAGGTGGTGTGCAGCCATTTTAGTCCACCTACGTAGCACATATTGACTAGGAATTTCATTACAGCCCTCATTCTTTAGGACAACAATGATGTGACGGCAAATGATACCCAAGGATTCAAACATCCTACAAGAACAGTGTGTTTCCTTAGTGCTAGAGTTGAAACTAACTTGTCTAACCTTGCCACTGTTGCTGCTAATGTTGATGGTGCGGAGGTCACCGATCTGCGTGATTGTTTTGACATGGCAATAATCCCTGGCTGCTAGCACCTGACTCTGAAATTCAGCAAAAACCTCATGAGTATACACTTCTCTACCATGACTCTCAATACTCCAACAAGTCTTTAGTATAGGCAGTGTATGAAGGCTAGCATTATCTTCTTGTAATTCTTTTTGCCGTTGTTCCTCTAAAGCTGTTTCAAATCTAACCCAAAATTCAATCAAGGCAAGGTTCCGGTTAGTAAAGTGTGTGAAGAATGCATTCTCACTCTCAGATCTTGATGTAGTACGCAAGATTCCGCCAAGGTGGAAATCAGTAAAATATGCCGGAATCCATGATCGCCGTAACTCATACTTCTCCTGCAACCATGTATTATCACCTAGCCCGAAGTCATTAATTATTGAACACCATTGTGACTCGAACTCGTTTGGTGTCTCTGATCCCCAAACACATGACATAAACCGTTCATGGAAATCTGGACTGTTTTTTAGGGTGGCACCAACTTTTTCCGTAAGCTTCATGAGGATGTGCCACATGCAAAGTATATGTATAGTGTTCAGAAAAACATGTTCTATCCCTATTCTCATGCTTTGGTCTTCATCGGTAATGATTAGCTTAGGTGCAACCCCACACATTGCTTTCAGGAAAGTCTTGAACAACCATATATAAGATTCTTGCTTCTCATTCCATAGAAAAGCAGCACCAAATGTAACACAAGATTTGTGGTTGTTAACTCCAGTGAAAGGGGCAAGCACCAAGTCATACCTATTAAAGCGATATGTGGAGTCGAAAGACACCACTTCGCCAAACAATGAGTAGTTTTTTTGCAGATACTATCGGCCCAGAAAATATTTATAAGTTTATCATTCTCATCGAGTTGGTAATCAAAGTAGAAGGCTGGATTGGCAGCTTGCTTATTCTTCATGATATCTACTATTATCTGTCCATCTGCTCCCTTAATTGCTCTTTTAAAATCACGGTGGCAGTTTTGTAAATCACGTTTTGTGCAACCTACATTTGCTTGGCCCCCCTTCTCTACACTAAGCAAGCGATATGCTGCAGATGTGCCAACCAATGCCTTATGACATGTAAGTAACTTTGTCCTCAACTCACTACTTACTTCTCTATTTGACTTAATGAGATGTCTCTTACTTGGCGAAATAAGTTGGTGCGTGTGCGATTGGACAAATCTGGCAACCTCGTATTTGCCGTCATCTTGCCTCTTGAATCCGATCATAGCCTCACAGCCACACCTGCTTAACTTGAAGTTCCGTTTAGGCTTTATCCTTTCATCGTCTTTAGCCACCTTTCGCCAATCTTCCCTTGCACAAACAAACCTCTTCCACACTGGTACACCCTGATCATCTTTGTGTGTTGTCCATGTGCGGACCGAGAATCCAACCTCATGAGCATACATTTTGTATAGTGCCATGCCCTCTTCCCAGGTGTCAAATTTCATGCCAATTATGGGCTTTAAGTTATCATCACACTCAGGCTCATATGTTTGACCCCTAAAAATGAAATATAATAGCGGTTTAGTTCATGAACTAAAGCCCGTGCACTCGACTTGAAAAAAAAACACTTACACAAAACGGAAGACTGGTAATTCTTTTTGGTGTGTTGTAGGTATTTCCATCATTTCCAACCAACCGGATCGTGCCCTAGCAATTTGAGGTAAAAAATCAATCAAGTCACAAAATAGTGTGCCATACATAACCAATGCAACAAGTTAATTACCACGGCAAAGCTGCTGGCATCATCTTCAACTCCCATTGCCGTAGTTGACCCGATACTTAGAGTAGCACTTGCCATTGACTCCATGGTTACCTGTTTTCATGCAAATAAAATGACAGAACCTCACATACCTGACCAAAAGTACAGAACTGAAGTAACCTACAGCAAAGCAGCAATTATCAAGTTTTTTACATCAGAGAAAACCAACAATGTGATTGTGGAAAGACAAATTGAGGAGCACTTTTAAGTAGTAGTGCCACAGAAAGTTCGATCAAACATTTAATATGAGCAAACTTAAATGGATACCAAGAACATTTTAGTCGCTTCAGAACAGATCCCCTCGTTGATTTCATGAAATATTTGTCAAGAACATCACATGAACAACTAGTAATTAACACGATCTTGCCATGTACGAAGGCTCCCAGGTAATCGCTTTATGCACAAACCTTTTTATAAAATTAGCAAGCATACATTAGATTTATACACAAATCAGAACGGGTCCCCTCATCTATTTTTCCACTGTCAGCTTTAATTAGTGGCAATTTTTCCCCATTATAACTGCACGTCAGGACATCAATTCCATGCTCATAATATTCAGCTTCCCAAATGCCACTAGATTCAAACAAATCTGTGAAACTGGAGGATTGAAAAAATAGACTGCATGTGGATAACAGAAGAACATCATTTGGTGCTCATACCGTGGATCCTTTAGCAATAAAAAGACGATGGCTGACTCCTAATCAACCGCGGCGTCGATATCCCCGGAGCTGCAGCGCCGCGTCGCTAGGTAGCGGCAATCGCGGCGAGCCACCGACGGACCTCGTGATTTGGGGCACTTGCGCTTCAGCGCTTCATGCGAGAGAGAGAGAGAGGGGCAAGGGAGAGGGAGGCAACCCGCACAAATTTCCCTTAAGGGAGGGAGATTGGTTCTTGAGCTCGCTGGGCCATAACCCTAGCTCGAGGCGGCGGCTGCACTGGTACAGGAGATCGATGGAAGGGGAGGGAGACGACCTGAGTGCGGGCGGAGGTCAAGTCGCTTGATTTAATTGCAGTGCAAGGACCGTTTTGAAAATGTACCAGCAGGCCCATCTACTAATCGATCTTGTCCCTGTCTTTTGCATCCAATGGCCCATATGTCGCTGGTGCACTCGGTGCAGCAGTTCGTTCGTTTCACCAGATACTTTCTCCCACTGTCAGATACTCAGATCAGATGTTAGTCTCACAGACAGAACTAAAACTAATTACTAGCCAATAATCCCTAAGCTATTCTGCTTCTGCAGTCTAAACATTACACTGGCATAATTACCGGGTTCAATTCATCATCCACGGCTGCTTCGCTTGCATAGGGACAGGATGTGAGTTTCATAAGACTCAAGAAAAGTACGCTAGTAGACAGTAACATACAGGCTCTGCTCTAACATACAGGTTATGCTCTAGGCTAAGCTGCTTCTACGGTCCAAAGGCACCCGCAATTTGAAGTTTCTGTCTGGGAACACGCAGACACACAAAAAGATTATGCCGAACTTGAATTTGCAATTGGCATATGCAAGTTTTTTTTTTCCAATGACTCGTCCATGAAGGCCAGCAGCGGGCAAGTTCCTACACAAATAAAAAAACATCAAGGTTTGGTTAGATGCAAAAGTTCCTACACAAATAAAAAAAACATCAAGGTTCGGTTAGATGCAACTCCAAAGAGCATGTTTCGCCAACGATCGGTGTGTGTTTGTTCCAATGCAAACGGTTAGAGATAAGAGAAATGACAAATGATTTCTTCACAAAGTTGTTTACTGCACAGAGCAATCTCCTCTACGGCCTTCGAATTTGAGTTAAAACATGTTGAATCTAAACTATATTGAAAAGGAAGATGTTCACCTCTCTTTGGCCAAGCTCAAGAATCAGAAGAGGCTGACATGGCTTCTTTACCCATGATAGGGTAAGTGCCTGCAAAAAATATAAACATCACAATCAGAGCAGATGTATCTTTGGCTCCTGCAAAATTATGACTTATAACAGAGACATGCTTACCTTTCACAATGTCTTCTCCAAGATCCGATACAATTGCAGTCAAGTTTCTAGTTCTCCGGCGAAGTTTGATGGCATCAAATATTTTCACCTATATAGCAATCCATAGAATTAACATACCGAAACATCTTTTTCGTAGTGCTATGGTCGGCATGAATTAAGGTATTCATAGTTACAATATAGAATTAACTCACCGAGACATCTTTTTCAGCATATAAAACTTTTCCTTGATCAAAATGATCCCAGCATATGTCTATCAACATCTGCTCCAACTGGCAAAATTGCAAAAGTCAAGAGTGTCACATAAAAATATTGAGAATATACCCTACAACCAAGTGTACTAACCCTCGCACCTCTCCCTCTCCCTCACACGAGATTCTTTCTTGTTCTGTGATTTTTGAAATACAAGATGGCTACAGCTCTAAAGATATTTCATAAAGATCCTTGTTATGCGATTTTTGAAATATATAATGTCTACAGCTCTAAAGTTATTTCATATCAAAAGCACCTCCACTAAACTAGCATAGTCCATGATCCATACTACAAACTCTGTAATATCAAATGAACAAATATTATATACTTCCTTTGAAAGAACATACTCCATATACTATCAAATGAACGACAGTACACTTGTCGTTATCAACAGAGTATCCTATGCTTCGTGATGCATATGGATACTCCTTTATTGAATTAATAGTACATATACCAGATACTCCAGCTAGATGTACAATTCAACATATTTACACCTCAAGTAATATATACTCTTTGTAAATCTTAGCTACATGATACATATGTGCCAATCACAAAACATACACTTGTCATGGCCGACCATAGCTGGGGCCATCATTATGGTGCAGGGCTAGGGCACAACAGCATGTAGCCTGATACTTCTCGTTACTAGAATTGTTGAGATAGGAAAGATCCGGAGTTTGGCAAGGTTCAGAGTTTTGTTAGGAATGGGTCTGATCCAACTTGGGAATCAAGTAGATGTTGTCCATGTATTGGACAGTCGTGTAAGAGCATCTCCATCCGGCTCCCCAAGAGCCCCCCAGGCGCCTTTTTTATCGCTGGTGCCAAAAAAAACGCCCAGTCGTGCCCCCAGGAGCCCAAAATTCGCCGGTTTGGGCCGAAAATGGCGCCGGCAGACGCAGGCCGTACCCAGCGTGCTGGGGCTGGGGCCCGACTAGGGGCGCCGGGGGAAAGAAAAATGGCGCCAAAACTTCCCGCGCCCGATTCCCACCTTGTGGGCCCGCCGAGTCAGCGACTAGGCTTCATCGTCCTCATCGCCTCGCCTTGGCTCTCGCGCGAATCAATCCCAAGGCTGTCGTCGGTCAACCTTCCATTGGTCACGGGCGGCGGAATGATGGCAAGCCGCCACGTGTCCCGCCCTTTCCCGCCACGCGTCCACACTGCTGCCGGCCCCTCGCCGCTATAAAAGCCAACATTCGTCGCCGCTCACCGCACACTCGCCACAGCCATCTCTCTCTCTCGCCTGCCTCCAGCGCCGACCACCTTTCTCGCGCCCTCTCTCCTTCACCGTCCTCAAGCACTCGCCATGGCGGAGAGGTTCCCTGGCGACGGAGCGGCGGCCAACGGCTACGGCCACCGCTGGCTGCACCACTGGGAGGCGCGCCTGCTGCAGGAGGCCAACTAACCGGCGCCGCCCGACATGCGCTTGCCCGGCGCATGGCGGCTGAGCGCAAGCGGCGTCCCCGTGCCTCTGATGCCCTCCAACGCGGAACGCGGAGCCGAGATCCGGCGATCCGGGCGAACATGTCGGAGCAAGCGTGCCAGCAGCCGTAGTACCCGGCAGACAACCACGAGGTCTGGACCGCCTACTTCGAGCGGCACTGTGCCGAGCAGCTGACGTCCACCAACGGCGCCCCAGCACCGAGGGGCCGCCAGGACGGGGACAATCGCCGTAAATTGTGGGGCGCGCCGGGGTGGAGTCTGTCCGCCGTGCTCGCGCACAACGAGGGCGTCAATGAGCCGCCGCTGGAGTACCCGACGCCCACTTTCTCTCGCCGCCGCGAAAGCTCCTGGACGCCAAGGCGCATGGACACACCGTCCTCGGGCTCCCGCTCCTCCGGGCCGGCGTCGCTCCTCCCCATCAAGCCCGAGCCGCAGGAGACGTCGCTCCGTCGGCACACCCGCGGCGGCAACCTCGTCATCAACGAGGGCGGCCGCGTCCCTTCCCTCCCCCCTCCCGCCTGGTCAAGCTGAAGGAGCCGGCGGCGCTCCTCCCCATGAAGCAGGAGCACGAGGCCATGGCCACCGACCTGGAGAGCGGCCTCCTATGGTCACGCCAGGACTACGTGAGGGAGGAGATGGAGCGCCGACGCCGCGCCCTCGAAGAAAGCGCCACGCAACGCAGCGGCCGCGACGAGGGCGGCGTCGTCGTGCTCTTCGACAGCGACGACGAGGTCGCTGCCGAGCAAGCCAGTCACCAACGGTGATCCAGGACAGGGTTGCAGCAAGGACGCCCCGAAGGATGGGCCGCCGAGCGACGGTGATGACTACACCGCCTTCTACAAGCTCCTCGGCATGAACTAGAATAGTTTTTTATGTTTTAATCTATGTAAATTCGCCTAAAATATCAATGAAATCGCCTAAATCTCATCCAAATCAACCAAATTTCATCGACTTTGGGTTTTTAAATTTTTTTCCCGATGCCATTGTGGTCGCGGCTGGAACC
>LR738714.1:55636230-55647422 GCA_902687465.1 Secale cereale | reverse complement strand
CCGCCCCCACGCTTAAATTTTCGCCGGCGACACCCCAAGAGGCGCTATTTTCGCCCAAAAAACGCCCTTGGGGGGCGAACGGCTGGAGATGCTCTAAGCCTTAAAAGGCATCAATCAATCTAAAAATATATAACGAGAAAACAGAGGTTCACCTCCACCAAGCCTCTCCCCCATCTCTCTTCATGCTACGAGCCTACGAGACAATAGGCCCCTCACGACTAACTGACTAAGCTCTCCGGAGCTTCAGTCGTGAAAACTAGCTAATGGAGCAGTCTTTCTTGGGTACCCGTTGTCGGCGGCTGATGTTCGAGGCAATGGCTCCTTTTCAAAAGGAAGCCATCGATGGGGCATCGAAGGGCATGAAGCAAGATATTGTTGCATTCTGGAGCAAGGGCTAGGGCTGGAAAATAGCCCAGCCATCGGCAAGCTGCAGCAAGATGGCACCAATAGTCTCCCATCAACAACGGGAAGGACAATCTTGGCCTTGTGGCCGAGGTCAACGATAAAGACAATGACTCGCAGGGGACTCTTAGGTTTGGCAAATTGGGAGTTCCCGGTCTTTGATGGTCGAATGACACAATTCCCTTGTTGACTCAAGTCAAGTGGGTTTTTTAAGGGCAGGGTACTACATAACGCGGCAAGACGTGGCTAGCATCATACCACCTAGCCGAAGGGCCTCACTATGGTACCGTTGCCTCAAGCCCGCGAAAGTCGTGCCACCATGGGAGAGTTTCAACAGACAACTTAATAAATGCTTTCGTCCGAAAAGGTGTGACAAGACAAAGGACGAGGACTAGGGTCCACCGGCTACTGCCAAACACCCAGCCTGTCAACCCACTCGCTCGTCTACCCCGGCCCTTACTGCTCCTGCCAAGGCTGTACCGGCAGATACCTCATGAATCGCACAGGCCACCATAGGCAGAAGGCCCTTCAAGTACCTCACGACTGCGGAGATGAACGACCGTCGTGCCAAACTTTGCTTCAACTGTAATTAATAAGTTCGCACATGGTAATTGTTGTAAGAAAGCTTTTATCTGTGTGGCTAAGAGGGACGATGGTGACTATACTAAGGACGTGGATGTAGAGGGCTCCCTTCACGCTCTCATCAGAATCTACAAAACCTCAACGATGTAGCAGGCAATTGTCATCCGTGGAATCATCCTAGTCGCTCTTATCCACTATGGCTCCACCCACAACTTGCTATCAGAGCAGGTCACCATGCGCACTGGTGTGGAGCCTTCCCAACATGCAAGCATGCGTGTTGTTGTGTTCAACGGCGTCAAGGTCATCAGTTGTGGGATCTAGTGTGGCCTTTGACGTCTAGGTGGGCACACAACCATTCACCATCCATTGCTACACCCTTCCTTTGTAGAGTTACGACAAGGTGCTCAACGCATAGTGGCTAGCGGCTCTCTATGACCCATCTGTTGGGACTAAACAAGCTCACAAAGTCCTTTTGGCATCATGACCATGTAGTCACGTTGCATAGGAAGGCGACCATGGGCGTTCATTCCCTTGCTTGCGAGGGGCAAGACCTCAGAACAACCCTGTTACAAGATTTTGAGGGCATGTTCATCGAGCCGCGCACATCACCTCTAGTGCAGTGATGTGATCCCGGCATTCACCTCCTTCCAGGGACGGCTCCAGCGATGGTCCATCCATATCACTATTGGAAATCTCAAAAGGAGAATGAGCAACAGTGCGCCGATATGCTAGATCAGTGATTGATTAGGCAGAGCCATTCCTAATTTTAGTCTCGATCCTTTTGGTCAAGAAGCTAAGATGGCTCATGGAGTTTCTGCATTGACTACCGCGCCTAAACGAGTATACCATCAAGCACAAGTTCCCCATCCTAGTGGTGGACGAGCTTCTCGACAAGCTCAAGGGTGCTTGCTATTTCATTAAATTGGACTTGCACTCGGGATATCACCAACCAGAATGCATGTCGATGATATCCACAAGACGATGTCTCGCACCCACAAGGGGCTCTTTGAGTTTCTAGCCATGCCTTTCAGCTTGATAGACGTGACGTCGACATTACAAGCCTTGATGAATGTCGTCCTTCGGCCCCTTCCTAAGAAGATTTGTCCTTGTGTTTTTTTATGATATATAGATTTATAGCAAGTCCTGGTTTGACCACCTACGCCATGTACATGATGTATTCTATTAGATGTAGCAGCATCAGATAGCGCTTAATGGTCCAAGTGCATTTTTGGGACGAAACAATGGCATACTAAAGTATTTGCTTAACCAACGCTTGTCCGTGATCCCTCAACAATATCATGTCAGCAAGCTATTTGCATTATGTAGTGGAATTCAGTTCGAGAAAGCTCAATACTAAGATGCCAAGCACCGTGAGGTTACCTTTGAGGCTGACCAATGGGTGTGGCCTGAGAACTATCGATGTTGAAAGTTAATCTATCCAAGCATGAATCGGGAAGGTGCTTCAACTAGCACGTCATTATTTAAATTATTTAACTATGGATACAAATTACTTGCTAACGATTATAGGACGTGGGAGATTAATCTAAGGTGGATTAGAGATTAACTAAATCTGAATGTATTAAAAAAAACTAAAATTCAATAAATACACAATATAGATACCTCAATTGTAGTAGAAATGTACTTTCCATTAAAGCTTTCAATAACGTCACCCTCACGAATTCCAATTTTCTCGGCATGTGATCCTTTAGACACCTATTTTAAATTAGCATTGTTCCATCACAATATGCATATGAGAAATGGTTTTAGACAAAACTATTAACAAAAGTGAAAAAAAAAAAGCACCATAATATATACCTGCTCAACAATAAGACCGGACTCCATGTTGTGACTACGAGTCATTCTCTCTACACAGATAGGGTCTAAATATTTGATTGGCGTAAATGTCATCCCAAGGTGAAGGCGAGGCATGCAACTATATCAAATAAAACAAACATCAAATGAGTATCACAAAAATTTAAGAAAAACATCATAGCACTATTACCCTTAGAAGACATTATAGTCACATAAAGGTACTAACACATAATTTAGAAGAAAATGAGCGAATACGTACTCGAATCTTCTCCAAAAATCCAAGCACTTGTGCAATAAGAGCGAAGGTATGAATGTTTCCTTAATATGATTGCTAACTAAACCCACAACCTTCCCTTCTAAATCAATTATGGGTCCTCCATCATCACGAAGCTATAACATTATAGTAAAGACAAATATTACAATTTATAGTAATAATATAACAAGATTGAACTACAAAGCATAAATTGTGATATAACGCACCAGCGGTTTACTAGATGGATCACGAGACAAATACATATAGTGACATCTCTCATACCAGGATGGAATCTTATAAGCCACCATACCATGAGTTATAGTAAGATTCAGACTTTCATCTCTCCCGAGCCTGAAAACATCTTGACCAGAACGCACACACTCGGTAAAAGTAGCCAACTGAACTGGCTTGTCCACTTGAACCGCATAAATAGCAAATTCATAATGCTCCTGAAGATAGAGGAGGCTGGCAGGCACAGCTTTGTTGTCCAGCAAGTGAACAATGACCTAAAACGGCGATGGCAAAAGTTATCACAATTGATTTTTGACAGAACTTATACTGACAGAAACATTTTTGAGAGATGCACCATCATGAAAATCAAACGCCAGATACTAGTTCACATTTTCTATTCTAGCAAAGTTAAAGACGGTGTCACATTTTATTAGTAATTAGCCTACAGTTTGACAACAAATACATTCCAAATAATTTAATTTGAGAGAGACGAAACAAACAGATAAAACAAGCAATAACGAGTCAAGCGGGTAGATAAATAAACTGTTCAATTATGTTTTTTTTCCTTTTCAAGTGTGCAAGGCTCACCACCCAATTTCAATCAAAAAGAAAGCTAATGAAACATGAATTGTGTAAGCTCAGGTACCATCATTCAGTGGTAGAATGGTAAAGAGACTAGTAAATGTTGAAAAGATCACCTCAGCGTCACGAAGATAATTGCCTGTCCACTGCATCTTCCACTCGAATGGGTTCTTTGGTTCTTTCTTTTCACGAATAAGATTAGCTGAAGTCAAAACAAGGGCGGTTTTGCTCCGGTCATCCCATTCAAACCATAAACCAGAGCACTTGTGCAGTGGGTCACTTCCTGCAAATGAAACAAAAGTCACAAACATTTGGCCAACTATCAAATCAAATATTAATTTACAAGCAAGTATGATGTTAAGTAGGAGTACACACCAACAAAGGATGAGAGCAAAATCACAGATTTAGCAGCAAGAAGTGCTACGTCCCTTGCTTGTTCAAGAATAGGAAGCAAATGATGGGTCTTGAACAGGCAGGAGGGTTCTTTATAGCAGTGATGCTCCATAGTGAAGAGGTTAGCTCGACGATCTATGTAATAAGGAAATTTTACATCAGATTAGAAATTAACGATGAGAAGAAAGAATCGGGGATGGGGAACGGGAGGTTACCCTGTTCTGCGTCGTACTCGGCCTTGGCGTCCTCGAAGTCAGAGAATACGTCCGGATCATCAACTAGCTCGTCGGGAATGTAGGGTTTGTAGATTGGAGGGCTGGGTGAATCGGAGGATTCCTCCGACACGGACTCGACCACATCGTACACACGATCTACGGAAAGATCGACAGCATGAACAAGTAAACACCAATCTGTCCGTGAAGATCAAAGGAGGAGAAGGGGTTGGAACATAGGGGGCAAAATCACCTTGTTTTGCTTCCGATTGGGCTTTGTCGGGCTCGAAGATCGCCAAGGTTATCTCTGGATGGGAAGCCCGAACAGCTAGCTCGCCCGGAGATCTAGGTCTCGTGGGGAGGAGAGCTGTCCCCTCCTCCTCCCCCTCCCCCTTCTCTGCCAGGTTTCGTCTCTTCGCTTCCCGCTCCATCGTCTCCAGCTCGTCGCCGCGGATCCTGACGGCCCTCGACATCTCTCTCACCTCCGGCGCCGCCGCCGCTGCCTCTGCACCGGAGAGGCCGGAATACGGTTTGGGGATCGAGGGAAGGGACTCGCGCATCCGCGTCAACGGGTGGGTCCCGTCTGTGCTTCTCTCTCTTTTTTTTTTTCCAAAACACACTAGCACGCATTTTCTAATTTCTTTTGAGCAAGCAAATTCTAACCAATCTCTTCCGCCCCCTGAATTCAACTGTAGGCCCTGCTCCTGATTTGCATCCAACCAAAAACTATCACACAAGCCCGTAAACGAATTCTTCTAAAAAAAATGTAAACGAATTATGTACGATGTGGTCCGTAGGTGTAGCATTGTAGAAAAAAGAAGCCTATGTTTGATAAAAAATAAAAAATATCCAATAGAAAAATCATAAGAGTTCATTCTCGGCCATCTTGTTTTGTGCTTTGTAATTGTAGGTGTATTAGCATCCCATTGTTGGTCTGGGACAAATTGGAGCCTTCTCAGGGCGTCTCGCTCTGAGCCGTTGCATTAGGTTTCCAAAATGATCCTAGCCGTCGGATCTTTAGATGGATCAATCTGGGCCGTCGGATCGTAGCAAATACTGCTACAATGAATAGTGTTGTTTCTTTTTTACTTCGGGCTTTTTTCTTCATCTCGCTTACAGGTGGGTCGCGTGGTATGTGGTCTGCGTCTATCAGTGACTGCGGGTGTGGGCGCACCCGGTGCGGGTTCATATAGGCGCGGGTGGTCATGCCACCGCGTGCAAATTCTTGTGGCCATCGAGGGTAATTTTGTCATTTCATGTTCCTGCCCTTGTGTGGATGTACAAACCCAATACCTGAGTTCAAATCCTCACGGATGCGAATTTAGGTTCCTATTTATTCTTGAGGACCAGGCTTTCCTGTACTCACGCATTTATTGAGGACTAGGCTCGGTGCGTAAACAAGACTAAAAATCCTAGTACTCATACTTAAAAGGCCTTATGCATCCCTAGTTGGTGCAGAGGCCGGGGAAGTGAAATTCTCCCCTATTTTAAGCCAAATTTTAGATCTATTATAGACATTCCCTCCCCCTCGTCCCCTCGCGTTGCCCCCGTGTGCGACCCGGGGGAACCCTAGTCGCACTCCCACTCGAGCCTTCCCGCCTCCCACCCTCCTCGCCACCGTCCGCAGCGCCACCAGGCAAAGCCTGGCCAGCAGGGCGGCGGCGGGACTTCTTCCCCTTCAAGCATCTCCACCAGCGAGGGACAGCTGGATTGCGAGGAGCCGCTGGGATTGCGTGGGGACCGACGGCGCGGCGGCTGGGCTTCCCTTGTCGACGTTGTGCGCGGTGTGGCGGCGGCGAGATCCCATCGCGCGGCATGGTGATGGCTACGCGGCAGGAGGCGGCGGGTGCTACCGGGTTTAGATCGGATCTTGATCTGATGCTGGACACGGTCGACCAGCGCGGGGTGGTGGTCTTCATCGTTGGTTGCGTCGGATCGTCTGATTCGACGCCTGGATATCTACCACGGATGTCTTCTCTACACCATGGCAATCTCATCTATGTAAGTTTTGATTCTTGGCTCGCTCCGGATCCGGAGCAGACGAAGGTTGGTGGTATATGATGGGGACCGGAGGAAACTTTGGCCGACTGGACCGGCCCGGCATCGACGACGTCCCTCAAACTTCGTTACCCTTCCTGGAGGCGAAGCCGAGGTCCCTCATATCCACCTTTGAATACCTCCCGGACGAAAGTCCTAAATTCAGATTGGATTGGGCGGCGACGGCGTCTTGCATGTCGTAACCTCCATGGAGGCGCCGTCTTAGGAGGCTCGGTTATTCGGGGAGGGGTGCTAGGGGTGGTGAACTCCGCGTAGCTCCAACAGCGGCGACGGTGTGGAGGTTGGCAGGAGGAGCGACGTTGTATCTACCGCGTCGATGACGACGAGTATTGGCGGCATGGTGCAGCTGCATATCGATGACTGATGCGGCTGGATGGACGAGCGCAGGGCGGTGGAGCTGTCTGGCGCCATGGTGGCATCGACGGCAGCGAGACCGAGCAAGGTTGATGCAGCAGTACATCACTAAAGATAGATTGGTGGCAGGTGGCTGCGGCGGCCTCATACCCGGCAGGCGTCCTGGTTGAGGAGTGCGCTGGACTGGTGGGTGCCCCATTCCCGGCAGGCGTCCTGGATGGGACCTTAGGTCTTAGATGTTAGGTTTGGCTGCGAGGTGTGTTTCGTATTAGGCCTAGACTTTCAGCGCCCCTTCATCAACTGGATAGGAGTAGCGACAGATGTTGCTTAGACGGTGCCTTTAGTCTTACTGTTGTATGACTTTGTAAGGTCTTGTGTTAATAATTAATAAAATGGTCGTATGCATCATCCAGATGTAGAGGCCGGGGGTCTTCCTCCTTTTCTAAAAAAAATCATGCCCTTGTGTGGCGCTCCATGGTTGGCTCGCCTGTGTAAAGGCGAGGAAGCGATTGGGTGGGAGGCAACCATAGCCGTCGTCTATCTTTCGCCGTCCTCGCCTCATCCCGTTTTCTCTTTTCGTTCTTGCATCCAGCCATCGTCGTCTCGCTACCTACGCGGGCCAGCGCTGCAAGACCTGCTAGTTCGCCTCACCGATGCTTATGGCGCCGCCACCAACCCGCACTTCGCGGTCCAGTCCCACATCCAAGATGCGTGTCTTCATCTTCCCATCTTCGACGCGGTGGCGGGGAACGAGGGCGACGAGGGTGAGGGAGTCCTGGACTAGGGGGTCCTCGGGTGTCCGGATTACTCGATATGGGCCGGACTGGTGTGCCGTGAAGATAAAGCAGAAGATTATCCCCCGTGTCCGGATAGGACTCCTATGTACGTAGAATGGCAAGTTTGTGTCCGGGTGCAATGTCTTCTTCCTCTGCAAGATGATTCTGTACAACCCTAGGTCCCTCCGGTGTGTATATAAACCGGAGGGTTTAGTCTGTAGAGGCTATCAGAACAATCATAGGCTAGAGATCTAGGGTTTAGCTATTATGATCTCAAGGTAGATCAACTCTTGTAATCGCCATATTCATCAAGATCAATCAAGCAGGAAGTAGGGTATTACCTCCATTAAGAGGCCCGAACCTGGGTAAACATCGTGTCCTTGTTTCCCCCTGTTACGATCGATCCTCAGATACATAGCTTGGGACCCCCTACCCGAGATCTGTCGGTTTTGACACCGACATTGGTGCTTTCATCGAGAGTTTCGTTGTGTTCTCGATAGAGGGATCTATGTCTCACCTTGTTATCAACAACGGCGCTATCTCCGAGGAAATTTCCCCCCTGGCCAGCTTTTCATGTTTGGCGGCGTTGTGCTACTTGCCAACTCGACCTGTCACCTTGAGCAAGTCGACAACTACGCCCCTGGTCATCAGATCAGGTTGGGAAGTTTGAACTACATCACCGATATCCGAGGGGATCTGATCTTCGAGGGATTCGCGGCCTCGGCCGCCGCTCCCCGCCTGCACGAAGAAAGCCCTTCGGACCTACTATCAGATCCCATCCAGGGGTCGACACCCATGCCCGCCCCGGCCTTAGATCCAGAGCAGATTACTTCATTCAAAGACGGGAGGCTAAACCTCGCCGGACTCTTTACCCCCGAGAAGTTTCTAGCCGGAGACCCAGAGGCGACCGCACCACTGACGGACCCGGAACCATACGGGACTCTTCCTATGGTTGGGGAGCCGGATTCGCCTCCGGATACGAGCTCCGAACTCTCAAGATCCACTTCCTCTGAGCTTGGCCAAGCGGTTAACACCGACCCCAGCTCTGCAGATCCTCAGACGCCTATCCAGCTCTCGCTCCTAAACGAGGCGCTGGACGTAATGCAATCCCTCGCCATCACGGAGGTATCACCTCGGACTATACCCAGTTCAAACTAGGGCTGAGACTAGGGAACGGTCGAGGATTTAACCGGCGTGCTGGACTACGCTTCCGAAGATACCGATGGCATGGACCACGATGTCAAAGCCGATCTAGGTCAAAACCAGCCCATCACCGGGCGTTGGACGGGCACATCTACCTACGATGTATACATGATGGACACACCTGAGGAGAAGGACGACGATGGCACTAACGATCTAGAGGAGGATAAGCCCGTCGATGAACCTCCTAAACATCGGCGTCAGCGGTGCCGCTCACGATCGCGTCGAGGAAAGGAAAGCAACACCGACACCGGAGACAATGATACTCTGGATAATGTTGAAGACCCCGATAACCCCGATGAGCCAGCATCCGAGCAAGACGAAAAGGAAAAGGGTCAATTCAGCCACGGACAACTCGCCGATCATGAGGATTCGAAAGACAGTAACTATTCACCTATCTTTGAAGAAGAAGTTAGCCTTGGGGACAAAGATTTCATCGTCCCAGAGGAACCCCTCGAGCAAAAACGCTTCAAGCAACAGCTTATCGCCACTGCGAGGAACCTGAAAAAGTAGTAACAGTGGCTTAAAGTCGAGCAGGATACGCTCAACAACAGATGGAATCAAATCCTAGATGCCGAAGAAGCATATGGTCGTGAGCGCTAGACAAAGAGCTATCCCAAGCACAAGCTACTACCATAATTCGATGACGAGGCTCCTGGGTTAGTACCATCGGGATACAACCATGCTGATCAGCCAGACCGACCACCACGTGGAAGGGACAAAACGGCTAATAATGACAAATACCGGGCCACACCTTCTTACTATAAAGGCAAAGAGACAGCAGTTCCGGGCCACATGTACGATCTACGTCAGGACCTGAACAATAGAGCATGTCAGGCCAGATCAATCTATGGATCAAGAGGACGTGCTCCCACACGAGACGGCAGCCATCAAGCCAAGCACGCCGAATATAATCAAGTTCGGAGTCAGCACCGAACACAGATGTCGTCCGAACTCCGTCGCGATGTTGCACGATACTAAGGTGCTGCGCACCCTATGTGCTTTACCGATGAGGTAATGGAGCACCAATTTCCGGAAGGGTTTAAACCCATGAACATCGAGCAATACGACGGAACGACGGATCCTACCCTATGGATTGAAGACTTTATTCTCCACATTCACATGGCTCGCGGAGATGCCTCCACGCCATTAAATATCTCCCTCTAAAGCTGAAAGGTCCAGCACTGCACTGGTTGAACAGCCTCCTAGAGAACTCCATTGGAAGCTGGGAAGATTTAGAGGATGCTTTTCGGGCCAACTTTCAGGGCACTTATGTCCGACCACCGGATGCTGATGACTTGAGCCACATAATCCAGCAACCCGGAGAGTCAGCCCGCAAACTTTGGAATTAGTTCTTAACTAAAAAGAACCAAATCGTTGACTGTCCAAACGCCGAAGCCTTAGCGGCATTTAAACGCAGCTTCCGCGATGAATGGCTCGCCCGACACCTCGGCCAGGAGAAGCCGAAGACTATGGCAGCTCTTACTGCAATTATGACCCACTTTTGCGCTGGTGAAGATAGTTGGTTGGCTCGTAGAAGCAATACCACCAATGACCCTGTCACTTCCGAAGTCCAGGATGGCAATGGCAGGCAACGATGCAACAAAAACAAGCATCGGAACAACAACGGAGAAACAGATGGCACGACAGTAAATGCCGGATTTAGTGGCTCCAAATCCGGCCAGAGGAAGAAGCCGTTCAAGGGCAATTGGGATGGTCCATCTAACTTGGACAAGATACTAGAGAGACCTTGCCAGATTCATGGCAACCCTGACAAGCTTGCTAACCACACCAACAGAAATTGCTGGGTTTTTAAACAGGCCGGTAAGATAAATACCAAACACAAGGGGAAAGGACCTCAAAGCAAGGATGATGACGAGCCTCGCCTACCGAACACTGGGGGACAGAATCAATTTCCCCCTGAGGTGAAAACGGTGAACATGATATATGTCACCCACATCCCCAAGAGGGGGTGCAAACACGCGTTACGGGACGTCTACGCTGTAGAGCATGTCGCCCCAAAATTTAACCCATGGTCGGCTTGTCCGATCACCTTTGATCGCAGGGACCGCTGATACATCCAAAACGTATCTATAATTTCTGCTTGCTCCATGCCTCTTTTGGGTGATATTGCTATGATATTTATACATTTCCATACACTTTTGATCATATTTGGACTAACCTATTAACTCAGTGCACCCCAGTGCCAGTTTCTGTTTTCGGCTGTTTTTGTATTTCAGGTTTTCACATTACGAGAACTGCCAGGAAAAATCCAGAAAAATTATATAAAAAATTAGCGTTCCAGAAACTACCGTGCGCCCGAAGGACAACCGGGGG